>OW052027.1:6056250-7302500 GCA_932526365.1 Lobophora halterata | reverse complement strand
CCTAACCTAACCTAACCTAACCTAACCTAACCTAACCTAACCTAACCTAACCTAACCTAACCTAACCTAACCTAACCTAACCTAACCTAACCTAACCTAACCTAACCTAACCTAACCTAACCTAACCTAACCTAACCTAACCTAACCTAACCTAACCTAACCTAACCTAACCTAACCTAACCTAACCTAACCTAACCTAACCTAACCTAACCTAACCTAACCTAACCTAACCTAACCTAACCTAACCTAACCTAACCTAACCTAACCTAACCTAACCTAACCTAACCTAACCTAACCTAACCTAACCTAACCTAACCTAACCTAACCTAACCTAACCTAACCTAACCTAACCTAACCTAACCTAACCTAACCTAACCTAACCTAACCTAACCTAACCTAACCTAACCTAACCTAACCTAACCTAACCTAACCTAACCTAACCTAACCTAACCTAACCTAACCTAACCTAACCTAACCTAACCTAACCTAACCTAACCTAACCTAACCTAACCTAACCTAACCTAACCTAACCTAACCTAACCTAACCTAACCTAACCTAACCTAACCTAACCTAACCTAACCTAACCTAACCTAACCTAACCTAACCTAACCTAACCTAACCTAACCTAACCTAACCTAACCTAACCTAACCTAACCTAACCTAACCTAACCTAACCTAACCTAACCTAACCTAACCTAACCTAACCTAACCTAACCTAACCTAACCTAACCTAACCTAACCTAACCTAACCTAACCTAACCTAACCTAACCTAACCTAACCTAACCTAACCTAACCTAACCTAACCTAACCTAACCTAACCTAACCTAACCTAACCTAACCTAACCTAACCTAACCTAACCTAACCTAACCTAACCTAACCTAACCTAACCTAACCTAACCTAACCTAACCTAACCTAACCTAACCTAACCTAACCTAACCTAACCTAACCTAACCTAACCTAACCTAACCTAACCTAACCTAACCTAACCTAACCTAACCTAACCTAACCTAACCTAACCTAACCTAACCTAACCTAACCTAACCTAACCTAACCTAACCTAACCTAACCTAACCTAACCTAACCTAACCTAACCTAACCTAACCTAACCTAACCTAACCTAACCTAACCTAACCTAACCTAACCTAACCTAACCTAACCTAACCTAACCTAACCTAACCTAACCTAACCTAACCTAACCTAACCTAACCTAACCTAACCTAACCTAACCTAACCTAACCTAACCTAACCTAACCTAACCTAACCTAACCTAACCTAACCTAACCTAACCTAACCTAACCTAACCTAACCTAACCTAACCTAACCTAACCTAACCTAACCTAACCTAACCTAACCTAACCTAACCTAACCTAACCTAACCTAACCTAACCTAACCTAACCTAACCTAACCTAACCTAACCTAACCTAACCTAACCTAACCTAACCTAACCTAACCTAACCTAACCTAACCTAACCTAACCTAACCTAACCTAACCTAACCTAACCTAACCTAACCTAACCTAACCTAACCTAACCTAACCTAACCTAACCTAACCTAACCTAACCTAACCTAACCTAACCTAACCTAACCTAACCTAACCTAACCTAACCTAACCTAACCTAACCTAACCTAACCTAACCTAACCTAACCTAACCTAACCTAACCTAACCTAACCTAACCTAACCTAACCTAACCTAACCTAACCTAACCTAACCTAACCTAACCTAACCTAACCTAACCTAACCTAACCTAACCTAACCTAACCTAACCTAACCTAACCTAACCTAACCTAACCTAACCTAACCTAACCTAACCTAACCTAACCTAACCTAACCTAACCTAACCTAACCTAACCTAACCTAACCTAACCTAACCTAACCTAACCTAACCTAACCTAACCTAACCTAACCTAACCTAACCTAACCTAACCTAACCTAACCTAACCTAACCTAACCTAACCTAACCTAACCTAACCTAACCTAACCTAACCTAACCTAACCTAACCTAACCTAACCTAACCTAACCTAACCTAACCTAACCTAACCTAACCTAACCTAACCTAACCTAACCTAACCTAACCTAACCTAACCTAACCTAACCTAACCTAACCTAACCTAACCTAACCTAACCTAACCTAACCTAACCTAACCTAACCTAACCTAACCTAACCTAACCTAACCTAACCTAACCTAACCTAACCTAACCTAACCTAACCTAACCTAACCTAACCTAACCTAACCTAACCTAACCTAACCTAACCTAACCTAACCTAACCTAACCTAACCTAACCTAACCTAACCTAACCTAACCTAACCTAACCTAACCTAACCTAACCTAACCTAACCTAACCTAACCTAACCTAACCTAACCTAACCTAACCTAACCTAACCTAACCTAACCTAACCTAACCTAACCTAACCTAACCTAACCTAACCTAACCTAACCTAACCTAACCTAACCTAACCTAACCTAACCTAACCTAACCTAACCTAACCTAACCTAACCTAACCTAACCTAACCTAACCTAACCTAACCTAACCTAACCTAACCTAACCTAACCTAACCTAACCTAACCTAACCTAACCTAACCTAACCTAACCTAACCTAACCTAACCTAACCTAACCTAACCTAACCTAACCTAACCTAACCTAACCTAACCTAACCTAACCTAACCTAACCTAACCTAACCTAACCTAACCTAACCTAACCTAACCTAACCTAACCTAACCTAACCTAACCTAACCTAACCTAACCTAACCTAACCTAACCTAACCTAACCTAACCTAACCTAACCTAACCTAACCTAACCTAACCTAACCTAACCTAACCTAACCTAACCTAACCTAACCTAACCTAACCTAACCTAACCTAACCTAACCTAACCTAACCTAACCTAACCTAACCTAACCTAACCTAACCTAACCTAACCTAACCTAACCTAACCTAACCTAACCTAACCTAACCTAACCTAACCTAACCTAACCTAACCTAACCTAACCTAACCTAACCTAACCTAACCTAACCTAACCTAACCTAACCTAACCTAACCTAACCTAACCTAACCTAACCTAACCTAACCTAACCTAACCTAACCTAACCTAACCTAACCTAACCTAACCTAACCTAACCTAACCTAACCTAACCTAACCTAACCTAACCTAACCTAACCTAACCTAACCTAACCTAACCTAACCTAACCTAACCTAACCTAACCTAACCTAACCTAACCTAACCTAACCTAACCTAACCTAACCTAACCTAACCTAACCTAACCTAACCTAACCTAACCTAACCTAACCTAACCTAACCTAACCTAACCTAACCTAACCTAACCTAACCTAACCTAACCTAACCTAACCTAACCTAACCTAACCTAACCTAACCTAACCTAACCTAACCTAACCTAACCTAACCTAACCTAACCTAACCTAACCTAACCTAACCTAACCTAACCTAACCTAACCTAACCTAACCTAACCTAACCTAACCTAACCTAACCTAACCTAACCTAACCTAACCTAACCTAACCTAACCTAACCTAACCTAACCTAACCTAACCTAACCTAACCTAACCTAACCTAACCTAACCTAACCTAACCTAACCTAACCTAACCTAACCTAACCTAACCTAACCTAACCTAACCTAACCTAACCTAACCTAACCTAACCTAACCTAACCTAACCTAACCTAACCTAACCTAACCTAACCTAACCTAACCTAACCTAACCTAACCTAACCTAACCTAACCTAACCTAACCTAACCTAACCTAACCTAACCTAACCTAACCTAACCTAACCTAACCTAACCTAACCTAACCTAACCTAACCTAACCTAACCTAACCTAACCTAACCTAACCTAACCTAACCTAACCTAACCTAACCTAACCTAACCTAACCTAACCTAACCTAACCTAACCTAACCTAACCTAACCTAACCTAACCTAACCTAACCTAACCTAACCTAACCTAACCTAACCTAACCTAACCTAACCTAACCTAACCTAACCTAACCTAACCTAACCTAACCTAACCTAACCTAACCTAACCTAACCTAACCTAACCTAACCTAACCTAACCTAACCTAACCTAACCTAACCTAACCTAACCTAACCTAACCTAACCTAACCTAACCTAACCTAACCTAACCTAACCTAACCTAACCTAACCTAACCTAACCTAACCTAACCTAACCTAACCTAACCTAACCTAACCTAACCTAACCTAACCTAACCTAACCTAACCTAACCTAACCTAACCTAACCTAACCTAACCTAACCTAACCTAACCTAACCTAACCTAACCTAACCTAACCTAACCTAACCTAACCTAACCTAACCTAACCTAACCTAACCTAACCTAACCTAACCTAACCTAACCTAACCTAACCTAACCTAACCTAACCTAACCTAACCTAACCTAACCTAACCTAACCTAACCTAACCTAACCTAACCTAACCTAACCTAACCTAACCTAACCTAACCTAACCTAACCTAACCTAACCTAACCTAACCTAACCTAACCTAACCTAACCTAACCTAACCTAACCTAACCTAACCTAACCTAACCTAACCTAACCTAACCTAACCTAACCTAACCTAACCTAACCTAACCTAACCTAACCTAACCTAACCTAACCTAACCTAACCTAACCTAACCTAACCTAACCTAACCTAACCTAACCTAACCTAACCTAACCTAACCTAACCTAACCTAACCTAACCTAACCTAACCTAACCTAACCTAACCTAACCTAACCTAACCTAACCTAACCTAACCTAACCTAACCTAACCTAACCTAACCTAACCTAACCTAACCTAACCTAACCTAACCTAACCTAACCTAACCTAACCTAACCTAACCTAACCTAACCTAACCTAACCTAACCTAACCTAACCTAACCTAACCTAACCTAACCTAACCTAACCTAACCTAACCTAACCTAACCTAACCTAACCTAACCTAACCTAACCTAACCTAACCTAACCTAACCTAACCTAACCTAACCTAACCTAACCTAACCTAACCTAACCTAACCTAACCTAACCTAACCTAACCTAACCTAACCTAACCTAACCTAACCTAACCTAACCTAACCTAACCTAACCTAACCTAACCTAACCTAACCTAACCTAACCTAACCTAACCTAACCTAACCTAACCTAACCTAACCTAACCTAACCTAACCTAACCTAACCTAACCTAACCTAACCTAACCTAACCTAACCTAACCTAACCTAACCTAACCTAACCTAACCTAACCTAACCTAACCTAACCTAACCTAACCTAACCTAACCTAACCTAACCTAACCTAACCTAACCTAACCTAACCTAACCTAACCTAACCTAACCTAACCTAACCTAACCTAACCTAACCTAACCTAACCTAACCTAACCTAACCTAACCTAACCTAACCTAACCTAACCTAACCTAACCTAACCTAACCTAACCTAACCTAACCTAACCTAACCTAACCTAACCTAACCTAACCTAACCTAACCTAACCTAACCTAACCTAACCTAACCTAACCTAACCTAACCTAACCTAACCTAACCTAACCTAACCTAACCTAACCTAACCTAACCTAACCTAACCTAACCTAACCTAACCTAACCTAACCTAACCTAACCTAACCTAACCTAACCTAACCTAACCTAACCTAACCTAACCTAACCTAACCTAACCTAACCTAACCTAACCTAACCTAACCTAACCTAACCTAACCTAACCTAACCTAACCTAACCTAACCTAACCTAACCTAACCTAACCTAACCTAACCTAACCTAACCTAACCTAACCTAACCTAACCTAACCTAACCTAACCTAACCTAACCTAACCTAACCTAACCTAACCTAACCTAACCTAACCTAACCTAACCTAACCTAACCTAACCTAACCTAACTTAAACTGAAAACTGAAAACGTTATATAACGTTATATAAACTTAAAAGTTTATATTTTTCAGTTTTCAGCATTCAGTTTTCAGTTTTCAGTTTATAGTTTTCTTTTTTCAGTTTTCAATATTCAATTTTCAGATTTCTATTTTCTAGTTTACATTATTCAGTATTCAGTTTTCAGCATTCAGTTTTCAATTTTCAGTTTTCAGTTTTCAGTATTCAGTTTTCAGCATTCAGTTTTCAGTTTTCAGTTTTCAGTTTTCAGTTTTCATTTTTCAGTATTCATTTTTCAGGTTTCTATTTTCAGTTTTCAGTTCTCAGTTATCAGTTTTCAGTATTCAGTTTTAATTTTTCAGTTTTCAGGTTTCTATTTTCAGCATTCAGTATTCAGTTTCAAATTTCAGATTTCAGTTTTCAGTATTCAGTATTCAGTATTCAGTTTTCAGTTTTCAGTTTTCAGTTTACAGTTTTATGTTTTCAGTTTTCAGTTTTTTCAGTATACAGTATTCAGTTTTCAGTTTTCAGTATTCAGTTTCAAATTTCAAATTTCAGTTTTCAGTATTCAGTTTACAGTTTTTTCAGTATACAGTATTCAGTTTTCAGTTTTCAGTTTATGTTTTTCAGTTTTCAGTTTTCAGTTTTCAGTTTTCAGTATTCATTTTTCAGTTTTCAGGTTTCTATTTTCAGCATTCCGTTTTCTGTTAACATTTTTCAGTTTTCAGTATTCAGTTTCAAATTTCAGATTTCAGTTTTCAGTATTCAGTTTTCAGGATTTTCAGTATACAGTATTCAGTTTTCAGTTTTCAGTTTATATATTTCAGTTTTCAGCATTCAGTTTTCAGTTTTCAGTATTCAGTTTTTATTTTTCAGTTTTCAGTATTCAATTTTCAGGTTTCTATTTTCAGTTTTCAGTTCTCAGTTATCAGTTTGCAGTATTCAGTTTTCAGTTTTCAGTTTTCAGTTTTCAGTTTTTAGTTTGCAGTATTCAGTATTCAGTTTTCAGTATTCAGTTTTCAGTTTTCAGTTTTCAGTTTACATTTTTCAGTTTTCAGTTTTCATTTTTCAGTATTCAGCTTTATGTTTAGTCAGTTTACAGTTTTCTGTATTCAGTTTCAGATTTCAGATTTTAGCTTTCAGTATTCAGTTTTCTGTATTCATTTTTCAGTTTTCTGTTTTCTGTTTGCTGTTTTCTGTTTTCAGTTTTCAGTTTTCAGTATTCAGTATTCCGTATTCAGTATTCAGTTTTCAGTTTTCAGTTTTTTCAGTATACAGTACTCAGTTTTCAGCATTCAGTTTTCAGTTTTCAGTTTTCAGTTTTCAGTTTTCAGTTTTCAGTATTCAGTTTCAAATTTCAGATTTCAGTTTTCAGTATTCAGTTTTCAGTTTTTTCAGTATACAGTATTCAGTTTTCAGTTTTCAGTTCATATTTTTCAGTTTTCAGCATTCAGTTTTCAGTTTTCAGTTTTTAGTTTTCAGTATTCAGTTTTCAGTTTTCTGTATTCAGTTTCAGATTTCAGATTTGAGTTTTCAGTTTTCAGTATTCAATTTTCAGGTTTCTATTTTCAGCATTCCGTTTTCAGTTAACATTTTTCAGTTTTCAGTATTCAGTTTCAAATTTCAGATTTCAGTTTTCAGTATTCAGTTTTCAGTTTTTTCAGTATACAGTATTCAGTTTTCAGTTTTCAGTTTATATTTTTCAGTTTTCAGTATTCAGTTTTCATTTTTCAGTTTTCAGTATTCAATTTTCAGGTTTCTATTTTCAGTTTTCAGTTCTCAGTTATCAGTTTGCAGTATTCAGTTTTCAGTTTTCAGTTTTCAGTTTTTAGTTTGCAGTATCCAGTTTTCAGTATTCAGTTTTCAGTTTTCAGTTTTCAGTTTACATTTTTCAGTTTTCAGTATTCAGTTTTCTGTTTTTCAGTTTTTAGTATTCAGTATTCAGTTTTCAGTTTTATGTTTTCAGTTTACAGTTATCAGTTATCAGTTTTCAGTTAACTTTTTTCAGTTTTCAGTTTACATTTTTCAGTATTCAGTTTTCAGTTTTTAGTTTTCAGTATTCAGTTTTCAGTTTTCTGTTTTCAGTTTCAGATTTCAGATTTCAGTTTTCAGTATTCAGTATTCAGTTTTCAGTTTTCAGTTTTAAGTTTTCAGTTTTCGGTTTTCAATATACAGTTTCAAATTTCTGATTTCAGTTTTCAGTATTCAGTTTTCAGTTTTTTCAGTATACAGTATTCAGTTTTCTGTTTTCTGTTTTCAGTTTCAGATTTCAGATTTCAGTTTTCAGTATTCAGTTTTCAGTTTTAAGTTTTAAGTTTTCAGTTTTCAGTTTTCAATATTCAGTTTCAAATTTCAGATTTCAGTTTTCAGTATTCAGTTTTCAGTTTTTTCAGTATACAGTATTAAGTTTTCAGTTTTCAGTTTATATTTTTCAGTTTTCAGCATTCAGTTTTCAGTTTTCAGTTTTCAGTTTTCAGTATTCAGTTTTCATTTTTCAGTTTTCAGTATTCAATTTTCAGGTTTCTATTTTTAACATTCAGTTTTCAGTTAACATTTTTCAGTTTTCAGTATTCAGTTTCAAATTGCAGATTTCAGTTTTCAGTATTCAGTTTTCAGTTTTTTCAGTATACAGTATTCAGTTTTCAGTTTTCAGTTTTCAGTTTATATTTTTCAGTTTTCAGCATTCAGTTTTCAGTTTTCAGTTTTCAGTATTCAGTTTTAATTTTTCAGTTTTCAGTATTCAATTTTCAGGTTTTTATTTTCAGCATTCAGTTTTCAGTTAACATTTTTCAGTTTTCAGTTTACAGTTTTGTGTTTTCAGTTTTCAGTTTTTTCAGTATACAGTATTCAGTTTTCAGTTTTCAGTATTCAGTATTCAGTTTTCAGTTTTTTGTATTTTACATTTTACAGTTTAGTTTACAGTTTACAGTTTATAGTTTACAGTTTACTGTTAACAGTTTTCAGTTTTCAGTTTTCAGTTTTCAATTTTTTTTTTCAGTTTTCAGTTTTTAGTTTTCTGTTTTCAGTTTACAGTTTACAGTTATATGTTTTCGGTTTTCAGATTTCAGTTTTCGGTTTCCTGTTATCTGTTTTCTGATGTCAGTTTTCAGTTTTCTGTTTTCATTTTTAAGTATTCTGTTTTCATTTTTCTGTTTTAGAATAGAATAGAATAGAATAGAAAACATATTTATTTAGAGTTACCTTAACACTACACATTGACAATTAAACAAAACTTAAAATTAACAGGTGTCTCTAAAATTGGACGCCACTCAGCATGTGCTGCAGCATCATGTGCTGCAGCGCTGGTTTTCTGTGGCACCATAGTGTGCGTGTAAATCAACTAAAGCGAAACGCTTGATAGATACAATATACTCCTAGCTACAAAGTGTACAAAATTATGATAAAAGTAAGTGATTGCAAAAATTAACACAACATTTGACCGACAAAATAAGCTTAGATATATCAAAAAAAATATAAAAATTATAAAACTTAGAATATATCGCCGTCTCCGGAGAATAAAATGGTAATTGCAAAAACACAACTATTCAGGAAAAATAAAAAACCGAATTTCGTTAATATCTTGCGAACCACTGGACATTATAAGATATGGGATACCTCAAATGAAAGTTGTTTTTTTTTGTATTCTTGTTGTCTTATTGGATAATTAATAACCTTAATCATATAAGAGAAATTAACAAAATAAGATATTAGTAAAATAAAATCAGTGCTAAGAATTTGTATTGTCGATTACCATTTTGTTCCCGGTTTTTCTAAGCGAGGATATATATTGCATTATTGTCTTTCAATTTTATTCTATGCCTATTGACGGTTCAGTTAACGAAATTAATAGTAACTTATCATTTTATTCTGGGAAATAGTAAATATGTTTTGTATGGTAATGAAACATTGGAGTTTTATTCTTGTTTTTTTAATGAAACTAATTTATGGTAATCAATTGCGCATAATTTTATGAATTCAAATTAAAGTAATATCAAAATCATTATTTCTGTTTGTATGTACCTCAAAAGGGAAAAAAATACGAATTAATAAAAATTTTGAACAAAAGTCGACAAAAAACTACTGTATTTTTCCATTAAACAGCCAAAATGCTACAAAAACTAATAAACAAAAAGGAATTCAGATAAATCCTGAATATAATATTCCAACTTAGATATAATCAGGCTAAAATAAACGGGTATAGACAAAATCCAGGGGTCTAAAGCAGCTAGATGGTCAAAAAATCGAAATTAAAAGGATCAGGCCGTTTCAGCACCTAATAATATATCGCAGAACCTAGGTTTTCATATTTCTAGATAGGTCTTGAATGTATCTCTCTACCCACAGATAAATCTGAAAGGTAGAAACAGGTACAAACAAAATCCAGGGGGCCAAAGTAGGTATTTGGTCAAAAAATTAATATGATATGCACCAGGCCATTTTGGGATACAAAATATACTAGGTTGTCACTTTTTGAGACAGATATTAATTGTATCTGACGAATCTGAAGGGTACAAATGGGTAAAAGCATAGTCAAAGGGGTCAAAGTAGGTATTTGCTCAAAAAATTGATATGAAAGGTATCACGCCATTTCAGCCTACAGAATGTACTGAAATACCTTGATTTTCACGTTTTTTGTTTTTTCAGATCTCAAACTGATCTGAATAATTACAGACGAATTTGAAGGGAACAAACTGGTTAAAAGAACATCCAGAGGTCAAATTAAGTTTTCGGTTAAAAAATCAATATGAAAGGCATGTGGCCATTTCAGCATATAAATTGTACCTACGAACCTAGTGTTTCACGTTTATAGATAGATCTTGAATGTATCTGACCAAATACAGATTAATCTGTAGGGTACGAACGGTTACAAACACAATTTTCGGTCCAAAGTAGCTTGATGATAAAAAATAATAATATGGAAGGATCAGGCCATTTCAGCATCTGAAATGTACTTCAGAACCTAGGTTTTCACATGTCTAGATAGGTTTTAGACGTATCATGCTTACAAACACATTCAGAAGGTAAAAACGCGTTAAAACAAGGTTTTAGATTCACAAAGGTGCTTTTGAGCACACTGATTTAAGTAAGTTAACCATACTATCGGTGCCGAGAAGCACTCGCAATATTAGATGATGCTATCACTCTCGAAAGTGTTGCAACGTTGTATCAATTCAACAAAATTATCAACAAACGAACACATATTTTTTATGCGAATAAAATGGTAATATTCATAACCATTTTCGTAATTCTTGATAAATTTTGGTAACATTGGTTTGCAATTATGTTTTGAGAATATAAAAACTACGAATATTATTGTATTTTTTTATAACTTCTTAAATAACGCAAGAACAGTTATGAAAAAATTTTTATAGATGTATTAGGATCCATAGAACTCAAATATGGCATAACATGAAAACAATGGCAATGGCGATTACCATTATGTTCTCCGGGGACGGCGATATTATGTAATAATAATAGGTATGTAATAATGATAGGTATAAGTCAAATAAACAAATTTTATATTAAGCCAAGAAAGACTATTTAGCCAGAGATTTTTGTTCATCTAACAAGTATTTTTTTAGCGATTTTTTAAAAGAGCTAACAGTTAAACAGTTTTTGACCGGTGGTGGCAGGTTGTTCCAGCATTTCGTGGCAGCATATCGAAAGCTACCACGAAATGCAGTCGTTCTATGGCTTGGACATATTAATAACGAGGCAATCCGTATATTACGATCCGAGAAATGAAGTTTTTCGTATAGATACGATGGCTGTTGTTTATTTATAACACCAAAGAGGAGGGTTGCGAAGTGAAGTGATCGACGAGACGACATATTTAATAAGCCATGTTTATTTATATAAGGTGATATGTGATGACGTCGAGGTATAGGAAAGCAGTATCGAACGCAGGCATTTTGTATACGCTGGATTATTTTTTTCGAACGGGCTAGAAGGCATTCCCCAAATACATTATCCACATAGTTAAGTTTAGAAAGGATGAGCGAGTCGCATAGATTAATTCGAATTTCAGTGCTTAAGTAGTCACGCATTCGGTACAAAACAGAAAGCCGAAAAAAACAGTTACTGACAGTTTGTATTACATATTTTTCAAAACGCAGAGTACTATCAACTAGTAGACCTAAATTTCGAGCTTCCGTTACGCGCTCTATAGGAGTTCCTTTCATAAGCACATTAGGGTCATGCGTTAAAATTTGGCAAATTTGGTTCTTAGAACCAAGAACTATAAATTTGGATTTAAGAGGGTTGAGGACAAGACTATTTGCTTCGCACCAATCATTAATTCGGTTAAGATCTTGATTCATTTTGTCAGCAGCAGTTTTCTGTTTTCATTTTTCTGTTTTCAGTTTCCAGTTTCCAGTTAACAGTGTACAGTTTTCAGTTTTCAGTTTTCAGTTTTTTGTTAACTGTTATCGGTTTTCTGTTTTCAGTTTTTAGTTTTCAGTTTTCTGTTATCTGTTATCTGTTATCTGTTTTCGGTTTTCAGTTTATCAGTTTTCAGTTTTCTGTTATCTGTTTTCAGTATTCAGTTAAAAGTTTACAGTTTACAGTTTACAGTTTTCAGTTTACAGTTTTCAGTTTTCTGTTTCCAGTTTTCAGTTTCCAGTTTCCAGTTTACAGTTTACATTGTACAGTTTTTAGTTTTGAGTTTACAGTTTTCTGTTATCTGTTTTCAGAGTTCAGTTTTCAGTTTTCAGTATTCAGTTAAAAGTTTACAGTTAACAGTTTTCTGTTTTCAGTTTTCAGATTTCAATTATTTTTTTTCAGTTTTTAGTTTTCTGTTTTCAGTTTACAGTTTACAGTTTACAGTTTACAGTTTACAGTTTACAGTTTACAGTTTATAGTTGACAGTTTACAGTTAACAGTTTTCAGTTTAAATTTTTCAGTTTTCAGTTTACAGTTTTATGTTTTCAGTTTTCAGTTTTTTTCAGTATACAGTATTCAGTTTTCATTTTTCAGTTTTCAGTATTCAATTTTCAGGTTTCTATTTTCAGTTTTCAGTTTTCAGTTTTCAGTTTTCAGTTTTCAGTTTACGTTTTTCAGTTTTCAGTATTTAGTTTTCAGCATTCAGTTTTCAGTTTTCAGTTTTCAGTTTTCAGTTTTCAGCATTCAGTTTTCAGTTCAGTTTTCAGTTTACATTTTTCAGTTTTCAGTTTTCAGTATTCTTTTTGCAGGTTTCTATTTTCAGTTTTCAGTTTACATTTTTCAGTTTTCAGTTAACATTTTTCAGTTTTCAGTTTTCAGTTTTCAGTATTCAGTTTTCAGCATTCAGTTTTCAATTTTCAGTTTTCAGTTTTCAGTTTTCAGTTTTCAGTTTTTAGTTTTCAGTTTTCAGTTTTTAGTTTTCAGTATTCAGTTTTCAGTTTTCTGTATTCAGTTTCAAATTTCAGATTTCAGTTTTCAGTTTTCAGTTTTCAGTTTTTGGTTTGCATTTTCAGTTTTCAGTATTCACTTCTCAGTTTTTAGTTTACATTTTTCTACATTTTTTAGCATAGTTTACATTGTTTTAGTTTTCTGTTTTCAGTTTACAGTTTACAGTTTACAGTTTATAGTTTACAGTTTACAGTTTACTGTAAACAGTTTTCTGTTTTCAGTTTTCAGTTTTCAATTTTTTTTTTTCAGTTTTCAGTTTTTAGTTTTCTGTTTTCAGTTTACAGTTTACAGTTTTATGTTTTCGGTTTTCAGTTTTCTGTTATCTGTTTTCAGTATTCAGTTAAAAGTTTACAGTTTACAGTTTACAGTTTACAGTTTATAGTTGACAGTTTACAGTTAACAGTTTTCTGTTTTCAGTTTTCAGTTTTCAGTTTTCAATTATTTTTTTTCAGTTTTAGTTTTCAGTTTTCAGTATTCAGTTTTCATTTTTCAGTTTTCAGTATTCAATTTTCAGGTTTCTATTTTCAGTTTTCAGTTTTCAGTTTTCAGTTATCAGTTTTCAGTTTTCATTTTTCAGTTTTCAGTATTCAGTTTTCAGTTTTCAGTTTTCAGTTTTCAGTTTTATGTTATCAGTTTTCAGTTTTTTCAGTATACAGTATTCAGTTTTCAGTTTTCAGTTTTCAGTTTATATTTTTCAGTTTTCAGCATACAGTTTTCAGTTTTCAGTTTACAGTTATCAGTTTTCAGTTTTCAGTTTAAATTTTTCAGTTTTCAGTTTACAGTTTTATGTTTTCAGTTTTCAGTTTTTTTCAGTATACAGTATTCAGTTTTCATTTTTCATTTTTCAGTATTCAATTTTCAGGTTTCTATTTTCAGTTTTCAGTTTTCAGTTTTCAGTTTTCAGTTTACGTTTTTCAGTTTTCAGTATTTAGTTTTCAGCATTCAGTTTTCAGTTTTCAGTTTTCAGTTTTCAGCATTCAGTTTTCAGTTTTCAGTTTTCAGTTTACATTTTTCAGTTTTCAGTTTTCAGTATTCTTTTTGCAGGTTTCTATTTTCAGTTTTCAGTTTTCAGTTTACATTTTTCAGTTTTCAGTTTTCAGTTTTCAGTATTCAGTTTTCAGCATTCAGTTTTCAGTTTTCAGTTTTCAGTTTTCAGTTTTTAGTTTTCAGTATTCAGTTTTCAGTTTTCTGTATTCAGTTTCAAATTTCAGATTTCAGTTTTCAGTTTTCAGTTTTCAGTTTTTGGTTTGCATTTTCAGTTTTCAGTATTCACTTCTCAGTTTTTAGTTAACATTTTTCAGTTTTCAGTTTTCAGTTTTTAGTTTGCAGTATTCAGTTTACATTTTCAGTTTTCAGTATTCAGTTTTCAGTTTTCAGTTTACATTTTTCAGTTTTCAGCATTCAGTTTTCAGTTTTCAGTTTACATTTTTCAGTTACAGTATTCAGTTTTCAGTTTTCAGTTTTTAGTTTGCAGTATTCAGTTTACATTTTCAGTTTTCAGTATTCAGTTTTCAGTTTTCAGTTTACATTTTTCAGTTTTCAGTTTTCAGTTTTTAGTTTGCAGTATTCAGTTTACATTTTCAGTTTTCAGTATTCAGTTTTCAGTTTTCAGTTTACATTTTTCAGTTTTCAGCATTCAGTTTTCAGTTTTCAGTTTTCAGTTATCAGTTTACATTTTTCAGTTTTCAGTTTTCAGTTTTTAGTTTGCAGTATTCAGTTTACATTTTCAGTTTTCAGTATTCAGTTTTCAGTTTTCAGTTTTCAGTTTACATTTTTCAGTTTTCAGTTTTCAGTTTTTAGTTTGCAGTATTCAGTTTACATTTTCAGTTTTCAGTATTCAGTTTTCAGTTTTCAGTTTTCATTTTTCAGTTTTCAGTTTTCAGTATTCAGTTTTCAGTTTTCAGTTTACATTTTTCAGTTTTCAGTTTTCAGTTTTTAGTTTGCAGTATTCAGTTTACATTTTCAGTTTTCAGTATTCAGTTTTCAGTTTTCAGTTTACATTTTTCAGTTTTCAGTTTTCAGTATTCAGTTTTCAGTTTTCAGTTTTCAGTTTTCAGTTTTTAGTTTGCAGTATTCAGTTTACATTTTCAGTTTTCAGTATTCAGTTTTCAGTTTACATTTTTCAGTTTTCAGCATTCAGTTTTCAGTTTTCAGTTTTCAGTTATCAGTTTTCAGTTTTCAGTTTACATTTTTCAGTTTTCAGTTTACAGTTTTATGTTTTCAGTTTTCTGTTTTTTTCAGTATACAGTATTCAGTTTTCATTTTTCAGTTTTCAGTATTCAATTTTCAGTTTTTAGTTTGCAGTATTCAGTTTACATTTTCAGTTTTCAGTATTCAGTTTTCAGTTTTCAGTTTACATTTTTCAGTTTTCAGCATTCAGTTTTCAGTTTTCAGTTTTCAGTTATCAGTTTTCAGTTTTCAGTTTACATTTTTCAGTTTTCAGTTTACAGTTTTATGTTTTCAGTTTTCAGTTTTTTTCAGTATACAGTATTCAGTTTTCATTTTTCAGTTTTCAGTATTCAATTTTCAGGTTTCTATTTTCAGTTTTCTGTTTTCTGTTTTCTGTTTTCTGTTTTAAGTTTTCAGCATTCAGTATTCAGTATTCAGTTTTCAGTTTTCAGTTTTCAGTTTTCAGTTTTCAGTTTTTAGTTTTCAGTTTTCAGTTTTTAGTTTGCAGTATTCAGTTTACATTTTCAGTTTTCAGTATTCAGTTTTCAGTTTTCAGTTTACATTTTTCAGTTTTCAGCATTCAGTTTTCAGTTTTTAGTTTTCAGTTTTCAGTTTTCAGTTTTTAGTTTTCAGTTTTCAGTTTTCATTTTTCAGTTTTCAGTATTCAATTTTCAGGTTTCTATTTTCAGTTTTCAGTTTTCAGTTTTCAGTTTCAGATTTCAGATTTTAGTTTTCAGTTTTCAGTTTTTAGTTTTCAGTATTCAGTTTTCAGTTTTCTGTATTTAGTTTCAAATTTCAGATTTCAGTTTTCAGTATTCAGTTTTCAGTTTTCAGTTTACATTTTTCAGTTACAGTATTCAGTTTTCAGTTTTCAGTTTTCAGTTTTCAGTATTCAGTTTTCTGTATTCATTTTTCAGTTTTCTGTTTTCTGTTTTAAGTTTTCAGCATTCAGTAGTCAGTATTCAGTTTTCAGTTTTCAGTTTTCAGTTTTTAGTTTTCAGTTTTCAGTTTTCAGTTTTCAGTTTTCAGTTTTTAGTTTTCAGTATTCAGTTTTCAGTTTTCTGTATTCAGTTTCAAATATCAGATTTCAGTTTTCAGTTTTCAGTTTTTGGTTTGCATTTTCAGTTTTCAGTATTCACTTCTCAGTTTTTAGTTTACATTTTTCAGTTTTCAGTTTTCAGTTTTTAGTTTGCAGTATTCAGTTTACATTTTCAGTTTTCAGTATTCAGTTTTCAGTTTTCAGTTTACATTTTTCAGTTTTCAGCATTCAGTTTTCAGTTTTCAGTTTACATTTTTCAGTTACAGTATTCAGTTTTCAGTTTTTAGTTTGCAGTATTCAGTTTACATTTTCAGTTTTCAGTTTTCAGTTTTCAGTATTCAGTTTTCAGTTTTCAGTTTACATTTTTCAGTTTTCAGTTTTCAGTTTTTAGTTTGCAGTATTCAGTTTACATTTTCAGTTTTCAGTATTCAGTTTTCAGTTTACATTTTTCAGTTTTCAGTTTTCAGTATTCAGTTTTCAGTTTTCAGTTTTCAGTTTACATTTTTCAGTTTTCAGTTTTCAGTTTTTAGTTTGCAGTATTCAGTTTACATTTTCAGTTTTCAGTATTCAGTTTTCAGTTTACATTTTTCAGTTTTCAGCATTCAGTTTTCAGTTTTCAGTTTTCAGTTATCAGTTTTCAGTTTTCAGTTTACATTTTTCAGTTTTCAGTTTACAGTTTTATGTTTTCAGTTTTCTGTTTTTTTCAGTATACAGTATTCAGTTTTCATTTTTCAGTTTTCAGTATTCAATTTTCAGTTTTTAGTTTGCAGTATTCAGTTTACATTTTCAGTTTTCAGTATTCAGTTTTCAGTTTTCAGTTTACATTTTTCAGTTTTCAGCATTCAGTTTTCAGTTTTCAGTTTTCAGTTTTCTGTTTTAAGTTTTCAGCATTCAGTAGTCAGTATTCAGTTTTCAGTTTTCAGTTTTCAGTTTTTAGTTTTCAGTTTTCAGTTTTCAGTTTTCAGTTTTCAGTTTTTAGTTTTCAGTATTCAGTTTTCAGTTTTCTGTATTCAGTTTCAAATATCAGATTTCAGTTTTCAGTTTTCAGTTTTTGGTTTGCATTTTCAGTTTTCAGTATTCACTTCTCAGTTTTTAGTTTACATTTTTCAGTTTTCAGTTTTCAGTTTTTAGTTTGCAGTATTCAGTTTACATTTTCAGTTTTCAGTATTCAGTTTTCAGTTTTCAGTTTACATTTTTCAGTTTTCAGCATTCAGTTTTCAGTTTTCAGTTTACATTTTTCAGTTACAGTATTCAGTTTTCAGTTTTTAGTTTGCAGTATTCAGTTTACATTTTCAGTTTTCAGTTTTCAGTTTTCAGTATTCAGTTTTCAGTTTTCAGTTTACATTTTTCAGTTTTCAGTTTTCAGTTTTTAGTTTGCAGTATTCAGTTTACATTTTCAGTTTTCAGTATTCAGTTTTCAGTTTTCAGTTTACATTTTTCAGTTTTCAGTTTTCAGTATTCAGTTTTCAGTTTTCAGTTTTCAGTTTACATTTTTCAGTTTTCAGTTTTCAGTTTTTAGTTTGCAGTATTCAGTTTACATTTTCAGTTTTCAGTATTCAGTTTTCAGTTTACATTTTTCAGTTTTCAGCATTCAGTTTTCAGTTTTCAGTTTTCAGTTATCAGTTTTCAGTTTTCAGTTTACATTTTTCAGTTTTCAGTTTACAGTTTTATGTTTTCAGTTTTCTGTTTTTTTCAGTATACAGTATTCAGTTTTCATTTTTCAGTTTTCAGTATTCAATTTTCAGTTTTTAGTTTGCAGTATTCAGTTTACATTTTCAGTTTTCAGTATTCAGTTTTCAGTTTTCAGTTTACATTTTTCAGTTTTCAGCATTCAGTTTTCAGTTTTCAGTTTTCAGTTATCAGTTTTCAGTTTTCAGTTTACATTTTTCAGTTTTCAGTTTACAGTTTTATGTTTTCAGTTTTCAGTTTTTTTCAGTATACAGTATTCAGTTTTCATTTTTCAGTTTTCAGTATTCAATTTTCAGGTTTCTATTTTCAGTTTTCTGTTTTCTGTTTTCTGTTTTCTGTTTTAAGTTTTCAGCATTCAGTATTCAGTATTCAGTTTTCAGTTTTCAGTTTTCAGTTTTCAGTTTTCAGTTTTTAGTTTTCAGTTTTCAGTTTTTAGTTTGCAGTATTCAGTTTACATTTTCAGTTTTCAGTATTCAGTTTTCAGTTTTCAGTTTACATTTTTCAGTTTTCAGCATTCAGTTTTCAGTTTTTAGTTTTCAGTTTTCAGTTTTCAGTTTTTAGTTTTCAGTTTTCAGTTTTCATTTTTCAGTTTTCAGTATTCAATTTTCAGGTTTCTATTTTCAGTTTTCAGTTTTCAGTTTTCAGTTTCAGATTTCAGATTTTAGTTTTCAGTTTTCAGTTTTTAGTTTTCAGTATTCAGTTTTCAGTTTTCTGTATTTAGTTTCAAATTTCAGATTTCAGTTTTCAGTATTCAGTTTTCAGTTTTCAGTTTACATTTTTCAGTTACAGTATTCAGTTTTCAGTTTTCAGTTTTCAGTTTTCAGTATTCAGTTTTCTGTATTCATTTTTCAGTTTTCTGTTTTCTGTTTTAAGTTTTCAGCATTCAGTAGTCAGTATTCAGTTTTCAGTTTTCAGTTTTCAGTTTTTAGTTTTCAGTTTTCAGTTTTCAGTTTTCAGTTTTCAGTTTTTAGTTTTCAGTATTCAGTTTTCAGTTTTCTGTATTCAGTTTCAAATATCAGATTTCAGTTTTCAGTTTTCAGTTTTTGGTTTGCATTTTCAGTTTTCAGTATTCACTTCTCAGTTTTTAGTTTACATTTTTCAGTTTTCAGTTTTCAGTTTTTAGTTTGCAGTATTCAGTTTACATTTTCAGTTTTCAGTATTCAGTTTTCAGTTTACATTTTTCAGTTTTCAGCATTCAGTTTTCAGTTTTCAGTTTTCAGTTATCAGTTTTCAGTTTTCAGTTTACATTTTTCAGTTTTCAGTTTACAGTTTTATGTTTTCAGTTTTCTGTTTTTTTCAGTATACAGTATTCAGTTTTCATTTTTCAGTTTTCAGTATTCAATTTTCAGTTTTTAGTTTGCAGTATTCAGTTTACATTTTCAGTTTTCAGTATTCAGTTTTCAGTTTTCAGTTTACATTTTTCAGTTTTCAGCATTCAGTTTTCAGTTTTCAGTTTTCAGTTATCAGTTTTCAGTTTTCAGTTTACATTTTTCAGTTTTCAGTTTACAGTTTTATGTTTTCAGTTTTCAGTTTTTTTCAGTATACAGTATTCAGTTTTCATTTTTCAGTTTTCAGTATTCAATTTTCAGGTTTCTATTTTCAGTTTTCTGTTTTCTGTTTTCTGTTTTCTGTTTTAAGTTTTCAGCATTCAGTATTCAGTATTCAGTTTTCAGTTTTCAGTTTTCAGTTTTCAGTTTTTAGTTTTCAGTTTTCAGTTTTTAGTTTGCAGTATTCAGTTTACATTTTCAGTTTTCAGTATTCAGTTTTCAGTTTTCAGTTTACATTTTTCAGTTTTCAGCATTCAGTTTTCAGTTTTTAGTTTTCAGTTTTCAGTTTTCAGTTTTTAGTTTTCAGTTTTCAGTTTTCATTTTTCAGTTTTCAGTATTCAATTTTCAGGTTTCTATTTTCAGTTTTCAGTTTTCAGTTTTCAGTTTCAGATTTCAGATTTTAGTTTTCAGTTTTCAGTTTTTAGTTTTCAGTATTCAGTTTTCAGTTTTCTGTATTTAGTTTCAAATTTCAGATTTCAGTTTTCAGTATTCAGTTTTCAGTTTTCAGTTTACATTTTTCAGTTACAGTATTCAGTTTTCAGTTTTCAGTTTTCAGTTTTCAGTATTCAGTTTTCTGTATTCATTTTTCAGTTTTCTGTTTTCTGTTTTAAGTTTTCAGCATTCAGTAGTCAGTATTCAGTTTTCAGTTTTCAGTTTTCAGTTTTTAGTTTTCAGTTTTCAGTTTTCAGTTTTCAGTTTTCAGTTTTTAGTTTTCAGTATTCAGTTTTCAGTTTTCTGTATTCAGTTTCAAATATCAGATTTCAGTTTTCAGTTTTCAGTTTTTGGTTTGCATTTTCAGTTTTCAGTATTCACTTCTCAGTTTTTAGTTTACATTTTTCAGTTTTCAGTTTTCAGTTTTTAGTTTGCAGTATTCAGTTTACATTTTCAGTTTTCAGTATTCAGTTTTCAGTTTTCAGTTTACATTTTTCAGTTTTCAGCATTCAGTTTTCAGTTTTCAGTTTACATTTTTCAGTTACAGTATTCAGTTTTCAGTTTTTAGTTTGCAGTATTCAGTTTACATTTTCAGTTTTCAGTTTTCAGTTTTCAGTATTCAGTTTTCAGTTTTCAGTTTACATTTTTCAGTTTTCAGTTTTCAGTTTTTAGTTTGCAGTATTCAGTTTACATTTTCAGTTTTCAGTATTCAGTTTTCAGTTTTCAGCTTACATTTTTCAGTTTTCAGTTTTCAGTATTCAGTTTTCAGTTTTCAGTTTTCAGTTTACATTTTTCAGTTTTCAGTTTTCAGTTTTTAGTTTGCAGTATTCAGTTTACATTTTCAGTTTTCAGTATTCAGTTTTCAGTTTACATTTTTCAGTTTTCAGCATTCAGTTTTCAGTTTTCAGTTTTCAGTTATCAGTTTTCAGTTTTCAGTTTACATTTTTCAGTTTTCAGTTTACAGTTTTATGTTTTCAGTTTTCTGTTTTTTTCAGTATACAGTATTCAGTTTTCATTTTTCAGTTTTCAGTATTCAATTTTCAGTTTTTAGTTTGCAGTATTCAGTTTACATTTTCAGTTTTCAGTATTCAGTTTTCAGTTTTCAGTTTACATTTTTCAGTTTTCAGCATTCAGTTTTCAGTTTTCAGTTTTCAGTTATCAGTTTTCAGTTTTCAGTTTACATTTTTCAGTTTTCAGTTTACAGTTTTATGTTTTCAGTTTTCAGTTTTTTTCAGTATACAGTATTCAGTTTTCATTTTTCAGTTTTCAGTATTCAATTTTCAGGTTTCTATTTTCAGTTTTCTGTTTTCTGTTTTCTGTTTTCTGTTTTAAGTTTTCAGCATTCAGTATTCAGTATTCAGTTTTCAGTTTTCAGTTTTCAGTTTTCAGTTTTCAGTTTTTAGTTTTCAGTTTTCAGTTTTTAGTTTGCAGTATTCAGTTTACATTTTCAGTTTTCAGTATTCAGTTTTCAGTTTTCAGTTTACATTTTTCAGTTTTCAGCATTCAGTTTTCAGTTTTTAGTTTTCAGTTTTCAGTTTTCAGTTTTTAGTTTTCAGTTTTCAGTTTTCATTTTTCAGTTTTCAGTATTCAATTTTCAGGTTTCTATTTTCAGTTTTCAGTTTTCAGTTTTCAGTTTCAGATTTCAGATTTTAGTTTTCAGTTTTCAGTTTTTAGTTTTCAGTATTCAGTTTTCAGTTTTCTGTATTTAGTTTCAAATTTCAGATTTCAGTTTTCAGTATTCAGTTTTCAGTTTTCAGTTTACATTTTTCAGTTACAGTATTCAGTTTTCAGTTTTCAGTTTTCAGTTTTCAGTATTCAGTTTTCTGTATTCATTTTTCAGTTTTCTGTTTTCTGTTTTAAGTTTTCAGCATTCAGTAGTCAGTATTCAGTTTTCAGTTTTCAGTTTTCAGTTTTTAGTTTTCAGTTTTCAGTTTTCAGTTTTCAGTTTTCAGTTTTTAGTTTTCAGTATTCAGTTTTCAGTTTTCTGTATTCAGTTTCAAATATCAGATTTCAGTTTTCAGTTTTCAGTTTTTGGTTTGCATTTTCAGTTTTCAGTATTCACTTCTCAGTTTTTAGTTTACATTTTTCAGTTTTCAGTTTTCAGTTTTTAGTTTGCAGTATTCAGTTTACATTTTCAGTTTTCAGTATTCAGTTTTCAGTTTTCAGTTTACATTTTTCAGTTTTCAGCATTCAGTTTTCAGTTTTCAGTTTACATTTTTCAGTTACAGTATTCAGTTTTCAGTTTTTAGTTTGCAGTATTCAGTTTACATTTTCAGTTTTCAGTATTCAGTTTTTAGTTATCAGTTTTCAGTTTTCAGTTTACATTTTTCAGGTTTCAGTTTTCAGTTTTCAGCATTCAGTTTTCAGTTTTCAGTTTTCAGTTTACATTTTTCAGTTTTCAGTTTTCAGTATTCTTTTTGCAGGTTTCTATTTTCAGTTTTCAGTTTTCAGTTTACATTTTTCAGTTTTCAGTTTTCAGTTTTCAGTATTCAGTTTTCAGCATTCAGTTTTCAGTTTTCAGTTTTCAGTTTTCAGTTTTTAGTTTTCAGTTTTCAGTTTTCAGTTTTTAGTTTTCAGTATTCAGTTTTCAGTTTTCTGTATTTAGTTTCAAATTTCAGATTTCAGTTTTCAGTATTCAGTTTTCAGTTTTCAGTTTACATTTTTCAGTTACAGTATTCAGTTTTCAGTTTTTAGTTTTTAGTTTGCAGTTTTCAGTTTTCAGTTTTCAGTTTTCAGTAATCAGTTTACATTTTTATGTTTTCTGTTTTCTGTTTTCTGTTTTCTGTTTTCTGTTTTCTGTTTTCTGTTTTCAGTTTTCTGTTTTCTGTTTTCTTTTTTCTGTTTTCTGATTTCAGTTTTCTGTTTTCTGTTTTCTGTTTTCTGTTCTCTTCTGTTCTCTTCTGTTCTCTTCTGTTCTCTTCTGTTCTCTTGTGTTCTTTTTTATTCTGTTCTCTTCTCTTCTGTTCTGTTCTGTCTGCTCTGTTCTTTTCTGTACTGTTCTGTTCTCTGTTCTGTTAAGTGCTTAGTCCTAGTCCACAGGTGCAACCGTCCATAGGAACAAAACTTGACCCTTACATAATTTTGACGATTTGATGACAAAACCCTAAAATATCATATTGTATGACATAATTTTAATAATTTCGAGTATACACTGTATACCATGTTTACACATATTATTGCACTTGACTATATTTCATTTCATTTCATTTCATTTATTTATTTAATCACATAATACATTTATACAAAGGTCTATATAACTATGGCCCCACACTAGGCTCTAGGCCTGTGTCGTGGGAACCAGACGTGCTGATATTCATAGGTAATCGAAAAAAATACAGATTTGTTAACTCAAATCAATCCTAGGACAATTAAATGGTACGACAACTTCGGTGCCATAAGTAGGAAAGTGTGAAGTGCGTTGCGGGCTCCACGCCGCCGAGCCGCCGCGTTATAGGGTAGGTAGGCAAAGTTTAAAAATAAAAAAAACAGTATGAGCAAACAAGAGTTTATTTATTATGTTCACATGCTCGTAATAGACTAGTTCACCATTATTTAGTACAATATAATATATAAATAACCGTGAGGTATAAGGTTATATAATAAGCCTTTTGTTAGTCGTAAGTCACCTTACAGCAAAGTGTGACTGAACAACGCCCCAGTGTTGCGCTCGGGTTCAGGCAGCTCGTTGTAACTGTAGCCGTGTCCTCTCGGTCGGTATTACGTGCAGTACAGTACAGTGTTGGAGAAGCGAGTGTCCGTTATATCGCGAGGTTATCGTCGGGTCGGGCCTCGACTCGCACTTATTTCACGAGAACTGAAACCAATTGAAATAAGTTTGTCGGAATGTTGCATTTGTGATTACGTCTGCTTATGCCTCAAACAATTCTAATCTATAGGTACTGGACTTATTGTAATAACCGATTCAAAAACACATAAATTCGACAGCTGCAGTGAATGATTGTAGTGGCCGGCAGTGCTTCGCCGCCGAAGCAGGACGCAGGCGGCGGGCGGCGCGCGGCGGGCGGTACTCACAGGACTCGGTGACGTTCGTGCCGAGCGCGAACAGCTCCGCCAGCTGGCTCAGCGTGTCGATCTTGTGCTGCAGGTGGGACAGCGCCAGCAGGCCGAGCGCCGACGTGCCGTTAGTGGCGCTGCAACACATTACCTACTCAATAAGCACACGCGCACATAACACGCTTTACATTTGTGTTATTGAATCAATTTTAAATTGAAATTCACAAGCAAACTAATGCTTCTTAATTAAGAAGCTCAGATATAACATTATTATAAAATAATATTTATCTGCTTATCTGTTTAAATAGAGAAATGAAATTAAAATTAAATTGAATTTCAGATATTAGGGTGTCGATGAATAGAATGGATCAACAGCCCTCCGCGTGAGGGATATCTCGCCCCGGCGACAGCGGACGTCTGATCATTTGATGGCTGACGATGACGGTTGCCGGTAGATGAATATAATGAGTTTGTGAGAGAATCTAGTGATTACTGACGTGAAGCCGCTGAGCGCCGAGCCGAGCAGAGCCGCGCCGAACAGCGGCCGCGCCTCGCTCCGTTCGCTCCAGCTCTGCGAACCGAAAACACACATTACTATCGCAGTTAATCTAATCATTCCCAATCAAATAGCTGAAATATAGGACTGACAGAACAATATTATAACGACCTGAGGAACGAGTAAAATGTAACTTAGTTTATTTATTTTGTTAAATTGAATGATCGTATGGTCACAGAGTGGTCGTATTCCATTAGTGGCCGGCACAAACAGTCATTCGGAGAGTCGGCGGGAGGAGAGCCGCTCCTTTCAACTGTCACCGGCCACCAGCCGCCAGCCGCAGAGTTTCACAAAAGAATGCAGCGGCCGCTACAGGGTACGCTGCGGGCACTCACCAGCGCGAGGGACAGCGCGAGCAGCGCGGCGGCGGCGGCGCGCAGCGGGAGTCCGAACAGGAACATGTCGCGGGGCGGTACGTGCGGTGCGGTGCGTGCGGTGCGTGCGGTGCGTGCGGCGCGGTGAGGAAAGAGGACTCGTGTGAGGCGATGTTCGTCTCTGGCAGATGTCGCAACACTGCGCCGTGTCGGACACAAGCCTCTTTTATACATACATC
The DNA here is from genome assembly GCA_932526365.1 of Lobophora halterata. NCBI lineage: Eukaryota > Metazoa > Arthropoda > Insecta > Lepidoptera > Geometridae > Lobophora > Lobophora halterata. Next base: position 7,277,213 of record OW052027.1, on the reverse strand, counting down.
CACATCAATATCTTAAGACAATAACAAATATGACAATATGCATGTTCATGAATGGATATTGTATGAGTTGCCGTGTTTATCTGAAAAATTAAGCTATTTAGGAACGAGTGTATGACATACACTCGTTCCTAAATAGCTTAATTTTTTAATTTTTTTTACATTGTAACCTTACCAATTTTGTACGTACCTAACATGAGGTTGAGGATCAAATCAATCAATGCATGATGTAAAAAAATAGGAAATATATTTAGATTCTAGACATTCTTAATTAATTTAAAAATATAATATAAACACATATTATTATTTAAAAAAAAAGTTCTTATAAATAGAAAATTGTTCGCTTTAAGCAAGCCAGCACGAGTGTTATTGCTAGTGGGTCACGAGAGTATTGTGATAGTATTGTGTGCAGTGTGCAGTGTGTAGTGTGTAGAGCGCGAGCAAGGCTGTGACCAATCAGAGGTCGGCTGTGACCGGCGGTCGCCGCCGCCGCCGGCGAGGTCGGGCCGCGGCGCGTCACTCTAGGTTGAATGCGTGACTTTGTGAGGATGGGTGGATATGATACCTGCGGCTCGAGCGCGCCAATACTTTAGTACTAATATGATTGAAATTAGCTTCGGTTAAGCATAAGAAAGAGCTGGAAAAGTATCGATGTAAGGAAATTAGCTCGATCGATGATATTCGACGAAGCCGCGGGCGGCAGCTGCTGGTCAGGCGCAGCGTACGAAGAGCGTTGGGCAAATCGCGGCAAAAGTATCAAAATCTTCAAAATTGAGCCCAGCATTCACTACGCGAGTCTCGCGCCGCTCGCCACGACACCTACACTTCCACTTTATACATTCATAAGACCTGTCTGTAACTAACCAAATGAGATTGAGACAAATAAATGATTCATTCACCTTTTAATTTCACGATAGAAATCAGATGGAAAATGCCGTCATCTCCTTTGCGGTGCGACTCACGGTGGGAATTTCATTAGCCGTATGCCGCACCGCAAAACATAACATTCGTACACAAATGACAGCGGCGGACGGGCGTACGTGTGAATGGTGTGCTTTACGACCACGTAGCTGATTTGGTTTGTTGCGTTACATTAAATTCCAACAAATTGATATCGAAATCGTGCTACTATCGTATTCAAGAGTGCCAATTAAAACAAAAAGGTATTTAAATCAAGAGAATTAATCTGTAAATTCATTTTTATGAAAAGAAAAAAAAAGAGTTTTAATTTTAATATGGAATAAACAGTCCCTTAAGACCAAAATCCAAAGATCCTGAAGATTACTGTAAGGGTACCAACAGGAAAAGAAAATACAAGATCTCAAGCTCAATATTTTTTTTTACCTATAGATACTTTCTTTTTCCTACAACATTTTGGTGCAAATTGCTGATTGCATCACAATTCGTATTTTTGGATGCACATTGCTCAAGCTATACAATGTAGAAGTGAAGTGCCTACCGGAGCGGTGGCAGCGGCCACGGCCGTCTGCCTACTGAGTATTTGATGTACCTATCTCTGCCTTGTCTGTCGCCCCCACGTACGCCACGTTGCATCGCGTTGCGTCGCAGAGGATTTGCAGTCGTTGCTGGAACACAGGCACACAGGCATATTTTGCCATAGACATACAAGACAATCCCCGCGCGCAGTCGCAAAAGCCCTATGTGTCAAAATAGACAATAATTGTATCGTGTTAAAATTAATGTTTTTGTTTTTATTTTTATTCATATTGATTTTTACGTGTATAATTATAATTCGGTGTAAAAATATCATGTCACAGTCCGCGGGCCCTTCATCTTCCCAAATTGTTGGCTCTTCAGAAGATTCCTCTTACATCCAGTGTACACAGTGCTCCCACCCGAGATTTTTTAAAGGTACCAAAGATCTCAATATCCATATCGGTAAAACATACGCTAAAACTTATTCATCAATTCAAATAGCTCCTTCCCATTCAAACCACTCAATCGGCAGTACATCAGGCACATCACCATTCTGGCAAATTTTGTCAAACTTAAAGGCCACAGTACCACTGGTCAAAAGAATACCGAAAGGGGCACGAACAACTGTAGCCCAAGATTTGTCAACGAAGTTAAAAATTGTGATTTCAGAAAATAGCCCACAATCCTGGCAAAACGTTTTGACCTTTGCCTTTCAAATTCCATGCTGACAAAAATGGTAAACAATCACTTACATCAGCCATAAAAAATAACTCTTCATTCTCGCAACCCCAGTGACTCACAATCAGACAGTAACCCTACACGACAGTTCAAAGTATCACACAATTTATCTCAAAGATTAGAATCCAAAGTAAGCGATGGTGATTTGAAAGGTGCCGCTAAATTATTGTTTTCGAACGACACACTTGCCCCGGATTCTCCAGAAACACTTGCAGTTCTGAAAGAAAAACACCCACTGTCGTCGCTCCCGGTCGTTCCTCCATCTTTAAGCCCTTCTGTGCAGCCAACAGAAGCCACAGACAAAGATGTGTACTCGGCGATTATGTCGTTCAGGAACGGTTCTGCTGGCGGCCATGATGGTTTAAGTCCACAACATCTGAAGGACCTTATAGGAACCCCAGGAGATGCTGGCAGAACGCTTCTGATGGACATAACCGCCTTAATAAATTTGATGATTTCAGGTAAGGTACACGATGATTTCACAAATTTATTATACGGTGCCAATCTCTGTGCATTAAAAAAAAAAGATGGTGGCATTCGGCCCATTGCTGTGGGTTGCACATTTCGGCGAATTGCTTCAAAAATATGTTGCAAAAAGGTCTTACCAAAACTAACAAATTATAAAAAATATAAATTTAATTTAAAATTATAAATTTTAGTATAGTTAGTATGTATCTTAGTAGTAGTATTTATTATATGTAGGTATTCAAGTATATTTATAAGATTACATATTATATCTATTTTTCTTCTTAATTTAGCCATTATTATTTAAATTACAGTACACGCCCCCACATTTACCATAGCCTCTCTCTATCCTCTAAGGTTTGCTGGAAGAAAACTCTTGTTAGGGTTAAGCTCGCCTTTGTACATGTATTTTCTTTTAAATATTTTATACGATATCGTTTTTTGTGTACAATAAAGAATTACAGAACAAATATGTTTCAACCAATCCAGCTCGGTTTTGGAAGTAAAGGTTGCTGTGAAGCTACAGTCCACGCACTACGGACTTACTTAAAAAATGACGGTGGTGAGGTGATTTTAAAGGTTGACGTTTCGAATGCATTTAATTCCATTTCCAGGACCACCATGTTGGTCGAGGTTAACATACATACACCGGAAATATGTGAGTACCTTTCTCAATGCTACAGTACGGATTCTACTCTTGTTTACAAAAACAACCGTATTCTTTCATCTACTGGCTGCCAACAGGGCGGTCCACTTAGCCCTGCCATATTTAGTTTAGCAATACATCCAGTCATTACATCCCTAACATCAAAATTTAATGTTTGGTATCTCGACGACGGTACTCTCGGGGGTGATGCAGACACTGTTTTATCGGACCTCAAAATTCTAATTGATAAATTTTACTCTATTGGCTTAGAATTAAATTGTAGAAAATGCGAACTGTACATTGCTGATTCAGTTAGCTCATTCAGAAAAAGTGAAATTATAACAAAATTTAACATAGTCGCTAAAATGTTCAAATCCTAGAAAAAAAATCTCTCCGTCTTCTAGGTGCTTCAATTTCTACGGACGCATTTCCTACATTTATTTCAGAACAACAAAAAAAGTTAGAAGAATCTTCAGATCGGCTTTCGACCATTCACACCCATATGGCATTTCATATCATTCGTTTTTGTCTTTTTGTGCCAAAGCTCACGTATGTCTTGAAATGCAGCCCTTTTTGGAAACTAAAATACCTTCTGTCACCTTTAGATAACTCATTGAAAAATACTCTAACAAACATTTTAAATTGCCAAATTTTAGATAGCTCTTGGAGCCAGGCCACCCTACCTATTCGGTTTGGCGGTCTCGGCATCCGCAAAATTGCAAGTGTTTCCCTTCCCGCATTTTTATCATCAGCCTATAGTACTGAGAAATTAGTTTCAAAAATTATTGAACCATCACTAGGCCATATCAGTATTGATTCTTTGGCTGATGGTAAAAATGCCTGGTGTTTTACCTGCCCGAATCAAACTTTACCGGACAAACCTCATTTGCAGAGGCATTGGGACGAGCCGATATGTAAAAAAATCCAAGAAAATCTACTGAACAGTTCACATTCACCGGTAGATCGAGCTCGTCTCCTTGCCTCTGCAAAACGAGAGTCGGGTTTTTGGCTGCAGGCTCTGCCATCTTCAAACATAGGAACTTTACTGGAAAATAGCACATATTCATTGTCTGTCAGCCTGCGTATTGGAGCAAACACCAACGAGCCCCACCAATGCAATTGCGGGGCAGCTGTCGATCGCCAAGATCACCAAGGCCTTTCCTGCCGCCGAAGTGCTGGACGTCAATCTCGTCACGCCGCACTGAATGATGTCATCCGCAGGGCCCTTGCCACCGTCAACGTGCCGGCCTTACTTGAGCCGAACGGTATCGCACGTGATGATGGCAAGAGGCCCGATGGAATGACATTAATTCCCTGGAGTCGTGGGAGGCCGCTGGTGTGGGACGCTACATGCGTCGACACTCTAGCACCATCTCACTTGCCTTCTACCTCCAGGTAGGCGGGCGTAGCGGCGACGGCAGCAGAAAACCTCAAAAGGCGGAAATATGCTACTCTCGGTAACGGTTACATATTTCTGCCTTTTGGGGTTGAAACATTGGGTCCGTGGGGCTCGGACGCTTTGCTCTTGTACAAGGAGCTAGCAAGCGGCTGATAGATAAATCAAACGACCAAAGGGCTGGCGCTTACCTCGGTCAAAGGATTAGCATCGCTATTCAACGAGGTAACGTCGCCAGCCTTTTGGGTACTTTGCCCGTGGACAGTGACCTAAATTTTGTGTTTTATTTGTAATTTTAGATATTTAATATAATAATTTTATTCTTTATTATTTTTATACTTATTCAAGTAAATTTAGTTTTATTGTGTTTTAGCATTAAGTTAGTAATTATGTAGTTGTGTAAATAAATGATATACCTTTTAAATCAAGAGTAGCCTTCTTGATCTTCATGAACAAATGTTATCTAAATGCGTCCCGTCTGCCCGCATCGCAGCGGTTCTTCATCTCAGCGTGCATATTCTCGGGCTCGTTTATTTATATGTTTCACTCGAGGTGCGGCGAGCAGTAGCGCGGTGCGGTGCGTGCCGTGCGTGCCGTGCGTGCGGTGCGTGCGGTGGCGGCACGGGGTGGAGGCACCAAATCGAATTCGGCTACAGTTTGTGAATGTTCCCCGTAGTAGCGAGCAACCCTCGTGCGAGGGTGCGGGGGTGCGGCGGTGCGGGGGGCGGGGCGGAAGGAGGGAGAGCGCGGGACAGTGCACGGCGCCCCAGTGAGTGAGCGGCCGCCAACGCGAGTCCGCGTGTCCGTGCGCGAGTGAGTGAGTGAGTGCGTCGCGCGACTCGGTGAGTGGCTCCACGTGCGGTGTGCCGGTGTAGTGCATGTGCATGCTGCGGCGCGGCGGTTGAGGTCGCTTTGCTGCTTATTTCCGAGTCTCGATTAGTTTGTTCGTAATAAAGTTGTTATCTCTCTCCGAGTCCCGAGTCCGCGGATCGCAATACCGAGATGTGCATGAAGTTATTGTTATTATTATATTATGGTATATGGTAGTGTTATTATTAATTGTGTTTAATTTAAGACATTGTGCTCGTACGTAAAGATCAGTGTGCTAAAATTAAATAATCATTAATATATGTAATTATTTAATTAAATAATTATATTACTGATATATCAGTATTTAAATATAAACAATTATTTATTTTATTAGTCCATATCGCGCAGTGTACGAAAGGAGCCTCTTCGAGGCTCACTTGAAATCCTTTCACCACACTGGTTCGAAAGAACTAGTGACACGATCAGAAGAAGAAGGTCCCATATTACATTGAATTACACACCTAGTAGTTACTTAAATAATATGTGATTATTCGGGTTAACATAATAAAATCGACAAAACACGATTAATATGAAAGTCATCATAATAGGGCTAAGTGATGATTTTAATCGCTAGATTTAAATCCGTGACTTAAATCGCGATTGAATTCAAGAGATAATATTAAAGAAATCAATGATTAAAATCAATATTTGTTACTGGAACCAAACGAGGCAAAAATGTCAAGGGACTTCCCCAACAGGCGCGCACACAAGTGTACAATCGATTTGTTTACAACAACTCCGCTAATGTTTGTTTTCACCTGATTGCAAACACGGAGGTTCATGTTTTTTATAACGATTGAAGACAAAAAAAGATACAAAACAAAAAAATAAATCATAAAAAATCAGATTTTAATCTAATAAATTCGATTTAAATCTTAAAATACGAAAATTTGTTTATTTTTATTAAAGTCATGATTTTTATCAACCCTGATATAGGGAGATATTAATATTGGCTTTATGTAGGTAATTTTGATTATTGATTTAACATTAAATTATAAGTAGGTACCTACTCATAAATCCTGCTAGAGGTAAATATTCAACTATAATAAACATAATGAAGCACGGTAAATAGATACGGCTGTTCCAAACTGTGAGCAACATTTAGCAAAGTGGTGGATAAGGGCCTCACCGCCACCGCCGCGTTCATCAATTAGGCGCCGACAGACAAGTTACAATTGAAAAATGTTGAATAATCAATCACAGAGATACCCCCCCTTCCCCTCCACCCTGGCCCCCGCACCCCGAGACCCGGCGGTGGTCCAGCAGCGAGCCCCGGCCTCCTCAGAACAACATTCGGGTGTCGGCGCGGCACCATCGGTGCGAGCGTGTGCACGATCTGATCCTCACGAATCATATTTAACTTTAAACTTTACAGACGGGCTCTGGGGATGTCTCGAATCGGGTTACAGAGGAAGGATTTTCATTTGATGTAGAAAGTAAAGTATTTTATGTAGAAAGCAATCAGTCTTTTCTGGCTTTCAAAAGAACGATCAATACGATCATAAATGTAGGAAATGTAAAGTAAGTAGGTAATGTAAGTATAGGCCTCATACTCGTAGTTTTACGTAGCTACGCACTACGCAGCAGACGTAGCGTAGCGCGCATCACCGGCAGCAATGGCTACGAGAGCAGCCCGCAGAGTCGGTCGTCTCGTCGCCGACCGCTCGTTGCTACGAGCAACCGCTACGAGTGCTACGAAAATTCCGTTTTTAAATGCACAGTTTCGAGTATTATGGATCGTTATACTTAAATTTTTATTCGTTTAAAAATATAAGTAATCATAAAATGTAATTCCCAATACCATCGTCCGCGCGGCGGCAGCTGGTGTAGTGATGGGAGGAGTGGGAGCATCGCGTGCCTCCTGTACGTACACACTGTGTACACTCAGCATACATCAGTGGCAGTTCCCTCCGCGCCGTGCTTGCAAAAGTCAGCTAGTACGTCATAAACACCAAATACATATTGCGACGTCAATGAGTAGTTAAAGCGCTACAAATAAAATTTATTTTATAAAGCTGCAAGGTATCTTATTACTGCTACTTATTATCAGGTCGCTATTTTCGTGCAGAGCTCAAAATGATCTCCCGTGTCCTCGGGCGGGGTTCACCACAGTTGAGCGTTTTGCAGTGAGTCTGTTATTCAGCGCGCGTACTAATCTCCCCGAAATCAAATCAGTGGTCAGTACGTGCCTCCCCCTCCCCCCCACCCCCACCCCGACACACCGCACAGATTGTGCAGTAGTGAGTGGTAGACACCGCGAAGGCACGGTGTCGACACAGTTAGTGAGTCCTTTCTTTTCCGTAAACTTGTCCGGGACATCCGGAATCGATAAGCACAAAAGTGTTGTGCATTCCTGCCCATACTAGCTGGCGTGTATTCTGCGTCCCCTCCCCCTCCTCCCCTCTCAACCCCCGAAGTGACGATAAGCAGGCGGTGGCTGGAGCCCGAGTCGAGTATAAATCTGCAATAATCGGAGTTTTATTGCGAACTCGCAAACTCCGCTCGACAGTTTTACGAGGGAGGACCGTTGTCATCTCTGTACTATTTTATTTCGTCTGCGCCACCGGAACAGTAGAGTTCAGAGCAAATTATATTATACATATAGTAATATTATGGTAATCATCAATAGCTATGTGTAATGTATAGTCCGAGTGTATCGGTGTCAAGTCAGTCGGTGCTGGAGAAACGCGTGACGGCGGCTCTTTGCATCACAATGGAGCGGCGGCCGGCCTCGCACGCGGCGGCTGCATCTATTGTGTACAATATAGGTCTAGTGCCCATTGAACGCAACCGCATTACTTAAACACCATTTGCAATAAGTTGAGCACCCGTACCTGTTCGTAACGTTGTATCCGCCGCCGTTCCCTGAATCCGTGTAACGACTCTCGTCGCGTCGCCCGTTACCTGTCGCCATTAATCTACCCGGACCCGCGTTACCTACCTTTAACACCCCCGTAGTTCCCTATAGCACCCGCAGTAGCACTCTGCAGCACCAGCGCGGTACCGCAGCCGAGCCGATGCTCAGTAATGATCCCGACGAGGTGTGGAAGCTCAACTCAAGGCGATACGTGAAGGTCTCGTGAGAAGGTTTCACAGCAGATGATCGCTATTACAATATTAATTGTTCTCAGCGTGTCACACGATTACATTATTCAGAGGATTTGCAATAGTTTCACAGCTGACAACAGCAAGCCTTTATTTCTGTTGTTCAGAACCACACAGACGTCTATTGTTTATCCTCATTATGAGCAACTTAATACATAACTGCGAAACTGTCACGTCCGGGTGTGTATAACGGGACGGTTGTCACAATTCACATGGATGTGCGAAAAGAGGTGTAAAGTTCTGAGATATGCGGATCTCAACCGAACCCTCCTGGGGCCCGCGGGTGGCCGTGCTATAAAAACAAGCTCGCATCTCGCGAGCCTGGAACTCGTGTGGTGCTGGAGCGTGCGCGCGAGGCCGCGGCCCAACCACGGTATTCATAATGAAGGTATGCCAGACACTTACCTCATCTGAGAGCGACCTCTCATTACGAACGAATGTGCGATGCGTCGTATCGATGTCCCCAGAGTCCCTTCGATGGGCGCGATGCAGTGGGGAGTCCCCGGGGGCGGGGAGAGGCGAGTGCGGGGAGCTAATCCGGATCTCTTCATTATCCGGTGTTTGAGCGGCGTATAGTGAGCGCGGCGCAGTGGATTAACTACGAGATTTAGAAGCTCACTCGTGAAGCTATTCATTTAGAAGTGCCGTCATACTTACTTGCATACTCGTGAAAAGTACTAACTGTTTAAAGATTATTTATATTGAAAAAAAAATGTTTTACTCACCTTACATATAAATAACTTCAAAGATAAAAATAATTCTGGTGTTTTTTGAGTACAGCTTAACGAATTCATTATGAGACAATGATCGGAAGACCGTATAGAGAGTAGTAATATTCAAATATTGCTACTCTCTATAGTTGTTTTTACGTTCGTTATAAAAAGAGAGTCAATTTTGAGTCCCCCCTCATTGGATCACGAATAGTATTGTTTGCATCCCTATTCTTATTGGAAACTGTTAGTATGGGACCCATTCCCATTGTGTTCTCTGCGATCTGATAGCGGCCGACGGGGCCGGATGAGCTTATCCACGAATGAGATGTTCCTACAATAATAAACATTTAGAGAAATACACGAGTGTCGAATCGCCCGCGCTGATAGCAGTCAAGCCTTACTACCCACTTCTGCGCTCTGCGAGTAGATATATGGATAGCAGTCAAGCCTTACTACCCACTTCTGCGCTCTGCGAGTAGATATATGGATAGCAGTCAAGCCTTACTACCCACTTCTGCGCTCTGCGAGTAGATATATGGAACTAAAATAACTTATCACTTTCGTTTTTATAAAGGTTTGAGTTTCATTCCGAAGAAAATGATTTTGCGTACCTACTTAGAGTTATTGATTTATAACTCCTATTAAACATTTGAGAATTATTGAAATAATAAAAACAAGTAAGAAAAAGAACAATTTTGTAATGAGTTTAAAGCACCTCCTCCGTTATCTTGACAATAAGCTGTAGAGGTGCGATCGCGAACAAAGAACGCTCGCACTCACTGAAGGAGCTCTTCTATTTGAATAAAAGGCCAACTGCGGCGTCGGAGCGTCGTCGGAGCGTCGTCGGAGCGTCGGAGCATCGCAATCACAAGGGGATCTAAAGAGTTGAGTGCACATAAAGAGGCGAGACGAGTGCTAGTGGACTATGAGACGCCCCGCGCCGGCAGCGAGAAACCTCCGCAAGTGTCCCGCGGGACAACCGTAGTACAATAGTCTAGACAGAAGTGCAACGGCCGAAACTGTTAATTTTATGACCAGTGTTTGAAGCTAAAACTTCCTTAGGCGCGCTGAGCTCTTTATTTTGTGAAGTGAATGAGACTGAACTGTCACGCTAGGTTATGTGACGCTCTTTCGGGTATTCCCTAAAACGTCTAAAAGTCTGATTGAGAAAGGTTGTCACAGGGTTGCCAGCATTTCATCCAAAATGAAAATTTTCACTTCTGTCGTGGCACACAAATTTCACTTCTGTCGTGCAAATTATTACGAATCAATCTTTTAACCCTTTTTTAGATATACTAGACAAGAAAAGTGTTCCATTACAAAGTTATATGTTATTACAAAGTTAATTTACTGCACTTGCGCTTATGTTGTCTAAACTTAAATATTGTAACCAACGAATGAGGTCGTTACAGCGGCTGTCACTCACGAACACTGCGAGGGACGTTTGCCGGGACCCCCGGGGAGTGCGGGGTTGCGGGAAGTGGGAGGCGGAGATCCTCCAGCGCGACCAATATTGCATAGTCTTCCTACGACAGGTTACAAAACTTGAAAAGATTGTTCTATTTTCTAATAATAACCGCTGAATGCACGTAGATGCACAACTGAACAAAGCTTTACTGTGTCGTCTCCAGAGCGGCGGACACTCGCGTCGGTTGCCAGGAAAGCGCAGTTATGTTTTGATGTAGATCTATCTAATTTTTTATACGTTCTATATAATCAAGGTTTTACAAAAACATACAACAACTGGCTTCGATTGGATGGTTCTAGTGACCGTAGGCACCACTGACAAGTCACAGGGAAGCAAAATAGACAATTTTAATTTTAATAAGAAGTAAACTAGTTTATCAAAATATTAATTTACTTATTGATAGTCCAAATGTGATCTGTGAGCTCGTCCCGAGGGTTGCCGCGGGTCCGATGTGCGGCACCGGCGGCGGCAGCGTAGCGGCACCCCGTCTCATGAGACAATACACCGACTGCACACACCCACACTCTCACCCTCCCCCCACGCACCCGCACACATCGTCATTGAATGATAAACGTTCGTGATTCCAATGCCACGCGGTTTGTACACTTAATTATATTTAACAACTACGTAATAATTTAGTTATATGATTATAACGGGTATTTATCGCGCTCACCTCGTATGTTTTTGTGTCCCGACGTTTCGAGTGTATTGCAACAGCCGTGGTCACGGGTTGACTAGCGTATCGGAGCTACCGTCGCGGTGAAATGAGGGAACTACCTTCAGTTTGGTCGTTAAAAAATGTTCGTTCGGCACACCACACTTGACCACACTGACGACATCCGGACACTTAAGCGGTGTTTTAAAAGCGTTCCGCGTGCACTTAGCAATAATTGCTTACGTAATAATTGATTTGACCGTCGTCGTATCGGACAGCCTCTGTGGCATCACTCGGCTCTCGGCACTCGGCACTCGGCACTCGGCACTCGGCTCTCGGCAGGATACAGCATCACTTTATCTGGATCGTATTGGCCTCGGCCACACACCTCGCTCCACTTTGCCGTAACGTGTAACATGAATCTGCCGGCGCGGCGTGGATGTAGCGCGCGGGGAGAGCGGGGCGCGGCGGGGCGCAGGGCAGCCTTTTTTATTGCCCTTATCAAGAGCTCACGAATTTTTTTTTTTTTTTACGAAATAAAACAAAGTCTGACTATTTATTAATTTAAGGAATATCCTTCGTGCAATAATGTTTTGTGTTGCGACATGGTGTAAATAAATATCTTTGTTCAATTATGCACAACAAAAATTTCGATTAATTCGTCAGAGCAGAGTGAGTAACTTGTGTGTCCCGAGAACTAAATCCAATCTAATAACAATTTCTGCTTCCGGAGTAGACCCACGCGCGTCCGCGACCCCGCTCGCGGTTTTGGCTTGACTCAACTGACACGGAAAAAACGGACCAAGTGTACAGTCAGCGAGACAAATGCTTGCACTTCAATATAAATAAAATAGTTTATTGTTTAATTCCATTTTATATTGTAGGTACTAGTTAGCTTGTATACTATGTTCTGGCGAATAAAAATCTTGAATCTTGAATCTTGTGCTGTAAAAAAACGTTTAATATATTTTATTCTTACAATTTTATAAATAATTGGATCCACAATCAGATCAGATTTCTTAAAAAAAAAAATATTTTTCAGTCTGAGTTTACATAATAAACTAATAAAGCGAGCGAGGTCAATAAAGCAGGCTCTGAACTTCTCAGCGGAACCATACCGACACCAACACCGACACCGACTAGTACCAAGCGAGCGGTTTACAGAAGCCGCTAAACGTTTCCTTCCCGTGGATCTGAGCTTGGCACGATACGCGATCCTCTCACGGCCACCCGCCCGCCCCGCCTGCCGCCACCCGCGCGCGGCGACTTACCCCATTCTCCCCTACACCATAGAAATCTGCACCGGAACCGCATTCATTGTGATGAGTTACTCAGTATTTAAACAGTTTACTGAAATTGATTTTATTCAATTATAGGCTCTTACAATACCTACTCAAAAGTTTTTTAGTATTTATTTTATTTTTCGTTCGTTGTAATAACGTTCGTGGATAACTGGACCTATTACACGTGTGACAGTTGACCGTGGGGTAGAGAGCGATGCAGATGCATGGAATTCAGGCAATAAGCCCAATTATTTTCATGCTCAAGTAAGTTAAACTTTCGAAACTAACTAATGATTGAGGTCTTGCCGACGCTTGTCGACTCATCGCTGAATAAATATAAAAATCGACGTTATCGCTCGTCACACACACAATAGATGCATCAAAGACATGGGGCTGGTGCCTGGAATCGTCTCACCTCACGACATCACTAGCCGAGTGCTGCATGCAGTTGAGGCAAACTCGTACGTTTGTCCGTTTTGCATGCTAAGTGCTAGCAGCGCTAATAGAATCACAGACATAGATCTAGGATTAAATTTATATGTGTCAATAGTATCTATATCATCTATGCTTGTAAGGGACATTTTTTTATTATTGAGATTTTTATTTAATAATTTAGTTTCTGTGTATATGTATTGTTTATGTAAGTCATGGTTGTGGCTAATTAATAACGCTTAAAACTCCTTACCTATATTATGTGTTTATAATGTGTAATGTGTCGTTGTCGGCAGATGCAGCGTCCGTGGCGATGAGCGTATGCGAGGCGCGTCCCTCTCTCCCCCCGCCCCCCGCGCCCTTCGCGCCCCGCTAGCCGCATGGCGCGCGCCGATTGGCCGGCGCCGGCGCCGCTGCCCGCCGTCCATTGGCCGCCCTCACAACGCGCCCTTCTTCCTCTACTCTTCTTCTACTTTCTCGTCGGTGAGTTTAGGTTTATAAAACTCAGATAGGTTCCATAGTAATACAAATTATTCGACACGTCTATGATAAAATAATGTATTATTGTATCACTATACCACCTTCCACCTAGTATAAAATCTAGAACTAGAAAAGCCCTTCTTTCCGTAAAAGATCTTCTAAAATGCATTTCCAGCTCAATCTCGTGAAAAGTGCAATTCTTTTGATGAAAAGCCAACTAAGCGCTGCAGCGCTGTAATCCAGCGACGCCGCGCTGTGAGCCGCTTACGGGAATGAACGGGCAGACGGGGAAAACCACGGGAATGTATTAGTTCAGTTAATTAAATGTCATGACTAGTGCCTCTCAGATAAAGAGCGCCACTCGAACTTATTTTTACTGAACAGCCTCTTATAACGCAACGCCCCGGTGCGCGCGTTCCGCCTAGCGTCGACCTCCCCTCTGGTCTCGCTGGGCGCTGGTTGCGAGGTAGCTCATTAGATCATGACTGTTGCGCGTCTTGATTGTCAGTTTAGCCAGAGAATACGATAAATTATTACGTTTTTTTCACGTTTCATTAACTGTGATGTATTGCGTAAAACCATAACGGAAATGACATGTAATACACATTATGTATGAAGACTATTGTGGCGACTGTATCGCAATAAACAAGCGAGACAGAGGCGAACTTGGCCAACTCATTACTGGTATTTAATTAGTGCGGGCAGCTGCAGCCGCTGCACTGCACAGGGATGCACTCGAGGGGCCGGGAGAAGGGGCAAATATGTGAAACTTAGTTACAGTCTCCGTCAGTGTGGAATAGTAGTACATCATTTGTAACGAACACAAAAAGCCTCGAGCCACGTGACTGATAGACTGTCAAATGAAAAAATAGTATTCCGTGAGAGATGGCTCATGTATTTGACGGACGCGCGCTGTGACTAATGTGGGTTTCGCACAGAATGTACAATGGCAGCGCGGCGACGTCACCGGAAGTACTCGCCAATTCATGCGTCCGGTGCCAGGTCATTTACTCCTAAGCGGCTGGATCCTTCCTACTATCCTGCTTGCTACTGACATTATAATATTAAGGGGGCATATCTTATGAGTCGAAAAAGGACTAACTACATATTGAATGTCGATACCACGCGGGTAAAGCCGCAGGCCACAGCTAGTATGGTATGGAATAACTTTCAAGACGAGTTGACTAGCTGTAGCACTTGCTACGGCGTTGAGGCGGAGTAAGTGCTACGACGTAGAAGCGTAGCACGAGTTACGGATTAGATGCGTAGCACTTGCTACGGCGTAGATGCGTAGCACTTACTACGGCATAGAGGCGTAGTACGTAAAGAAAAATTTATTATATATTTCTATGTATGTAATTAGTTATTCATAACATATTAATAAAAATAATATGTATCACGCCCCCCCCCACCCCCGGGATCCCAGAGGGGGGTCATCTCGGATCCCGCATCAATCTCGACCCGGCCTTCAGTGCCCCCCCCCCCCCCCTTACTGACTGCGATATTGCGAGAGTAACTACATTTATACTACTCCACACTTTTTTAGGTGCATATGCGATGCATTAGATAAGTAAAACGGTTGCCTGGAAGAGATCGCTTTTAGCGATAAGGCCGCTCTTTGTATTGCCTTGAATTATATTAAGAATATTCAATTGTTATTTCCTAGTGGTAAACAATAAAGTTATTATCTATATATCTACCTATCTAAAATAAAAGTTTCTTCTGCAACTTTCTATAAAAAATGTGTCTCTCTTACTTCTAATGCTTGGTAATTTTCAATTTTTTTACAGCTAAAAGAATAAAACAATTTATAGTGGGAAAAAAAGCATACTGATACTGTTATAAATAAGTAGTTATCTAAAGAAAACCCACCGATGAAAAACTTAAATTATTTGAAAGTAAGTAGTCCAAGTCGGCATTCCGCCTCGACTCCATCAATATGGCCGACATGAAAGGGCTTCAGCCGGATGTCAATTTGTTACCAACTTTACAACAGCGCGCGCCGCTCCCGGGTGCGGCTCACAGCTTCCGCCTCAATGAGGCATGGGAAGAATACCGAGTAGCATGTTATTTATCATGGTGTAAAACTGATCACACATAACACTTGTTACTTTCTGAGGCCACGTCTGTTATAAAATAACCGGTGATATCCGCCCGCCGCGCCCCCCGCAGACGATTCTGTACGCCGGTAGACACTGTGATTGATTCATATCATTTAAATTGTCGCCATTCACAATTTCATTCGTATCGTATCGTAAATAATAATAACAGTCAGTCAGTCATGTGCTGCTGAGTGTTTGCGTGACGTTGCGTCATGCGTGAATGCCACTGCCACTGTTAAGCTAAAAGTAGCATAGTTAGTATTAAAGTTTTTTTTATTGGTAAGTTCCGAAACAATAACTATGTAAAAATCCTACATCGCTGTGACCTGACATAGTACAGCTATTAATGAAAAATAACAGTGTTTTAAAAAATCACTGCTGCATATGATTTAATTTTGTAACAAATAGCTGTTACAAAATTAAATCATACCACCATCACATGTGACAATGAAATAGAAGTAGCAGTATTTTATTTTGCCTAGTCTCAATGTTACCGACGTGTTCTGTTGGTTCTGTTTCAGCCGAACGCCAAAATAGTTGTTCAACGACTCTTTGACGCGCCTACTATGTACAGTCAGCATCAAAAGTCGATGACAACATTCAAATTTTAAAAATCGTTATACCACATATATGTGTTTGACAATGGTGGTGTACAGTTAATTTGAATTTTAATGATGTTCATTCAATACTGGCACTTATCATGTTGAGCGATTTTGGTATAATAAATGGTGAAAAGCGATTTTGAAAATCTGAATATGTTCGTCGACTTTTGATGCTGACTGTACATAAGTCTAGAGTTGAAATTATCGGCATAACATAAAAATAATAAATGGTAGATGTCGTCTCCCTCGTGTGGAGTCGGAGTGTGCACACCGCCCGAAGGCTATGAGTATACAGCTAGTAGTACATTTTATTTACAGGTCTGATAACAACAATGGATCTCAAACGCATCACGCTCATCAATCATGAGTAGGAAGATGTTTCAACATCATAGAGCACTCAAAAATCCATTTATATTTATCCCCAGTGCTACACACTCCACGAATATTTAATAAACCACCAATATTGAAAAATTAATAATCATTTTCCATTGTAAAGACGAGATATCGATACCCGACCCTCGATAACTCTCGTTTATGAGAGCTCGATTTCACGAGAGCGCCGAGAGTTATTGAAGCAGCTCTTGTTTTTAAAGCGAGGGATGAGAACCTTTATTGAACACTGAGATTGTGTTTCCAAGGACGCTTCCGCCGGCGTCCGGGAGCGCGGCCTCTCGCTCGCTTGTATCAGAAGCTAACGCTCTCAACATGTCGCTCCAAAATTTATAAACTCACTTCCTACAAATAAAACAAAAATACAAATAACTTTAATTAACTAAAAATAATAAAATGATAAAAAGAACATCAAATACATTTCGCAAAACAAAGCTACAATAAATTGAAAGTGAACACAAAATAGGCCAATAAAAGTTAATTGAGGTCGTGTGCCGCCTCCCTCCTCCCCCCCCCCCCCCCCCCCCCCCACCCCGCCGGCTCGGGAGACGCATCACATAGAGATTAAACCGTAATCCGGGGTCGGGTATCGTGACGTCATTACGCCGTGACGTCATGATTTGGCAACGCGTTCCGCGCGCACTGAATACCAATGTGTTGACATTAGCCGCACAAGTACATGACGCGGGATTACACGCAAATTCTTATGTTTTAGATTGTAATATTCGGGGATTTACACGGATTACTGAAAGAAACGAACACAAGATAGAAATAAAAATCTAAGGATTTGCGGTAATGTAATACGGTAAAGTTTGATTACAAAAAAAAGGTGCTGACACATTTGCCGAGGGTTTGAATCCTAGTAATTTTGCTACTTTACTAGCGTCAGTCACCGTTTGTTCTCATTTTGAGTATCGTTAGTGTTTTGAATGAATTTTAGCGTTATATTCTTGCCGCGCGTTAACAAAAACCTTGTTCACTTCATACCAACCTGACGTCACAAAACCCTATAGAGCCAACGACTACACCTCCATTAGAAGAGTCGACAACCAATAAACAATAAAATATCTAGATTGTATCGAGGGACTGGTTTAGTTCATGAAGGCTGGGAATCAGATAATACGTGGATTACAATACGGAAGTTCTAGTGCTCGTAATTGTGGTGTTTGTGGTAATTTAATCGTTAAAAGTAAGTATTTAACCCGTTTGTAGAATTCCTTTGCGGCACAGATACAGACGCCTATCATAATTAATTATTTAGGGGTAAAAAAACTGGTTTTTATGATTGAGTAAATTTATTTATATTTTATTTATTTTCTTCGGAGAAATTCGCCGACGGTAATGGACGGGGCTAGAAGCAGGATGTTTTGGGCAAATCCAACGATATTATAGACAGAGTCTAAGGTATCCTGCCTCATTCCATTCCTGTTGTAAGAAAGGGGAAGAAAGTTTGTAAAAATTGCCTCCAGTTTTATGGTAACGAGTAATGGCGTTCAATTTGTAAGCTGCGTATCGCGCGGGGCGAGGGGGCGAGGGGGTGGGGTAGCCATGTCAGGCAGGCTCCATACATTACTTCATTATGGATATTGTATGTTTTAAGCATTGAGCCTCTTCGAGGTGCACTTGAAATCCTTTCACCACACTGGTTCGAAAGAACTAGTGACACAATAAAAAGAAGAAGCATACAAATATTTTGACACTCCAGATGAAAGAATCCCCTGTATTTCAAGAGCGAATCATATATTATTATTTTCCACTAGATATTTACATTGACCTTGTCACTTTTGACCTTGTCATAGCTAAAAAACTAATCAATATAATCACACCAAATTTGGTTTATGTATTGAACGCCCGGAGTTAATGAAGTACCTCAAATTTCATAAGCACAGCTATTTAGACATTAACGTTAACAAAAGTAACAAAAATCGTCTATTTTATCACTGATTGACTGACATATTGACGTAAAACCTAACCCACTTCCAGATGACCTAGAAAGTTCAAATTTGGCATCCAGCTAGGTAATTGTATGGATACAAAGGAAAAAATCAGAAAACAGTAAATTTATAAGATTTTTTTTTTTTTTTTCAAATTATTCGATTTTATGAGGTAAATTTAGCGCAATTATGAGAGCAATTGCCTTGCAAATTTTTGCAGGATATTTTCATTTCGATGATGAAATGTTGTTTTTATCGTTCAATAATTTAAAAATTATTTACAACAGCCCAGATGAATGTAAGCAAATTGTCGCAAAACACCTTAATCTCCCGGCACATGGGTCAAGGTACTACCTTATTAGGAAAATAAATAGGTAGGTAACTATTATAATTATAGTAGGTACCTAACCTATATACCTTTGAATAATAATAAATTTATTCACAAAAAGTAATGATATCTGAACAAAACCACATATAATATGTGAAAATAGCGAGCCACGATCAGATGGATCGGATTATGATGGAGAAGTCGTTTTCCCCGAAAAAAGACTTCAGATCTACATATATGGCTAGCCAAAGTCTACGTTATAAATAAAGTAATACGTTGTTATAAATAAATTTACGAATGTATCTAGTAGACCTTGGCAAGCCATATATGTAGATCTGAAGTCTTTTTTCGGGGGAAAACGACTTCTCGATCATAATCCGATCCATCTGATCGTGGCTCGCTATTTTCACAAATTATATGTGGTTTTGTTCAGATATTAGATCTTAACTCAAAGAGAGCCATGTCATTCGACTATTATTAAGAGGAGTCGAACATACACTGGTTAGATACGTATTCTTAAGTAGGACTCATAGGAAATTTCGAGCGAGATGATACTTAAAAAACAAATGCTTTGCGATATTTAACCCCAAACTATATCACAACACTTATTTCGTGCAGCTTTTAGACACGGGCGTCTCATTTCATCTCGTGCAAATCCGTAGCTAAGTTGGATGACGGAGACGGCCTCGGAGGTGATCGGAGTCTGATACGTGTATTACTTTAGAATGCTAATTTACGAAAATTGGAAAGAAAGTACATAGTACAAAAAAAATACTACGAGAAGCAAAACAAATTGCTTAGCGCTTCAGTTCAGTGGATATCGGGGCTCAGGGCGGGCGGCGGCGGGCGGCGGGCGGCGGGCGCAGGTTGATTGGCTCGTCTGCGACGGATCGTAAACGTCAACGCTCATGCGAACACTCGGGCTCAGATCTCTTTTATCATTTCATTAATTTTCATTTAACTTCCAGATTAATGTCTTTGGGAATCGCCCTATGTTCAACTCTAGGAGAGTTTAATGTAAAAACCTTGTTTTCTTTAAATATTTTGCATCTTATTGAATCAAATATTTCTAGATAACAATTCGTTAGAATTATAACACCTACAGTAGAGAAAATCATATTCATAGAAAAGATTTTATTGCAATAGTGTCGAGGCTCATAAAAGTATTTCATGTTTTCAAATTTATCAGCTATATATTGTTATCTTAATAGAATGTGTTGCCATTTCAATAACTTTATGATGTAGTGTGTTGTATGTTGTAGTGGAATGGGATTGAAAACTGTGAACGGATGGCAGTCGAGTCGAGTCGGCCAGCGAAATAGTCACCGTCTGAACTCAACTCTTAATTCAAAGGAAGTCTTAATGATTTGATTTTTTTGTAAGCTACTTTATGCCCTGCTTCCTTATAGTATTTAGAAAGGTAAAATATACATGCCTAAACTACTGAACCAATTGGCTGAGTATAGTATAGTTTTATGAGCTGGAAATAGATATAGCCAATATGTATCTCAATACTGCGCGCGCGAAGCAAGGGGCAGCAACTTACACTTGTCAAATATTACATTATTGATTGACTAAGCACGATGTATGATTGGACACCGTCTCTGAGACCTTTCCGCGGCAGGATGACCCTGCCGGGATGCTCGACACAAATAACAGCTAAACATAAGATACATCAACTTAGTTATAAGAAACGTGAAATTGCATTACTTCCCAATAAACTGATTTATAAGTGTAAGAGTATGAGCTTAAAGAGTTGGCCGACTCTCCGCCTAGACTGTACCTAATATTCAAATCAACAGTAGCGGCCTTATTTCGGCTCACAGCGCGCGTCAAAAGTTACACGACCCCAAAGTTAGTAGTGAGTTAATTCTAAATTACCTCGTTAGGCATATTACTCGTACAGTAATGCCCAATAACTAAGATGAGCATGGATTTAGCGACGTGATACGCACTTAGCAAATAAATGAGGCAGGCATTCTGACAGGTTTCATCATTTTATACAGCGCATCGAGGTAAGATTGTGTGCGGTATAATTCGGCTGAATTAAACCTAAAATTACTGTAATGTAGTTATTTATATTATAACGTTTTTTGTGAGTGCAATTTATAATAATGAATCACGTCTCACAATCGTATGAAAAGCCTGTGAAGCGTTGCGCGATATTCTACCTGACGTAATGACGTGTAGGCTATTACATTTTATTTATAAAAGCTATTGAAATTCCGAAAGCAAAAATAGGCATTATTTATAGCATAATCTCTGAATAGTATAAGGCTGTGCATACATTGTACAGACTAACGCGACTCAAAGCTCCGCTACACGAAGACTACGTATCTCTCGCATTTCGTCTCGCCTCGAGTGGTGTTGTTGCTTGCTAAGCTTTATTCACGGTAATTAGAACGTAAATACGCGTAATTAATTTTACTTGTCTGTCTCTAAACAGTCATATTATCAATCCATGGAATGGTATATTCAAAGTTCGTTCATAATTTATTTTGACAGAATTTAACGGATTTAACGGTATTTATTAGCCGGCGAGCGAGAAAATAAAATAATCAAGGTTTTACAAAAACATACTACATACAACCGACTTCAATTGGAATGTTTTAGTGACTGCAAACACCATTGAATACAGTCACTGGGAAGCAAAATACGCAATCTCGTTATCTTGGATGACGTATTTTTTCAGTTATTTTGATTTCAAAACTAAAGCACTGAATCGATTTTCATGAAATTTCTCCGAGACCAATATAGAAGCCTCTCAAACAATTTTTTATTTTCATATGGGTTTGTAAACAACAAAGTTCTGATGTAAGAAACATAGAACTATACAAATAATAACCAAATAGAAAACCATCTCCTTTTTTGAAGTAGGTTGATAAAGTCACTGTTATCCACAATAACAGACTAACGGTCATTTTTATATAACACTGGCTGAGGCCCGCAACTTCGTTTGCGTTGCGTATTTTCAAATTCCTTTTTTAGTACTCGCACTATGCAAATGCAAATGATGTTGCAAACAAGAGCTAAAATTTTGAAAATTTCAGCTTTTGACGAACACGTCTTCGAAGTTTCAAGTCTCGTTATTTTTTTTTGGCCTGTACGTTATTTGTCAGTCATTTAGTCAGTCAGTCAGTCATTCGGGACGAAGCCTTTGATATAATATTGATAACAAAATAACATTACCTCAAACTTATTTAAGACACTGAAAATGTTTTGGTTCTGTTTCAATGCTGCCCGTATCTCTTGTTACCAATGTGTGATGAATGTGCTTCATGGCCCTAAACCCATTCGCCCACTTACCCACTCACTTGCACTCCCACTCACATTATCAGACTCGCTCGTAAAAGAGAACATTCTCCGCTAATATTCCTTCCGCGGCACTCAAATCAGCATTCTCAAGTGCATTATCTCTAAATCCACACAGAATTATCCTGAATTAGCCTCTCCTTCCTCGATATCCCCACGACCAGGGTCGGATTTTGGAGGGGGCGTGCGGTAAAGCTAACATTCGACCATCCTGTTCTAAAATTAACCTTATATTAACCATAGCTTCCTTGAAATGTCGGTCCTAGCTCCGTCTCTGGCTCTCCCCCCCGCCCCTCGTTGTCGTTAAGTGGTTCAAATAAATCCCGGGTGTCTGCGGCACGCGTCGCTGTCTCCCCTCACTACGCCGCTCCGCCACTACGCCGGCAGCGCGACACACTCTCAATGGATTCCCTGTTTTATAGCTCCCTGATGGATGGCGCAGATTACCGGCACTGTTCCACTGATCGCTTTTATCTTAGTGTTCTGATAATTAATGGAACTGTTTCTCACTTAAAGACGTAACTTAATAATGGGTGACTTGCACCATTCATACATTTATTAAAGCCTTAGCCTCGACAGAAACATAGCCGTTACCGAACTTCACCTCGAGCTCCGGCATGTTGGCACCGAGCTCTGGCCGTACGTACGTACAAACTAAAATGATATTGACTTTCTGATAGTGAGTAATCTCACAAACAATTAAAGCAATCAATTTATCGAACAAAAGCTATTTGCAATTTAATTTGGGACGCTTTTCATTTACCCTGTCTGCATTCCACGCAATTTATCGAATAAAGACTTCCATTCGCTCGCGTTTCACACATTTTCTGTTTAAATATCTAAATGTGTAGTATCAGGACGGCATTCGGCAATGTATCAAACGAGGCGTTCTATCGGGTTGATTGATTGCGATCATTCGACAACGTTTCCGAATGAATAGAATTTGTTTTGCCATTTAAAATGTCGCTCCTATTCGATTTATTTTTATTTGATACATTATGATATTTTTTTTCAATTATAATATTAATTTATGAACAAAATAATTATTTTTCATAGCATGAACATTTAAGAAAGAAAACATTATTTCGATGCAGCTCGCCATCCAAGCGGACCACGCCCCAGCTCGGCGATGCAGTTCAATCGGCATCGCATTCATTGCGAACCCACTGCTTTCATAATGCATCTACCCGACTCCGAGAGTCCGAGTTGACCGCTCGCATTTTGGAAAAGAAATGTCATACAAAAAAAAAATGAATTTTAAAAGCTAAGGCATGTATGTATGTATTTTGACTCCATTTTCCAGCATCCCTTTTCAAGCTTAGGCTGTTTGTCTAAAAAAAAAATCTAATCTTTAGAAAATAAAATATAAAATGATTACTTAATAGAAGCAGTAATTATTATATCCCAGAGCAGCTCGTGTAATGTCCCCGCAACGTGCAAATATCCATTTCCTCCACTTTATTATCGGGATGCCGAAATACTCAACAAATAGCGGAGCCCGTGATTGTCTCGCTTTGCTGTCTTGTCAATTTGAACCATGTAGCCTGAGGCGATGGGCTAATCCGCACGATCAACAGAATGTAGATCCCCGCTCTCAGGACCAAGTAGGCAGAAGACAATCGACACATTTGAAACTATCGATACATTTAAAAAATAAAAGCTATAGTCATGTCTTGAATATTTTTGGTTATTAGGGAGGCACCTTAATTATTTATGGATTAAAAGATTGTGACGATAAATGAATAAATAAATAGACGGATGTTTGCGCTGAAACTCTTAAGGCTCTTGTACTTTTTTATACACAAATAAATGAAACCTTTGTAGCTGAAATTCGGTATGGATTTAGTTATTGATAAGATAAGATAAGATAAGATAAGATAAAGTTTATTTTCCAAAAAAAGATCTTAATACTATGTTTACAATTTGTGTTAAAAATGCAGATTTGATCTTTCGATTCCCCATGCGGCGGAGCAACGAGCAGGAGCTAGCAAATACCTGTTTCGTTTAATTTACGTAACATCGATGAAAGATTCTACTCGACTCCGAGACAACACTCCGGTAGCGTGGAGGTGCAGCGCTGACAATAGCTTCGCTGTGAGATAGGTCCTCCGCTAGACTGCGATTGTGTGTCTGTAAAATCTGTGATTTGAATGACTTACATTGATCAAATTATTTGATTCATAGTTTCTTTTTTTTTCTTTCATTCATTTAAATAGTTGAAACTTAAGGTTAGCTCAAAAACAAAACTAGAGCTCAACTTATTTATAAAAGACACTCGGATAAATCTCCATTCCACAAGAAATCGCTTAGAGAATGAAGCGGGATTACAGGTCTCGTTCATTCATTCTGAAGTGAATGAAACTGCTCAGGGCTGCCGCGCTCAAATTAATTGGTATTTCAGAATTAAGATATTTTGAGGGCACTAATTTTCACGCCTTGCTTTTAACTTCAAATTGCTACAAAATTAAAAGATGGAGGTCCGCCATCAGGTCATCTACAAATACTAACAATACATTTTATTGTTTTTCTTATCGTGTCACTAGTTCAGAACCAGTGCGGTGAAAAGATTTCAAGTGAGCCTCGAAGAGGTTTCTTTCGTGCACTTATTGTGGAAATTAAATTTAATTACTAACTGCTGCTGTAGCTGAATCATCAAGATAAAAGATAGATAACCTAAGTTTTTCATATACCCTCACCAAATGCTTAAATTAAAACTAAAATCGGTTTACCAGTTTTGATGTCATTGAGCAAAAAATATCCATCTTTCCTTCAATCCTCGCACATTCCCCATATCATAATATTAGTGGCCTTTATTCCTGCTTACTAAACCATTACATAAACTGTTTATCTTATCCTACCCTACAGCAATATTGGTAGTCTCCTACATTGGCGTAGGCCTCCCCCAAACTCTTCCAAGTATTTCTGTCCATCGCACCAGAGACAAGGGCGTTGAAATACCGTAGACTGATTCACCAACCCCTCTAACACAATTTGGTCTACTTTGGACAAAAGCTGTCAATGGTACATGAACTAAAGACCTCCGCACAAAACTCACTGATTACGGAGGTGCCGGCGGCGGCGCGCGGTCACGGGACCCGTTCAGCGAGAGGAGGTTTCCTCATTGATCGGGTGAGAGGAGGCGCGAGTGCGGATCGCACGCGAGATATCGCGGTTGGTACGAGTAGGTGCGAGTAGTAGCCTATCTCCTAGATAAAGGAGAGAGTTCCAGACACTTACTGAGATCGTTCTCAGAAAAGAGCTCATCAACTGAACACTACACGAAAACTAGGATGTGTACCGTGTTCATATCCTGGCACTTGGTGTCTAGTAGTTATTGAATTTGTAAATCACCTTAGTTAATGCGTAAAAAGTAACCATAAAATGAGATTTATATTATCCGTTGTGTATTACAAATATTAATTTTAAAATGAAATTGCCTGAAGGTAACAATTAAAACAAAAGATTTAAAAAAAATATTCATCCTAAACAACACGCTTCGAATAATACAGTAGTAACTACATATCCAATAAACCCCCCCCCCCCCCACACCCCCTCTCTCTCTCTCCACCCCCCCTCACCCCTCGCGCTCCAAGCGCTCGCGTCGCAGAAATAAAGAGAATCAACAAAAGCCGGTAGAGCCGCGATTTGTACAAGCACCTACTCCACGGCTTCCAATGAAGGCGTTTCTTTAAAACGTTGTTATTCTGCCTAATGTATTCATGGGTTGAAACGTTCGACCCCCTTTTTAACCCCCGGGGTGAAAGATCTCTCATCAATATTAAACCGGCGAACAACAATTTGTTGATGAGGATATTATACAAAGTGATGGTTATTCAGCGGCCGCGAGACGGACGCGGCGGCCGACGGCGCTCAGCGGCCGCGAGACGGACGCGGCGGCCGACGGCGCGGCGCGGCGTAGTACAGCTGCTGATGCAGTCGCTCTACTTTTTAGTAGATATCGTGTAAAAACTGTAAAGAAAATTTAAAAAAAAAATTGTCGTTGCAGACACTAATACACTAACTCCCCCTCACATGAAGCCTGGATAGTGTGGCTTTGTTTGTTCGTATTTTAATTATTAAAAGACCTTCGTTAATATTGACGAGCACACCATATAAATGTAACTAGGCCCAAATACAGATATTATGTCTAAATATCTCGGTTATATCTGAAGTGATTGAGAATAATAACAACACGCTTAGACCTGACTGACTGACTGAGAACGTACAGGCCAAACCACTGAACGTAGAGACTTTGAACTTGGAGAATTTTTACGTCAAGAGCTGAAAGTGAGTACTGAATTTTAAAAATTCGTAACGCAAACGAAGTTGAGGGTTTCAGCTAGTTGAGAATAATTTTGTGACTAACGAAGTTGTCCCACTGCTGCGCGAACTGCGCTACTCTGTGTCCACAACTCCGCCTCAAGTTCCGAGCTCAAAGTTTCCGATCGTCGCGTCGACTAACGAGTGCTATTCATAGGACGCACCCAGTTCGAGCTCCCGAAGCAAACTTCTATCCCGATGGGATGTTCCAAGCGTGGAATGTCCAACTTATAGATTGACTGATTTTTTCCCGTTCAAAATAAGAATTTCCAGATTTGTAACAGCTTGAATTCAATGTAAATACATTTTGAATTTTTAACGTTATCTAATAGATATCCTATAGAAACTCAACAGTGTAGAAAATACTAGTAATGTCAGTGAATGTTACTTTAGATTTTGTAACTTAGCCTTGTTAGTTAGATAGTGTAAATTTCCCTTGTGATCTTTTTGACTACGTAGAGCCGCAAAGCCCTAGTGCCCTAGATCCCCAGAGCTCTACAGCCCTCAGTCGAGGGTCGGTATTCGGTAATTTCTCCCTAAGCCCTTAAGAAGGGTAATTCGTAATTGGATGGTTCCGCGACCTTCACGCCTCGGCCCCGCGGAGACCCGTGACGTCACCACCAGGCTTCTTCTTATCGTGTCACTAGTTCTTTCAAACCAGTGTGGTGAAAGGATTTCAAGTGAGCCTCGAAGAGGCTCCTTGCACTCTCTTTTGTTCACAAGAAGAAGAGGAAGAAGAAGAAGACCACCAGTCTACAGCTCACGGGCTGCAGTCCGCCGTCTCGCCCGTGTGGTATCGAGATAACAAGTAACCTATGTTATTTTCTAGTTCATAAACTATACTCTTACTAAATTTAAGCTACATCAACTAAGTTACAAACTGATAGCAACTAATTCCGTGTCAAAAAATACAAAAAAATAAGAGCAAAAAATATTTCTAAAAAAGAAAACAGGCTGGTCTGTTTATCGCAGATCCACGGTTGTTATACTATACAGGGGCGGAGGGGGTGTCTTGAGGCAGTGATACAGGGTGGCAGCTCGCCGGAATAATTGCATTGCTGGAGGCCGGAGCCGAATTACTCAGAATTAAAGCCTTCCCGAGCCGAGCCGAACCGCCCGAGCCGAGCTGCGGAATGTAATTGATAACGTCCTGAACCAATACCTTCAGGCTTGAGAAGATCCATTTTATTTTGAAATCAAGTTTTTAGGAAATAAAGGCTCATTTTGTTTGTTAAGTAGATTTTTGGCATAGTGATTTCTTGTTCATTGCGGACAATACGAGTATTTATTGATGGACCTAACTGAAGAACTTATACAAAATGTATTATGAGCTTGCAAGTTCATTTCTCAAAATTAGGAGATGAAAAATCACTAAACTTTGGCCACTCGCCAACAAATGGCCGTATTTACTATCTGTATTAGTAAACGTACCTATCTTGCACGGTGGCAAGCAGCGCCCTGCGACAGTGTTTATTGTGTGTGGTCGGCCGGCGATGGCGGCGGCGTGCCGAGGCAGTGAGTTGTGGCCGCTCCGCCAATATCCACTCCAGCGGTAATATCCGCGCCGCCGTCGCCAATAGCCCACCTATCGCCAATAGACCATCGATCGCCAATAGCCCATCCATTGCCAATAGCCGATCGATCGCCAATTAGGTAGAAACCGATAGTCACTCGTTGTTAATCGTACCCGCCTTTTTATAAAGGCTATAATTTATTGTTGTCAAAAGAAACAAATCTGCAATTTATTGTCGTTTAAAATGAGTGTACGTAAGTGTAGTGTAACACGAAATATCCTCGATGTAAAAGAATATTTCCATGAAATGTTTTACAAAATAGCTGTATGAATCTTATGAGTCTGGCCGACTACAAATTACCTTTATTTCGAGCAAAGTTGAAAACAAGCAATAAAATAGTCATAAAAGTTGCATTAAGTTGCGCCGATTACGCCGACGCCGGAGGTGATTTACGTGGATGCTTACTGTGGATGCTGTGGAGTCGCGAGTTCACAACTCGGAATGTAAGGGGTGAAAACTTCATTCTTAAAACCTCATTATTGTTTTGCTCCGCCTTATGCGGAAGTTTTTTTCCTCGACGTTTTTTCATAATTCTTTCGCGACAATTTTGGCAGGCTGTATACTAAGGAAGAAAAAAATATGTGATTGAAATAAAAAATATGTTTTAGTAAATAATCCAACTTTGCTAAAGCCATAATAAAGTTATAACAATGTAAGCTCCTGTTACAAAGAATAGCTCTCGTAAATCCGTCTCAATTTCGTAGAAAATCTTAGTGAATCCCTTCTTCCCCTGTCAGCCGTTCGTTTAGTTTGTGAGCAATAAACTACATTGTGAGCAATAAACTTCAATGTGAGCAAGCGGCCCTCGACACAAACTTGCAGCCCGCAAGGGGCACTTTGCATCCTCCGTACCACGCGACGCCACGCGACGCGACGCGACGCGGTGTGCGATCTACATTGCAGATTTCCTCCCACACCTACCTATTATAGTAGGTACTTTCGCGAATTACAACCTCTTACCTGCTATACCATCACCTATACTTATTTAATACTCAATAACCTTTATTAAGTTATTAATAGTTTAGTTATTCGATAGAATTTGCAAGTTACTTAATCAGTTTGTCCGCCCATTTTACATGCTCCTTAATTAACTTTTATATTTATCTTTTAGTTTCCTGGTACAATAAAGAGTTTTCATTCATTCATTCATTAAATTTTGAGACGACCTTAAGATGAGGATAAGCTGATCTTCTCATTCGATTATGAATACTTTACAGGTTACTATACAAGGTAAAGCTCAATGAATTCGATCCTTTGCCGTTCTTTATCTAATCTATGGATGTTTTAAAAAAAATATTCTGTTCAACCACAGCACAGCATCGTCCTCACTATCGAAGGGAAAGCATACATTGCGCGTTGTTCAACAGTGTTATTGGCTTTTGCGGTCGTAGATATGCAATGTACACAAAGTATCTTCTGTCGCCACTATCGGACGTACATTCTGTACATACATTGCTCGTTCGGTGCCCGTGTTATTGGCTTGCGGTCTAACGCGCAATGGACATTATTGGCGATCCTTTTCTTTATGTTCGGCGCAAACGTTCCCAATACAGGCTAAACCTAATAAGTAGAACGTTTTATTACAGGAAAATACCATAATTTATAGCTCGACCTTTTTCAAAATACTTAATACTCGTAACACTTAACGAGGCATCGGGTCGCCTGACGACCCCGACACCGGCGCCGCCGCTGCTTGCGGTATCTCTGGGTTTTCTAAGAAAAAAACAAACTTACATACCTAGCTACACAGAAGTATTAAAGTATAGAAACACAATGTAGTACATTGAAATTGCAACCACTAAAAGGAAGCCACTTTGGCTACTTTCTAGTACATTTTGGTCCGATGCAAATTTTTGAAAAAGAGAAGTAACAGGGCTAAATAAATATTATATGTTAAAATTACTAGGCTTTTTCATTGTAAACAAAACTACATCGAAAAAAGTACCAAACATTATTTGAAAATGGAGATATTTAATTTTTATTGACAAGGTGTCTGAAATTTTTTGATCTTGTCTTACGATTCTTTTTTGGTTTGATACTGTCCATCTTGATCTATAGGAACATCGTTATTCATCTATGTCTAGCTATTACTGAAGCTATACCATCTGTTAGCAACTCTTTATTGTGTTAACTTCAATTACGTTCAACGTGTTTCATGTACGCACTGAACAAGTGTGTACGTTTGTACGTTTGTACCGTACACTCTGTACCCGGATGTCGTACAAATGAACAAAGCGACCGCTCAAAGGGAGCCGACAGAGGCTTTCACGGGACCGACAGGACCCAACCCGAGCCCGAACACAGTCAGTGCAAGTACATACTGTAACTCAAATAAAATAATTCCCAGAAGGGAATATCTCGTTATCATACTGTTTATATTGGAATTTATTTAGACAAGTACTCGTAGGTACTATTTACTGATTGACTGACAATATTTATTAATCTTGTCTGACCACTGCAGACGAGATTAAATACTTCGTTCACTAATATAATGAGTACCTGTAATTTCTGTAAAGAAGTGTTGCTCAGCCTCCCTGAGCCATGCAGCAGACAGACAAGCATATGATGGAAGCAGCCAGGCCATGGAGCCACTCACATTCGACACGGGCAGTGGGCACGACTACAGTAGATGACGAAGAACGCAAACATTTTTTTTATCTTTTGTTACCGACGACATCATACAAACAGCCGGAGGTTAAGGTTAAGCAGGATAACCACCGCGAAAAGTGGCGTACTGAAGAGGAAGCTGTACTGTACTGTACCCGACAGTGGGTGCAAGAAGCTGGATAAATAGATTTGTTACCGAGTGTATTAACAAATATCAAAATAAAGTTACGTTGAGTAACAATCAAACATTCGCATTAATGCAGAGCGGGAATCCTGAGTGTGAAACTAGTTCGATCCTTCTTTTGATATGATATGACTGATTTAAAGATAAAGATTATTTTGCACGAAACACTTTAGGTTAGATGGTAGGTAACAGATTATGTACATGCATGTCTCACCAAGAACTGGCATACAAAATATTAGCGAAGAAACGCAAAACAAAATTACAATTTGATTCATGTCAGATAAGAAGACAATTTGGATGAAAATGGCAAAGATAACTTTCCCCTGGGTACCCGGGACTTCTGCAACTGGACAATTGCTACTATTTATCTGCGTATCACATTAGCAAAGTCGCGAGCACCAGCAGGCTAATTATACTTTTGTAACTTTGCATCCTAAAGCTGACTCCCCCCCATTCTCAACCGTGATCAGCTCACCCCCCCTCAGCCTCTGTTCCCCTCCCCCTGTAACGACCACTCGGCAGTCGTCGGCGTGACTCGCTGGTATCAGTACCACTCAGATTTACATTAATATCGCGACTTCGCGTTGGCGCACGCGTACAGAACAGCTAGCTCACTCGCTATTCTGGTTACACACATAATCATTATCATCACGTACGTTTTGTTAAGTGCGAAATGATGTAGGAAAAAGGTCGAAGCGGTGAGCCGAAAAAGACAAGGCGCGATGGCGCACATTGGGAGAGGCATGTGTTCTCTGAAGATGACGTTTGCCGAGTCTTAATCTTCAGTCGAGAACTCGTTTAACCCGGCAGTTGTCGGTTCTGAGGCCGATGATATTTCTATAATAGACAGCATACTGCTCTACTCTTGACAACCAGAATGCAGACAAAATTCGTATTGAGGTGAATGCAACATGCCCGGATCATTTTGTTTCTACGGGGGTATTTGGTAACTGCAAGAACAACAATCCATCGGTCATTTTCAATTAACAAACAACGCGAATGACGTCATATCCGTGTTAAATGTTGTTCTTTATCAATCATGTAAATAAAATGCTTGATTCAGACTGACAGACAATCCAAATCACTAATCGTAGAGACTTGAAATTTTTAGGGGATGTTTATCAGTAAGTGTAGGCGCGTGCTAGGCTTTTTCAATTCGCAATGCAAGCGAAGTTGCGTGCGGGTGTGAGCTAGTCGGATAATATCCCTGGTGGTGTTCGTGTTCCGTGTTCACAGAGTGCGCTAGCTGCCCAGCCGCCCTGTTGCAGCGGGTGTCGCGATCTGAGAACTGTTTTTTTTGCGCATCGACTTGCAAATGAGATGTAATATTCATACTGCGAGCTGCTGCGAGGTACTGCGAGCTCTCGAGCTCTCAACAAAACACGGCTTTGCTCCAATCATGATTAGTTGTTTTGAAAAAGTTTTTTTGTGGTAATTAAGTGCTTTGATTCCTCCTAGCATTCTTTTTTCTTTGACTTTTCTATTGCCATAGGAATTGAGTTTTGCGTAGATTGAGTAGACCAACATATTGAAGACCTGCCTAGAAGCAGTTGTTTTTTGTTCTTTCTTAGATACCTACTACAAAATTTAAAAGTTTAAGAGAAGTTTGTCGTTTTTTACTGTGCCACTTATATTACGAGTAAGTCCTTTTCGTATATAATTACTTTTAAAAATTCCCAACGAAGTAATACTATGGATACATAATATTACTTATTCTTTGGTAATACGTCAAAGTAGTCACGTTTCTTCAGGTATTAATACCTTAAATTTCGTGCAAAATAAAAACCTTCTCTATCTTTAACTTAACACTGCGTATAGAATTATCCATCTATTATCATATCAATTATATGTATATTATCTAGGTATTTTAATTCGGTATATATTGAAATATATTATTCAATTATAATCTACAACGATACGTTTTAATAAACGGGCCTGCAACCTAACTACTTAATAATGGCTTCCCCCTCGCCTCGGCCCCCCTCGGCCCCCCTTGTCATTGAATTTGTTCCCGGGGTTTCCGGTAATTGTCGTTGACTGAAGTTATTCACGTTATCAAATATTCATCGATTGATTTCCACAATTTTATTGTAATTTATTTCCGTTTTGTTCCGTTCCGACTGAATCGGGTTGAACAAGCAAATTAATTCATTATCGAACCTGTTTGTCTTTGGCAAATGTGAGTTACGACCTTTTGAATATCATTTAAGGCTTTTTAGCTAAGATGATGTAGATTTATATTTTAAAAAACATAACCCATCCTTGGCAGTCGGTTAATTAAAGAAAATAACTTTTATTTAGAACTTCATTGATATATTTATTCCCTACGCATGAAAGTAATAGATTAAGCGTGCATATACAAATATTGTGTTTTCATAACTAGACAACTTTAAATTAGTTTACCAATAAAGAAGCCGTAATTATTAATACATAAAGAGTAACCGTATTCCCTCAATTTTATTGAAGTTGGATAATTGATTCTATCGGGTCTTCATCTGAATGCCGAAGGTCAGACCCTCCCCTTTGACCCCTCCAAACTAAAGAGTCGCGCGGACATTAAGCGGGGTAACATGCGTGTTCCGTGTGTGAAGACACACCTCTGTCACCGATACAAGGTTAGGTAAAACATTGGACTGGTTGCTGGCTTCGACATCATCATCATCCACTGCTGGGTGAAGGCCTCCCTCCCTTTGTGCTGTCCCTCGCGGTCTTGTGCGTTTTTCTTCGACGTTTGGTGTTCAAATTAAAAGTATCGTATTGATCTTTCCTGGCTCATTATCTATCTCAAACCCTGGTGTATTTTAGTACATTTTCTTGAAGGTACAAAAAAAAAAAATGAGTAAGACGAACTAAACTTTTCTTCAAGTTGTTTATTGAAGCTAAAGGCTCTTATTTTTTATTTTTTTATCTGTTATACAAGTTTTTATTAACACAACTAACTACTAATAGAAAAGAGTCATACATTTCTTAAAAAAAATGAGTTTTAAAACTTTTGTTGTATAAAAAGATTTCACCATAAAACTCAAACAATATTAATTTTACCTCCAGCACAGAATTAATATAATACTAGTACCTACAGTTAGAAAATAGATGCTAAAATAACTCATAACAAAACGAAAACATAAAAGTTTCTCAGAATTATAAGTAGTGGTTCCAAGTTATAACTTATAATTTATAACTCAAATAAAAAGTGCCAAGTATAAGTTAAAGCAGTTTAGTTGTGTTTCAGCTCGAGACGATCCCAGCTTAAACAAGCTCTAGCTCGAGTAGGTATTCTTTCTCTTAAATTAAAATAATTATCATAATATTGTGCAAACTGTAGTGTATGTACCTACCTATACTATACATATACACACACATAGCTATCTTCAGACCGTACACACAAATACACAGTCTCAAAGCTCATGATATCAGTATGCGAGAAGCAGCGCTGTCGACCGGGCGGGCGCAACGCAGGAATGCTCAGAGCGGATATTATGTGTGTGGAGCCTGTGACTACACTGAACATAATTCGGTAAAGTAGCAAACACCACAAGTGGCGACGAGGAGAAAGGTTAGTCCATTTAACTACGTTGGTCTGTAAAAGAAATTCCAAGTAAATACGAGGAACAATGGGTTGCCTGATTAAAGTGAGGTTAAATCGAAATAATGGTTCGAAGTGAAGAGTCAAACGAGTCCGATTGTCTACAGTACTTGTCTTACCCATTTTATTACCTCATTGACCTAGTTAGCTTCTTCGTTATGCAAGGAATGATCAGGAATAAAATTAAATAGTAGTGTTGCTACATTATCTAATAAACAGTTGACTCGGTGACCTCAACTTTCTGTTTTATTTTTTTTTTTTTTGATGGAACGGTGGGAAGGCTAGCTTACTTATTTAACACTGTTGGTCGGTCATTTCTAAAATTCGGAAGCAACCGATGCGACAGTCTAGCTGGGTACCTAACCTACTTACTTCTGTCTGATACATAAAAAACTACCTACCTAAATTTAAAAACGAGTATGCATTCTGTAAGGTTTTATTTCACGCTTACATAAGTGTGCCTGCTTATACTTTTATCTATGCCTATTCTAGATTAAAAGCAAGACAAAAGGATATCAGTAAGCTTGGCGCTATGCATCTTTCGTATGTGCGAAACGTACACATGTGTATTATGGATTCTGAGTCAGCTATAGGTAAACATGCATCGTACATCTACATCGTACATCGTACGGATTCTGAGCGATTCCGTTTAATTCGTTAGAGTACCTACACCTTCCTTGCTGAGTGCACAGGTGGCGCGACCCGCGTAAGTATTAAGCTTCATTATTCGGCTGTATTTTCGAAGCTGGCGTTCTGTAAGATCATTATTAATTCCTGCAAGTAAGTACTTATTTAAGTTCATAATCAAGGTAGCATTGTATGAGTGGCGCAGAGAGGCTGCGATATTTAACTATCAAAATACATTGCTGACTTATCGAATGGCAGTCGGCGCGCAGATTAAGCTACTGAACGTGGAGACTTAGAATTTTAAGTCATCATCAGTCAATTCAATAGGTAGGTACTGCTGGATGTAGACCTACCATTCCGATTGTTTATTTGAGAGGTGCTGCGGAATTCTGGTAAGCAGATGTTTAGACTACCTATACCTACCTATCCAATCGAAGCGTAGGTACAGCTTAGGTACGGTGTACGTAAAGCCTTACGCAGTCAAGTTTCAAATCATGTCGATTACAGCGGGTGGTAAGTACCTATGCGTACAAAACGTCTGAAAATGCGTACAATGTACAATTTAAAATATAGAACGTAGGTATGCGGCCTTTTTATTACAATTCGGTTTGAATCGATTCCGGTTTGCGCTACCGAAATAAAAGTTATTATTTTTACTAATCCTATCGTTTTACGTTTACTCACATAAGATGAGTTGGCAACTGTAACGAATTATTGACATAGGGCATTATACCTACCTAGTACCTATTGTGTGTCCTATTATGATAAAATGTTGTTTCTAATTAAAATTAAGGATCTTCATGCAAGTACCTACATAGTTATAAACAATAA
The DNA here is from genome assembly GCA_932526365.1 of Lobophora halterata. Lineage (NCBI taxonomy): Eukaryota > Metazoa > Arthropoda > Insecta > Lepidoptera > Geometridae > Lobophora > Lobophora halterata. The sequence goes on along the minus strand of OW052027.1, from coordinate 7,241,134 downwards.
ATGTTCCCATTCTTATTCCTAGTTATGCTTAAAACCAATGTCAGTCAATTTGTTGAACTTTTGATTTAACTGGTACCTATAAAATCATAGTCCGTTTGAGATAATTAAAATATTTAAAGATTCAGAGCGTTCAATGGATAGATTACCTTGCTATCATTGAAGAACCACACCTGGGCTCCTTATGTTTGTTTTATTATTAATGAAGTAAATATATGGTGTGCTATATTTTATGTGGTAGGTACAAATTGTACAATAAAATGTATCCACCGAACCCTTTAGACAGAAGGTTTTTGGTACATAGTCGAAAAGCAGGTTTCAATGGTTTGATTCTCGTTTCGGGGCGAATATTCTCGTGGTGAGAGTTGATTTTTGTTATTTGACGTGGCGTTATTATGTAAGCATTATTAATATAAACAATATTCTATTCGTCGTCTGGTTCTCTCTTCCTGTAGTGCAGGTTCCGTTGGGTTTCGGACTGGATTATGTTTTGAGTACATTATGTATGCCAAGCTATTTAAACCCACCACAGATATAAAGCTGAGTAGGTACTTATATTAAAGCTGTCCCTATTGTTAAATATAAACTTTTCCGTAATGAGCTGCATCGACTAACAAACGTTATTGCTGTAAAACCTCATTATTGTCTGATGTGCAGACCTTTATTATCTAGGTCCTACCTATGCTATGTCCTATCAAAACATAGTTCTAATAGAATCGGTAATTTTGAGGTCGATAAAATAATACTGACAAGCTGATCGTTGAAGCGGGTGCGTCGTGCATTAATATTTAATTCTGTGCTATGCTATTAGGTAACTAATCTAGTAGGTAAAATACCTAAATGAGCAGAAGGCTGTTTTATGGCAGAAAAGGGTAATAATTTATTATTATTCGTACAAAATATGTATTATCAGGTATTTAAATTTAAATTCAAGTTCGAGCTTACCTACGGTTTCAGTAGGTCGAATACGGGAATCTTAAGTTTCGAGTTTACGTGAAATGTAGTTGCGTAAAGCTTAATTTATATTCTATTTCTATAAACGATGTATCTCCAAGTCTACATTATCTGCCTCAAGAAAGAAAGAAAGTTAAATAGTAAAGAAACACCTTTAACAACATACTAAGAACTTGGTTGGTAAACTGAAAGTTCGTTCTATCTTGTAAAAAAAAAAGAAGAAAAAACTAGTGCCTGTAACTAATTCCTGCAATAATTCTAATTCTAATTAGCCCCTCCTGTCTTGGTCATTGAATATACTATGATAATATTAAACTTATGTTTATTTACCGTTGGTTATTTTATTGCCAATCGCCATGTCATAATGTAGAATTTGAGAAGGGTTATTTTGGCGCATTACCGAGAACTTTCGAGTTGACGCGTACTATCATTGGTTTGGTTACGTTACATTTCAGTCTGGGGTTCTGATTTTATTTAGTGCCCTGAATTGGGTTACATTAAACACGAGCTTTTAAATATTGCCAGGCATGGACTCACGTTAGGGTATGTAAATACCGCCATTAAATTGGCTGGGCATGGAATCACGTCAAGGTACATGCCGCCATTAAATTGGCTGGGCATGGAATCACGTCACGGTACGTGAATGCCGCCATTAAATTGGCTGGGCATGGAATCACGTCAAGGTTCATGCCGCCATTAAATTGGCTGGGCATGGAATCACGTCAAGGTACATGCCGCCATTAAATTGGCTGGGCATGGAAACACGTCACGGTACGTGAATGCCGCCATTAAATTGGCTGGGCGTAGAATCACGCCAGGGTACGTAATAAAGTACCGCCATTAAATTGGCTGGGCATGGAATCACGTCAAGGTACATGCCGCCATTAAATTGGCTGGGCGTAGAATCACGCCAGGGTACGCAAGTACCGCCATTAAATTGGCTGAACGTGGAATCACGTTAGGGTACGTAAGTACCGCCATTAAATTGGCTGGGTGATGAGTCATGTCAAGGGCAAATAATAAATAAATAAATGATGTAGTTATGGTAATTTTTATCAGTGTCTACTGCACCCAGACTGAATTGTAAAATCGGACAGATATTATCTGGCTGGACAGGCAATAGTGTCAGTGATATGTGTGTAATATTGCTTGTTCTATAATACGTATGTTCTAAGTAAGGAAAGAAATAATGTATGATAATAAAAAAAAGTATCTTTTATCGACTCTTTCCGATCGCTAAAACTATTATTAAATATAAATACCTAACTATAGTCATAATGTCTTTCTAAGTGAACTATCCCTAGTCTAAAAAATATTAAATCGTTACCCATTTGTGGAAAAAAAAACTATTAAGGGTATGTGGTATCAAGGGTATGTGCAAAACTCCCATTAAATTGGCTGGACATGCAATAATGTCAATAGTATGTGTAAAACTTCTATTAAATTGGCTGGACATGCAATACTGTCAAAGGTATGTGTAAAACTTCCATTAAATTGGCTGGACATGAAATAATGTCAAAGGTATGTGTAAAACTTCTATTAAATTGGCTGGACATGCAATACTGTCAAAGGTATGTGTAAAACTTCCATTAAATTGGCTGGACATGGAATAATGTAAAATGTGTGTGCAAAAGTCGCCATTAAATTGGCTGGACATGATATAATGTCAAGGGTATGTGAATACCGCCATTAATTGGCTGGACATGATATAATGTCAAGGGTATGTGAATACCGCCATTAAATTGGCTGGACATGATATAATGTCAAGGGTATGTGAATACCGCCATTAAATTGGCTGGACATGATATAATGTCAAGTAAGGGTATGTAGAAAACCTCCATTATATTGGCCGGACACAGGATAGTATAAATAAGTACCTAGGTATTTAAAACCATTAATCAAATATGTAATGTCATTTATGTAGATTTGTGGATTATTACGAAAAAAAAATTACGGGTCTTTATTCTGATTTTACTTTATTTCAACGATTCAGTAAGTAAAACCCATAAAACTTAAGAATGAAAAATTAAAAAAGTATATTGTAAAACCTTATTGTAACAGCCGTCGGTCGTTCAATCGACTGAATTGGCAGAAACAAGCCTGGGTTCAAGATGCTGTATCAAGTTTAATAATAAAAAAAAAAACAGGGAGTAAGCAATGGACTCCGTGGTACCCTACTAGCTACTTTTCTTGATAAAAGAAAAGGGAGGAGATGGAGTTATGTAGTACGTACAATGGTAAGGTATTCTAAAGTCAAGCGAGGACCTCATGTTTTTCCTAAGTAACTATAACAGATAGGCTTGGGTTGATAGGTTACTTGCAGTTCGTGGAATCGCTGCCTACAAGTGCATGATTATGCATTTATTGATGGAAGGTTTTAATAATATTTTCTGTAAGTGTAACGAGCCTCAGACTATTCTTTACACGAGCAATTGCGGTTATTGTAGAAGATTGTGAGCTAGTCATTGGTCTACCAGAAAGTCAATGCAAATACTTTCGCTAAATAAAAAAAAATAATTCAAGTACTACTTCTTGGGCGACGTCGATTTAGATGTGGTGCTGCAGCATCTCTAAACATGTTCGTATTCTAAGTCATTATGTTTTGTGTTTGTATCCACCCTTGTATTGTGATAGCGACTTTATAGCTGCTTGTTGTCAACGGTTGTTCCGGGACACCTAAGCTTGAGATTAGCTACCTTATGAATCTTATATTAACAAGGAAGGGATGTAGTGTATGTACCTACCTATACTATACATATACACACACATAGCTATCTTCAGACCGTACACACAAATACACAGTCTCAAAGCTCATGATATCAGTATGCGAGAAGCAGCGCTGTCGACCGGGCGGGCGCAACGCAGGAATGCTCAGAGCGGATATTATGTGTGTGGAGCCTGTGACTACACTGAACATAATTCGGTAAAGTAGCAAACACCACACAAACATATGATACAATTCGGCTTATATTAGGTCTTTCAAAAATAAGATTATGTCTAAGTTAGTCAAGAAAATGCTGTTTTCTTTTATGATTTAGAGACTTTAGAGAAATAGAGTAATACAAAGATAAGGATTTAAGATATTTTTGAATGTCGTGTAGCAGTCAAAGAGTCGAATACGGAAAATTTGCGAAAATCACTTTAAGTAGTCAAATATTACAATTCAACTTAGTATACAATGTGTATTGCAGCTTGAGAGTAATCGTTCTCTTTGTCTAAAGTAGGTCTGAGTCACAGCAGTGGGAATATTAAAATTTGAACTTAATGAAATCAAAATGTGTAGGTAACGGTTTTACTAATTTAAACAGACACGAACAAATTAAGATAAAGCCCGCCATTTAACTTGCTAACATAGATAAGGGGGACTTAGCCGAACCGCCGTAACCGTAAATCCAGACAACACGATTTAGCTAATTAATTTATGAACTACATCATTCTTCAAAGAACGAATTAATAAAACGAACGTTTACAAATTAATAAACAACGTTACTATTATAATATGGAGAGGGAAAATAACGTGTAAGAAAGAATGAACATAGCTGATACTTTGTTTTAATCGAAGTTGGAAAAGTATTCGACTTGTAAATTTGTTTTTATCAATAAATGATCTGTATCTGAGTAGTGAAGGGTTGCGCCTTAAAAAAAGGCGTAATAAATCAATGATTAATACATTTTGTCTACTAATTTTCTAAATGCCAAAGTTTCTAGTAAATAGATGAACGTTTGTTGCTGAATAACGCCAAAGCTACCGAAATGACTGTGCTGAAATTTAGTACATGTTTATTTTATTACTTAAGTTTAAAGGTTGGTTTTTACTCCGATATACTATATATCCGATATTCTAGTATCAAGCCGCAGGCAGCTGCTAGTCTCCAAAGCTTTGTCGGTCACGAATAGCAAACGCCAATTATTCCAATATGTTTAGTTGTTTTAGCTGGACCAAACCCAGCCACGGACTTAGTGCACGTGTGTTATCATAGCCATGAAAATGTCTACATAAAATCTATAATTTTAGTACCCCCTTCGTAATCGTATCTGTCTCCCGTATGATAATCAGAATATGAGTAAAGCGTCGGTCGATAGATTGTAAGCCTTATACGTATGTCTATAAGGAACAAAGTAGGTTTTCAATCGATCAAGAAAAATCAACAATCTTCACGGGTGGCGTCACGACAATATTAGAATCTTTACGACGAAGGTTTTTATAGAAAGTAATTTTACACGTCATGATATTACAGTACAGTACATTTATAGGCGGGTTCCCAGTGCCCGAAGAGTATCACGCAGATGAGTAACAGTATACGTTCTGTGCTTATTTTAAGCTAAAAATATATTTAATCACACTGAATAATGAAGTGCATCTCTCATGCTAGAACGTCTACGCCGTAGACTTACTACGCCCTACGTCGCAAACTTGCTACGTTGTAACTATTGACTCTATGACGTAGCCGTGGTAGGTAATATCTCTACGTCCGCCCCGTCTCGACTCCTAAATCTACGTTCGTAGACTTGCTACGAGCTGCGAACTAACTTTTCTCGTAGCAAATATATATTGTTGCGTAAAACACTGGAGCATATATTTCTACAAGAAATACACGAGCTCACGCGTCTAAACAAGAAGAGAAAAAATTATTTAGTTTGTAAACTGTAAAAAAACATTTCGTGTTTTTGTATTTTCTTGGTTTCGTCAAATAATACACAAACAAAGCAAAAGGCAGCGGTCATTATCCATCCCCCCGCCCGACGCCCGCGACCGCGAGCGAACCAGAGGCTTCCACTTCTGGACTCAACTTCCGAGTATTTATACCTAAGTTTAATCTATTTTTGTAACGCAGGTTGTCATTTGAGATCACCACGACTTTTCTTTGAATATTATTTTCATTAGTTCTTCCCATGCGATGTCCAGTGGTTGAACTTTTCTAAACAGATACGCTATGAAATAATAAACCGCTTTACTAAACTAAACTATACAAGTCAAGATAGACCAGCAACTAATAAACACAACACAAATAACAGCTTTTTTGCTGTTTTTTATATTACCTGTTTTTAAATTACGGTTAAGATGAGATGTGTTGTAAAAATTTAAAAGGGTTCTGCGCCAGCCATAATTATAAAAGACTAGCTGGTGCCCGCGACTTCGTTTGCGCAGGTATCTTTATAAATTGTAGCCTATGTGTTATTCTGATGTATAAGCCATATTATTGTAAAGTTTCATTAAAATCCATTCGGTAGTTTTTACGTGAAAGAGGAACAAACATCCATCCATCCATCCATCCATCCATCCATCCATCCATCCTTACAAACTTTCGCGTTTATAATACTACTATGGGATGGGATGGGATGGGATGGGATAATTTTGAAAAGTGCACTTGTTGAATACATTTCTTCGACTATTCTGCCTTGGCCGGGCCCGCGGCGGCCTTCATTACATCTGGTTTCATTTTTACAACAGTTTTAAATTTAGATGATATTTGAGGGCACTTCCGGCGGAATGAGAATAAAGGAGAGTTATAACGACGGGGCCATTTCCGGTGAAGAATGGACTTTACGACGCTTTCAAATTAAAAAGCTCTTAGGAGTTCTTTACTCATAAAGCTTGATGTTTCGACACGGCTCATAGATTTGTAAACCCGCGAAGATAGGAACTCGACTTTTTATACAACTTCGTTTTTTTCATTTGTTGTAAATCAGTGGCTGACTCTGGTGTCGGAGTTATCAGGCCGCACTAAGACCTAGGGTTCGGCAATCGGTTATAGCCGGAAACGACAAAATATCGAGCCCTCCATAGACATTGATAAACGGTGAACTATATATTTTTATACTTTTTCTTCTTCTTATCGTGTCACTAGTTCTTTCGAACCAGTGTGGTGAAAGGATTTCAGGTGCGCCTCGAAGAGGCTCATTTTATACATACATACTTATAAAACAACTTATTATTTAATATTGTCGGTATTTTCAGTTATTTATCCTAATAAGATAGCAAAGTGATTCTAATAGTTTAGAGTTCCATTTGACCTGTACCTTATTTCTCGTGTAAGCCAGTATACACAGTATACAGCGAGACTAGACTGTGTAGTTTAGTTATAGTTTCAAAGTTTTGAAGCCGTACTGGCAGAGGCGGTTAAAATTGAATGTAATCTTCCGAATTGTAAGTAAGCAGGTGACCGACCTCCAGCGGCGACGACGGGTGGATTGATCTTTATCTCTTGTTAATGTTCAATCTAAAGTAAAAATTTGATTCCTCCGACTAGGTTCGAAAACTACTACAGACAGGACAGTACAGGTGCCTGTACAACTGTACGGGCCTCACAGCAACGTGCGTGAGGGTCACCGGTACGTGTTCTTTGGATATCCCGGGGTCCCTCTAATGCGCAGAGGTCGGCCACCATGGGGTTTTAGTCGGTTAAAGTCCGACATACCCCTCGACCCTCCCCCAAAGGCGGAGGGCATCCATGAGGATTTCCCCATGTAAAAAAAAGGTGCCTGTACTTCTGTACTGTACAGGCAGGACTGACTATTTAACGTACTCTTCGAAGCATAGAACCTTCAGTGTTTAGTTTAAAAACCGCTTCATGTAAATAAAACAGTAATGTTAACTTACCTAAGTTGTTGGGTCAACTGCTGTTGTTGGGTCAACTGCTAAATGATTCAACTATCTACCCACATTTTGCATGATAATTTTTGATTCCGAAATGTTATTCATGTTTATAATATTTTTGTGATAATGAATTTACTTATTTAAGATGATATGATTGTGAGTACGTATGTAGGTACCTAATACTATTGCACTATTAAATAGTATCATGTAAATGTACAAAGTGTCCAATGCTCAATAATGTAAATAATTTAAAAATATTAAGTATTCTCTGTAAGCGATTTATGTATAAATCTTTGGAGAATAAAATATCTTAAACCGTAAGATTATTTTTTTTTCGGTTGGAAAAATACTAGGTTGTAGGGCAAGGCAAGGGCAGCCTACAAATCTAAAACTTCATGTCGTTTCCAGTTTTAATTACAAACTTTTCCAAAGTCATTTCGATAAACTAAACTTATGCCGAGCCGGGGTTTTCCAATATTTTCTTGTTTTTCACAAATCAACCGCAAACTTGTAAACTTGTAATTTCTTTTGAAAGTCATTAAAACAACGTACATCTGTATATGTACAGACAGCGTCATTGATAAGTATCGCTCTTGCACAAGACTTCACATCTTTGAGCTTCAAATTCCTTCCAAATTTCAAACGCCCGAAACGGCGTACGAAGAAGTTTTGCCTTCAAAAATTTATTATATTTTTATAACCATGCCAAGCCTTATCATGATTACACACCTACAATGTTTTAAAGAGATTTAAAGCTGGGTGTCTTGTGCAAGGGGGATACTTATCTATGACGCTGTCTGTACATAGGTAGAAACGGGTCGATAGAATGTATATTATATACGTATTTATATGTAATACTACATATAAATACGTGTAATTTTTTTTTATTGGAATCAGTTATTTAAAATTTTTACGAATTTGTCACAGAGTCCAGAGTAGCGTAATTATAATTGTCATGAATTTACTTTTTCTTTTATACGTCTTACTTTTCATGTTTTATTTCAATACGTTTGAGGTAGAAAGTATTTCCAACTCATCTAACGCCTGCCCAAAAGGTCCCTTGATCGCAGCATAATCCCACTAATATTATAAACGCGAAAGTTTGTAAGGATGGATGGATGGATGGATGTTTGTTCCTCTTTCACGTAAAAACTACTGAATGGATTTTAATGGAACTTTACAATAATATAGCTTATACATCAGAATAACACATAGGCTACAATTTATAAAGATACCTGCGCAGACGAACTCGCGGGCACCAGCTAGTAGTAAATAAAGTTTAGAGGACGTGGTGGCCGAGTGGATTAGACCTTTACCTTGCGATCTGATGGTCGCGGGTTAGAATCCCGGTGGCAGTCATGCGTAAATGGGTTTTTTCGGTCGAAAAAATCTATGTATGCATCCCACGTTCTCGCAACGGTGAAGGAAAACATCGTGAGGAAACCGGCATGTCGTAGAACCTAAAGTTCGAAAACATGTGTCGAGTGCACGAAAGGAGCACTTGAAATTGTTTCACCACACTGGTTCGAAGGAACTAGTGACACGATAAGAAGAAGCAGCTGAACCCTGGTTCTTGTGGTTGTTGCAGGCCTTCCCCCCTCCGCCTGCGAGTGGAGCAGCTCGGAGCGCGCCCCTCCCCCCGCGCCCGTGCCCCTCACCCCCCTCTCGCCCCTCGCTGCCGCCGAGCTGGTCCGTGACGCGCCGCTCTACCCTCCGCTGCAGAACGAACCCTATCACAAGGAGCTGGAGCAACACGCCGAAACCACGCAACAGCCTGACGAGGAAACCAACGGACAACGGACCAAGAGGAGTCGAGAGTGGGATAAATTAGCTAAGGTGATCTCATCATCATCATCAGCCTATCGCAGTCCACTGCTGGACATAGGCCTCTCCCAATGAGCGCCATCGCGCCCTTTCTTCGGCTTGCCGCATCCATCTTCTGCCTGCAACCTTCTGCAGATCGTCACCCCACCTGCCGGAGGGCATCCTACACTACGTTTGTCGATTCGCGGTCTCCACTCAAGAACTCGTTTACCCCAGCGGTTATCGGTATTTCGGCAGATATGACTAGCCCAGTGCCACTTCAGCTTGCTAATTCTCTGAGCTATGTCGGTAACCTTGGTCCTCTGTCGGATAACCGCATTACGGATCATATCCTTCAGAGAGACGCCTAGCATAGCTCGTTCCATAGCTCGCTGAGCGACTTTAAACTGGTGGACTAGCCTTATTACAGTACTTATCTTACTTAGTTTTTAACCAGTGCGTCTTACCCGTCATGACATACGGAGCTGAGACGTGGACACTCACACTCACTCGTGGCTAGTCCACCAGTTTAAGGTGATCTCACTTCATGGTATAATAATAGGTTATAGCGTCGTGTAGGTCGACCTCTCGCTAGAGCGCTATAGCTGCCGTAGGTGGACAAGGAGAGCCGAAGATCGGACTCAGTGGCGTGCCTTGGGAAAGACTTACGTCCTGCAGTGGACTGCAGGATTGTTTATCATGGCAAGATTATCATTTATAGATTGATGATCGCGTAGCTACGCTTACTGACTTCACTGACTGGCTTATTTTTTTGACTCTCCATCCCTTTTATATTTTATTTATTCTGCATGTTTTGGCAGCATATAGCTGGCATATATATGATATAGCTGGCTTCTGTGTAGAACCCAGATCGGCGAGTGAAGACTGGCGACACGATCCTCAACATCCGCGGCGCCGTGCGGGACGCCATTGGCGACGCGGGCGCCGCGCCCGGCCTCAGGGCCTCCTCCATGCTCGACACCTTCGTCATCCGCCCGCATCGCCGCCCCAACCACCCGCCGCCGCCCACCAGTCCACCAAACAACCAGGTACTAGGTGAAATCTCATGTGAAATGTTTTGCTGCGCCAAAAAATGCCGCAATCGGTATGGATTTAGCTTTGTCAGCGATCCACCGAGAGAAGTTTTTGGTCAAGTTTATTTATGAGATAATTGTCCGTAGGTGCCAAAACACGAGCGGGAGTTGCTCGTGGAGGCTCACTCGACGGCTCGCATCCCGTGCGACCTCAACAATATCTCCGACGTGTTCTGGTACAAAGATCATGAGGTAACTCATTTCAGCTCTTATACAATCATCATCAAAAAATATCTAATAGGCTAGTCCTGACAGACAGCCTACACGCTAAACCATGTAGATGTTACTGTCAAAACTAATTGCCACGACGATGTTTAACCCTAAGATAATAATAATAATTAAATATTTATTTCGGACCACAAGATCCATACAATAAAATTCACCACATCAAAAATATATTAAAATTTAAATAGGTAGGAACATTATTATTAATATTATTACCATCACAAATTGAAATTAAAATAAATAATAAAAATTAAATTAAATTGAATTTACAATAACGTTCTATTGTTGATGAAAAAATCGATGGAGCAGATAGATTTATTTTCTCATCAAATTATTTTGCTGATATCGAAAAACCGTCTGAAGATGACATTCGATTCCATTCATCATTTTTATTTCATCATGTCAGAGCCAGCCCTCGTCGGAGAACTTTTTGAAAGTGTTTAATTGAGATGGAGTTCTAATTACTGGAAGAACTCGTTCACTCCAGTTTGTTAGAGAAACAGAAAAACTTTGCTGCAAGATGTCTTTCTGCGAGTTCTAAGGTGTTTTTTTTTATCTTTGAGCACTAGTGCGATTAATCGTCTAACGCTAAGTAAGAAAACTTTAGTTTACAACTTATGGTTCGATTTTCATAACATTGCATTGATAAACTAAGATAGGATAATGATAAAGTACTCGCATGCATCATTCATCACGCATTCCAACTTTGGAATAGTATTTGCAAACGTCCCTACTCCGCAGCGACTGATAAACTAAGATAAGATAATGATAAAGTACTCGCATGCATCATTCATCACGCATCCCAACTCAGGAATAGTATTTGCAAAAGTCCCTACTCCGCAGCGACTGATAAACTAAGATATGATAATGATAAAGTACTCGCACGCATCATTCATCACGCATCCCAACTCAGGAATAGTATTTGCAAAAGTCCCTACTCCGCAGCGACTGATAAATTAAAATAAGATAATGATAAAGTACTTGACGCATCATTCATCATGCATCCCAACTCAGAATTATTATTTGCAAAAGTCCCTACTCCGCAGCGACTGAACCTGCCCACGTCCCCGACGGGCTCGGCGGTGTGGCGCGAGTCATCCGCCCAGGGCGAGTGGGCGGTGGTGGGGCGCGCCACTCGGGGCGACGCGGCGGAGTGGCGCTGTGCCACCGACGGAGGATCAGGACAGCCGACGCAACTGCTCATCTATGGTACTTATCGATGCCTATGGAGCCTATTGTGGGGCAAAGACTTCCTCATTTTTGGCAACTTACCCGGTCTGGTTCTAAAGCTGTAGGACTTAATAGAATAGAATAGAAAATGCTTTATTGCACAAAGTAAAAAACAAACACAAAGGCGACCTTAATGCTAGTTAGCATTCTCTTCCAGCTAACCTCCGCGTATTATGGAGATGTGGTAGTGCTAGAAGTGTGATTGAAGAAAGAAAATAGTATAATGCTTATTTTTAGTAACATAATACTTACGATATTATACAAAATACACTAATAAATAATAAATAAAATGCTCAAGTATTCTGGAGTGCCAAGTAGAGAGAAGATAGTTTGGATTTGAAGACCTCAATGGAGGTGGAATTGCGATTGCTTTATAGTGACGATAGAAGAAGATATAATATCAGAGAGGTCGTTGTGAAATCTTGCGGAGGAGCATTGTTTTAAGGACAGTTTCCGTTCAGAGCCGGTGCGGTCGGTGTACCTGGCGGTGGACGGGCGGCGGCTGGACGCCGGCAACACCTGGGTGCCCGTGCGCGACAAGACCGAGCTGGCGGTGCGCTGCGTCGCCGAAGGTAACCTTACCTCCTGGAGATAAAGTCACTTTAAGGGTAATCTTCAAGGCAAATTTCCATACAAAGTGTTTTGAACAAATACTCAAAAAGTACGCCGTATTATAGTAATTTCTTCACACTTTTCGTTTCGTCCATGTTTTCCGATTGTGTAAACAAAACTTAGTAAGATTTCATACTTTAATTTAGATTTTATACGTGTTTTAAAATTAGTCGAAATTCACGAAAACTTACGACACAGATCAACGAGGATTACCCTTAACTTTAGCTCGGTCCTTCGGAAATCATTGGCAGCCCTTGTAACATAATCTCCTTGTCCAGGTGGAGTCCCGCCCCCTGAACTGACGTGGAAGCTAACGGCTCTGGAGCCTACCCTGGACCATCGGCCTTATTTGCGAATACATTCCACTAACTATTCCGTCGGTTAGCATTTACGAGTATCTATTTTATCTACCGCTAATTTTATAATCTAAATGAACTTTGTATAGAACTTGATAATATTTTTATACTTATTCACAATGCACTGCATTACTACCTCATCCGTTCCAAAGCTGCCCGTTCCTTGGGTCAAGAATCCAATCTCCGAAATTTCCACTCCACTCGGATTGTCTGATACAGAAACCACTTTATTATTTAATATTTATTAAAAACCTTCTTACAACTATTTTTACAAATATCTCCAATGTAATAGTGTAGTCATATAAACATATTACATATTTAATAATTATTTAAAAATACATTACAAATTTAATCTAATAAAATCAATTAATAACATAAAATATGCAAAGTGGCCTTTGCGAATTCATTCAGAGAATCATAAAAGATATCAATCTTCTCAGACACTAAATTTAGCGTCTGCATGTGTACGTGCAAGAGGTAATTTGCGCATTATACCTATATTTATTATATTACATTATATTATTGGTGATTATATTCTTAGCAAAGTAATATTATTATTTCAAGGCATTGTCATGACCACCACGTTGTCCTTATAACAATCTGTTGTTGATCAGATGTGCTCGTAATTATGACGTGTACGGTATACGGTGTGTGGTGTGTGTGGTGCAGAAGGCGTGTCGTGGTCGCGCGCGGCGGTGGCGGGCGCGCGCGAGCTGCACAACGCGTCGCTGCAGTGCTCGGCGCGCCAGCGCAGGCCCGACGCCTCGCTGCTCAACCAGGCCGCCAAGCTTGAGATACACGTCACTTGTGAGTACGGGTCAAAGGGACTGCTCCGACAATGGTATTATTATATGAGCTCTTTGGGGTCGAGACTTTAGGTCCATGAGGAATAGGAGCCATCCGCGTTTTCAAAATTTTGTCAGAGCGTCTGTTCGAAGCGACGCTTGATCAGAGAGCTGGCAGCTATCTCGGCCAAAGAATAAGCCTTGCAATACAAAGAGGCAATGCAGCCAGTATCCTCGGCACGCTGCCATCGGGTATCGAGTTGGAGCAGTTGAGCTACCTATAGATCGTTTGCAGCGGTCTATGGGTGGTCCAATTGTTTCCTTTTGTACATTTTGTAATATAGATTGTAGTTGTTAGCTTATGCTGTAATAAAACATTTATTATACGGGATTTAATCAAACCAAAATATACGGGGAGAAAGTTGCCCAGTGTTTGATTAATACTGTTTTGACTAAGACCACCGATCGGGTGGTTTCTCTTGTGTTCTCGGGTTGATCGGGAAATAATTATACTTATTGACTGTTGCAGTACTCAAGAGAATATTCGTACAATATTACCTTACAGACACGTGTGCCAATCATAAACAGCTTCTTCCAAAATATACATTTTCATGTATGGCGTCCCGCAAGGCGCTCCCTTGAGCCCGCTGCTGTATCAAATTCCCATTCATATATCAAAAGCTTTGCCAACCGCATGCAAATACTCGAGTTATCTCAACTTCGACATGATTTACATACTTAGCTAGAGATTTTCTACTAAAAAATGGTTACCACACTCCAGTTCAGCGGTTCATCACACCAGTCATATGCTAATGGAAAATGGTTTTTAAAATTTCTCCCAGTCTACATTATTTCGCTGTCATTGAGTCACAATATCGCAGCGGATCTATTATTATAATGTAACCGTATAACTATTTGATGGTTATAGTGTTGATATAACTTTGTATTGACGTAATGTTGCGGTTCGTTTGGAGCCGGATTGCTGTGCGCCGTAATCAAGATGTGGTTATTTAATTTATTAGTTTCAAAGCGTATTAGAGCGAAATTTTGGGGGAATTATTAATGATTTAGAATTTGTGTGATGTAAATGAACTGCCTGCTTGCCGAGTATTTGCAAGAGTAAAATTATATTGGCGCACTTTTGGGTCACGAACCTCGTATCTCTTTTAGAAGAAGCTTTTATATTGCTCATTTTGAATTAAATATATCTTCCGCATTTTGTTTGACGTTTGTTTATGGGCAGGCATGATCTCTTACCTTCAGGATAGCGCTTAGCTACTCATTTACAACAGCGTGTTTTTAATATATGGAACATTAAAAACATTTCCAGGCATGTGTAGATAGGCCATTTTCCGAATAAAAATACCATTGGTGTACCTATCTAATAATAGTCGAAGATCAGGCTCAACAACGCACCCTTAGAGATAGGACGCCAAACGATCTATGATAATAACGATGTTTCGTAGTTACTACTCGGGCGAATGAACATGGCACCTGGCTGCCACTCTCGCTCGGCACTTGCTGCGTCCCCCGCCCCCCGCGCGGCGCCCTCCGTGTTTCTTCTTCCTCTAATTGTGAAGCCTTATCATTACTTATCATTACCAAGTATTGCAGGACCTGTTCTCTATCAAGATTATCGAATCCCATGCTGTACTTTGCACAAACGTCATTCGAGCCAGGTGTCATGGATGAGAGCGGACGATAGCGGGCGTGGCCAGTGGCCGGCTGCAGGCTGATGGTGAGGGTGGGGTGTCTTGTGCAGATCCGCCATCGTTCGTGATCAGCCGCTGGCCCGGGTTCGGCGTGTCGCTGGCGGCGGGCGTGGCGGCGGCGCTGCGCTGCGACGTGGACGCCAATCCTCCCGCGCGCGCCTGGTGGCTCAGGGACGACGACGACCTTAGCAGGTGAGGCCTCCCTCGTGGAGTTGTGTGACACCAAGGTTTGCGAAACTTGTTGCACACCGTGGACGAGTGCGGTGTGACTACCGAAAATTAATATAAAACATCATAATATCTAGGATATTTTTAACTGACTTCAAAAAGAAGAGGTTATCAACTTGGTTAAATGTTTTTTTTTTTACCTTATATAACTTTGTTTTATAAACCGATTTGAAAAAAAAATAGTTTGACAAGTTAAACATACTTTCAGATTAGTCCCATAGAAATGTTATGAAGGTCGGTTCAGTAGCTTAGTTTTCATATTATTATCAAAATAACTAGAAATGTGTGCATAGTGTTATTTAAATGGTTAGCATAGTATTGGTATTTTGTGAGCAGAAAAATATAATCTGTCAGCAGAAATAGCTAATTGGTCAGCAACTCATGGCCAGCAAACATTTCAAAAGCAATCAGGAATTTATGTACCTAATTCTGGATTGCTGTAATTATTTTTGTAAAGCATATTAATTATATAAGCTGCAATGAGCTGCTCCTGTTTGATAAAATTTTGATAAGCACTCAGAGCATAAGCAAAAAAATTAATTTTGTGCTGCCTATAAAAGTAGCAAAAATGCTTTAGATATACGTCATACCCAAAATGGGTGCATTCCTTACAAAGATTATTTAAATTATTTACTCTCTGAGTGGATGTGTTTGTTTGAGTATGTATTATTTATAAAAGTGTAAATAAATAAAATATTTTTTTATTCTTATAGTACAATTTTTATCGAGATCAAAATTAAAAAAGCAACTTCTTATACAATGAGTTTTAAAATGAAATATAAACAAGATGTTTTATTCTTATAAATGAGATCAATCCAAAAAGTTATCAAACGATTAGAAAGGTTCTTGAAATTAGCGTATTATTATAAGCTTAATAATTGTATTGTATTATCAATGCCCGTTAAGCTTTAGACGGACGGCCACGTTTTTTTTTTCCTCTATAGGCTATTTTTAGCTTCAAGTGGAGGAACCACATACTTTAAGCGAATCGCCAAACCAATCACGTGCTTGTGCATATATATTAAAATTAGAAAAAACTGGACAGTCACATCTCACATTGCCGATATTTCCACAAAAACGCGATCCAATTAGTTATTTTGCTCACCATGTTTTATATAATATGCATACCAATCAAATACACTGCTTATAGATATGTTTTCTCTGCTGAACAATCATTAAATCTTGCTGATCAAGTAGTTATATTGCGGTATGAATGTTTATTCTGCAAACTCATGTTATTGTGAACTGCCTATTTATGATTTAATATTTGACCATTGTCAAAATTATTTACGGAACAAGGATTGCTATAATATTTTTTTTGTTACATACAAAATCTTTGTATGCTGACCAAATTATTTAAATACTGTTTTTTTGTGGCTAACCAAATTTTATAATTGCTGAACATTCAATTACTTCTCAAAAAAATGTTGTCGAAGTAAACAAAATTGCGTATTTTGCTTCCCTGTGACTTTTCTGTGGTGTTTACGGTCACTAAAACAGCCCGATTGAAGTCGGTTGTCTATGTTTTTGCAAAACCTTAATTATATAAAGAAGGTTGAGCATAATATAATTTTGGTTACTAATATTATGTGTTAAAGTTCTAGTGTGTCTTAAGCTTGTCTAAATCGGTCCGTTGCAAGTTGGCAGCTCGCCTCGACCGCTGTCGTGTGCAAGAGCCTGCGGAAGAAACTACTAAGCTAACATAACCGAGTTACGAACTTAGTTGTATTGTGCACTAGCTGCGGACCGTGACATCGTCTGGACAGACCCTAGGGGACAGAAAAAAGTTTTGGATGAAAGCTTTTAAAAGAAAATCTTCCTTTCCGAGAGATAGAGAATTCCTTCTTTTTGATAGAGGAAAGTCGAAAAAATTATGTACATTTCTACCGGTCGCTATTTAAAATAACTAAATACCACATACATCTATACCTAACACGAAATCTTACCATTTAAATCTTATAGTTACGTATGTATGTATGTAATACCTACACATTTTTCGCAATCAATATATTTTATTTACCTTTCGGTGCTCGATCAATCAAGTGGAATCAAATATACGAAAGTTTTCTATAAGATTAATAATCGAATGGGACGTATTATTGTATCCCTTGTCTTATCTTGTATCTTTTAACTTTTGCGAGTTCAACGCGAATTACACAAAAGACGCTTTGATAGTTTGGTTCGGCCAAGTTTTATTTTCAACTGCTATAAAGTTGTTGTTCTATGCTAGTGTACATACGTATGTACGTACAGTACATACAAGTGTATACGTACCTACTGCTTCTGTCTAACAAATTAAATTCACCCAATTATGGTTAGTAGAGTTTAAAACGGATTATACAACCCTCGCTAAATAAATGATGTTACTTTGCTGTAGTTTTGGATGTTTTAACTAGTTTTAACCAACTGTTCGGAAACACATTATTAGATCTACGAATATGCAAAACCAATGGAAATAAAGTTATCTAACAACTCATTTAGTTGCTCTACACTCTACAGAATGTTATTATTATTATTATTTTCAATTAAACACTCAACTTCCGTTCTAGTTTTGCGTTGTTTTAGTTTTTACTTTTATGTATAACTAGCTGGTGCCCGCGACTTCGTCTGCTTTATAAATGCCTATGTGTTATTCTGATGTATAGTATAAGCTATATTATGTAAAGTTTCATTAAAATCCATTCAGTAGTTTTTACGTGAAAGAGTAACAAACATCCATCCATCCATCCATCCATCCATCCTTACAAACTTTCGCGTTTATAATATTAGTAGGATAGGTTAGGATTTTCTGGTAAATAGAAACATTTGTCTTTCTTTCTCGCAGTTAGATATTCATGCAATTGTAGTAATAACACACTAGTTGTGTTAAGCTGTCTTTAACTCCACACCTCTGTCAGGCTCTGTTACACAAAATAAACAGAAGGTGCAGTCATCATAGTCTAGGCCGAACTGCTACTATCTAGACTAGACTGTGAGAGCTTCTCTTCGTCCCGTGAAGTAACGCCGCATGTGTGCAGTTCCCCCCCTCCGCTGGAGGCGGGCGGCGGCGCGGGCGCGGCCACGCTGCGCTGGGGCGCGCTGCAGGCCGCGCACGCCGGCTGGTACCGCTGCCGCGCCACCTGGCTCGACGCCGAGTACTCCAGCATCGGCTACTTCCTCAACGTCATACGTGAGTACCACCCAGCTGCACTGCTGGACTCTAAAGGTGGCGGTTCGCGCCGCGACAGAGGCAAGCGACCGAGACCGGAGACCGCGACAAGTGGTGGCAGTGTTATTGGGAGACCATTCACTGTTTTTTAAATTGAGTTGAGAACTTTCAACTCAGCTCTACCTTATATCGGGTAGATACTACTACTACATGAAAGCCATTATTTGAGTAAAATTGCCTAGAACTTGTAGCCTCCGATTTGACCTCTTTCTAGCCAATAATTGACCTTCTAGTTTCAGTAGTAGTGAGTTTAGTCTGTGGCCGCGATCAATCACAGATCACAGTGTCCTGGGACTAGCCAATTAAACCAGCCATAAATTAGCCCAATCATTATTCATGCGAGCGCCGTCAATTCAAATAGATTAATTACGGCGCGGTAATCATTGAATTACGTATCCGCTGTACCTATTGCAAAGACTATAAATTATGCCACTTAACGTCACCGCGATACTCGTATTCTCTGTAAGTAATAGTGAAATGGGTGCTTTATTATCAGTCATCGATTTCTATTATTTTTTCTATGATACGAATTTAAAAAAAATGGATGGTTCTACAACACTCGAACTCGTTTGCTAAAATAATATTTTTTATCCGATGTTTTTCATACAAAAACTTTAACACTAAAAGCTTAAATAAGTGAATAATAAAATCCTGTAGCTGCTCCGGAACAGCACACGGAGGCGGCGTCGGAGGCCACCACGGAGGAGGACTCCCCGCCGGACCACCAGAAGGTGGAGGTGGCCGTCGGCGGGAACGTGCAGCTGCACTGCCCGCAAGGTACAGGGCAGTATGGTCGTTTTTGATTGTGTCCAGCATTCCTTCTGTGCTCCTCCTGAGTAAGGGTGCCTTTCCACCAGAGATGTGCTATGCAGCTATGCTGCGAAGATGTGAAATCTACGCTACGGAAATATGTGACCGTTTCCACCAATGCTAAGCTATGTAGCTGTGCGAGGAAGATGCGCTATGAAGATGCGCCGCCGCAAAGTAGCTGTGCGAGAAAATGTCTACTTTTAGCGACAAACGCGTGCATACTGTAGTGTAGGTACTCTGCTCTGCACATAGCTACATCACTCGCGACGGCCCATAGCAGGCATCCATAGCACGCATCCTTCCATATAAAAAATATATCTTAGTTGAATCCGTTTCCACCAGTGCTAAGCTATGTGCACCAATGAATATGATTGGTGGATATCAAACGCATCCATAGCAACGTAGCATAGCACATTTCTGGTGGAAAAGCACCCTAATGATAGTGCGAGGAGGCGGTAACCCCATCGTGTGTTTTCATACGATATAATGATGGTAACCCCATCGTGTGTTGCCATACGGTAACCCCATCGTGTGTTGTCATACGGTAACCCCATCGTGTGTTGTCAGGGAGCGTGGGGTGCTGGTGGCGGCGCGTGGTGGGCAACGCTAGCGACACCAGCTGGGCGCCGGCCGGCTCGCACCATGCGCATGGAGTGTTGGGTAAAAACCTCTAAACAACACCACTTTACACTACACACTGATTGCCATAAGTTCATAAAATGTCATAAAATTGCAACCTCAATTCGACGTTTTTGCTGACAAATTTAACAAGATCAGGAAAGTCTGTCTCAGATATTCTGAGAATTTAAATTTGTAAATTAGCTTATTAGGAGTTAACTGTAAATGTAAAATATGTTTAGATTTATTTGTAATAAATAATTAATATTAATTATATGTAAACAAATTACTTATAGGTATATAATGCTTTGGAAAATCTGTAATGTTATGTATTTTAAATAAACAATTTGAATTTGAAGTTCTATGTTGAAGCAAATGAAGGTCGTAGGGAGGGAATCGAGCCTTAAACCAATTAAGCTGAAAATTTGTTAAGGTATTTATTTTTAAGGAACGTCGACTGTCACATACATTGTTAAGCCAGGAAAAAGTATTTCCATCATTGGAGCTGGTCACACCCAAACTAAAATAAGCGAAGAAGCAATTAAACTATTATCGAACTTGTTATTTTTTCGATTAAAAGCATAATGATGGGTACATAACCTTCTGATGCAGGTATTAAAGACGCCCTGTACCAAGAAGATGGCGAGTATCGGTGCGTGGGAGCGCGCGCTCCGGATCTCATGCGTGTCAAAGAGCTGAAGAGAGTCACGCTCAAAGTTACCGGTGAGTACCCACGACCCTACTCAGCTGTTAAGCAAAATGTTATATTTTTACATTGTACAAGAATTCTTCTTCCCGAACCTCTAAATTGTATTCTAAATCTTTAATCATCATATATCAGCTTACCATTGCAGCTGCTGGGTATAAGCCTTCTCTGTATTACGCCACTTGAGAAATTAACCCTTTCAAAAATACTCGTATGAATGCCACAGTTAGTCTAATGCTAAACATAGGCTTTTCACCAAAATGAGGGTAGGCCTTACCCTCCCCGCGAAGGAAATTCCAACACACAAGGCGACCCAAGACCACGGCTGTTGCAAATTGCAATACAGTCGAAACGTCGGGACAAAAATAGATTGGGTGAGCGCGATATTTATCGTTACAATCTAATAACCATAGAAGTATTATAGTATGGAAACACAATGTAGTACATTGAAAATGCGACCAAGAAAACGGAGCCACGTTGGCTAACTTCTAGAACATTTTGGTCCATGGTAATTTTCGAAAAAGAGAAGTAATAGGGCTAAATTACGATTATATGTTAAAACTATTAGGCTTTTTTAATGTCATTGATTGATTCAGGCGTAACTTTGCGGAAATCCATAAATATTAACAAATTATATAAATATATTTAGTAATAAATCCGCTTAATTTCTAAACAAAGGTTTTAATTAACTTAACTTTAGTTCAACTAAACCAAAGAGTCAAAGAACAGAAAACCAAAGTTTAAAGATACGACACGTGTTTTGCCTCTAAACGAGGCATCATCAGGATGTGTGGACTAAGGCTTTCATCCCGGGAGTCTCGGTCTCGAAAATTTCGAGAGTCTCGACGATTTTTCGTTATTTTCGAGACTCGAGACTGGATGGTTTCGGTACCGGGAATAACGAGACTTTCGATACTTATAAAAATCTTAACAATATTCAGTGTAGATAGCCCTTAGTATAATCTAAAACAAGGATAAGACATAGTGGTATAGTCTTATGACTTTAGTTTACCAAAAAGGGCAATTAAAAAAAAAAGTAATATGTGTGGAATGAATGTAAATGTAAATGGACTCCCTTTTCCGCACTTGGACTCCTGTTGATCCTTTGTGCGTCGGATTTCCTGACTAATAGTTTAGCCAGCCTAACTCCGCCTAGAAGCACAGAAGTTTCCTGGGTTCTTCGCAGGCTTTGCGGAGTGACCTCGGGTTTTTGAGGATTTCCTCTCGTTGCTTTGCCACTCCCACGCATTCCAGGATTACGTGGGCGAGCGTTTCCTCCTCGGTCAGGCAGCCTCTACAGAGTAGGCTGTCTGTGTTTCCAATGTTGTGCAGATGTTTGTTAAGCAGGCAATGTCCTGTGATAGTACCCACAATGATTCTTAAATCTGGTCGTTTCAAACTAAGTAAACGTCTAGTTAGACGTGGTGCAAGTTGCGGAAAGGCCATTCTTGATTGTTTGCACTTCTTGGTTTGCCGCCAGTGCTCACTGTGCTGTGTCTTTGTACGTTTGCGTATCCACGCTCGCAATTGAGAAAAGGGTTGTGGTAGGAAGGGAGATGGCCCTTCCCTTCCAGTCTCAGATCCTTTTCTAGCCAACTCGTCTGCGGCGTCGTTCCCTAATGAGTTACTGTGCCCCTTAATCCCTGGAGTGTTATTCGGTTGGCTTGGGTTATTCTCTCCAGTGCTCGGTGGCATTCGTTAACGAGCATTGAGTCGCAAGTATTGCTATCTAGTGCTTTTAGTATAGCGGTTAGAATTCGTATATTTTGATTTTCGATTTTCCTCCGAAGTATGGTATTTGCTGACTCGGTGATCGCTACACATTCGCATTGGAATATGGAGCTGTATGCACAGCCCGAGAGTCATTGATATGTTCATGTTGTAATCAAATGAAAGGCCCCTGTACCTTTGTTGGTTTGTGTGTGTATGTGTGGAATGAGGAACCATTTCGAAGAAAAACGCAAATTTTGATAAATCAGGAACATCGGACATCACCGAACATCATCAAATACTGGATTGTAAAGTTAAACTGTGATGTGTTCGCTAATACGCCATAAAATGCCTAAATGCCATTCCTATGAGTGTGCCTTTATGTACTATTAAATTAGTCTCGAAAGTCTCGTTTTTCCCGGGAATTTCGAGACCGCATCGAGTCTCGATTTTTTTTTCCCGGGACTCAGAAAGTCATCGAGACTGAAAGCCCTAGTGTGGACTCGCCGAAGTTTGAAACGAGAGTGAATAAACATTTTTTTTTTTTTTTTTTTTTTTTTCGGATGGACGTTTAATGCAGTTAGCCGCAGATGGCTGTTACTGCGTCACCGGACTCTAGTGAATAAACAACGTTGCCCGGCCCGTATTTATGCCCGTTGTTGTTGTTGTCTCCTTTGTTGAGGATTTTTGTGACGTCGGATCATACGACAAGCGACTCATCTCTACAACGGGTATAAATACGGGCCGGGCAACGTTGTTTATTCACGGAGTCCGGTGACGCAGTAACAGCCATCTGCGGCTAACTGCATTAAACGTCCATCCGAAAAAAAAAAAAAAAAAAAATGTTTATTCACTCTCGTTTCAAACTTCGGCGAGTCCACACATCCTGATGATGCCTCGTGTAGAGGCGAAACACGTGTCGTATCTTTAAACTTTGGTTTTCTGTTCTTTGACTCTTTGATTTAGTTGAACTAAAGTTAAGTTAATTAAAACCTTTGTTTAGAAATTAAGCGGATTTATTACTAAATATATTTATATAATTTGTTTTTTATTGTCAATAAAACTACATCGTAAAAAGTAACAAACATTATTTAAAAATAAAGATATTTCATTTTTATTGCCAGGGTGTCTGAAAATTTTCGGTCCTTTGTACCTCATCCATTTTGGTTTCGTACTGTCCATCTTGTTTTATAGGAACACCGTTATTCATCTATGCTAATAACTAAGCATAGGCCTCTTAAAATGTAGAATTGTTTTAACTGTTCCCTCACGCTCCGATCCTCTAGCCACCGTTTGCAAGCGTAGTGGTGTATGTGTGCAGGCGGCGCGACCGCGACGGCGCTGAGCGCGGAGCCGGCGGCGGGCGGCTGGCGGCTGGAGTGCGGCGCGTGCGGGCGCGGCGTGCGCGTCGTGTGGGTTCGCGCGGGGGGCGGCGCGGGGGACGAGGTGCTGCCGGCTGCGCTGCGCCCCGACCTCGCGCACCACTGTTGGCGCGCCGTGCTGCACGTCTCGCACCCCAACGAGGTACACACACCATACACATCACACTTCTTCTTCTGTAGTCGGTACTTCATTACTGAAGATTGTGATCACCTATTTTGTATGTGCGGACGGCCTGTCTCCAGCGGTTCCGGTCTTTGGCTGCCTGCACCACATTGTAGAATGACGCATTATCATTAACCTAGTCAGATCAGATGATCGGGGATTTGCCGCGTGATCTTTTCCCCTCTACTTGTCCGACGATGACCAGTTTTTCCAGGTTATCGGCGCCTTGTCTCGCGATCACACATCACACACTAACCCTGATAATGCCTGAGACTGTAAAAACCCGTGTCCCCAAGCATGCACATTTGGCTACGGCAAACAGCCAATAACGAGACATCGTTGAGATGAATGGTAAACATCTATGCCCACTTGCACCACACTGTCCAAGTTCCTAAGCAATTACTTTACTCGCTAGGGTAACGATAAGAAATTATCTTATGCATATAACATTCCCTTACTTTGGGAGCCCGTTTCTCGACCTCTCTCTTTCTCGATAGGTATCTTTCATTCACTTATTTAAAAGTCAACAGACTTGGGAGTTACATAGTGTGTTCTGTTTGGTGCAATGAAAAGTTATCTAAGTAAAATTTAAGATATTACTTATATTAAAAAAAAAGTCCTAACAAAGTATTTGATTTTTTGACGTTGGTGCAAGGGGGCACTAGTCTTTTTTATTAGAGTCATCAAAGTTCAGATTCTCGTGTTGATCCAAATCTCGTAACTTGGTGAAATCCCCAGATCTGGTGCGTAGCGGCGTCTCCGGCGGGTGGTGCGGTGGCGGTGTTCCCCCGCCGCGCGCCGCACCCCTCCCCCGCGCCCGCCCGACACACCGTCAGGGCTCTACACAACTCCGCCACTCACCTGACTCCACCACTCTCCACTCTTTGGTGCTTAGTGGCCGTTGCTCTAAAGACTATGATGAAAGTGTAGGAAGAAAAGTAAAAGTAAGAAAACCAGTTTCTCAGGTGGTTCAAAAGAAATGATAGATCTTGAAAAACAATGAAGCGATGAAGTGGATAAGGTTATAAATGAAGTGCAAGAGAAAGCTGATGATGAGATGCACAACAATAAGCAGTGGAAACAGTATTGAAGGTATTTTGTGTAGTAGAAGAGGAAGAATATTTTAAGGATCTGAATCATAAGTACGACAACGAACATGATAGATATGTAGATATCAATGTATTAGGTAGTTGGTGTCAGAACGAGAGTGGATGGTAAACTGGTGATACCCATTGAAGAGCCGTGTTTGTACTACAATGTAGTCTTTATGTATGATTATACATGAAGATGAGAAGAGAAGAGAAGATCGTGAAGTAATAGAATGTATCTGATCATTTTGGGTAAGCCAAACTAGTGAAATGAAACTAGAATTTACGGCCGACTGCTTTAGCAAATCTGTTCTAAGTATACTCATAACATTATCTTTTAAGAAGTTAATTTCTAAGAGAAATCGTAGAGGGAGTTATTGAAAAACGAATAAAGAAACAGTATTTTTAATAGATTCGCTAAATCATTTGGTTACAAAATTGTATGTATGTGATGTACGAACTCTTATAAATACGTCCAAACGGATTCATAATCGCCGTTCTTTTTTATAGTTAGTTACTGCATACGATACGCATCTCCTAATTCTAGTCTCGGTAGTGTCTATTGTATCTCTATACTTAATCATATTTTTTTTATCTAATCTAGTGTCCTATCTCTTCTCACTTGCTGCAATCTGCTATCGATTCTTCAATGCAAGATATTATAGTATATATTAAAACCATGTCACCTATTTTTGGTTCAATCTTAATGATCTTGCTGGACAATAGATGCAGCGAGTTAATTTAAATATTTTTCATCTCTCTTTTAGTTTTATTCTTTCCATATTCTTCTCTTTCAATTATTTTACGTCAATGTAATTTAGAAACAGGAATATAATGTGCCAAATTGTTGATTATTTTAAATAAATATAGGTTTTTCTTATACTAAAATGTGTATTAGAGTATGTTTATATTTATATCTACTAATAATGAGAAGTTTAGTGTAATGTGAACACCAAAGGGCATTATAATTAGGAATTATGAATGTCATTAAATGAATGGAAAAGTTCAGTATTAATGGAGATTCTTCAGCATTGTTATAAAAAAATCATACTATGAACAACAGTTTCAAATAAGAATTACTTTTACTAATTCCCGCGCTTTCATGTAAGATTAGCCTCAGCAATAAAACTAACAAGTGAACTGTTCTAAAATATGTTCGCTAGCATAGTCTTATATTATAATAACTATATTTTATTATAGATGTCGTATCCTTAAATACGATGTATCATAGCTTAACGAAATTATGTAATTGGATGTCAATTTTAGACGCTCGTGTAGAACGAGACAATTTTTGTAAGAACTAAAAATGTTTGCTACAACAGTTTTTGCAACCAATCCTAGTCTGTGTAAGTGTGTTTTTATCTGATGTTTAAATGTTGATGTTATCGATGGTTAGTTTTGTATAAGATTTAAGTTTTTTCTAGCTCTTTCCGTGTCAGTAGTTAAATCATCTCTCGTTATGGAAATCCTCGCTTGAGCGAACTTCAAAAATCCAATATCTTTTCAGACACATTCGTAAGATTTCATGTTTGAACACATTCCAATTCGTCAAACTGCTTTGTTCCGACGATCGTTGTCTACTCAAACGTGGATTATTCTCTGATCAATAAAACAGCAATATGTACTTACATAAAATGTATTATTGTTGTAAAGAATTGTGATATCGGGAGGCGCGGGCGCGTCGCGGGCCGAATAACGTTCATTAAACCAAAGAATTTATTCATTAGTTTAGTTAGGTAGTAGCGAGATGTATTTTTGTACCATCAGAATTTGTCAATTGCATTTTTATGGAATACTATTATCAATTTACAGTAACAATAGGGCTATCAAACAATTTTTTTCACTGGAACGCCAGAAAGTTATACATGAATAAGACTCAAAATGGGAGTCAATCGAAATAAATAATTATTCCTTTTCACTCCCACTAGGGACCGAAAATAATGTTACTTTGATAGTCCTATTCTCATTTAAAGCTGATAGTACAGTGTTGAGTTCGTACCTGGAAACTTCGATCCGTCCATTGCGGAAATAGATAGTTAAGGAGCTACGTAGAATCCTTCTCTTCCTGTAATTTCCCTTCTATCGATCTCCTCAATATGTTCTGTCAAATTTTTGTTTGCAATAAAAATGTAGGTATTTAATAATGTTTGACCAAGAAAAGATAATTAGAATCAATTTTGAAATAGTTTGTTGCATTTATAGCACCTTTGCACTGTTTTTCTATAGTTTTCCTTCTTAGATTCTTAGATGGTCCTAGCACCGCGGCCCCGCCCTCTGGTCTTTTACATAGACGACTTGGTGTCGGTCGCGCCCGCTCGGTCCCTCGCCGCGTCCCGCTACTGCAAGCTCGCAGTACACTGGGATGGCTTCCGAATCGATTTCCGATGTTTAGTAATGTCTGTGCGGACGCGATTGACCTCATCTTATTCACATGTCCCTTTTCTTAGCGTCCACTTTCGATACATGTGTGTGTCGCGTTAAGGTGCCAATAATTTAATAGAATTATATATATTTACACTTGTATTGTTTTGATATATGTATGTACAGAATCCATACATCCATCGCAATGTGTTTATGGAAACTCGTATACCAGAAAATAAACGATAAAATAAAAATCAGCGTTTTTATTTCCATTCCACGAGACATAAAGTCAGTCTAATTTCGCGCTGTGAATTTCAATACAATATTTCACCGACGTAAACTAGCTCTTAAAGCTTCCGTCGTAGAGTCTATTTCAGTCTGGATATTGGGTATTTTAATAAAATTAATTTCACTAAGAGTGCGTAGAGAATCGCCGATGCGTGGAATCGGGCGGGCGCTCGCAAACTTTGTGAATTGGGCGCTCGTCTACTTATCTGAAGTATGTACAACTTGTACAATGTACTCACTGATAAATCGCCTAAGTTTTATCGCGAAACATTAGCGGGAGTCGTGTCGAACGACGTGATTTATCGACGCAATTAAATGAACACAACAATGGCTTGTTATTTTAGTAAAATATTCAAGATTTTAATTTAGTTTTAAAGCGTTGTGGCAACAAAGCGTCTCTAGCTTGTTGTCAGAAACTCGGTACAAGACAAAGAAACCAGCAAAATGTGAAATCAATGCTTTAGCAATAATGTTATTAAAGAATCCTGGGAAAAGTTAGCGGATGGAACGTTAGATAAATGTTTGCTACTCAATGACGCCAAACCTACTAACCGATTGAGCTGAAATTTAGTATGTATGTAAGCACATTGACTACTGTAATACCACGCGGGCAAAGCCGCGGGAAACAGCTAGTTAAGGCGGCGCAGTCACACTTAGGCCGCAATTTTGAGTTTTTTAAAACCATCTGAGAAATCGAAAATAGTGTTATAAATTCTGAAAAAAATATATGCATAAGTTGAGGATATAGTCTAGCCAAATTCGTAGCCAGTTACAAGATCATAAGTACTTCACTCTTTAGAAAAAAATTCCAAAATTACCCCTCTTCGTAGTGTTTTTTCTAAACTATGACTAGCCTAATAATATTTTACAATTAATTTTTGCACGTAACTATAGGCAATAAATATTTCTAGACATTTTCGTAGAATTTGATTTGATAAAACGATTTTCTTTTTTACTAAGTTTAAATAACTACAAATTCGCGAGCGCGGCGGCTTGGCAGGCTCGCTCAGTCGCGCGCTGGCGCTTACGGAGGCCGGACCTGTGTCAGTTTTCCCGCGATGACAGATATCACAAATTAAATTATGCACGACATTATTTAGTTTGTGAAGTCTGTCATTCTCTGTCATAGTGCCATAGTTTATGAAAATCAGTATGACTAGATACTGAAGATCGTTAAAAGTCAGTGGGGCAGCCTCAGAAAACTGACATGGACGCCACCACAGTAATGAATCTACCACCTGCAGATTATTTTGAAACACCACACACAGATGTAGAGAGAGTATGCTTGTATCGGGTACAAGATACCTACAAGAAATATTTTTTGTAGAGTTATGTACTTATAGTACCTACATAATTTTTAATTAGCTTTAGCTTTAGCTTTATATAAAGCTGCATATACCTATAGTAGTATTATTAGCTGACCGAACGAGCGCGAAGCGAAAGCCGAAGGTCTCTACTTCAGGTTGGCCAAATATGCTTGTGTATGTCTGTCCGGGCGGCCACCGGCCACTGTCCGGGCGGCGTCTGTCGGCGGCTGTTCTCCTCTTCAGGTCGCATTTCTCAACAGATTCTCGTGAAATTTTGTAAGCAGGTTCGGTAACTGAATATAATGTATGATGTAGAATTGTCCTAATGTCACAAATCACTGAATTTACAAATTCCTAAAATCAGTAAAAATAATTTGTGTCATCAGCTAAACACAGCACTGATCGCAGCGAAGCAACAACTTGAGCGAAGCGAAGGTTGTCCGTTCGCTGCTTGCGGGAGTTGCGGGTCACGTCGAGATGAGCTCGCTTTGCTCAAAAGCTGCTTTTCAGTAAAGCGAGCTCCCGACCCGAGCGTAGCGAGACAAGTACCTGGCAGTTATGGGTGTATTTTTCAAGTTAAAGATATAGATTTTGATGTCAAATTTCAAATTCAAGAAGGCGGATAATTTTTTTTATTTTCAAAATATTATCATGAATGTCGATTTTGACTAATTAGGGATTGAGGATTAATAATTTTGTTTCAGATTTGAAATCCAAGATGACAAATTGTTTTTGTTTGTAATTTATTTTAGGGGTATCGTTTTTGACTAATATGGAGTTGAATATTTTGTGTCGGATTTGAAATCCAACATGATGGACCATTTTTTATTTAATTTTTGCGCATCGGAGTCGTTTTTGACTGATAAAGGGTTGATGATTAAGAATTGTGTGTTATATTTTAAATTCAAGATGGTGGTCAGCTTCAAATGTGCATTTATTTTTTGTTTTATGGATTTAGGTGAGGTGATTGCACATTTTACTTATTTCGATAAATTTTTACACAAATTTTTAGAATAAGTAAATTAAAATATAAAAAAATAATTGAATTTAAAATTAAGAAAGGTAAGAAAGGTTTCAGACTTGGCCATCATCGCCCCTCTCAAAAAACCAGCCTATATATTCAAACAAAATTCTAATTTATCACTACTATAAACAAAGTTTGATCATAAAATATGCATTTCTAAAGTAAAATAAAATTATCCTACTGTTTTTTTTGTACTGTAATTCCTGGCGGGGTCATTCAGAGTTCACGGCAGCTGAGTCCGCACGAAATATTCCGCGCGCGGCTTGTGACAACCCTATATGCCTTTTTGACAGGACTGCGCCCCCTTAACACCTGAAACAAAAGTACAGTGTGATCCGATTCCGTTGTTCAGCGATTCTGCAATGATGTTAATTACATGGAACGCCCGGCAGACTGTGCACCTGTCGGGACAAAATATGGTTGTTGATGTATATTTTTTAATGGAGGTAATTATCTCAATAATAGAGATACAATATATCCTGGAAAACTGTTCCTACAGTGGACAGGACAGGGTAACAATCGAGATTATTTCGTTTTCATTTCCAAAGTAAATAGGTATGTAAAGGTACCATTGACCAAAACTACTGCTGTAAGTTTGTACGTATGTTTGTATGTTTACGAGTGTGTAGTGCATGACAGTCAGTCGCGACGCGTGAATATATGACTTCCGGTTCCTGCACGTTACACGTAACAATGGCGACGGATGTGACGTCACACAACAGCGCAGCGTACTCACATAGTGTCAGACTCTCAGTACATTGGTAGCCTCACTCATAATAAAAATGCGACAGTTTGCGTTTTTAGATGTTTGTTGTGATATCACGCCGAGATAAACCGATTAATGAATCAATGAATGATTGAATGATATCTCAAACATGTTATGTTACAGGTGTTGTATGAGTTTGAAATAGTCATTAACATTACTAATTCAGCATAGACAAAGTTTACGCATTAGGTATTCTCAACTTGCGAGCTTGTCGTAATATTCCCGATCTCGCGACGAGTATTATCTTACAGCCCATTTAAACATAAAGTCTTCCTGCAAACTTTTTATATCTCATTTTCAGAAAGCTCCTTGCTAAAACTGCTGACAACTTTACAATAAACTTTTCCTTGTCCCTACCCATTACCCCACACTACGCTACGCTACGTAGGACTACGTGGATACGTATAGTTTGTTGTATTCGCCTCGTCAGGTCATTCCGTTGCTAATAAACTGTCCTTTTATAGAGAGGGGATGGTTCGTGCCCGCAGCGTCTTGTTGCGCCGAATGTATGGAGCACTTGGATTTACATTACAATCGTAGTCTGAACTAAGGAGATGATCTTATAAGTTCTGTACTAAATCTCGCCAAGAATGATACTGCTTATTTGTTTGCAGAATTGGTTTTCTTAAGCCTTTTCCAGTCCATAATATTTGTACACCAAAGGCTTGAAGCAGCCATTTATCCTCGCCTTAAATATCCGCCCTAGCCTGGCTCGGGCTGATCTAAGTCTCGTATAAAATGGGCTTCAGGAGGTTATTATACAAGATTTCTCTCTTTAATTGCAAGAAAATTTTACAAAACTTAAATGAGCGCTCATATCGCAATACAAAAGCAGATTAATGCCCCCTTGCACCAACCTTAAAAAAATCCTAAACAATCATTTTACTCGCTAGGGAGATCTTTACGATCCAAATTCATTGCACCGGCTATAAGTATTCATCTAACGCCTAAATAATTCCTTAACTTTGGGAGCCCGTTGCTCGACCTCATAGCACTTAGAAATTCCCTATCCCAATGAGCCGTCCGTCATGTCATTTCTGTCAGAATACATATTTGTCTCTTTCACTCTTATTGAGCATACCTACTATATCAGTACTACTCTAAACCAGCAATAAATTAGATTTACGTACCTTTTACTCCTATTATAATTTAATTAAGTATCTTTCAGTCAAATAACGTACCTTTTTGAGCAGTTTTTTGTAGGTACATTTTTATGCATTAGTACTGGCAGCACTGTATCTACTTACCTACCCATATGAAATTAAAATACGATTATCTAGAATTCCTAGATGATCTAGCTAGACAACGACGGACCCCAACTCTTCACTTACCTACATAGCCCTTCATAACCGTATAAAACACATTGATAAGCCAAAAATATATAATTTTACCAACAAACATGTTACGTATAATCACAAATATAATCACTAGAGCCGCTTAAATTGGCATTTATATTCTTCTCAGCTTTGACTTTGTTGTTCTTGAATCATTGCACGTTAATTTCCATAATATCATTTCTTGTTGTAAGTAGGAGTAGGAAATACCTATTTTAATTTATATAACTCTGAGAAAAACGCCGACTGTTTTCACTTTTTTGTCCATCTCAGCTTCGTTTTCCAAATATCTGAGCCTATTTTCCTAAATAATTGTTCGCTCTATACACAAAACTCGGAAAATATCGTAAATATATTTTGCATAAAATAATATTGGTTATTTGTCTAAGGTCAATGAACCAATAAACCCACAGAAAAACCATAGAAAATCTAGATGGTCGCGAGATTAATCGCTCTTTCATTCACTTATTTAGATATCACCAGGCTTGGGAGTTACATAGTGTGGTTCTGTTTGGTGCAATGGAAATTGATCTAAGTAAAGTTTTAGGCAGTACTTATATTAAAAAATACCTATCAAAGTATTCGATTTTTCGACTTTGGTGCAAGGGGCCATAAGCCACATTTATCTACGATTTTTTAAATTCGAAAAAAATATGTTTACGTCCCTCATTATACCCTGATCCATTATGGGTATTATGCAATACAGAAGTTTGAAATTTGAAAAAAGTCCTCAACTTTCTGCACGAAAACTTTTACAAACTGAACGTCTTTGAACCGATTTTATATCACTTTTTTGACCCTGAAATTGCATAGCCTAGCATAAAGTTGAACTTTACGAGCAATTAATAATTGTACATATAAATTTATCTTTGTAATCAATCGTGTACCTAGCTGTAAGTTTTCCGAAAAGACAAAAATAAAATGAAATAAGAAATAAAATTATTTTCATATACATACCGAATTTCCGCTCAATCAATTTAGTAGTTTCGGTGTATAAAAATGTCATGGCTAGTAGTATTAGTAGAGCAAGGCCCCGCTCTAGTGTACATCGAGGCCACGTGCCCAGCTACACGGCGTAGGACACGTTTACACAGTGAAGGTTTTACTGTTACTTTGGAAAAACCTACACGACTTCCATACAAAAAGTGTGGCTCAGTATCTCCGCAAACATTGATGTTTTCCGAAGAGCTAAACATTAAAAGAGTCCTACTAATACGAATGTTAAATTACAGATTACACACCGATAGTTATTGAAAAAAGTATATATTTTTTAGTACTAAATCATAATGCTTTAATTTGAAAAGTGCATTATAATGTTACCGAGTGGTGAAGATCTAGAAGATGGGTTCGATTTTTTTTTCAGCCCCTCATGGTATGCTACTCCGGAGTCATCGATTACTTTATCTCTCAGTGACACTGACTTGTGTGAGCTTAGTTGCGAAATCCGCAAAACATGATAAAGGTGTTTATCGTGATTCTGATAGGAAATAATCCTATTTCGATGGTTTTATTGAGTTGCATTTATATTATCAAACAAAACAACTAAATATTAACGTATTTTACTGAAATGAAGATCTCATTTGAGCAGCCATCGATAGCAGCAGCATGGATGGCGGCGATATACGTTACATCCGGTTCCCGGAGTAGCATACCTACCTCCTGTTATTCTTACTACGCTCTACCGTGTATGTACACTTGCTTCTATTATTGTCTACACTCAATTAATAGTAAGTGGCCGACACTAGACTGGTATCGAGTCGATATGATAGACGAGAAGATACATTAATTTATTGGTGTTCGGTTTCACCTCGCACCTGCTCTACAAATGTTATTAGTACAGTTGCGTTTCGTTTCAGCACTGATCAGTGTTCGTTTTGGCTTAATTAATTTTGCCGATTTATTTTTAAGTTGAAGATTTCTTGAGTAGGGTGTGGTGGTGTAGTGGTGTAGTATAAGTAATAGTAGTAACATAGTAATATGTAGAGTAAGCAATGAGCAGTCGAATAAACCAACCTCTAACGAGCACACGTCTTTTGATTGAACACCACAAAATCCCCCCCACCAACCCGCACACGACATGGCGACCCTGCCATGCCCGGCGCGATAGTGTGGTGCGTCGGGATGGTTTTAATTTTTTCTGGAGGACATCTATTATGCAGTCAATAAAATGGGGAAAACATATAGCAAAGAGGAAATAATTGTGGCTCAGACGGCAGCAGGCAGTACATCGATTGAGAATACCAGTTTATATACCATATTAATCTGTGTAATATTGGCCCTGCTCGGAGCTGGTACAATATTTTTGGCAGCGAAGTACATGAAAAGCCGTCTACAGAAATTCTTCAGGAAAGAAATATGGCTAGAAATGGTACGTCGAGTGCAGGCGAGGCTTTCCGGCCGGCGCGAGAGGCGCCAGGAAGCAGAAGAATGTGTCGAGATGGACTAAAGTGAAAGTGCGGGAGTGAAAGTGCGTAAAAAAAAAAAAAAACTTTGGTATATAAATAGCGTTCGTAAAAAAATAAATATTAAGAAATAGAGTGTTAGTGAATAGAATATAATCGTTATGGACTCCAGTAAGTAATTAATTATAATATAATTCATATGGATAGGATAATTGAGCTATTCCAAGATTTTAAAAATACATGTGAAAATATAAGAAAACTAGGTCCGAAAAGAAGACTACAAAATATAGGTAAGGAGAAATATTTACATGTTGAAACATTATTTAAGGAATACCAATTACTTGTTAGAAGTTTAGATAAGCATGAATTGTGTACGGAATTATCTGGTTATAGTTTAGAAATAGTATGTGATACAATTGAAAACTTGTATAAAAAAGTTTTATCATATAAAAGCGAAGAAACACAAGATATTAAAATGGAAGGGTTCGATCTTAAAACAGCTAGCTCGTTAATTCCTGTAATGGATGGAAAAGAACAGACCACTGAAAGAATTATTGAGGGAATTGAAATGTATGAAACTTGTTTGAAAACAGAAGAAAGTAAAAAATTGCTCATAGCATTTGTAATAAAGACGAGGCTAACTAAAATAGCGAAATTGAAACTGGAAAATGATTATTCTAGCGTTTCCGCGTTAGTACTTGATATAAAGAAATATCTGTTATCACAACAATCTCCAAGTTCTTTGTTCGCGCAGATCAATAATCTGTCTCAAAATAGTATGACTATCTCAGAATATGGTGATAGGCTAGAGGACTTGTTCATGGAGTTAACTATTGCGCAATCCGAAGGAAATCAGAAGGTAAGCGCAATACTTAGCCCTATAAACGAAAAAATCGTAATAAAAAGATTCGCAGATGGATTGAGAAACCGGCGGCTGAGTACTATCATATCCGCGAGGGGTTACAAGCAGCTGAAGGAAGCCGTGCGCGCGGCGCAGGATGAGGAGCTGGCGCACCCAGGACCGTCAGGACAGGACGTATACACAATGAGAGGTAGGAATCATAGGTTCAGAGGACGTGGTTTCCATCGGCAGCGTGGATTCGATCAGCACCGTGGAAATTCCCAACAACGTGGATTCCCCCAGCCTAGGTACTTTTTAGCAAACCAGGCTACACGCGGCCACAGCCAACCGCAACGTGGGTGGTACCAACATGCACCTACCTATCCTTCATATTACCGCGGAAGGGCAAACCGTGGGTATTCTGGACCAAGCAGAGGACCAAATTACAGAGCGTCCTATGCTCCAAGAGGTAATGTTAATAACAGAGGACAACAAAATGCGTATTACGCATCACAGACGCAGAACAATGATGGTGAGAAAGAGGAGGAAATTGCCAACCTAGATCAGTTTTTTCGAGTCTAACTATATCCTAACATGTGAAGGTTTAGATTACATAAATTTATATTTCAGGCATCAAAAATTTAAATTCTTACTTGATACAGGCGCATCGTTATCTATAATCAAAAGTAGCAAAGTAGAAAAAATCATTAAAACTTATAATGATTCGACAGTAATTAACGGAATAGGTGGGAAAATCAGCGCCAAGAGCTTCGCATACATTCCTTTGCAATCGGAGTGTGGCATAGAATTTCGTCACAAGTTATATCTTTTTGACATAATGCCTTGTGCTGCCGACGGTATTATCGGTTTAGACTTTCTCAGAAAATACAATGCAAATATAGACTTACCAACGAATCGACTTACATTGCAAAATTATAAAG
The DNA here is from genome assembly GCA_932526365.1 of Lobophora halterata. Lineage (NCBI taxonomy): Eukaryota > Metazoa > Arthropoda > Insecta > Lepidoptera > Geometridae > Lobophora > Lobophora halterata. The sequence continues at coordinate 7,204,591 of OW052027.1, read as the reverse complement.
AATGTACTATTGATATACAGAAGCGTAATGAAGAAACTGTTGACTCAGAAGAGTATCTGATTATACCAGCTAGAAGCGAATCAGTTCACTACATAGAAATAAATCGGAATGTGTACAAAGAGTGTGTTATATATGCGAAACAATTAGAAGAACACTTATTTTTAGCATCAAGTATAGTCAAACCAGATAGGGGTAGAATTCCAATTAAAATATTAAATACGGATGAAAATGACATAAAATTATTAAATAAAAATTTAATTCGAGTCGAAGACATAGATTACTTAGAAAACTATGAAATTTGCAGTTTTTACAATCATCCTTCTGATGTAAGTAGAGTCAAAAAATTATTACCCGAATTAAAATTATCACATTTAAACTCCAATGATCGAAAACAAATCGAAATCATCTGCGCTAAGTACGCTGATATCTTTTTCTTGGAAGGTGATAAGCTCGGTACAGCGAAAGTCGTAGATCAGTCTATAGTAGTGAAACCTAATACGAAACCTGTTTATACCAAGCCTTATCGTTTGCCAAAGTCAATGCAACCAGAAATAAATAGGCAGGTAAGAAAAATGTTAGATGACGATATAATAGAGCCAAGTAATAGCGAATGGAATAGTCCGGTTTTGTTAGTTCCGAAAAAATCTGATGGTGAGAAAAAATGGCGTTTAGTGATAGATTATAGGACAGTCAACAATTCTATACAAGATGACAAATTCCCGTTACCAAATATAACCGAAATTTTTGATTCGTTATCAGGAAGTATTTGTTTTAGCCATCTAGATTTACACCAAGGATTTTATCAAGCAAATTTAAAACCAGAGAGTAGGAACATCACTAGCTTTGCGGCAAGTACTGGACAGTATCAGATGAAAAGGTTACCTATGGGTCTTAAAATAAGTCCCAGTGCATTTTCCAGGGTAATGTCTATAGCAATGTCAGGGTTAACTTATGATAAATGTTTTATTTATTGCGACGACTTAATTGTATTTGGAAGGACAACTGAAATACACAATAAAAATTTAATGGATGTATTTGAAAGACTCAGGAAAATGAACCTTAAGCTCAATCCATATAAGTGCGATTTTATGAAAACGCAATTACTATACTTAGGTCACGTAGTATCAGCAGACGGAGTGTTACCCGATCCAGAAAAAATAAGAGTGTTGCAAAAGTACCCAGTACCAAAGAATGCGGATGAAGTTAGACGATTCGTAGCTTTTTGTAATTACTATAGAAAATTTATACCAAATTTTGCAGAAATAACAATACCATTAAATAAATTATGTAGGAAAAATGAACCATTTATTTGGACTAATGAATGCCAAAAATGTTTTGAAATTTTGAAACAAAAATTATCATCTTCACCAATTTTGCAATACCCAGATTTTTGTGAAGAAAATACATTTATTTTGCAAACTGATGCATCAGGTCTGGCAATAGGAAGTGTGTTATGCAATAGCGACTCAAGACCAGTAGCTTATGCCAGTCGACCACTAAATAAAGCAGAATTAAATTATCCGACAATACAAAAAGAGCTATTAGCTATCGTTTGGAGTATAAAATATTTTAGACCTTATCTATATGGGAAAAAATTTACAATTATGACAGATCATAAACCATTAATTTATTTATTCGGTATGAAAGATCCTTCAACGCGACTAATAAAATTTAGATTACAATTAGAGGAATACGATTATAACATTGTTTACGTAAAAGGTAGCGATAACGTTGTAGCAGACGCGTTGAGCAGAGTCATAATAAGTTCAGATGAATTAAAATCAATGAACGAAAAAGTGGTAGCGGTAATGACTCGAGCACAAAAGGCAAAAATAGAGCAGGAAAATAGGGATAATGAGGAAAACACGAGGTCTATTAGTATACCTGACGAACCGAGGTCTGGCCAACCGAGGGTTGCAGATATATTAAGAAAACCAAGTGACAGCATAGAGTTAAAGTTTTTATCAGGAAAAGATTTGAAAAAGAAAGAGATAACTTACGAAGAGGAATGTTTTGCCTACGTAGAAAAAGAATCAATTTTATATATCAATCTCAATTTTATGTCGCATTTTACGCGAGTCGAATTTGCGAATATGTTGAGTAATTGTTGTAGAAAATTTAATATTGAAGAGATTTGCATTATTAAGGAAGAATTCAACAAAAGTTTTATTAAAGAGTTAGTGCATGAAATCACGAGTAGAGAAAAATGGACTGGACCGCGAATAAATGTCCTAAGAGGTGTAAGGCGAGTAATAAATAGTGACGAAAAAGCATTAATATTACATGACTATCATTTATTGCCTACGAGTGGGCATGCAGGTATTAGAAGGATGGTAAACAATATCAAAAGTAAATACTTTTGGTCAGGACTTGAAAATGATGTACGACGGTACGTAAATAAATGTCAGAGGTGTCAAACAAGTAAGTATTCTAGAAATATAGTAGAGCCGATGGTAGTTACAACTACGGCAACAAGTGCATTTGATAGGGTATTTTTAGATTTAGTGGGCCCATTATATAAGGATTTAGAAGGTAATGTTTATATTTTAAGTTTGCAGTGCGAGTTGAGTAAATATGAAGAGGCGTATCCGATTCCGCGTAAAGATACGGTAAGTGTAGCAAGATCATTAGTAAATAACTTTATTCTAAGGTACGGAGTTCCGAAAACCATCGTATCAGATCGAGGCACGGAATTCGTATCCGAAACCATGGCGGAAGTATGTAAGTTACTTGAAATAGATAAGAAGCATTCCACTGCTTATCACCATGAGACTATAGGAGCTCTTGAAAATACGCATAAGCATTTAGCAGCTTTCCTAAGAACACAATGCGATGGGCATAGTAACACTTGGAGCCAATGGCTACAATTTTGGTGTTTTTCGTATAACACGACCGTACATACGGAGACGAAATACACGCCCTTTGAACTTGTTTTTGGTAAAACATGTAATTTACCTACTAATTTAACTAGCGATGTAGTAGATCCACTATATAATTCTGATAATTATGCTTTAGAACTTAAATATAGATTACAATTAGCAAGTAAGGAAGTTAGAAATAATTTAATGTTAAGAAAAATGGAAAGAAAATGTGTTTATGACCGTAAATGTAACCCAGTCAGTTATAAAGAAGGAGATATGATTTTAATAAAAAACGAAACTGGTAAAAAATTGGATATGTTATATGATGGACCTTACGAAGTGTTGAGTGAAAATGAACCTAATGTTACTGTGTTAAAAGGCGATAAAGCAGAAACTGTTCATAAAAACAGAACAAAATTATTTGTGAAGTAGTATAACTCTTGTAGTGTTTAGATATTAAGTAAATAAGTAAAAATATGTAAGACAAAAAAAAAAATATTTGTAAACATTTTTTTTTTTTAAAACAACCCCTTTGATGTGGTGGTGTAGTGGTGTAGTATAAGTAATAGTAGTAAGATAGTAATATGTAGAGTAAGCAATGAGCAGTCGAATAAACCAACCTCTAACGAGCACACGTCTTTTGATTGAACACCACAAAATCCCCCCACCAACCCGCACACGACAAGGGCAATTATTATTAGCGCCTTATGTAACTTATATAACCATCTTTTTGCCTGTTGGCAGCTACTAGTATTTTATGTTAACTACAATTTTCCGCTATAAATTTATTGCAACAAACATTTTTCATAAAATCTTGAGCGATGAAACAAAAGAACTATCATTTATAGTTCCCCCCGGTCCCCCGGTCCCCCGGTCTCCCCCGGGGTCCACATTTCATTCGATTTGATTTATAAAACTGACGCACACATGCAGCGGATATTACACGTGTGTGAGTGTGTGCGAGACTCGTCATTTTGGACAGGGGTGGACGGACGTCATTGGTTAGGGCTGCTGCAAAAAAAGTGCAAGGATTTTTTTTACTTTTATTAAAAATACTCCTTACCAATATTTTTTTTTCCGACACAGATATTTAACGCGATGCCTGGTTTCTTAATACAAACAGGACCCTGTGATAAAATATCCAGTTATCATTTTGTATATAAGCTTTCTGATTTTCATATCATGTCAAAATAAATAATAAAATTTTATCAGCAGTAAGTACGTTTTAGAATATAAAATAACACAACAACAGTATCTTTTGCGCCAAATCCTTATATCTATTATGACGAACAAAAGACGCAAACAGTAAAACGCCAAAAAGGAAATAACTAAAACAATAATATAATAAATAATTATTAAATAACTGTTTACATTATAAAAAAATATACTAATCGGCGAGTGGCAGCCCTAGATTCCAAGATGGTGGAAGGGAGCCGTTTTTGCCGGACGCAGATAAATCACTCGGCAGATGATGGCGGGAGCTCTACAGTTACTCAGCACTTTGTGGAAAGTTCTCTTTTTCTCTACAAATTTGTTTAAAGGTTTTAAATATTCTAGTTGGACTGCAAACGGAAAAATAATCTAACTGTTGTATTTGTTAGCTTTAAACTGTGCCAGCACAGATAAATAGTGCATTTATCTAGTAAGACAACGTTATTACATTTTGTTTAATATTTTGCGTAGCTGAAAAGAAAGAAAGAAAAAAAAGTTTATGTTAATGCTTAAACTATTTAAAAACTGAAGTCTGTAGTTTTTACGAGTATTGTGCAAGCTTCGAAATAGCCCACATTTTAATGTATGTTAGGATTTTATTTACTTTAAATAGTCAATACAAAATCATCACCTAGTCAAAGAAAATATTAAAGAAAATTAAAATATAAATATGTAGCATACCTACCCAGTGACCAGCAAAGCGTTCTCTTGGCTGTAACCGCTCATAACCAAAATCGAATGGCTAATTTAACTAGGTCCGGTCTGAACACATCCAGAACTACGGTAGAACTTGTTTTAGAACTGGTCACAAATAAGTACTTCAACCCTCGCCCCTAGTTCAGAAGTGTCTCTCAATGCGGACCTCATCAGAGCGTCCGGCCCTTAAACTCCGATTAGGGTACAATAAAAACGTCGGGCCACTAATTGCAGCGCTTTATGGAAATGTGATTGACTCCGGACTGCGGCCGAAGTCACGCTATTTGTGGACTTGTTCATGTGAATTATAGATCCTACTTTAAATATTTTTGCAAAACACTTAAATCTCGGAGTTTTCAAATCAAGAGTGAATAAGTAATTTGTAGGCAAACGTGCTCCATACTTGACCACACCGTCACTTACCATCGGATGAAGTTGTGGTCAAATCAAACGCTAGTCTATTCTAAATAGTAAACAAGTTTAAATTAAAAAAATAAAATAAAACACGACTGCCGAAAAATTATTGGCAAATTTGATTTTTAACACCTTATTTTTGTTATACCTATGACATTTCCAAAACCCGAACTAAAATTCAGTGTGGGTACCAAAAAAGCTGGAAAAACCATCAAAAATGCTCGAAAGCTCAATAAAAAAAGCTTTTACAAAAAGAGGAAATACAAACCATTTTTCAAAAACTTTCAAGAAGTCTCATAAAATATAGCTCAGAGATTCAGTTACACCATCCGAGTAAGTAAGTACTACACAATTAATATCCTTGTAATCCGACACGACGTTAATCATAACCCTCCTTGCGCAGTCGGGTAACTCGCTGATACCAACTTGTGACCGTTTCATGAGAAATTTCACTTGAAAAACATAACCCTTCCTTGGCAGTCAGGTAAAAAGAGCGTCTTAAACTAACCTTAAGGTTTTAACTTATACCTGGCACTGAGTGTGCGGCTACCTGTACCTACTTGTAACTGTAATTTGTGTGTAATTGTAATTAATTAGTAGCTTTATTGAATTTGAATCTTAATAATGTTTGTTTGGGAAATATGGATCATAGTAGTCTGAAATAAAATATTTTTGTTTTTTTATTATTTTATTAAAAGTTTAGTGACGAGAAGAATAATTAGATTAAGGGCATTGGGATTAAAAAAGTGCCACATTCTCTACATTCATGAGGTCAGATTCAGACCGAGATCCATAAAATACAATACAATACAATTTAAATTTAAATGTCACAGAAAATCAAAATACACAAAAATTAACACAAAACAATTTAAATAAAAACAAAGAGTTATGACAAAAACAAAAAACCAAAAACAACACATTTTACACTTAAGGCATTTAGTATGTGTTCAATAGAAATTATAATTAAAATTATAATAAACGCAGCCGGCGCGGCGGCGTTCATCGATTTATTAGACGTATTCACGTCAAAAAAATATAAAAGGGAAATTTAATAAGATCGAGCATGTTACAATAATATCAAGCAAGAAAAAAAGGATTTGATGACTTTAAAAAATACGAAAGTTTGTGATGATGGGTGATGGGGAGGATGTTGCCTACTCAATCACGCTGTATCTACTGAACTGTTTTCGGTTATAGATATGGATAGTTCAGGCGGAATTGAAAAGGTCAATACGCAATTTTTTTTGTAATACCAACGATTTTTCGAACAATTATCCAAACGTTCTATTTTTACCCGACTGCCAAGGAAGGGTTATGTTTTTAATTATCTTTTCTACATTCGTTCTACATATTCAGATGATAATAATACTAAGTGACCTGTTTACAATTGTAAACTTATTAGATTTTTCTTTATATATTAAGCTATCCTTATAGCATGCAAAAAGGAAAATTGTTGTCCTATTCTACCCCGCGGCGGGCGGGCGGGTTGAAACCCTTTCGAAGAAGTCATCTCATTGTTTTTCCTTCATTAAGGTCATTATCTGGCGACAATAGATCCGCGGGTCCGGTGGAACGGATTGGGTCCGTTGTTTCCGAGTGGGTCCGGTGGAACGGAGTGGGTCCGTTGTATCCGAGTGGGTGCGGTAGAACGTTGCGGAAATTTTGTTTGTTTCAAATCAGGTAATGAGGTGCTTATTTTATTTTATGCGAAAATTTTGGCTTCTCGTTTATATTTTTCTTTGTGAAGATTATTCTGTGGTCCCAATTATGGTGTTATGATGAAAATAATATGGTAAAACAATGTTAATGAGGACTCGCTTTACAATACTTAGCTACTCGTATTTATAGAGATGACACGAAACGAAGCACGTCAAAACTTCTGATTTTACTTTTGTCTAGATACGAACACTTATAGACAACAACGTCTCGTTTATGTTGAAGAATATCAAATATTAATCAAAACATGGCGAACCTCTCACTATGACTTGACAATGTTTAGTAAAATTTTTAATTTTGTGAAAAGACATACTAAATATCATTGTTTTATCCGGCGGCAATGAAGCCGGTATTCCAGCGATGTGCAATGAGCTAAATATCCCGAAGGCTAACACGAGACAAAGGAAACACTAGCAGGTCGGGTATGGAACGAAATTAACTTTTATTTCGTGTCTTGGCGAGAAAAAGCTGTTTATTTTTAAAACTAGGTTTTAAGCTCGGGTAATAACAGAGATTACATTTCAAAGGCAGCCTCATAGCTCGCCTAGTTCACGTGCGCTTACACAAAGCTAATCGTTTAATGGAGCAGTTAAATCTGTTGTTTTATGCAAAGCTCACAAAAAATAATGATAGGGCTGACACGAGCGTCGGAGAGTGGTTCCGAACTAAAATAATGATAGGGCTGACACGAGCGTCGGAGAGTGGTTCCGAACTAAAATAATGATAGGGCTGACACGAGCGTCGGAGAGTGGTTCCGAACTAAAATAATGATAGGGCTGACACGAGCGTCGGAGAGTGGTTCCGAACTAAAATAATGATAGGGCTGACACGAGCGTCGGAGAGTGGTTCCGAACTAAAATAATGATAGGGCTGACACGAGCGTCGGAGAGTGGTTCCGAACTAAAATAATGATAGGGCTGACACGAGCGTCGGAGAGTGGTTCCGAACTAAAATAATGATAGGGCTGACACGAGCGTCGGAGAGTGGTTCCGAACTAAAATAATGATAGGGCTGACACGAGCGTCGGAGAGTGGTTCCGAACTAAAATAATGATAGGGCTGACACGAGCGTCGGAGAGTGGTTCCGAACTAAAATAATGATAGGGCTGACACGAGCGTCGGAGAGTGGTTCCGAACTAAAATAATGATAGGGCTGACACGAGCGTCGGAGAGTGGTTCCGAACTAAAATAATGATAGGGCTGACACGAGCGTCGGAGAGTGGTTCCGAACTAAAATAATGATAGGGCTGACACGAGCGTCGGAGAGTGGTTCCGAACTAAAATAATGATAGGGCTGACACGAGCGTCGGAGAGTGGTTCCGAACTAAAATAATAGTGATGATGATGAAAATGCTCAAGACCGCAAAATATCATTTTTTTTAAAAGTTTAACTTTGATACTTTAGCATTTTGGTTTCATAGCATAAGTAAGTCTTGTTGCGAATCAAATAATATAACGGTACGTGAATATTTCGTTAAGTCAACAAGCATCAGGGTCAATTATGTAAGTTATTTGAAGTGAAAAGTTTTGAGATTGTCCAGCTTTGCCACAACACAGCTACATAAATAAAGTGACAATGTATGAAAGAACATTTACGAGTATGTTGTAGAACACTCAATAGTCATATCGTGTCTCGGAGTGAGTAGTGTGGAGGGTGTGTAATGAGTAAAGTTCCGTGATTCGCCTGTGCCGGTTCACGGGGATGACGTTTGGAGCGAGGATTGCACTTTATGTGTATGACACACTAGCGACAGCCTGCAGTTTCGAGATAGTTAAAATAATTATCATTTTCACCTCACAAACTATACTATTACAAAATTTTAGCTAATCTAAATATTCCTTCAGACTAAGTAAATCTGTTTGAACACACTACCTAATCTGATCTATGTATGATTATAATAATAGAAAATATTGACTCCCCTTTCAGATAGTTTGGTAAAAGCCAGCGTAATGATAGAGTGGGAGCCAACAGTAGCTGAATGTGCGCGCTAACTAGCGGCCGCGGCCTGATTGTTCTACAAAGCGGCGCACGCAAAATAAATGAAAGTCAGGTGATTGCAGTCCGGGAAATATAATATTGTGCAGAAGGTTCAAATTTAATTTTCCCAACCCTGATTAGGAATAATATTAATCCGCCTAACTATTCAAGGATAGTTAGAGGTTAGAGGTTTTGTACGTTGGGCGCCAACGTACAAAAAAATTAATGCCATCCTTGACAAAATGCATTTTATAATAATGTTATTTTTCCATATATTTTATGTATCTATGACATAAACAGACTCAGGTAATTCCCAATACTATCATTAGAATTTCAGCAGTCTTTGCAACAATCGCACCCTACCAGTTTAAAAACCTTTACAAGTTCCAAGTATTATTTGCCGTACTGTGATCTTTAAGCTATACAACAATGCTACAGTTTTGATTGCACAAAGCGCCGCCTGGACAGGTGGCCAATCAGGAATTCCATCATATTTTTTTAAAGGTAAAACTGACAAACAATGTTTTTGGCCATTCGTTTCGCTTTGTTTGAAGTGAGCGAGTGAGTGAATGACAGTCCAAGCGCGTGACTAACTGGAGATTTGAGAGATTATACTGTTCTATGAAGTTGCACGAGGACACAAATGTGTGGATAAATGCAATCAGCTATAATATATAAAAGCATTTGTTGATTTTAATCCATCAGCTTTTATAGCACTCGACAGGTTTTGACACACAGAGAATATCAATAAAATACGAGAAAGAGATACAGGCACGTTCAAACGCAGACCCGTCAGGCACACGGGTGTAGTAAATCACGAATTTCATCGTCAGCAGATGTCGACATCGTGGTAGACATATATATAACAGATATAGCTTCAACACGGATGCACGCTTCGGGCACGATGTCTCATCTATCACGCAGCCTCGCATGTGACGGATCGCGACCGCTGTGACTGCCAGCCCTGCACTCTGCCTTCGGCGTGTGCTCTTATTAGCTTCTGTTTGTGTTTATTGGGATAATGCTTAGTTTATATGGTGTTATTCTAATCTAATAACAATATTTAGGTAGATTAGATTGCCCAGATTGACACTTATCCCGGAGAGCTTTGTTTCAAGTGTAATCTACTATAATTGAAATAAATAAATATTACTTTACTTTTTTTTTACTTTACTGGTAGTTTTTACTAGATGGCATAACTAACATACATACGTTCAATAGTCAATAACTTTCTCGTTTTATTCCACTTAGGAATTTAGACGGTTTAAAAAAACACGCTTATATCAAAGTCTGCAAAATTAAAAAGTTTTCCAAATTCCATAGTTAAGTTTTTTTATGCGATAACTAGTTTTTCAGAACATACATTTAGTGAGATAGGAATAACTGAGAAACTCGAAACATTTATCTCGGAAAAGAACCAGCACCGCAGCATTCAGAGAGAGGTTGACGTAAAGTAGGAGACAACACAATAACACGTAACAATTTGCATTGAAACGAAACACCTGATATATTTTCATTTTCACATTTTCTCCCTCGAGGGTGCAATATTCTGTTATATTTTGAGTTTTAGCGAGTTAGGAATAAGGCGACCCTTGTCCTCAATCCCTATGACCCTGCTATAAAGATGTCACCGCAATGAATAGGCGAAAATAAAAACGCCAACAAAAAAGAGAAACAGTATCACGTTTTTAAGTGAGACGTCGTCGGTTCATTTGAGTTTGAGGTAACTGAAAGAGTGCGGTTTTATCAATAGATATTTTAAGAGTATTTTTTCTTAAACATGTTTTTTTTTAACATGTACCTACAATAAGAAAAAGATTGCGTGCCTCATGTTGGGTGCCAATGTTTTATAAAGTTTGCAATAAACTGACGAATTATATTGAATCTATTAGATAAAATTATTTAATAGGGTTTTCAGAACAAAATCAGTGTCAAAAACGAGAGCAAAACTCCACGCAAAAAATACATAACGTTGGGTGCAATGAAACTTAGATATTTCTACTGTATATTTCACAGTTTTAAAACTACCAAAATCATAAAAAAACAGTCGTATATTTAGCAACTTCACAGTATCTAAAGCTAGATCAAAAGTGCCCCACGTTGGGCGCCAGTATCATTTTGAGCGCCTGGCTCTACTCCGTCCCTGGTGCTGTGTACAGGGTGGCAGAACAATAGCGCATTGTCCTCCCCGCTTATCACGGGATTAGCGGCGACCCGAGGATAACCCGCGTTTAATATACTGCTTTTAGGGACTGAGAAGAATAGGAATGCAAGTCAACATACTCTTTTTATTATGCCTTTCGGGGACCCGAGGCTTGTGACCGTCCGACGTGGGTTTGTATTCATGAAGAGTCATTCTAAACGTGAAGTACTGCTTGAAAACTTGAAAAGTTGTACCTATATTTTGAATGGACCCTTGAGTTTCAATTAAGAATGTAAATCTCTAGAGCCATCGTAAGTAAGTCCATTCTGTTTTAATGAAATAAATTGGTTGTAAATGTAACTTTGCAACTTTGAGTAAAAGTTGGTGATCTGAATTTTGAATATAAAATTGTATTAGGACTTCTCGGGATCACCTCTTCCAGAACTAGAGAATACTAGCATGTCTCTGAGACAATACAGCCTACAACTGTTCTTTATGGAACCGGAGCTACAAAGGCAGCCACAACACACATGAACACAAACACTCCTTATTAAACACCTCGACCCAAATAATTTGAGTGTAACCTGAACGAACACCCCCAAGTATCATCATCTCCGTGCGGTGTGGAAGCCGAAGCAGGAAGTCGTTACTGCGTCGTTAGCGACACACACGTAACCAGTATACAAGCTGCGCGCTGCCACTTGGCTTGTGTTGTATCGGGATAACAAGCTTAAAGTTTTAAGAACAAAAAACTCGCCTGCAGAAATATTGTCGCGATTTTAACAAAAAACTCGCCTGCTTTCGCGATTTTTGATTTTATTTTCATCGTAAGTGTTTTACGTCTATGATTAATCCATTGACAAGAGCTTTTATACTATGTATCTAGAGAGCTAACACGCCATTTTGTTTTATTTAAGGATTAAGAATTCTGAACCTTATGACTTGGAAATAAAGTTCTTTTTTAATTAAATCTTAATATAAGGATTTTAATGCTTGATAGAGACCCTATCGTTAAGGAGTGTGTCTCGTTCACACAGTTGCCAGCATACAATAAAAATTAACATGGCCATAATTTTTGAAATAAGTGGGACAATTTTCGAAATTAGACGATTTGCTCTAAATGTTATTCAGATTCATTTGAAAGGTTTAGTACAGTCGCTGTCATGTAGGTTAGGTACCTAACTGCCGAGAATAATAATTACTGTTCGAAAGAAACAGTATTAAAACCATTGAATCAGATATACCTCACTAGAATGCGGCGCACCGCCCTCTTTTAATGCACCTATATATAATATAATTTTAAAACAATAATGCAAAGTAACGTATGTATATAACATTGATAGCTTATTGAGCAGATTGAATTTTCCCTTGGTTGCTTGTTTATGTCTCAATGAAATATTCAAAGTTCAAAAATTATGGTCGCCCTACAGAACGAGACACACTCCTTACTGGTTCTAGCTCTTTCGGCTCGCAGTTTTCGTATGAGTCGGCATTCTAGATACATAGTATACAAGTTCTTTGTCCATTGATACTTAATTTGTCAAAATCAATCAAGTAACGACCATAAAGTTAGAATGTAGGCGACAGCCGAAAGTATCCGAGATCTGTGGTAACGACCGTTCTTGTTGAATAAGAAAATGCCGCTTGCAGCCGCCATTTCGGGAATTTGAAATGTATGGAAATCTATGTCACTATCCAAAGACATTACAATTATTGTCAAAATCAATTGAGCCGTTTAGGGTGTACGGCGTAACATAAGACTATAAATACCATAAATTACAAACACTCGAAAACAATGTTGAATATCCTACAAGTAACATATAAAATCTATGTGTGCATTATAGCACGTGGTTAACGGTGAAGGAAAACATCGTGAGGAAACGGCATGTCATAGAACCTAATAAGTTCGAAAACATGTGTCAAGTGCACGAAAGTAGCCTCTTCGAGTCGCACTTAAAATCCTTTCACCACACTGGTTCGAAAGAACTAGTGACATGATAAGAAGAAGAACAACCAAACGAGTCAATTACCAACCTTCTTTGTTCGTTTTCAGCTCCTAAAGCCATGTTATGTAGCAAAGCTATGTTTGTGTGGATGGATGGATGCACCAAATTTAATAATTCGGAATCAATTGTACCCCGGCATGCATGACGTCACTGAGCCCTTTTGGATGACGTCACTGAGCCTTTCTGGATGACGTCACGGGACAAAAGCCCCGATTTCAAGATGGACTAAAGTGGTAGTGAGGCGAAATGGTCCATAATATTATAACAATGATTGAATGGCAGAGGAGACGATACCCATCATAGATAGATAGATTATTTTTTGTGGTACACATGGAAAATAAGAAATACAAGACTTAAGTAATGAGTTGTCCATTGGCGGCCTTATCGCTGAGAGCGATTTCTTCCAGGCAACCAACAGGCATTGATTGGAGTTTTTTTTTTAATAGAATAGATTTAATTAGAAGAAGCGGGGCAGGGCGTACAACTGTTTCCAAACAAATAAAGAGTATCATATGACTTTGTCTTGCTCACTGACAATGTGAAAGCTAAACCACTAAATCAAGCATAATGTAAACTTGGATAGCGTATTCTTAAGTGCTGCGGACTGTGCCAACTGGTTTGAACGAAAGAAAGTAAAGATGTGTGACATTAAAAGTTATGGTTCAAATATTTTTTTACATGTAAATTCGCTAGGTACATTAGAAATAAACAAAATTAGCTTATTTTCAGAGTAAATAAAGTAAAAGAAGTTCCAGATGTAAACTACAGACGTATTTTGTTGAGTTACGATAAGAACAGCTCAGCAGGATAGGAAGAAATAAGGATCGTCACAATTCGATGAAGTTTCCAAGCTCCTCGATATTTCCCGGCTGCGTCGTATACCCTTGTCAATACCTCCCGGAGTAAATCCTATCACCAGCGCCACTTGACCCCGCGCCCCTCGGAGCTCGGAGGAACCCTGAGGGGGAATAAGGCTTAGAAGGGTCATGGTTGAGTGGACAACGGGATCTGTGTCAGCGAGTGTCCGATATTGTCGAATCGTTTCATTATTTTCATTGGAAAATCGTACGCACTGGGCGGAAAAATCGCAAGATTGTGAAAACTGGATTTGAAATTATTACAAAATTGTAATAGTAGCATCGTTCATTATGGTGTGTTACATACGAACAATTAAAAAAAAATGATTTCCTAGCTAGACTAACACATCGAAAAAAAAATGGTTGTCTGTAAAGTTGGTTTACGGACCATAGTTTAATGTGACTGACTACCAGTAACGAGACAATGAGCGTTACCGGACAATGACGTCAACGTTTTCTTGCATGCAGCCGGCGTTCATCGATTTATTAGACGAAGACACACCAAAAATTTTTTTTATAGGTATTGTACCTACTTTTAAATTCTGAACATCTTTCGAAACTCCACATTAACATCAAAACTGTATTTTTTGTTAACTGTATATTAGCTGTAGTGCTGCGTGCAGACCAGTGCGTGTACGCACTGATTTACGCACTGGCTATATTGCGACGGACGCGTGACACTTCATATTTCACGCCTCCGAGCTCCGTCACGACACTCGATTTATTACTTTTTTCCCGCCAAAATACCCCACCACGTTATTGGGATATATCCCGATCAAAATACCAGCATTCAGCGCATCTATTTAGTTTCGATAGCATTTTCGGATGCGTCATTTTTATGCACAAAATGTCTGAATTCGCATTATTTTTCTGAACAAATAATGAGTATTTTGTTGCTGTATAAAAATAATAATATTTTTTTTTATGGCAGATTGTAAATGTTTCAACAAAGTATCAGGTAAGTTAAGTTAATTTACCCACGTAGGTAAGTATTTTTTTTGTTTGCTAACTGTTCACTGAATCGCAAAGAAATCAATAGAAAAGCAGGTAGCTAATCAGGGGTTTATTTTATGAATGGTGAGGTGAGATATCTACTTATAAATAATTGTATTATGTGATTGCAAAAAAAAAAAATCGAGCATTTAATACAAAACTATCATAAAATAGAGAATGAAGTGGATCCCGCTAAAACGGCGGGAACACCGCGATCCCTTCATGCGGCGTTATTGAACGATACCGTAAAACTATCGCCTCGCATTATAACGCGAGGGAGATACCGGAGGCGCAGTACACGAGATAATCAGTAAGAGATCGATGTGTGTGCATGTGTCCATGATGCGACATTGAACATCATATTATTTCATTTTAAGTAATACAATTAACATTGTTTTCTCCTATACATAAGCTATAATCATGATTTTAAACAAATAAATGATGTTAACCAAACTTTGTCCTATAAGTAGTAATTTTGTAATTTGAGCCTGATGTTACTAACATTTATAGATCTTAAGAATTCAATCGTTACGCTTGTTGGTCTCGACAATATTATTTAGAATCTACAAAAATTAGTAAGTTTGATCATATTCATATTCTTTTCATATTTGAAAAGACCGTCGTGAAACTCAAAAAAATTAATAATAATCGTGCCTACTCTATTGCGTTCAAAATATACCACACGCCAACGAAAGTTCACGTGCAGTTTAGACGTCCAATGCGTGCGCGCGACTATACAGTTGATTTTAACTATCTTCTTTCGATTTGGTTCTTCAAATGACAGATACACCTTGTACAAATGTTTGCTCATTTTATCAGTCAAAATATTGTATGCGCAAAGAGGAAAATAAATTTAAAAATTGGCTGTCTGTAAAGTTGGTTTACAGACGACAGTTTAACGTGACAACGTCATAACCAGCGTGACGGGACAATGAGCATTATCGGACAATGAGCATTACCGGACAATGACGTCAACGTTTTCGTGCATGCAGCCGGCGTTCATTTATTTATTAGACGTAGTCACGTCAAAAAAATAGGATTCTACATATTCCCTCTTCTTCGCGCACAAACAAATACGGAGTGCTGATCCTCGGCACCCCGCAACCCGCCCCCGAGGGGTTACTTGGCACCACAAGAAATAAGAAGCGCACGTCTCGTACCTATATTTTAAAACTTGTATTTTATAATTACCCAAATATCTAACTAATTTCATTAAAAATAATTGTTTTCGAAAAGGGTTTTCATTGAAGCAAGCCCCATCGCAAACGTCTCTGACTGAGACTACTGTGTACCAGGTTATTATACTCTGTCCCGTGGCGTTCGGCGCGATCTCGGCCGGGTGCACGTAATGGCCGATGTTCGATAAATATTGACGCGCAATGTTCCCGAGTTACTGCCCGGATATTGTCTATACCCCGTTTCAGAACCCAAGATTTTTTTGTATGGTCTTCCTTTTACTTATATGACACTATGTTATTTAGCAAAAACTAATCCTTATGATGAAACCTTTCCATCGGTATGATAAAGCTACGGAGTGATTATTTTTCTCGTGTAACGGGTTCGATTCCCGGTTCAACCATGTAATTATTAAAATATATATGAATGCAGTTATAATTGTTTTTAAAATCTTTTTTCAGTAAAATGTTCCATCTACAATATTCAAGGTACTTTCCCTCCATGTGGCATATTCGTGGGACGCCCTGTATAAGTTATATGTTTACATTTAATTTGGAATAATGAATTGACAATGAATGTATAATTATTTCACAGTCGGGTTTTCAGTTTTTTTTAAACTTGAAGCTTGTTTTATACTTAGACATAGGTAATCACATATATTTTCATCCTATTAGCACAGAGTACTAAGATATACACAACTTCTAGCTATAAGGTTAATATACCATATTACCCGCTGTTTCTAACAACACAGTAAATGGAGGCGATCCATCTCGCGCAGAACATCTCTACCACCAACTAGATACCATAACGAGTGGTAATTCTGTGAGGCGGTGAGGCGGTGAGGCTGTTATGTTCCCACTAACTTTGGTGCTATATTGAAACTGCCTCGTTCTGATGGTTATGGCCGAAAAGCAATATTCGAAATCGTTATTTTGCTATCCTGCAGGGGTGTTTTTAAATGGCAGCTTAATGTGCCTTTGTTTTATAGGTGAAGTTGCTACATTGTTTTTGCTATTTTCTTTGTAGACCCATACGCATTTAGGTCCTTTAGATAAAAAATATATCTTCAGTACAGGTAAATATAAATATTTCAGACATTTGACGTAACTTTATCTAATCCTAAACAAAACAGATATGTATGTATATTCATCATCATAATATAATGTCGATAAACTGGCATCATTCATCATCAGAGCAAGATAATAAAAAAATCTAGAGTCGCGAACAATATTCAGCAATATTGACTTAATTTTAACGAAAGGACTTTGAGGCGCACTTGAAATCCTTTCACAAAACTGGTTCGAAATAATAGCAACACGATAAGAAGAAGGTAAATTTTAAACCTTACTACTCTTGTGTAAACTCGGATATAGCCATAAACATATATCTCTTAAACAGTGACGACCCTTGCTGATAGAATTGGGCTCCGGCCGCCATATTGGCAAATAATAGAGTTTAAATTGGTCCTGACAAAGGGGACAAATTAGTGACGCAGCCGAACAAGAAACTGTTGGATACGACATTCCTACACTTGAAAACATTGGTTAGCATTTAAATGGTGAAAAACAAATATCGGTTGTTGCTGTACTCACTTGGAATCTTTTGATACAAATCAAGGTTTTCCAAAAAATAGACGACCGACTTCAATCGGACTGTTCTAGTGACCGTAAACAACACTGAAAAGTCACAGGGAAGCAAAATACGCTATTCCGTTTACCTCGACGACATATTTTTTCCAGTTATTTTGATATAAAAACTAAAATACTGAACCGATTTTGATGAAACTTATATGAGACCAATCTAAATGTATATACTCTCAAACAAAAAAACATCAACCGAATTGATAAGCTCCTCCTTTTTTTGAAGTCGGTTGATAAGAACCCGCGTTCCGCTATTATGGGTTTGATTTTCAGGAGAAATGTTTATTAAGATTTCATTTGTCTATTAGCTTTTATACATGTAATTCTAAAAGGCTATACAGAAACATTTTTTTTTAAATAAAAAAGTTTAAGCTTTTATAGTTATAAGCGGTCTGAAAACCTTGACACCAGAACTAAATCTGAATAACCAGCTCCAAAAATATACAAAAAATTCTGTAAAATCACTTTAAATTACTTTCTAATCCATCTCTTTCCGTCTTCAATTCCAGACCCCCCGAGGCCCCCCGAGCCCCGACCTGCCGCCTCCAGGCCGCTATGCAAACAACCAATTACCACCAAAAGAATCCGGCTGTCGTCTCCACGCCTTTCATCGCTCGCTCCAATTTTCCGTCCGATTTTTCGTCAATGAAAGTTGTCTCGTCCCCTCAAAGCGACCCTGAGGGGACGGAGTGAGGGTGACGTTAAAGGGGTTCATTTAAATAGCCACTTGGTTTTTAAATAAAGAACTCATCGTGTCCTGGCCTGTATAGGCCCCTTAGAGTTTTTAATGAGACAGGCGTTGTCCTAATAGAACGCGATCACGCGATCGTCGCGCGAGCAAGCGATGCGACCGTCGCGCGAATCCGCGATCAAACGTACTAACGTCAAATAGGCGTCCCGATTGGCAATCGCGAGATCGCGCGACGCGACGCGATGCCAATTGAGACGCCTATTTGACGTTAGTACGTTTGATCGCGTGATCGCGCGAACTTGCGATGGTCGCGTCATCGCGTTCTATTAGGACACTGCCTCATAAAGGCATCAATACATTATTAAAACAGTAAAGCCAAAATCATGGTTTTTTGACGGAAACGTGTTCATACCAGTTTAACATGTAAATTTTTTGTTCCTAAAATACTTTGTTGTATTAGCTAAATAACAATTTCAGAAAACTTGAACTTTACATTTGTCTTGAAAAAGTCGAGCTTTAATTAGTTTACAATGTTTATAAAAACGGCTATTAAATAATTAATAGATGCAAGAATTATTTCAATGAATCTTAAATGATTCTAAATATAACCCTTAGTTAATAAAAAAAAATTCGACCTTTTTTTTCAAGCTCTGAATCCGTCCTTATTCCAGTGCGACAGACATGTAATTGTCGTGATTAGCAACACGACTCTAACAATTAGCACCAGACGACTAATTACTGAGTCAGTCTAATATTCTATCAGTTGGCATCATTGACTTTCAGACGAAACGTTGTCTCCCTCTCTCACAGATGAAATATTCATATGTAAGGGGTTTTAAACTAGTCCGGTTATGTATCTTCTATCTAAAGCCTCGATGATACAGGGCTAGTTTACACGCTACAAGCCAGCGCGCTAGCAGCTTGTAAACTCGCCCCGTGTCACTCTCTCTTTTACAATCTACTAGTTGACTATCCTTCCGGACTGCTAATTTGCTCACTCACTTGCTTACTAGCAGCTCGTAAACTAGCCCCGTGTCATCGACGCTTAACACACTGATAATTATGGGCAGATATAGCTAATGCCACTGGCTTCAATTGCGTGGTATCGAATATAAAGTTACTATGTTATAGCGCAGGAACTATAATACCTAACCTACCCGTACCAAATTTTATCCAAAAAGTTGACTGACAAAGTTTGATAATTGAGTTGAAAAGTTGAACGACACTCCAAGTAAACGAAAATGTGTTTCTGTGTTTAAATCATTACCGTCCTAAGCATTTAAAATGTAAGTTTTTATGTAATCTGGTATGTTATATTTTGTCATAAATAAAAAAATAAAATGTATTTTAATTGTGTTATCAATATTAGTAATAAATATGATCAAAAAACTTAAAGAGCAAGGTTTTTCGAGTGTAGTTTCTATTCTCGTTGTTAGTCGCTGGTGTTGTAAGTGCCAGTCCTTCCTGTCCTGCCCCGGTAGCGCGTTCTGAGTCCGCTCCTGTCCGCAGCGATGATAGCCCTTTGTGCGACAGACAGATACACGTAATTGCATGTAGAATTGTAGATATAACGCCGGAACCCGACATTGCGAACATACCGTTAAATCCGGTTCGGGATTGATTGGGAAGTGCTAAAGGGATTTTGTGGCTTTTTTCAAGTTTTATAAATCGAATTGTTTTTTTTTATTTGCTTTTATTTTTCAAATATCTTAACATGTAGTATTTAATTTAAATTGTAATTTTACCCAACAACGCAAATTATTGGCTTAATATAGGTTACTAGCTAGCACCCGCAACTACGTTTGCGTTGCGAATTTTTAAAATTATTTTTTTGTACTAACTTTCAGTTCTTGACAAACACATCCTCCAAGTTTCAAGACTCTAAGTTCAGTGGTTTCACCTGTAAGTTGTCTGTCAGTCAGTCATTCAGTCAGGTCCAAGCTTTTAATTTATATTTTATTTCATCTCATCTGTTCTCAGAAACGGTTAAATATATTGATGAGTCGAAAAATTTTCAAGTTTCTAGAATGAGTGGTGTCAGAGATGAGGCTTATATGTAAAAACTTTGAGCCCCCGTTTAGACCCCTTGAGGAGCGAATATTTAAAAGTACTCACTTTCAGCTTTCGGCAATCACATTCTCCAAGTTTCAAGACTCTACGTGCAGCGGTTTGGCCTGTAAGTTGTCTGTTAGTCAGTCAGTCAGTGAGTCAAGTCCAAGCCTTTTATTGATATTGATATATCGACACAAAATATAAGATACACAAACGGACAACAACAGCTTTCAAAAGTGAGTGTCGGTCTATGATAATGTGAAATACTGTTCCCAATATTGGCCGGCGTTCGGCTCTAGGCCACATTTCGATTCAAAGCCACGTTCCAGCATTTAAACCCGGTCTTAACACAGGTTTATATCTGGCAGCGATGGATTTCATAACAGCCCACGGAATTCTAAATTAAATCTGATATGGTGTGTACATTATTCTTATACTTAGACTTATCGAGTGCGGAATCAAAATTGAAATTAGCCTATTTGGCCCATCTGTCACCCTAGGGTGACAGAGCAGAGTGACAGATGGGAATAAACCATGCTCTTTCCAGTTGATAAATTATACTTAAACCAATTTTAAGCTTAATCGGTTTAAGTTTAGGATGCAATCTATTCATGTATTTACCCGCAAACTTCAATATTAGGAATACTTATAAATAACTATGTACCTAGTTGACAAAGTCGTTTGCGTTGCAAAAATTTACAAATTTGTTTAGAAATATATTTAAATAAATTATTCTTAAATTTTGTTTTATTTTTTCAACTACAAACACTACAGTCACGTCAAAAACATATTTAAGGTGAGCTTTTTTACAGGCTTTTGTCCTCAGTTTCAATAATATTCCTGTAACGTCCCTCACTAAATTGGAAAATCGTATTTTCACAATCCTTGCACTTCTAAATCGAAACCCTCAACATATGAGTCTGTAAGCAGTATTTCGTCGCGACTGCCTTACGAAGCCGTATTTAAGTCGAGTTCCGCCGGTAACTTACACTTACGGCAAATTTAATCTCATATTTGCACCCACTTTATGACCCAGACGGTAGGGGTACTTAAATTGTGACTCGCATTGGATTAAGAAGTGCAGGATAGTACGAAATGTTTGTGATTTATTTATTTAATTTTATTTTGTTTCATAACTATTTTTTGACGTGACTACGTAAATAAATCGATGGAGGCCAGCTGCATGCACGAAAACGTTGACGTCATTGTCCGGTAACGCTCATTGTCCCGTTATGACGTGATGTGACGTTGTCACGTTAAACTATCGTCCGTAAACCAACTTTACAGACAACCAATTTTGTTTATTGACCAAGTACTGCAATCTTAATGATTTAAATCAAATGTCATTGCATGTCAATTCATTATTTATTAAATACTAGTTGTACCCGCGTGCGACTTCGTCACCCGTGGAAGAATTGTTTATTGTCAATGTTGTTTGTTCCACCCGCGGAACAAATGTCATAGAATAGCAAAGTGTCAGTACTAAGCAAGTCAATCAAAACTTGCACATTTTCAAACCCTCTTTTTAACCACTCAAACATTGAATTTAGTAGAAAACTGAAAAACATAGCGGTATTTATCTTCGGAGATTATAAAAATGCAACTTTCAATTAAATATTAAGTTTACCTGAGGTGACAGGATCGTTCAATTTTTGGTTTAATAACACATTCAATCCGTACTTTTACATATTTTACCTTTAATTTTGAAAATCGATGAAACCCGTATCTAATTATTTGTTTTGCAAAATATAATTCCAAAGTTTGAGATAAAAACACTCATAAAAAAACTGTTTCCATACAAACTTTAAACTTCTATATCTACCCGTTGCAGAGATATAGCGTAATATTCTAAAGCCTATAACCATCTCAGGCTTAGTAACTATAATATTGTAAAGTTTCAATAAAATCCGTTCAGTAGTTTTTACGTGATGGACGCACACACAAACAAAGTCTTCCAATAAAAAAAAATAGGCCAAGTTATTTTTACTCGTCTGAACACGTTTCCGTAAAAAAAAACATATGTACAAGAATTCGGGGTCTCTTGCTTTATTATATGTATTGATTTTAATGTTGTATGGACCCAAATTTTCGGAACAAATATCTATTTTATTTATTTACGGTTCAAGAGATTTTATCAGAACTCCTCCAATCTTTTAATCAACGGGAAAGTAGATATATTTAATAAATTGAAAAAAATCTAGTTAATGCCCATTATTTCAGTATGTAGGTACAGTCTCTGTAATCGTCTTTACACCCAGATTACGCCGGTGTTCTCCTGCGATTAAACCACTCACACAAACACATCATGTGTGCGTGAGTAATCTACATGTGAATTACAAGTGGTTTATTCACACCATTACACTAGCGTAAGCTGAGTGTAAAGACAATTACAGAGCCGACTGTACCTAGGGGATACTTGTCTATCAATATACAGAGTGTCCCAAATTATGATGGACCTGTGTAATCAATGAAACCCGCTGTATGTATATTTCCGTCTGTCGCCATTCTCTTTGTAAATCGCTAATGTCGTTAATTATCACAGTGTAATTGGTTCAATATTCTATTTAGCACATTTGGTATGCAGCGAAAATACACTTTCCAAATGGAGTCCACACGAACGACTATACCAGTAAGAGAACAACTGTCACCAAAAAAGATCTTTATTATTTCTAGATAGATGGAATATTCTATATTGCTCACAATCATAGTATTAAGTAAACAATAACATTAAATACAATTATGAAAATAAAAAAATTAAATAGGAAATGTATCTTTTTCAGCTAATAAACTATTCCTACAACAAATTTCGGCTCAATCGGTTGAGAATGTCTTACGTGTTTGGGAAACTAACATCCATTTATTTATCCTCAGTGTTCGATCTTTGCTCAGTTTAGAAATGCAGGGTAGGATAATTTGTTTGTCATCCGCCTTTTCTACGACTACCGTCATTTCCGAAATGTTGGATCGGCAAGCCTGCTCGCCGCGCCCCCTACTGCCGGCGGCTAGAGCCTAACGTTGTTGCCCTTTGGTTGTCGCATACACCACACGTATTCATTCATCGCCTGCCGCGTGAGACGTTCTCAGTGACTGTGCTTGTGTTGTCGTGTTGATTGACTTGGTAGCTACCATCACACTACTCTGGATCGGACTGCTGAAGCCGTGCTTAGCTGGTCTGCATCAGGAGTGTCGAGTGGAAGTGGCAGAGGTAGGTGGCTACACTTTATCTACCCTGTGTCGGCTGAGCAAGATTCCTTGTATCATTAAGGTCCTTCGATATTTTAATTTTCATATTACCAGCACCTATAAGTCCCCCACATTTTTGGCCTCCGAGCCGGATTCAAACTTCTTAAACTTTAAGTCCTTACGTTCAAAATTTCATTGGGCATTAGGACGCCATTTTGAATAACCACGTTGCCGTGCAATTTTTATATTCAATTTGTTCAGTTGGGTACGTATTGTGTGGGAAAGTAGAAGTACCGTGTACTTCTGATGGCGTCACTAATATTGCAACGTCTTGTAATCTGGTGTCGTACACCAGTGACAGTGACTCCATCAACAACCAACTCAAAAAATTCTGGGAAATTGAGGAGTCGCCGTGCGACAACCCTATTAGCCCAGCTGATAAGCTCGCTGAAAATATTTATTCCGAGCGTCATTATCGGGACAACAGCGGTAGGTACGTCTCGCCTATCCTATTGGATCCGAATCATCCTAACCTCGGTGAATCTCGTAACCACGCCGTGCGTAGGTTACACCACCTGGAGCGACGTTTCGCCCGGGACCCTAAGCTGCATGATACCTACGTTGAGTTCATGCGCGAGTACGAGCGGCTGGGTCACATGCAACCCTATCTCGGTACAGAGCCGAGTAGGTACCTTATACCACACCACTGTGTGGTGAAGGCATCCAGCAGCACCACGCCCGTGCGGGTGGTATTTGACGCGTCCGCGGCAACTTCCAATGGCGTGTCATTAAATGACACATTACTCACAGGTCGAAAGCTCCATCATGATGTTTTGAAAATAATTTTCAACTTTCGCCTGTTTGAAATTTGCTTCACTGCTGACATTGCAAAATTCTATAGAATGGTACTTATAGATCCAGTGGACCGCTGCTACCAGCACATACTCTGGAGGGAGTCGCCTACTGAAGAAATTAAAACGTACGAACTTTTAGTAAATACGTACGGGCTGCGTAGTTCCGGCTTCGTTGCGATTCGTTCTTTGCAGCAACTTGCAATCGATGAAGGCGAGCGGTACCCTCGAGCTGCAGAGATCCTCATGCAAGGATTTTTTGTTGATGACCTTCTGTGGTCAACCCAGGACCTGGCTGAAGCCTGTACGTTACAGGACGAGCTCGTAGCTCTATTAAAGCTTGGTGGGTTTGACCTACGTAAGTGGGCAAGTAACTCCCCTGAGTTACTCTCGAGAGTCAGCGCCGACCAAGCTGTCGCAATAAACTTCAGTGATGACACCGTGTGTTCATCACTCAAAGTCTTAGGCCTGAAGTGGTCACCTACGAATGATTCATTTTCATTCGAATATAATTTGAATGACAATACCTACACGAAACGGTCAATCCTAAAACTGCTTGCTAGCATTTTTGATCCTGTTGGATTTCTATCTCCGTGTACTTTTCTAGCGAAATGCATAATTCAAGATGCTTGGAAGACGAATCTTGGATGGGATGAGCCGATACCAGCTGATCTGCGTGACAAGTGGGCGACGTTCATCACCTCACTATCTAGCCTTTCATACCTACAAATCGAAAGACACATGTTGATACCTACATTTTGTGATGTGCATTTAGTTGCATTCTGCGACGCATCGACCCGTGGTTATGCGGCGTGCATCTATGTTCGTAGTGTCGATTCTCACAACAATGTGAAAACTAGATTGCTTATCAGTAAAAGCAAGGTCGCGCCAATCAAGCCTCTTTCAATCCCCAGACTTGAGCTCATGTCTGCCGTTTTGTTATCAAAACTGGTTTTGTTCGTGCAACAGAATATTAAAAAATTGAATTTTCACATAACTGCATTGACGGACTCCAGTGTCGCACTTGCCTGGTTACAAACCCCTCCATACAAGTTAAAAACGTTCGTATCGAGTCGGGTAGCTCAAATAGTTGAGGTAGTTCCGTCGAACAGCTGGTACCACGTACGGAGCGAGCACAATGCTGCCGACATTTGCTCGCGCGGCGCTATGCCCGATCAGCTCGTAGCTGATAGCGAGCGCTGGCTTCGTGGCCCCGCGTGGCTATCTGATGACGTTCATCAATGGCCAATCGATACATTTTATGTGAAAAATGAAAAAGATGTTTTAGAGCTCAAATCAAACGTAGATGCGTTTTCATTTGCAGCTCAAAAAATCGAGGAGGATTTTTCGGAAACGTTTTTCGAAAAATTCTCATCCTTTCGAAAATTGCAACGTATTGTCGCATGGATAATGCGATTTGCAAAAAACTCTCGGCTACCGAAACATGAACGTTCGGTAGGTCCCTTATCAACTGACGAGTTAAATACGTCCCATGACGTCATCATTAAAAACACGCAACAAAAATATTATGGTAGTGAAATAAAACAGATAAAAAACAATACGTACGTTCCGTCGTTACGGAAGTTATCACCCTTCGTGGATCCTCAAGGTTTCCTCAGGGTGGGGGGTAGAGTCTCCTTAAGCGACCTACCTTACAATAGCAAGCATCCCTTGTTATTGCCGAAAAAATGCCATGTAACTACATTGATCGTAGAACATTTTCATAGAATGTACCTACATACTGGACCTCGTTCATTGCAAGGAATTTTATGCAAGCGATATTGGATCGTATCTGCTCGCAGCAAGATTCGGAGTGTTTTGTCTAAATGCATCGTATGCTTTAAGTGCAATCCTCCGAGCATTCAACCACCGATCGGGTTGTTACCCCCTGCAAGATTAAAACCTAATAAAATATATGACAGTGTAGGATGTGACGTAGGTGGTCCATTCTACATTAGGGCGAGCTCGCTTCGTAATGCAAAAATACTAAAATGCTACATGTGCCTTTTCGTATGTTTTTCTACAAAGGCAATCCATATTGAGGTACTGAGTGATCTATCAGCTGATTGTTTTCTCGCTGCGCTTGATAGATTTGTCAGCAGGCGTGGTTTACCTTCGTATATACATTCTGATAATGCAACCAACTTTGCATATTCAGCTAAACATCTAAAGGAAGTTTGCAACTTCTTTAATAAAAATAATGATTTAATCGCCGATGGTTGTGCATCGCGATCCATCAAATGGGTTAATATTCCGCCGACGGCAGCGAATATGGGTGGATTGTGGGAAGCTGGCATCAAGTCCGCTAAACGCCATCTCATTCGAGCAATAGGTGAAAGGGCGCTTACTTTTGAAGAACTTACAACTATTTTTTGTAAAATAGAAGCTGTATTAAATTCGCGACCATTGTGCTCGTTATCTAACGATCCTAATGAATTTGAAACGTTAACTCCCGGTCATTTCTTAATAGGCCAAAGCTTACTCGCCGTGCCTGAGTACAGCCTTGATGATGTACCTATGAACCGCCTGTCACGTTGGCAGCACCTGCAGAAAATCTCCCAAACGTTTTGGAAGAGATGGTCTGACGATTACTTGCATACGTTGCAGCAAAGAGCAAAGTGGTTCTCATCGCCACCTAACGTTAAGATCGGTGACTTAGTACTTATAAAATCTGACTTGACTCCTCCTCTGCGTTGGAATCGCGCCATTGTGGAGCGTCTTCATGAAGGCCCGGATAAAATTAACCGCGTAGTAACTTTGAGAACGCAGAAAGGAACTTTTATGAAGAGACCTATTAATAAAATAGCTCCATTTCCTTATTCTAATTAATTTAAACTTATAAAAGACTAATTTAATTTTAATTTTAAAACTTATTCGTAAAATAGTTATGTTGCACTTATAAATATTTTTCTTTCTTATTTTGCCCTGTTTTCATTTGGCATTTTCACGTCATACATCCCTTATATATTATCTTTTATATTTTTTTACATGAAATTATCATGATAATTTCGGTGGGGGGTTATGTTCGATCTTTGCTCAGTTTAGAAATGCAGGGTAGGATAATTTGTTTGTCATCCGCCTTTTCTACGACTACCGTCATTTCCGAAATGTTGGATCGGCAAGCCTGCTCGCCGCGCCCCCTACTGCCGGCGGCTAGAGCCTAACGTTGTTGCCCTTTGGTTGTCGCATACACCACACGTATTCATTCATCGCCTGCCGCGTGAGACGTTCTCAGTGACTGTGCTTGTGTTGTCGTGTTGATTGACTTGGTAGCTACCATCACACTACTCTGGATCGGACTGCTGAAGCCGTGCTTAGCTGGTCTGCATCAGGAGTGTCGAGTGGAAGTGGCAGAGGTAGGTGGCTACACTTTATCTACCCTGTGTCGGCTGAGCAAGATTCCTTGTATCATTAAGGTCCTTCGATATTTTAATTTTCATATTACCAGCACCTATAAGTCCCCCACACTCAGTAACTTTAATTTATTTATTAAATAAGACAATATTTATTATTTATGAATTATGGGATGGCTTAAACTGCTCAGTAAGCTTTATGTATATTATTAATAATATATATAATAATTGTAATGTTACGTGTCTACCGAAAAGCATGATGAATAACACAATACCTACTAAAAATAATATATTAAAAGTTTTTTTTTCATTTTTGCATGCTGTATTTACGGTGAAGTGTGTGAGACCAACACTAGTTTTAAAACCTTCGATGTAACTTTATATAATATTTGGTTAATACTTCCGGAAAATTAATAATTTCATTTCAAGCAACATTCACGTAATAAAAAAACATGGCGCCCTAAATATACCACTGTAGCAGGTCTCGTAATAGTGTCGACTAAACAGTTGCATCCCTCGTGTCCGTCTATAATCCAATTGAAAATTGTGAATTCGAATTACCAGTGGCAGTAATTACCGACGCGTGGTGATTTAATTAAAATGGACAGATGAACGGACAACCCCCTCCCCTTGGGCTAGTGCTGGGGCGGTGGGGGGGGGGGGATGTTAGCTGAATGTGATAGTGAATAGAAATGCTGGAGCTGGCTGAGACAAATGTCCGTTCATTTACTTCCGCTATATATTTCAAATGGTTTTTGTATTCATATTAACTTTTTTATTAAAATGAACTTTTAAAATTAATAAAAGTTCCATCTGTCACCATATTAGCAACAGGGGGACAGATATAACTTTTTGTCCCATCTGTCCGCCTAGGGTGACAGATGGGAATAATTCCATCTTTTAAGTCACTTTCTTTTTTGTCTGTCTGTCTGTCGTTCTATCTGGAACCTTGCAATTCAAATTTGGAGCACTTCCCGATTAGGGATTTTTTTGAAATTTGGCTGAAACTTTTAGGGTAAAGGCCCATTTACACGATACCATTTTGTTGTAGATACAACGGCAATAATTGAATGCAATACATGACGCGCAATTATTGGTCTTCAAGAATTGTAAGTAACTGTTTACACGCGGCAATAAGTAAAAAAATTGAATGTAATTATTGTATGAAAGTCTTGACATAAAAGAATTGCTGATGCCTTTTGTTTACACCAATACAATTATGTTTAGTCGATTATTGCTGTCAAGTTTTGACTTGTCTAAACACAGACTTGTATGTGCGTGTACCATTTTTCAGCGGGTTGCTTCAAGTATTGCACGTTTTTGCGCCGGCAAATTTTCATTCAAGTGTTGAACGTTTTAGAAGCTACTATTTCAAAAAAATATGAGTCCAATTTTTTTAAAATTTGGTTGTGCTGATTTAGTAAAGTTCATTGAGAATATACACCACCAATTTTTAATAACCAAAAACACTT
Source organism: Lobophora halterata (assembly GCA_932526365.1). Lineage (NCBI taxonomy): Eukaryota > Metazoa > Arthropoda > Insecta > Lepidoptera > Geometridae > Lobophora > Lobophora halterata. The sequence goes on along the minus strand of OW052027.1, from coordinate 7,175,298 downwards.
CAAAAAATATTTCTACAAAAAAATATCATATTTTTCCCATATCTGTGTTCAGAAACGGCAACTGATTAGGTCTGCGTATTTTTATTTCTAGTGATAGAAAATTTACGGTGTATATTAACATACCCTCACTCACTGCACTCATGTTTGCATATGAAGAGAGAATCCAGTTGAATACAAGAATTGCTTGAGAAATTATAGCATGTGCTGTTTACACCAAGACAAGTTTTGAAACAAAACTTGTATGACAGATAGATGACAGATCAAGAATGTTACGTGTTGTTTAGAGCATGCAAGTCATTTATTGCTTCAATTTAATGGTATGCAACAGGCAAGAAACTTGCATCGTGTAAATGGGCCTTAACTCATAACTCGATGACTTTATTCTAAAACCATAAAAACAGCTTTATCTCGTAAAGAAATCTATATAAATTAGGTAAAAGCATAAAAACGTGGTTCTTATGCCTACTTCTTATCGTGTCACTAGATCTTTCGAACCAGTGTGGTGAAAGGATTTCAAGTGCGCCTCGAAGATGCTCCTTTCGTGCATATCAGTCGGTTAGAAACTAGACTGTTAAGAAGTACCAAGCGAGTAAAGTAATTGCTTAGGGACTTTGACAGTTTGGTGCAAGTAGTCATTAGATATCAATTTACATCACTTGTTTACCTGACTTCGATCGTGTGTACTCATTATGGCCAAACAAACACCAGGCCCCTAAACAATGCACCGTTTGACCCCTCAAGGGTTGTCCCACTTGACCCTTGACCCCGACTCGGCCCACTTCGGAGGGTCAACAACTAAAGGGACCATTCGAGCGTGATTTGTGGACAAGTTATGAGTGGTCTTCCACTTTAGGGACCATTAAAATTATATTTGAACTTAGAATTTATTTATTTCATCATTAGCAATCATAAAGTAGTACATGAAAGGAGCCTCTTAGAGGCGCACTTGAAATCCTTTCACCACACTGGTTCGAAAGAACTTGTGACACGATAAAAAGGAGAAGAAGTAGTACATCGTAAAAATGTGTCGGGTCTAGTACTTAGGAATATGACAAAACTGGGTAGCAATTATAATCTACAAGTTTTTATGAAGAAAATCATCAATAGGTGAAATATTTTTTGACGTGACTACGTCTAATAAATCAATGAACGCCGGCTGCATGCACGAAAATGTTGACGTCATTGTCCAGTAACGCTCATTGTCCCGTTACGCTGGTAGTCACGTTAAGGCGGCGCAGTCACACTTAGGCCGCAATTTTGAGTTTTTTAAAACCATCTGAGAAATCGAAAATAGTGTTATAAATTCTGAAAAAAATATATGCATAAGTTGAGGATATAGTCTAGCCAAATTCGTAGCCAGTTACAAGATTATAAGTACTTCACTCTATAGAAAAAAATCCCAAAGTTACCCCTCTTTCTAGTGTTTTTTTCAAAACTATGACTAGCCTAATGATATTTTACAATTAATTTTTGCACGTAACTATAGGCAATAAATATTTCTAGACATTTTCGTAGAATTTGACTTGATAAAACGATTTTCTTTTTTACTAAGTTTAAATGGTTTTTGTATTCATATTAACTTTTTTATTTTTTTGAAAAATCCGATATACAAGCCGTACAAAAAAAATGGATTTCCATACAAAATTTTTAACCTGAGCGAAGCGAAGGTTGAAAATTTTGCAGGAAGCTGGCGAGCGAAGCGAGACAGCGACCTTCGTGAGTGAGAAGCGAAGATTGACGATTCGCTCGTCCACCTTTGGACCTCCCTTCACCCCTTTCGAGGTGAAATTCAATTTCCTCTTGGGTTGAAACACGGTATCTAGAAAAGTATTAGTCGTAGAACGTTGCGGTTTTCGACAAATGTATTTATTTTTGACCCAATTTTGAAATTTTGAAAAATCCATTATGGATGCCATACAAAAAAATGGATTTCTATACAAAATTTTTCATCCTGAGCGAAGCGAAGGTTGTAAAATTTTGCTGGGCGGTGGCAAGCGAAGCGAGCCATCGACCTCTGAATCGTGAAGCGGCAGAAATCCAACATGGCCGCCATACAAAAAATGGATTTCTTTACAAAATTTTTAAACCTGAGCAAAGCGAAGGTTGAAAAATTTTGCACCGAACTCCGCACTCCACGTCCACCTCGGGACCTACATTCTATCTCGAGAAGTACATGTCGTATCGACATGCGGTTTTCACTCGAGGTATTTATTTTTGGCCAAGATTTTCTTTGGCCAATTTTTTTTTTGGCCAAGTTTTTTTTGGCTAAGTTTTTTTTTGGCCAAGATTTTTTTGATCAACTTTTTTTTGGCCAAGATTTTTTTTGGCTAAGATTTCTGTAGGCCAATAATTTTAAATATTGAAAAAAATCACTCCCGAGCTGCTTGCAGCTCGCGCACCGCCCAAAAAACTAGTTAGCTTTATATAAAGCTGCATATACCTATAGTAGTTTATAGTAGTATTATTAGCTGACCGAACGAGCGCGAAGCGAAAGCCGAAAGTCTCTACTTCAGGTTGGCCAAATATGCTTGTGTATGTCGGTCCGGGCGGCCACCGGCCACTGTCCGGGCGGCGTCTGTCGTCGGCTGTTCTCCTCTTCAGGTTGCATTTCTCAACAGATTCTCGTGAAATTTTGTAAGCAGGTTCGGTATCTGAATATAATGTATGATGTAAAATTGTCCTAGTATCACAAACACTGAATTTACAAATTCCTAAAATCAGTAAAAATAATTTGTGTCATAAGCTAAACACAGCACTGATCGCAGCGAAGCAACAACTTAAGCGAAGCGAAGGTTTTCCGTTCGCTGCTTACGGGAGTTGCGGGTCATATCGAGATGAGCTCGCTTTGCTCAAAAGCTGCAGTTATGGGTGTATTTTTTAAGTTAAAGATATAGATTTTGATGTCAAAATTCAAATTCAAGAAGGCGGATAATTTTTTTTTAAATTATTATCATGATTGTCGTCCTATTTTGACTAATTAGGGGTTGAGGATTAATAATTTTGTTTCAGATTTGAAATCCAAGATGACAAATTGTTTTTGTTTGTAATTTATTTTAGGGGTATCGTTTTTGACTAATATGGAGTTGAATATTTTGTGTCGGATTTGAAATCCAACATGATGGACCATTTTTTTTTCTAATTTTTGCTCATCGAGATCGTTTTTGACTGATAAAGGGATGATGATTAAGAATTGTGTGTTATATTTTAAATTCAAGATGGTGGTCAGTTGCAAGTGTGCATTTATTTTTTGTTTTATGGTTTTAGGTGAGGTGATTGCACATTTTACTTATTTCGATAATTTTTTACACAATTTTTTTTGAATAAGTAAATTAAAATATAAAAAAAATAATTACTACTTTAAACAAAGTTTGATCATAAAATTTGCATTTCTAAAGTAAAATAAAATTATCCTACTGGTTTTTTTTGTACTGTAATTCCTGGCTCATTCAGAGTTCACGGCAGCTGAGTCCGCGCAAAATATTCCGCGCGCGGCTTGTGACAACCCTATATGCCTTTTTGACAGGACTGCGCTCCCTTAAACTATCGTCCGTAAACCAAATTTACAGACAACAATTTTTTTTCAAAATATTTCGTTTGTTTTTCGACTCTTGACAAATATACCCTCCAAATTTCAAGTCGCTGCGTTCAGTGGTTTGGCTTGTGCGCTATCAATCTAAATTATTTGCTTGCATGAATTCTTTTAGATACAATACATAGGTATACATGTAAACAAAAACTATACTTACTGGTCTATATGTACTCGTAATAGAGAGTAGCATAAAGCTCGGTTTACTCTAAGACTCGTTGTAAGCTGTGCCTCGGCTCACAAAGAGGCGCCGACGTGGACTGCGGAGGTCGGCATAAGAGCACTCGACCCGCTGAGGTTAGTAGCGGTACACTGCACGGCAAGAAAAGGGCGCCGAGAATAATAAATCAAAATCTTGTAAATAAAAAAATCTAAAAAATATTATTTAGTTTCACATTGTTATTATTGATACATATGTATATGACTATTTACTTACATATAATTATTATAAGTAAGATTATTTTTAATTGTCATTGATAACATTATTTGGGCACTAGTTAAAGCCTATCCTGTGTTTTTATGAATAGATTCAAAAATCTAATAGACTAGAAGCCGCTCTCGACTCTACATTTGTTTGCTTCTAGTTTATAATGGTAAATGTGTTTCTACCTTGATTTTTCCGCTTCTGCAAAGAATACTTAAAAGCGTCGAATATAAATAAAAATGTTGGATGAGAGCCAAACTTAAACTAGGCACGTATTTGAGTGCTTTACGCCTGTCGCTTAAGGCTCCCAACTCTACCCTAACATTGATATTTTTACTATTGCATACCTAAATATTAGTTTAATTTTTCAAATATAAATTAAATTAATATTCACTTGATCCAATTTATTTATTCATTTAATAATCTAACTACTGAATAAGAATACTCATATAAGAAACGAAATTTACAAAATGGAAACAATTGGCCCAACCATTGGCCGTTGCAAACTAGTTACACCTAACTAATATTTCCTTCCCATCGGTATACACTGTTACTCGGTTAAGTATAACTCGTTGGGTACCCACCGTAATACCCAGTATATAAGTTTTCTTCTTCTTCTTCTTATCGTGTCACTAGTTCCTTCAAACCAGTATGGTGAAAGGATTTCAAGTGCGCCTCGAAGAGGCTCCTTTCGTGCACTCGACACATGTTTTCCAATTTTAGGTTCTACGACATGCCGGTTTCCTCACGATGTTTTCCTTCACCGTTGCGAGAACGTAGGATGCATTCATAGATTTTATTTATTTAATATATTAGTAAAACTATTTTTATCCAGCGGTGTACAGTTCGTTTCTCCGTGAAATAGGGCGCTATCGGCGTCCGTCCATTCCTCGTGTTGTGGGGAACAGCCGATGGAACATTACCCACCTCATGAAACACACATCAGCTCACACTTGTTGTGTTCTTTCCCGACTGAACAAAAGGAAACGATGTTTTCAGGTCAATGTGAGTAGTGCAATAGTAGTCGTATGAGATAGAAATGAAATTTAAAAAAACAAATAACCAAAAACTAACCTAATTATAAACACCTGAGTGAAAAAATAAAATACTCAAACAGATTATTTTTCATGCCAAAATTACTAGCTCTATTCCAGCGCTCCGCTTATCCGCTCTACGCTGGAGTCCAGCGTGGGTGACGCCATACGCTCTGCAGAAGACAGATCCCGATGGAGACACATCATCCACACAAAAGTCCTTCGTAAAGGTCACGACCCTCAGGTGTGAGTATATCGACGCAAGGAGGAGGATTCCAGCGCTAAATCGCTAAAGACGATGCTTGCGAGAAGATTAAGGAATTTAGAAAATACGAGAACGGATAAAATACTAGATTATTGGTTGAAACGGGATGTACGAGTTTTTAGGGTATACCAAAATTGATGTCGTGGTAGTTTCAAATATTTTGAGATCTTTTTATTTTCTTTAAAATATTTCTAGACTTTTTAAAATAATGAAATACCTATTTATACTTAACATAACTTCATGGAAGAGATACCCTTTTTTCAGTCAAGTTAATTTATGTTGCCGCAACTTGTAATATTTATTATTTCGCATAATATGTTAATTCATTTTAGTTTTATTATGTTTTAGCATTATGTTTAGGTAGTAATTAGTTGTGTAAATGAATTGAGATTTTTATTTTGCATCGATATGAAAGTGAGTGAATCCAATATAGAAATCAAGTTGTGCATTTCAAACTACTTAGGTACACAAAAGCACTCCGAAGTGTCCCTCACTTGAAAAGCGAGTCGAGACATAAAAGTTGGCGCATCCGTCCAACTCGTTGTCTCCGTAACTTTAGAGATGTCTCTCAATGTTTGTTTGTCATAACGAGGTGTCCAAACTATCTTTATTTCTCTCCGAAGAGATTGCACTTTTGTTTGAATCTCTTTGAAGCGAATACAAAAACACAACCAGTAAATTATGAGCAGAAAATACTCATAAGGAATGTAACATTGACTACAGTTTTGTAAAATTATTCAGAAGACAAAAGAAGCCGATCCGATGATCGTGGGTTCGAACCCGGTCGTACACCAAGGGATTTTTCTGTCCAAAAAATCAATGCGTGCAATAAAAAACGTGAGGAAACCGGCATGTCATAGAACCTAAAAAGTTCGAAAATATGTGTCAAGTGCACGAAAGAAGCCTCTTCGAGGCTTTCAAGAGATTCAGAAGATAGTTTTCTTCTTATCGTGTCACTAGTTCTTTCGAACCAGTGTGGTGAAAGAATTTCAAGTGCGCCTCTAAGAGGCTCCTTTCCAGAAGATAGTACATTACCTACATAGTTATATACGATTTTGGTAAAGTGTGCTTTGACTTCAAAGTCAAAGCACCTGAAATCTCCGAAATATTCGAATATCAATTCCAAAATTTATTGCGAACAATCGCCGGATATTTTGTATCAAACACCAATTTATGCGCGTAAAGCGTACGCAAGTACACTCCATAGAGCTAGTTACGGAGTAAACGTTAATATTTTGACATCATATTTTATCACTTCTCTAGATATTTTACACTCTATGTACAGTCAGCTGCACAGACATGTATACACTCCCAAGCTTTCACATTTATATTACTTTTATTTAGCAAAAAAAGTGCACGCAAGTATTTTCAAATTAATGTAGTCATCTTACTTATCAGAATTCTTGTCAAAAGACGAATGTCTATGCAAAATTAAGAGCTTGGGAGTGTATACTTGTCAGTGCAGCTGACTGTACATTAAAAAGTTCATTGAGTGGTTCAGTTATATGAGAGTTCATTATCTTAGCTTTCGATAATAATAATAATAAGCCATTTATTCCAAACTTTGGGTTTAGGTACCTACATGTTTTGTAATGTTATAATATAAAGATAGTATTAAAGGATGTCCCGCAGTTCGGTGTGCCTCTTGGCATAGGCCTCCTCCAACCCCTTCCACTGGGTTCTGTCTTGTGCTACCCTTCTCCAGTGCTGTCCAGCTGTAAGTTTTAGATCATCCTCCCATCTTGTTTGTTGACGCTTAGCTTTCGATACGGGCTAACAAACATCGCTATGATTATTAGGCACCAGCCTTTATAATAAAAAAAAAAAAACAGAAAATATTCTACATTTAATTACTTGTGAAGAACGTACTTTAAAAATATAAAATATAATGTTGAGAAACTAAAAAAATACATTAAAATTTTAATAATCGCAACGACTTATATTATGCTTTTTGTACATAAGTAAATTCTAAATAATACCACAATGCGTCCACGTGCTAAAGCTATTGTTTAATGTTATAACTTTAGCAATGCCGTGGGAAATCTCCTCCCAGCTCCTGTTCTAGATGGAGTGCGGAGTGCGCGATTTATGTACAATGGCCACCGCCTTATTTACCGACGCAATTTGAATTTGGAGTGGGTTTGTTTATGGTATTATTTCTAGTTCGTTTATTTCATGATAATATTTGTAGTGGATTTCCGTTGGATATTACTATAGGTACAATTAAAATGTTTAGTTAGACTATTCACAATAACTCTATGCCATAAACTAAGCTGAGCTTATACTATAACAACCAGATAACTGATACAATATACATATATACTTTTTGACGTGACTACGTCTAATAAATCGATGAACGCCGGCTGCATGCACGAAAACGTTAACGTCATTGTCCAGTAACGCGCATTGTCCCGTTACTGCTGGTAGTCACGTTAAACTATCGTCCGTAAACCAACTTTACAGACAATCAATTTTTTTTAGTAAGGATTTGTTTTGAAAAAGTATAGATAACAAGTTAAAATTATTTTTGAATGTTGGTCAACTTGCATCTTATTGATAACCACTAAATATCAATAACCAAGTATAAATTTTTAAATAAAATACTATATCTACCCTTTTTTCAAAAAAAGAGATAAAAATATTTATAGGATTCTTTAGTTTAAACATACCTTATTCATATAATGAGAAACCTTATTCATATAATGAGTGACGAGTACTTTCAAAATCGTTATTAAAATCACAAAGCCAGCCTAAACGGCAGCGAAATGTTTGAATGCTCCAATTCGGGCCAATTTCTCCATTTTCTTTGAGAGTAATTTTATTAGCGAGGTTTTTACTCTGAAATGATCAAAGCGGGTCAAAGGAATGGCGTCACTACGTAGGGTGGGGCTGCACTTATAAGCGGTAGCGGGAATAACCACTAATCTCGTTTCAGATTTCGGCGAGTCAACATCTCCTGAAGATGCCTGGTGTGGAGGCGAAACACGTGTCGAGTTCTGACTTGAGTTTTCTGTTTTCGGCGCTTTGGTTTAGATAGGTACTAAAATTCTATACTAAAGTTAAGTTAGTTAAGACCTTTGTTTAGAAATTAAGCGGATTTATTACTAAATATATTTATACTATTTATAATTCATAGTTCATAGTTTCTATTTATTAATAACCAGTACTAGTTTAAAGTTTGTTAAAATTTACATAATGTTACCAGTGATTTGGATTTTTGACAATTTACTTTTATCACTAGACAGACACAAACCTATAACTAAAAACTATAATGCTCTAGTAACAAACCTACAATCCTACTTCAAACTATAACACTGTAATGATTTTATGGATTGGTGGCAAAATATCTAGCACTGTATCAGTACCCATTCAGATGGAATTCTGCAGGGGACCTCATGGACATACATGGATTATATTCACACTAGCTGATGCCCGCCGCTTCGCCCTCGTGATTACTAAAAAATAAATGCCTTTACCAGCTTATTTACCCGACTGCCAAGGAAGGTTTATGTTTTTCGCGCGTATCTTGTATGAATGTATGTATGTAAATTTCTGGGTTACCTCGTATCTTCCATACGGCTGGATGGATTTTGACAGTTAAGGTATCGTTAGATTCGTCTCAATAACCCGAGTATTCTTAGATTTAAAAAAATGGCGGATTTTTGGAGCTACATAGTAAGTCGTTAATATTTTTTTGTTGACCAACCCCATCGGGTAGGGTATCAAAATGAAGGTATTTTAAAGGAAATTACAAAAACACTCATATAATTAATATAAGTTATATGTTTAAATGTAATTTGGAATAATTAATTGACAAATGAATTTGAGTAGTAATGAGGAGTAATGAGTATTTCGCAGTCAGGTTTTCAGTTTTTTTAAACTTTAAGCTGGTTTTTCTTATAAATACTCGTAGTAAGGAACACAGCCATTGTTCTGCCTGAGTGCGAGCAACGCGCCGTCCGTCGCGCCGCCCACCGACACACAGCTCAGACACACGCTGAATAACGAAGTTACTGTTGGCCTAATATCGTTGAAAAGGGACGTGGAGGCCGAGTGGATGAGGCCCTTGCCTTGCGATCTGATGGTCGAGGGTTCGAATCCCGGTGGCAGTCATGCGTAAATGAGTTTTTTCGGTCGAAAAAATCTATGTATGCATCTCACGTTCTCGCAACGGTGAAGGAAAACATCGTGAGGAAACCGGCATTACAAAGGACAGAGAAAAAAAAATCTATGGCATGTGACATCTACCAATCCGCATTGGGTCGGCGTGGTGGACCCATTCGCTCTCCTGCCGAGAGTAGGCCTGAGTCCCAGCAGTGGGAACATTATATAGGCTGATTATGCGTTGAAAAGGACAGGAAGCTGTGCTAAAAAGCCGTGTGGCCGAGTGGGAGGTGCCGCTCCTTTCGTTCCGAAGGTCGTGGGTTCGAATCCGCTCGTATACTAATGGATTTTGCTGTTCAAAAAATACTATTTGTGCATTATGTAACATGTGCTTAGCGGTTAAGGAAAATATCGTGAGGAAACCGGCATGTCATAGAACCTAAAAGTTCGAAAAATATGTGTCAAATTCACGAAAGGAGCCCTTGATATCTTTTCAGCGGAAGAAACTTTACTCAATTTGTTGCAAAATCCAGAAAAGTTTTTTACTTTTCTGGAGAAGAAGAGTTATAAGAAAAAGTTAAAAGAAGAAAGAGTTAAAAGAAAATTAAATTGGATTTATTTTATTTTTGACATTAAAAAACAAAACATTTCCCATCATTACCATTAGTTCAAATATTATGCACTATTTTGTCTGTAGTTTTATTTAATTTAATTAAAAAGATAACAAATATTGCAAATATGAATGCCAAATTACTAATAGGCAAAGTTCATGAATAAGAATTATTAAAATTTGAAACTTTTCTCATAATATTCAGTGCTTGTAAAGAATATATTCGGAAATAACTTTGTTCTAAATTATGCCAAAAGTTGATTCATCGAAAACATCTCAAGATAATAAATATGCGATATCGCGATCGTACAGAATCGTTACGGACGTGCTACGAGCCGCTATGAGAAAAACGTTGTTGCTACGAAACTGCTACGCCGCGCTAGGAAACTGCTACGAGTTTTTAACGCAATCGCACTCGACATAGTGTAGATTTTTTTTCAGTTAGTTAATAGTAAACTTAACTATTTTAGGGGAATCCTCAAGGCAAAATTTCCATACAAAATGTTTCGGACAGATACTTGAGTATCGAAGTACGAAGTAAAGTAAAGTACAAAGTATTATTTATTATAAAATTAACCCTACTAACTTAAAACACGTATAAAATCTAAATTAATGTATGAAACCTTTCACTTTTTTTGTTTACGAAATCAAAAAACATGAACGAAACGAATATTGTGAAGAAATTACTATAATACGGCGTACTTTTTGAGTATTTGTCCGAAACATTTTGTATGGAATTCGGATTTGAGGATTAGCCTTAAGTGATGAATTTACCGTGTGTTTGACCCCTTAAAGATGTCTGAACAACCATATCGCCACAGTTAGTTCTGAAAAGTTTCAGGCTCAAGCACTAGATCAGACATTATTAGATTATATTTAATTTAACCTGAATGTATGAGCTATCTAAGATAAATGAAGTATTTAGCAGATGAAGGAAAAATCGAGTTAGTACAACTTTGGACTAAGAATAATTTTAGGTTTATACCTACTAAACTTTTACATGTTTTACTTTTTTATTTAAGCATTTAAAGATATTGTGTGTAAATATAAATTTAATGAAAAGTTAGCAGATAATTTTAGTTATATTTTAAGTTTTTATCTGTTTTTTAAGCATTTTAATATTTTTCAGTTCCACAATTGATTCAGATCAAAAATATGATGGAATATCTGAATCTGGAGTAAGAACAGCTATTCCACTGATGGTAAATTAACTATAGCTTTAAACTACTGCTATATCCTCCAAAGAGTACCGTCTGGTAAAAACCGTCTCGTCGTGGCTTGATCACTAATTGTTGATGAGTTTAACCAGCCACTGGCAGCCTGCCAGCCGGCGGCGGGGCGGGCGGCGGCGCACCCTTACGACACAGAATTAGTATCATCCATAGAGGTATTCAAGTACGGAAACATACTTACTACTCGGGCGAGTAAACATGCCACCTGGCTGCCACTCTCGCTCGGCACTTGCTGCGTCCCCCGCCCCCCGAGCGGCGCCCTCCGTGTTTCTTCTTCCTCTAATTGTGAAGCCTTATCATCAGGAAACTTATCAAGAAATGTGAGGAGTATGCCGGGACCTATGGGCTCAGGTACAATGTGCAGAAGAGTGAGTTACTAGTGTTCCAATCTCGTGGGCATAAAATCACCAGTGTACCACCTGTTTTCTTGGACGGTGTGGCCTTACGCAGAGTCTCACGCTTTAAATACCTGGGCCACTGGGTCACGAAAGACCTCACTGACAATGAGGACATTGAGAGGGAGCGAACCACACCAAGAGTTTTTTGTAGTTTCAGCGTAATTGAGCAACCAACATCCATCTCTCCAACCATCCTCACACGCTTTTGCATTTATATCATTCGTGGGATGGGATCGTTCAATAGTTTTAACTAGGTACCTTTATTTTATTACTATATACTACGTCTGTATTTGATTAATTCTGTGCTGATTTTGGCCACTGTTTGAAAAATAAGCAAAAACGTTCCGTGCACTGACTACGTTCATTTGAATCTTGTCTTTCGCGAGTAAAAGCAAAAGAGTAACGGAACGCAATTAAAAATGTTTTATCTGGCTGTCTGTTCATTTTAGACTAGTTTCAGCAGGCGACGTCGTTCGGGTGTTAAGGAGAGCAAAAGTTATAAGTTATTCCTGTTCACGAACTCAGGAATAATCCTCTCGAATATTCTAATCCGTCCAGTGGTTTTTGCATATCTCAGTGACGTACTCGCACATCATTTACAAACAAACGCATTCATATAGACCGAAAATTCTTTATTTTTATAGTTATTTAAGTACAAAATTCTTGTTTGTTTTTCGTAGTCAAGAATTAATGAGTTCTCGTAAACGTCGGTTGTACGGTTGTATAGGTACAGTAAAGCGCCTTCAAATTAGAGGCGTGAGGAAGCGCCACTGTGGAGCCACTGTGGCGCAGTGGCCGTGCTTCTAGGTACTATTATACAAAAATTAGACGCGCCACTATGTCACGATAGTGGCACTGCACCTGCGCGTCTAGATATTGTATGACAACTAGTAGAAGCGCAGGTGCAGCGCCATATCGTGACATAGTGGCATGTCTAGATATTGTATAAAAACTAGTAGATTTTCTAAATACAGTAAGGGCGCCTTCAAATTAGAGGTGTGATGAAGCACAACTGTGGTGGGCTGGCTGCGCTTCACTAGTTTTCATACAATATCTAGACGCGCAGGTGCAGTGCCACTATTGAGACATAGTGGCGCGACAACTAGTAGAAGCGCGGCCAGCACGCCACAGTGGCGCCACAGTGGCGATTCCTCACGCCTCTAATATGAAGGCGCCCTTAGAAAAATTACCAGACAAATAATAAAATTAATAAAATAAATTAATTTTATTCATGTATGGTTAAAATATCAGTATCCTCATAATTTTTCCGTTGGTTAACCAAATTAAAATTACGTAAATGGTTACAGCACTCCGGACGGTCGTGAAACGTGAACGATGGGGTTTCGCTGTTGATGGGATGTTTTTTTCATTTAACTTGTGAAGCGAAACAGCGATAAAATCGAATGTGTTGCCAACTCGAATCAATTTTGCGTCGCGACAATTTTACGGTAATTGTAGTTTTTGGCAAAAAAAAGTTTTACACATGAAACGCAGCTCACACCACTTGCCACTCGTAATGCTATAGAACCAATAGTTTGTGATGGTAGGTAGATGTATAGATAAATGGGTAAGCAAGCATCCTAAAATACGAAACATATAAACCTTAAATAGGGTAGATGCATAGAAAATGCTTTATTACACAAGGTAAAAGTACAAAGGCGAACTTAATGCTAGTTACCATGCTCTTCCAGCTAACCTTTGCGTATAATGGAGATGAGGTAGTGTTCGACATGTTTGGTGAAATAAAATAATGTAATATGCTTTTTTAAAACATAATACTTATTAATATTATACCAACAAAATACACAATTAAATAACGCAAAGCTAAAGCAAGTTGTGACCTGATAGTTAGGGTTTGAAGACTAGAAAAAAGTGTATTGTTTATTCGCTAGAAAACGACTTCTGTGGGCGAAACCACGGGCAACAGCTTTCTTCTAGCCCTAATTAAAATCTTCATCCGCACCGTAATTCGTTTAACGTTTCCCGTTACGTTGTATAACGTAGTGTGTTCGTTATCCGTTTCCCGAAACTACCCCGAAGCGTCTGGTGCTGAGTCGGCTCTACGTTTACGACGCAGTAAACTACGACATAGCTTCCATACAGACTCCGATGGCTTTCAATGGATTCCACCATTTTATGGATTTTGAGCGCCAATGCGAAATTACATGATACTAAAGTCACAGGAGTTAATGGATATTTGGGTATTACTAGCTGCTGCCCGCGGCTATTTCCGCGTGCTACTTGAATGTTTTTGTCCCTTTCTGACTCATAAACTATACCCATACTGAATTTCAGCGAATTAGGTTTAGTTGTTTTAGCATGTATGAAGGTTTATAATAATAATAAAATAATAATAAAAGCTTTTTATTTCTTACACATATTACATAGTTTATCTCATTTTTACTTAATCTATTCTACTTGTTTCTTCTATTTAAATTTTACTCTTTATTTATGGTCAAGAACCACCTTTAGTGGCAAAAGCCTCCTCCATGTCTTGCCATTTATTTATCTCTCTAGCTACTCTACTCCAGGTAACACCAGCTATTTGGGCAATGTCGTCGCTCCATCTCTTAAAAGGTATACGTTACTGCCTTGTCTACGTTTTCTGCCTGAGTAAAAATGAGGTTGAAAAGAATAAAGGTCTGCTCTTCATAATACCCAGCCATTCTCACAACCTTTTGCAGAAAATTCGAAATGTTTTCGTTGAAAAGTTTAGATATGTTTATTTTATCCGTATGCAGAGCAGTGAATAACACACTGCATAGACCTTGCTGTTGCTGACAGGGTGGAAAGTACACACTTTTAGTACGAGTGGACAGAGTGACAGCGGGAACACACGCTGAAGCGATTTAACTTAGAAATCTCGCGTAATATTAATAAAAGCGCAAGTTGTGTTTGAAGCTGGATGAATTAGTAGATAGATGGACGGCTACATCACATTTGGACAACGTTTTATTTCGTAACCCTCGTTTAATACAACCATGAACCTTCGCAAACGTGGCATTTGGCAAACTTTTTAATTTTCATTCATTTGGTAGCATTTGGACAACTTTTCAAAGTAAAATACGCGCGTATTTTGTGTCATTTGGCAAACCTTTGATATTTGGCAGACTTTAGCAAAGTAATAAATGATATTATAGTGTTATGATTAAGTGACTATTTAAATTAAAATAAAATAAACAACGTATTTGTACCTACAATGTACATGTATACGTAGATATAGGTAAGAATAGTCTTGCACTCTGACCACTCCTTCATTGTCAACGTCAGGCCTCTGTGAGCTGAAATAGATGATACGCACTCTCCAAGAATATTTACATTATCTATAACACATACACTTAGATTTTATGAATAAGATTTAGTGATGCAAGTAAAAAGTCATTTAGAATGGGTCTGGGAGCCCGGCAGGGCTCCCACCAAGTCGAGCAAAAAAATGGCACGGCCGTACGATCCTTTTCTCGAAGCAGTTCAGGCCATTTTCAACCCCCTATAGCTTCGTTGTCGATAAAACTAGAAGCCTGAATTTTCAGTACCCAATTAGGCAATGTATAAACACGGTATATTTGAAATTTCATTCAATTTGAACCAGTAGTTTAAGAGTTATAACTAGTCAAAATTCTTAATTTTGTCACTGACTGACTGACTGACCGATTATCAAAAGTCTGAGGCACTTCTAGCAGACATAGAAGCTTCAAATTTAGAAAGCAATTAGTGTTTAGTGTATACATCAAGGGAAAACCAAAGTATTTGGTAATATCCGTCCAGTTTTCTAGATACACCAACTGCATAAATAATTTTGTAGTCCTATAAAAATGTATGGGATTACAAAGTTACATTTGCAATTAATGAATTAGCGTACCTGTATATGTATAATTTTATGGAATAATAGGTGTAGATCATCATCATCATCATCATCAACCTATACCGTAAAATAAAAAGAGGAAGACTACCTACAAAAAGAAATGAGATGCCATCAAAACCAATTTTGTAAAAATTGTAATCATCAAATAAAACTCGCTTTCTACCGTAAAAATTTGTCAGATCCATGTAACACCAAGCCGGTTACTTTATTAAGTCCCTACTTAAGGGACCTACTGTCTTTAGTTATTACGTAATTAGCTAACCTAACAACATCTTATAGTGACCATTATGAATATTAAAAATCTTTTATGTTTTAAATAAAATAGATTGTACATCGCTTGCGATGGCCAAGTCAATCTATTTTTGGCATCTGTTGACAGTGGTATCCATCCTTCGCGCCCAGAGTACAGTCACCATCAATAAAATAAAAGTGTTGGTCCTAACTAACAGGCTAAACAACTGAACGTAGAGAATTTGCCAAAAAAAATGCGAATGAATGAATGAATGATTTATTTGTCTCAAGTATGGTTAGTTACAGACTGGTCTTATGAATGTATAAAGTAGAGTCACATACTTCACTTTAGAACACAGTATACAAACTTTCTCTTAATTTATACTTATGGCTTAAATTTATATATACTTCTTCATCTTATCGTGTCACTAGTTCCTTCGAACCAGTGAGGTGAAAGGATTTCAAGTGCGCCTCTAAGAGGCTGCTTTCGCGCACTCGACACATGTTTTCGAACTTTAGGTTCTACGACATGCCGGTTTCCTCACGATGTTTTCCTTCACCGTTGCGAAAACGTGGAATGCATACATAGAGTTTTTCGACCGAAAAAACCCATTTACGCATGAATGCCGCTAGGGATTCGAACCCGCGACCATCAGATCGCAAGGTAAGGGCCTCATCTACTCGGCCACCAAGTCCTCGTAATTTCGATATGAACACTGCATGCAAATTAATAATAAGTATACTTAGTTGTAGGCGTCAGCCATTTTGTTTTTCCTAAGTTCTATGGCGTCAGTTAAATAGTTTATTAAAAAAAGCAGTTAAATTCCTTGCTGTTCAATAGGGTGCCCTACTAAGATGACCTGTGTAAATAAATAGAATCGATTCTCCGCAATTAAAACGAACCCCCAATTTCACGAGTGGCGGGTTCTAGACAAAGCGGTAGTTCCACAATCACCGTTTTTTACCGTTTTTCCGCTGAATCTCGCAAAAATAGACTAATTACTTTGGTTAATGGTGTGGAAATACTCTTGGAGACATTACTTAAAAAAATGTTTAACTACCTAAATGTGCCAGATTACTATATTCAGATAACAAGTATCAAGCTTGATAAAAAAGTCTGTAGAAAAACTGTCGCCATTTTGGATTTTGGACACTTTAATTTCATCATAAGACACTACTAGGATCAAAAGGAATCCATTGATGCCTCATTATTCGACTACACGGATGGAAAACACTCAGACTGAGGACAAACACCGATGTTCATTGCACAAATGTTTGTCCTGAAGCGGGAATCGAACCCGCGACACTCGGCGTTGCAGTCCAATGCACTTGCCACTCGACCATCCATGATGCTGTTTGGTTTATCTTTGATACTATAAGATAAACATAACCTATCTATCTCCACAGGTCCTTAGTTGGTAATTCTCAAGGATGGGTGGCCACATCCGATGTGTTGCTAATCTATTCCACCTCGAGCCTACTTCCTAACCCCGCAGGATTATAACCGCGGGGTCAAGGCGCGTTTACACGTGGATAGTCATAGTCTAGCTTACTAGCTAGAAGCTCGCTGAAAAAGTACTACTCGAAGGAATGAACATGACACCTGGCTGACACTCTCACTCGGAACTTGATGCGTCCCCCGCCCCCCGCAAGGCGTCCTCTGCGATTTTTCTTCCTCTAATTGCTCTGCCTTATCATTACTTATCATCACCAAGTATTGCAGGAACTCTTCTCTATCAACATTATCCAATTCCACGCTGTACGTTGCACAAACGTCATTCGAGCCAGGTGTCATGTTCATTCGCCCGAGTAGTAAGTATAGTTAATTTTGTCCTGCGTTCTTTCTTGTGCTGCTTATACTTTGTTAGAACTCGAAATGTTCTTATTACCAGATAGTGCTATAATTTGTTACATATTATTCTACGTTCATCAAAAGACGCTACGCTTTTAAGAAAAAAAATATTGAAATAGGTTAGTAAATATGACCCATTTATACATTTATGACTTCGATAAACTTCTCTAGCTTCTTTAGTACTTGAAACCTGACTCGGCGCGTCTGAACGCGGCAAGGAAGACTTCGACAACACACTTAAGTAGTAAAACAAGGTTTGTTCTGATACCAAAGCTGACTCTACCTAATCGCCTCGTATGAAGACGGATATTGGCCCCATGTAAATGAAGATAAAATGGCTACTGACACCGCGTGAATGCGGATACAGTAGCTACTCGTCCTGTGTGAACGCGGCAGGAAAGGCTCACGTACGCCACAATCCAAGTTCTTGCTAATAAACTTGCTTTATCAAACGCGGAACGTGAGCCGAGGGGACACACGGAGAGACAAAATGGCGAACTCGTATTATTATGTAATACGTCGTATTCATTCTGAAAATTTCGGTTTGAAAGGCGATGCTGTGGTGTTATTACTGGGTTTTCATAACCGACCTCAACATACCTCTAAGTGGACTTCAACTAAATCATTCAAAATCATTAGTATCGCCGTTCTGGTTATGGTCTGGCGTAATCATTTACAATACGGAGACCGCCTAACTCATCACGTTTCTGGTTCACACTAAAAAAATTAGATGAAAAGTATTTATAGTTTGTGAACTGGAAAAACACATAGAGAGTTATTTTATCCCAAAATCTCACAGACAAAGCCGCACGCTCTAGTAAAAAAATAGTTTCTAATAGTACGATGACACACGGAATTTTTACACGCTTCACGCCAGGGACTTTGCTTGCAGCGTATAAAGTCGCCCAGTGTCATCGGCGTTTTTACAATCAGCTTGTTGACAATCCTTCCCAAACGCTAACACGCTCACACGCTAGCGTTTAAAAACGCCAACAATCAGCTTGTAAAAACGCTTTGTGTCATCGTACTATAACGATTGCTCGCTATTTTTCAAAGCCATGTGTCCCAAGATGACCTACAAGACGGCCACAGTGTCGCAGTAAATCAACTCTATCTGCCGTGAGTTACCGCAGTCAAGTGAACCTACTGCCATGTGTCACTGTGGCGGGATTCTTTCTTGTAATACTGTGGTTGCGGATTTATAGCTGCCACTGTGGTCTATCCGTTTTGTTTGATCGACTTGCTACTGCTCGTTGTTTCGCTTGCTTATAACATGGATACTAAACAAGCTTAAAGTTTAAAAAACTGAAAACCCGACTGTGAAATAGTATACATTCATTGTCAAATCATTATTCTAAATTAAATGTAAACATATAACTTAATTACATATTATATATTTGTAATCTCCTTTAATACCCTATCATTTTGATACCCTACTCGATGGGTTTGTTCAACAAAAAAATATTAACGACTGACTAATTTCAAAAATCCGCCATTTTGATTATTTATAAAAAATACAACCCGGATAATTGAGACGAATCTAACGATACTTTAACTGTCAGAATCCATCCAGCCATTTGGAAGATACGAGGTTACACAGATATTTACATATGTACATACATACAAGATACGCGCGAAAAACATAACCCTACCTTTGCAGTCGGGTAATAAATGAAATGAAATGAAATAAATAAATTGAACATAAACTATATTGACGGTAACATGTCAGCAAATGAATAAACAAACAATACACAAATCAAGGTTTTACAAAAACATTCAACAACGGACTTCAATCGGACTGTTCTAGTGACCGTAAGCACCACTGAAAATTCACATGAGAGCAAAATATGCAATTTTGTTCACTTCAACGATTATTTTTCAGTTATTTTGATTTATGAACTAAACTACAAAACCGATTTTTATAAAAATTCTATGGAACTAATCTGAAAGTACAACCTCTCAAACAAAAAAATATTTTTCAAATTCTGAGGTAAAAAAATTCAACCGGATTGAGATAAAAGATACTTCTTTTTTGAAGTCGTTTGAAAAGTACTTAACCCATTTTTGAAGACTATAACATAAATAAGTGTGGTAGTGGTGAACAGCCATTTGAACAAGGTAACAGGTCAGAACTTTAATCATGAAACATAAAAACACATTGTATAAAAACCCGTCTTGTTTACGAGAGGTGAAAATATAAAAACTAAAAGAGCGGGATACAGCAGCGAGAACAAGTTATAAAGCTCTTTTTACACCGGCGGTAGGGTGGCAGCGAGTTCAGAAGAAAAAGGGATACAATCAGATACTCGTAATTTTATATTTTTCATACAAAACCGATCTCTATAAAGATAAAGATAAAGATAAAACTCTCAAACTTTAAGGTATTTATAGGAGACTCGATTAATATAGAACAATAACTTCATCCTCTGGTTAGACTTTTTTTTTAACATGTACTACATAGTGGCAATTTATAAATACATAAAAAATCCTTAATGATATTTTTTCTAGAGGTTGGACATTTGGAGAAAACAAGAATTATTTCAACAACATTTTTGTTAAAAAAAATCTCAACGTGAAAGGTATTGCAAATCCCATCCGATCTAGGTAGTAAAAAAATATCCTGCAGTTTCTCAAACCCGTGGTCACCCTACTCGCCCACAAAGACGCTGCATTCTCCCTTTAAACGAAACCATTTTATTGTTACCGTCTTTTAGTGTCACTAAACCTAACTTCGTACCTAATGCGCTGGATCACATGCAGTGTCACAAACACACAAACGAATATTAACCTTAACTCATAGGATTAAGATCTATTTTATAATAGCAAAATCTTAAAGCTAGGTCCGTATTTTGCAAATTTCAGCTTAAAGGCCATTGCGTAAGGCTTTATTTTGAATGTCAAAATGTAAAATCTTATAAATCTAAGCTTTTTAAAATGTTTCAGTTATATATTACTGAACTTTCAGGAATACGTACATTAACAAGTATACGATTTTTCCAAGCTTATGACCGAATCTCAAAGTCGACGAGTGCTATTTATAAGCAGTGCAAAGCCCCGTGTAGGCACTTTGTTATTCAAAGTCATGTTGCACTTCTTTGGTCATGGGCAGACCGTTCTTTTAACAAGAAGAAAAAAAATTAAAAGCCGTGTTGGCCGAGTGGGAAGTGCCCTGACTTTCAATCTGAAGGTCGTAGGCTCGAATCCGGTCTTACACCAATGGATTTATATAAAACACGTGTTTAACCCTGAAAAAAACATCGTGAGGAAACCGGCATGTCATAGAACCTAAAAAAACATGTGTCAAGTGTACGAAAGGAGCCACTTCGCGGCGCACTTGAAATCCTTTCACCACAGTGGTTCGAAAGAACGCTCGTGACATGATAAGAAGAAGACCAAGAAGAAGTTTTCTCGTCCTCGTAAAAATACATGTGTGGGAAAATGTATTTCCGCATTTCTTAGGCAAAGCACCATCGAAACTTGATGAAAAAGCACAGCCATAGAGTTATAGATAGACATAGACATAGAGACCTGAAATTTGGAGGGTATGTTCTTCAAGAAGTAAGCGCGTACTAGGAAAGGAAATTTGTTGATTCGCAACGCAAATAATATTGCGGGCTTCAACTGGTAAATTATATTCATATGAATATAATTCAATTCAATCATTTATTAGCCAAAATGTTACATTGCTAAACTCTTAGTCAAATTTTTTTACACTTTGAATTAAAAGATTTTTTTCTATATCTAGACATTAACAAATTATATAAATATATTTAGTAATAAATCCGCTTGATTTCTAAACAAAGGTTTTAATTAACTTAACTTTAGTTTAGAACTTTAGTACATATTACTATATTATAAACCAAAGAGTCAACGAACAGAAAACCAAAGTTTACAGATACGACACGTGTTTCGCCTCTACACGAGGCATCATCAGGAGGTGTGGACTCGCCGAAGTTCTCTCTCGTTTCGAACTTCGGCGAGTCCACACCTCCTGATGATTGATATTTATGGATTTCCGCAAAGTAACGCCTGAATCAATCGATTTCCTAGACATTGTTTTTTTTTTCATTGTTCTAAGCAATAAGGTTATCTAAGGAAAAACTCAAACTATGGTATTTTACAAGGGTTTTGGTCTACTACTCATAATCATAATCGATTGAGCAACAAACATCCATCCATCTTCACAAACTATCGCATTTATAATGTGAGTGGGATGTGTGAAGTCAGCTTTATACGGGTGCGATACGATTCAGAGCAATTGTAACTGATAACAGATATTTATGAACCATTTGTGTTTCTTAGGAAATTAGCTGAAATTTCAGGTTGGCTGAAACTCGAAGTAGGTCGTAATGTAGATAGCAAAGAGGTTTATTTTCCGAATTATGTACAAATGGATGTTATTCCAAGCGATAAGATGATGTTCAGGTAACTTTGAGAACTTAGCTTTTAAATATGAATGGTGTGTTCTTATCTTCCTGTCGTAAGCATGTTGGTTTATCACGCCAAAACTATTGAAGGGATTGGAACGAGACCAACACTGCTTCTTCTTCTTATCGTTATACTAGTTCCTTCGAACCAGTGTGGAGAAAGGATTTCAAGTGCAACTCGAAGAGGCTCTTTCCGTGCACTCGAACATGTTTTCGAACTTTAGGTTCTATGATATGCCGGTTTTCTCACGATGTTTTCCTTTACCGTTGCGAGAACGTGGAATACCTACATAGATTTTTTCGACCGAAAAACCGCCACCGGGATTCGAACCCGCGACCATCAGATCGCAAGGTAAGGGCCTCATCCACTCGGCCACCACGTCCTCTAAAGTAACACTGAGTCTCGTTTGTGTGAGTCATTGGGAATCCACCAAATAGACGTAGTAAGCTCCTGAGCCCAACCTTCGGCTCATTTTTTTTTCGGCTTTACTTTTATTCCTAGAAGTATACAAGTCTAGAATCAAACTGTAGTACATTGAAAACGCGCCAAAAAGTGATTTAATAAATAAAGGGTTTCAAAATTTAAAAAAAAGTTTTTTCTTGACTGTTTTTCTGGATTTTTTTTGTTGTGTTTTCCGCTACCATCTTGGTTTAATACTGTAAATTCTGGTGTTCTCTATAGGAACACGTTTCTATGTTCCTACGTTTCTTCTTCTATGTTTGTATCACATAAAACCTATCAGAAATAACCTTCTTTTTTGTAGGTATTAAAACAATAAAATACCTAAAGTACTTCTTCCTCGACCTTACTTATAATAAATTATTTTACCTATACCGAGTACTCTTACCTATTATACGAGTATCCGTAGCTCATACATACATAGATCTCGGATAAATTGCCCACCCGATAGTCCGACCCAGAAACATCCAAGTACCGATCAGATAACACAACTTATTCCCGAACTAGTTATAACTATACACAGGATGGTTCACTACCAGGTGGATTAGGAAAAATATTTAATATGATTTGAAAAATAAATAGTTTCTTTTTTTTTATGACACTAAAAATTAATTTCGAAAATGTTTGTTGAAAGTGTGGTTTAAATACTACTTATTTAAATAAATACTTACTCATCACTAATAATTAATTAAGTTAAAAATGGTAAATGAATTGATCAATGTGTGTTACCCAATCATATGGTCCCAATACCTAGTGGTACCAATCGACGGAAGCTTCCGTCAACACCTCTATAACGTTCAAATTTGCTATGGATTATTTAAGACAAGGAAATATACTTCTATCTCCACGTGGTAACTGAACTAAGCCGTTAGTTTTATTAAAACTTTCGGTAAGACATTTATTGGATGTGTCAATAGAAATAACATTATTTAATTATGGAAAAGCTTTTTACCATCTGCCTAGCTGAATTTTTTTTACAAATTCTCCATAATTTTTTCCTTTACCAGAAAGCGCCACCCTGTGTCATCTCAATTGAAGCGTAGAGATAAGGCCTCCACGGTAAAGAAATCCTCCGTATCGTGCCGCGGGACCCTAAATCACGTAGCGGATCGTCGTCAGAGGGCGGATTTATGACGCGGGACCCTCTAGCTACTTAGTCTTACTTATACCTACGATAATAGCATAGAAATAAAACACTAAGTACAGACAGCTTCTTAGATAAGTATCCCCCTTCTACAAGACACCCAGCTCCCAAATCGAATCCCTAAAAAAATTGTACAAAATTATGATTATTAGGCCTACATGGTTAAAAAAATATTATTATTTTGAAGTCTAAATTTATCCGTACATAGCAGCGTTGGCGTTTTAAAGGGATCTGAAGCTGGGTGTCCTTTGCAAGGGGGTTACTTATCTATGACGCTGTCTGTACCTACTAATAGTAGTTATAGTGGCCGGATCTTACCTGCAGAATAAACGTCGTGTAGGTCTTCGATTTTTTTTTCATTACAACTCAGCCATTACAGTTTAAAAAATGTAATCAAGGTTTTACAAAAACATTGAAAACAACAACCGACTTCAATTTGATTATTCTGGTGATCGTAGGCACTACTGAAAAGTCATACGGAAGCAAAATACGCAATTTTGTTCACAACGACTTTTAATCAGTTCTTTTGATTTAAAAAACTACTGAACCGATTTTCATAAAATTTCTAATGTGCTGAATGTAAATCCTCTCAAACATTATTTTTTCAAATCGGCTTATATACAACAAAGTTCTGAAGTAACATAGTACATTAAAAAAAAGTCATTCAACCGAATTGATTATCTTCTTTTTTGAAGACGGTTGAAAAACAGAAAATCTAGGTACTGAAAATTCATTTTTGCTCCTTGAGTTATTCCCAATATTTATAAAATAATCTCCCAAGATTTATATCTACAAGGATTTTCAAAACTTTTAGAGCTTTTTGAAAATCCATTTGAAGTTATTTTACATGGTTTATGCATAGATTAATAACGGTGTTCCTATAGAACACCGAGGTAAACAGTATCAGACCAAAATTAAGTCAGAACCAAACATTTCAGACACGTCGTCAATAAAAATGAAATATTAACATTTTCAAATAATATTTATTACTTTTTAAAATGGAACCAAAATGTACTAGATGTTAGTCAATGTGGCTCCCTTTTCTTGGGCACATTTTCAATGTACTAGGTATAATATTATGTTTCTATACTTGAATACTTCTGTGGGTTTATGTTAATCTTCGTAGGATGAGTAGGATACGATGTGAGTCGGGTGCGCGATGTTTGTCTCTGTAATG
Organism: Lobophora halterata; assembly: GCA_932526365.1. Taxonomy (NCBI): domain Eukaryota; kingdom Metazoa; phylum Arthropoda; class Insecta; order Lepidoptera; family Geometridae; genus Lobophora; species Lobophora halterata. The sequence goes on along the minus strand of OW052027.1, from coordinate 7,150,492 downwards.
GGAAGGCAGCGCCGCGGGTGGATCATTAATACATTAACTCGGCTGTTTATACACTGAAGCCAAAATAAGAATATAAATAAATCAATAAATATTTTGGACCTTTCACACAACGCTATTTAGCCCCAAACTAAGCAGTAAGCTTGTACTATGGGGAGCCAGATAACATACAATACTTTTTTTTTATAAACATAGAAAACACCTAGACTCAGGACAAACACCGATGTTCATCACACACATATTTGTCCTGAAGTGGGAATCGAATCTACGTATTATATATACTTATACATTATATTTATCGAAGAATATCATAACATATGGGTATATAATATTTTCTCTATTAGCTACCATGGACTGGACAATGCAGTGTACTGAAGTCGGGGGCTGGAGGCGGCTCCGAATGGCGGCTTAGGGTGCGTTTCTACTGACGCGGAGCTGGACAGAGTGGAGAGGAGCGGACCGTGAATCAGTCAATCACATTGCTCTAAATTCCACTTCCACTCCACTTCGAACACTGTTATTGGGCAATTCACTGTCCGCTCCTCTCCACTCTCTCCAGCTCCGCGTCAGTGGAAATGCACCTTTAAAGGGGAGGCCTGTGTCCAGCTATGGACATCAAGAGGCTGATATGATGATCATGACATGACAATTCGATGTCAAATACATGTAGTATTTGACATCGAATTGTAACCTGGTTATGGAGGAAAATGGGGTAAAACTCGAGAAAACACAAATCTATTACTTTTGAACAGCCTGTTTAAAAGTGCTAGCAATACACTCTACGCTGTTCTATAAGGATCTTGACTAACTGTCAGTATTTTGATTGTTACTACTGTTAGTCGCCAAGTAGGTACAAGTCCTACCTATGCCGACTTGCACCAAACTATCAAAGTCCCTAAGGCATTACTTTATTCGCTTGACAGTTCTTAACGGTCAGAATCTGGACTGTTAAGAACTACCAAGCGAGTAAAGTCATTGCTTAGGGACTTTGCCTACTTGCACCAAACTGTGGTGCAAATAGGCACTAGTCTATTTAAATTATTGTTTATCATAAGTATTACCATCTATGCATATGTCATAATTATCAATTATCTGTTTAGCTTCTACCATTCAGTTCATGGCTATGACGGCCAAACTAAAAACTGAACACGTACGTTCCTGAATTTTCTAATAGTACATTACGATACGCGTGACCTAAGTAGCCTATTATTACACCCTCGTTCCACTCGGGCGCTAACTCGCCGTGCAATAATAGACTTAGGTCACAAGTATCGTATACTATTTTATAGCAAGTATGACATAAACCCGCCCGGACCGGCGGCGGCGCTTGGAGCAGGGTTCCTATTAATTACTATTTTAAAAGAAAAAATCATATGGGTACCTACTATGAAAACAGAATAAAATTTCAAAGTATAGTTTAAAAAATCACTAACCGAAAACCCAAATATCAAAAAACAGAAATATCCATGGAATGTAGAGAAAAAGGTTATTCTTAACAATAAAAAATTATAATTATATTTGAAGACACTTTATAATACACACATAATGCCTAATTGCTACAAATATTGTACGTAGATTATACGTAGATATTAAGCCAGTAGAAATGTGAAAAAATAATCGATTTAAAAAAAAACGATTAATTAATAATCGTTTTTTTATGTAGAATGTCACATCCCTACTACTCTAACGGGCACCGAAACTGCATTTCTTCAATATTAAGGTAGGTACAAGCATATAAATAACACATTAGTTACAAGAAGAAATACTGCAAAGTTTTTATTTTCAAAATTTTTGACTACTCTGTGCCGGCTTCGATACAAATACGCTAGCCAACAATTTTGGTACTTATATGCTTACCGTTTGTCATTTATTGTTTGCTGTGAATTTTCAAGATTCAAATGAAGGGTACAGGCAAATAACAGAGAAAATCACACCTGACAGTTGTGATTTTCTACATGAGTGAAGTTAGTCAATTCATTTACGCACCGTGCAATAATAGGCAACTTAGGTCACGGAAAACCGTGTGTAAAGTGCGGGTTTAGGTCACACTGTGCTATAAATGACTTTTCGAAATCCTATTCTTATTCAGGTTCTGCAAAACACAAAGCTCACTGTGCCGCCACCCTCACCACTCCCATTACAAAGCTATTGACAAGTTCGCAGCCTCCTCGAGCTGACTCCTGGAACAGGTGTTTGCCGTCTGCCCGACTATGAACTCCATGGAGATAATTCAGATATTTCTAAAAAGGAAATAATTATATTGTGAGTTGAATGAAAGCCCAGGATTCAAGGGTTCTTATAAGAATAATAGAAAATTCACACCGTTTTAACGATTAATGATAACGAAAGGAGCCTCTTCAAGGCGCACTTGAAATCCTACCACCATACCACCATACTGGTTCGAAAGAACTAGTGACACGATAAGAAGAAGAACTATTAATAAAATTATTGTTTGGTTAGTTTCGAATACTTATTTCTCTATATTCTTTACGATCATAAATTCCAGCCGTCCCAAGCCGAACCCTGGTTCGTGAATTTATTGTTATTAAAATCATCTGAAAAGTAAGTTCTCGTAATTTTTTTAGGTAGACGCGGCGATATTTGCTATAACAGTTTTGTCAGGCGTTTATGCGATTTCGAACATATTTTTTTCGATGAGGAAATCTCTTCGTTTCTCGGATAGTGTACTCGACGCTTTCGGCCGATTAATCTCAACCATAAGTTTTATTAATATTTCATAGGTACTTATTTTCGGAGTGGGTTGAAACAAGTAGTAGATGTAGCTTAGTTCCTATTGTGGCGAATTTTTGTTAGATTTAAACAAGCAGCTTCCATAAAATTCATATTACTGTAAGTACCAACCTGATATGAGTCGTAACAGTAGCAAACTACTTTCCTTTCTACCTGCAAGATAGTGGTGCTTTGTGGTGGAAAGCTGACTCATTTTCTGACTCACTGATTTATGGACTAGAAAACCATGTGAGTCATACACAAACAGACACATTTGACATTTGAATGTGCTTAAAACCTATTTTCCCTTTATAGCCTACTTTTATATGGGTAATCAATAAATGATTTTAACTTACGTACCTTTAAACCTTTGAGAATCTAGCAACTTTAAACCTAAGCTCGTAGACATTTCGTTCAAAATGTTCCATCCAATCCATTGCTATTTTGGTACTAATAAAAATATTGTCAGCAAGTTAAAACAGTAATCGGAAATCTCCAATGAAAAATAACCTATCGGAAAAAAGTCTCGCAGTATAAGTTTCGTTTTTTATCTGTGCAACTTATGGCACACACTTATCATGTTTTGCTGGTTTGGTTAAATCTTAAAAACACTTCGACACAAATGCAGCGATGTTTTAAAGAAAATTCAGTGTGTGTAGGTGGTGTGGGTAAAAGTTAGTTCGTCCATAGACAAAGTTTTCCGAACGTTTTCTTTCGAATTCGGAATCTGTGATTGGCGTCACGTGTCGAAGTTTCTTGACGAATGAAAAAAGTTCTCAATCAGAGTGAGGTTTCTATGGAAAATTGTAATCGAATGTCTGTGTTTGATTAAATAAGTGCCTAGAATATTTCGATATTGCAGAAAGTTTTATTATAGTTTAATACTCGTACAACTTGTCAAATAAAAAATAAATTAATAATAATGCCACACCACTGTTCCCACAAGCGCTAACAGCAGTCCTCCACTTTGGATTTGAGAGCTGTAAAATGTTCTTGAAAAAAACAAATGTACTAAGCAAAGTAAAATATGAAAATTAACGCAATTTCTGTTTCTGCCTGCCTATTTTGCTGATAACACATTAATTTATATTCTACAACATATTAAAACCCCACCGGTACGCCGCGCCGCCGACGCAACAATGGGCATTATCCAGATTATTCCAGTAATTTTCAGATTATTGCAGATTTAACCGGTAATTTTCCGATATAACTGGATATCAGCGGTATCTGCTTTGTTTTGGATCTAAATTAGGTTTATTATTAGATTCTAATAGGTAGAACAATGTAATAAAATTGTGTTAAATATGTAGAGCATGGTACAGCAATATAATATTACAAAATACGTTTTATATTAATGCGCTTTCTAATTTACGAGTATATGAAATGAAATTGAAATATATTCAAATTATACTATGTACCTAAGCACTTCTAGGTCTTCTAGCAAATGAAATGAAATGAGATTTATAACATGCAAAGATAACGAATACTTTCAACTTTTATTTACGTGATATACCAATATGTTTGACGTGACTTCGTCTCATAAATCGATGAACGCCGGCTGCATGCACGAAAACGTTGAGGTTATTGGTAACTCTGTCATTGTCCGGTAACGCTCATTGTCCGGTAACGCTGGTAGTCACGTTAACTATCGTCCATATACCAACTTTACAGACAAACCATTTTTTTATCAAGCATTGTGATTTAAGTGCCTATCTACGTAATTTGTAACACACGACAACTAAAAGCTCTAGAGATGGTGACATTTATTTCATTTACTTTGGCTAGAGTCCGCATCTTCAAGTACAAGTTGTTTGAACAAATGATATTCCTTCAGTTACTTTCATTGTTGGCTGTCTTCCATTTCGTTAGGAAGGTATCGGGGTGGAAATGCTGAGCCAGTGGACATTCGCAGATAGCCTGTGTCCTCAGCAGACACGGCGGAAGTCGCAGTGGGCGCGATTAGCTCGTACGTTACTAATTACACACAATTTGGGGAAGTTGGGCCAGATTGGAGGTTAGGATACATTTTTTTTTAATTCCAATCATATTTTTTTTATAAAAAAATTAGTAGGTTCTAACGTAATGTACCTACGTTTTGTCTTATTCAACGTCTGACTCAATAAATTTGTCTTAAAAAATGTGATAAGGTTTTGTATAGTTAAGCGCTTCGTCCTTACTAATCATGTTAGCTGGATTCTAAGACACAACTTTTGCTAATTAAATTACTAACCGAGCTGAGGCGACAAAACCTAAATTGTTGCAGCTAATTAGCGCTATTAGCGAAAACTTGGGCACTGGCGTACACAAGAAAAAACAAAAAAGGAAGCAGAACTACAGTCTACACACACAGTAGTAGTACAGTCTGTTTAAAATCTTGCGTACCTCTTTTCTTAAAGGCATGTATGTGAGCGAGCATGTTTCTTTTATAAGGCCTAAAAGCTAAACACCCTACTACTCCACCACTTCCCCCCGCTTCACCCGCTCTATCGCCCTACATCTCTGTCCGAAGCCGCTTTATCAGCGTAATGTCCACACAGCGCTACCTGATCGGAACCTGGGGATATTCGAGACCTGGGGACCTATCCCCCTTTTGGTGACAGGGAGACAGATAGAACTTAAAAATAATAAAATTTCCATCTTTCCTCCTTTCAACAACAGTAGGACTTTCAACAACAGTAGGACAGATAGAACTTTTTTGTCCCATCTGTCACCCTAGGCGGACAGAGCAGGGTGACAGATGGGACTAATTCACATTCAGGACCTGGGGACATTTGGGATATGTGACATGATCCACCCTAATGCAATATTCATAATATGCTCGAAATGAGAGGTTTTCGCTTCATTGAGAGGCTTTTCGTTATATTTTGGTGATTGACTTTGTCGTTCCCAAAAATGATTTCACGATTGGATATTATATTCATCTTCTTCTTCTTATCGTGTCACTAGTTCTTTCGAACCAGTGTGGTGAAAGGATTTCAACTGCGCCTCGAAGAGGCTCCTTTCGTGCACTTCTTTTGGGCATAACATATAGCATTTAGTTCCAAACTAAGCTGTTATTAATAAATGACATAAGTAGAAAGGTGATCTTTGTAGGATAGGTAGGTAGGTACTACTCGGGCGAATGAATGAACATGCCACCGGCTGCCACTCTCGCTCGGCACGTGACGACACCGTGGCTTAGTTGGTAGTGACCCTACCTACGAAGCTTGGTGTCCCGGGTTCGATCCCCGGCCGGGGCAAATATTTGTGTGACGAACACAAATGTTTGTTCTCGGGTCTTGGATGTTGTGATGTATTGTATGTGTCCACGCAACCTGCGCCACAGGGAATCCTAGTGCAGGGGTGTGAGTGTGTGAATGTTATTATGTTTATTTATTTACTTGCTGCGTCCCCCGCTGCCCCGGGCGACACCCTCCGTGTTTGTTCTTCCTCTAATTGCTCTGCCTTATCATCACTTATCATTACCAAGCATTACAGGACCTTTTCTTTTGCACAAACGTCATTCGAGCCACGTGTCATGTTCATTCGACCGAGTTATACCTCCTATTGCTAGAGATCGTGCCTCCCCCCTCTTATTTTGCGAAACCTTACAGGATTATGAAATTAACTTATTAGATGACACGGATGGTCGAGTGGCAAGTGCATTAGACTGCCACGCCCGGTGTCACGGGTTCGATTCCCGCTTCAGGACAAGAATTTGTGAAATGAAAATCGGTGTTTGTCTTGCGTCTGGGTGTTTTCTAGTATCCTATGTATGTATTTACAAAAAAAAGTACAAATAAGTATTGTATCAGTAAGCTGGTTCCCATAGTACAAGCTCTGCTTAGTTTGGGGCTGGATGGCGGTTTGTGAGATGTCCAAAATATTTATTTTTAGTATTTATTTATTAACTTTAAGAAATTAAGCTTTTCATAAACCCTGAAATACATCAAATAAATATTTCTTTATAAATTCAGCCAATTTCCCGATCCAAAGGATAAAACCCTATAAACTGCTAGTTATTCTGTGAGGGCCCTTTCTTTTCATGAGACAATGGAATGCAATTAAACTGTCGCGCCCCGGGCGGACGTACTCATTATGCCCCCGGTTGGGGCGCACTTAGGGCGGGTATTGGGCAACTGCCATGTTCTTCTTCTTATTGTGTCACTAGTTCTTTCAAACTTAGTGATTTCTAATGCGTCTCGAAGACGCTTCTTTCGTTCACTTGACACATATTTTCGAACTTTTTAGGCTCTATGACATGCTGATTTCCTCACAATGTTTTCCTTCACCGTTAAGCACATGTTTTAATGCACACATAATTTTTCTGAACAGAAATGTCCATTGGTGTACGGCCGGGTCCGAACCCACGACCTTCGGATCGAAAATTAAGGCACCTCCCACTCGGCCAACACGGCTTTTTAACTGCTCAGTAATCAGATCTGATAAAAAAAAATTACTGAGTATCTAATTAATAAATTAAATGATGTAATGTAAATAAGTTCTCATTAGTAAAACACCACAACTTTGGTGGGTTTCCAACGAGAAACACCAAAACGATTATTAAGATATATTTAAATATTTATTCCTTCTATATTCTACCTCAAAACAACCGAATCTTGCATTATTAGTGTATCTCTAATTCTATTTTGGAAGTCTTAGTTAATTGATAAACTATTTTTAAAAACTATCAACATGCAACCAATTTGAACCAGTCTCATCCGTCCTGAATTCTCCCCTGTCTCAGTTATCCAGCAGATCCGGATTAAAATTTTAATATACGCAGCGCCAAATAGCACCAAATAGCCCGGTCCGGACCGATATTGGACGAAATGGCGTCACAATACACTTTTTAAGCTGTTTAAAATGGTTGGACATTTAATTAAAAGGATACTATCGAGGATTTTGCAAGAAATATCATTTATAATGACAGCCATTACTTTCAGCATTTACTACTACACGTTGGTCTCTCCTTTAGCCATTGAGCCCGATGGCTCTTCTCATCCGGCGGAAACCAGCCACTGAGCCACTCCTAACTACACCGGTGGACGTACGTAAGCTTCCACCACTTAAAAAATATCCCTCACCATTTTAAAGAATCCACAACTCCACAATCATGCCGAAGACACTGAACCGAACTGGGCTGTAATTCGGTATGATGAAAAGGTCACGCACGCGATACCACGCGGGCAAACCCACGGTTAGCAGCTAGTACTCATACACTCATTACTCTTTTTCGCAGTCGGGTAAAGTTTTTCTTCATCAATATCTATCTATATATAACTTTTGTCCTGTCTGACTGACTGACAAACAGCCTACAGACTAATAGCAAAGAATAAGTAATATTATGTATCATAGTGGACTATAGCATCACACACGGCTAGTTTACACGCTACAAGCTAGCGAGTGAGCGAGTTAATGTAAGAATACTATTAATTATTAATGAATTATTTTTATTAGCAATTTATGTAAGATTTATACACAATTATTTAGCTCTAATTTTAAGTATTTGCTCGACAAAAGTTGATGCAGTGATTCTAATTTAAAGTAAGACCACAATGTATAAAGTTTCATTCATTCATTCATACCTCAAAAGATAAAATAATACAATTTTGAAAATTCAATACACCACAAACAAAGTTGTGGGTGTCTAGTTCATAAATATTTTTCGAATTGCATCAAACCCAAAACGTGCGTCAGAAACCCTCAGGCAAAGTTGGAATACACAGACATCCGGCCGACTGCATCCGCAAAGGTTGACAAGTGGAAACCCAACATGGAACTCAGCTGCATGTGCAGGAGGCAGGGGGCTGAGGCAGGAGGCTAAGCCTGGAGGCGGGAGGCAAGTGTGGTGACACGGTGCGCCGGTGCGTGAGCTTGTATTGCAGAGGGTAAAATGGCGCTTGTGTAGCTCTCAACAAGCTTTCGTAATAGTATATTATGCACTAAGGGGATAAAGCAGTGTCTTATGTCGCGGGTGGCATATTGAACCCTGAGCTAACGAGGGACTCAGTTAACTCCTGAGCGAAGCGAGGTTGTTATGTAGAGTCTTGAGTGACGCGAGGTTTTTAAGCTGCCCAAGACGAAGACAGGCTTTATCCCAGAGGAGCATACGCTACTTTTCACACCTTCTGCGAGGCAATAAAAAGCCAGGGCTCCGAACTCAGCAGCTAACACCATCTTTTGTTTCACAATCTTTGAAGTCGCGCCTTTTTTCTTTTTTAATTGTGAGTGGCCAGTTCGATTTTAGAACACACCGTTTACAATGCCATATGGGCGTTCTTTTACTTAGAGTTTTCCAAGACTTTTAGCTTGTGTATAGCTGATCATGTGTCATTATGATTGTCATGTCTCTTTTAGGCTAAGCGCGCATTACGATTTTACTCCTTGCGACACGATTTTAAAATCGCGCTGTAAAATGTCGCAGCAAATAAGTAAAAAAGTGATTTTTCTGATTTTAGATTTGTTATCATTTGTTTGTAAACATAAAAATTCAAGTGAATTTTCTGTGACATTTTATTTTTATTACGACATCGCAATGAAAAAATCTATAGATTATTCATCCTCAAAATGGATTTTGTACAACTTGCTTGTCTTGCTTTGCTTCTGAGGAGAAAAAGAAATAAAATAAAAATAATTCGTCAATACTGGACTCATACTTTCACAGCACAAAGGTTTCTTTTATTTAAAATGTATAGTGACTGAAATACTGATTTTATTATTGCAATGCGCGCGGTCAAGCGCGGGGCCGTACAACTGCGTAGGCTGCAATTTAGTTTGCGGCAATCGCGTCGCGACTAGTCGCGCAAAAATGTGACAAAATCGCCGCGATTTTTTATCGCAAAAGCGCGCACTGACATAAAAACTCATACTTAATATTTCTCAAAAATATCGCGCTATTAAAAATCTTAGTGCGCGCTTAGCCTTACTGAGACAACCTCTGGTTTACGTGCAAAATAAAAATGAATCTTTACTTATTACCAAAAAAAATCATACATGCAGTAATGTTAAATTACATTGCATACAGAATTCAAATGGAGCGCTGTTGTTGTCGGCACTCTTCGACCTCGTGACATTTTTGTCAATCTCATAAACCAAATAATTTCATAATACACCAACTAAACTTGACACTGTGTTGGGTCTCATCTAGATGAATCCTGCAGGGTAGTCCAACAGTCCACATGCAACATTTTAGTTCCCCATAAACATGAAACTCAACTCAAAAAGTTGGAAAAACTGTATTCAGTTCAACGTTTGTTTTTTAGAACCAACTGTCGGACAGTAAGGTGCCTCGGCCTGTACGCGGTGCTGGTTCGTTGAACGAATGTAGGTACTCGCATATTTATAACACGAATAACATTTTTAAGCCCTTCGTTTTGGTACCTCGTCAAAAAAAAATGGGTTGTCTGTAAAGTTGGTTTACGGACGATAGTTTAAGGTAACTACGTCGTAGCAAAACATTGATGACAGCGTAACGGATGAGCGTTACCGGACAACGTTTTCGTGCATGCAGCCAGCTTTCAACGATTTATTAGACGTGGTCACCTCAATAAAAGAGTTGATTTAAGTAAATCAAATAAACCTTATAACTGGAATATTTTCAATCAAACGCAGTGATTTGATTTAATTTATGGTTACAAATAACTAACTGCATAAACCAATAAGCAAACCACTAAATACACAAACAATTTGTATTTATATTAAGCGGAGGAGTACCTACGAGTACCTGCGACGAGCAGAGGGTTCTTATCAAATACAAAATTAAAAAAATTGAGAGTTCACACAACTTGGAAACCTGATATTTTTTAACAGCTATATTTTTATAAGAAACTAAGTCCTATGTACCATCTTGATAAAAAAAGTCTACATAAAAATGAATTAAAAACGGCCCATTTGTTTGGGAGACGAAAGCTTTTAACAAGACGACACTGATGGTCGAATGGCAAGTGTATTGGACTGCCACGCCTGGTGTCGCGGGTTCGATTCCCGCTTCAGGACAAACATTTGTGTGATGAACATCGGTGTATGTCCTGAGTCTGGGTGTTTACTATGTATTCTATGTATTTACAACAAAAAAAAGGATTTAAGTATTCTATCAACCATCTGGTTCCCATTTTACAAGTTCTAATTAGTTTGGGGCTAGATGGCGTTGTGTGGAATGTCCGAAATATTTATTTATTTATAACACACAAATTTTATATTGAGGTTTAAGGTCATCATCATCACTAACCCCAATGATTAGTGTGCTGATGCGGTCACCCATCCAGGCGGTCGTCCCGGGCGTTCGCCGCGGCTGCCGCTGGCTGTACATGGGTCGGGCATCCTGCCAGGGATGAGGTGCCTAATAAGTTATTATAATAATTTTATTATGACTCATTCCTACACTACATTCCTAACTACTCACATAAAATGAGTGGCCAACAAAAAAATACAAAATATTTATTTCGAAAACAGTGCATTCAGATTCCTCTAAAGATTAAGACCCATTTGCTCTCCTAGCCGAGATGAAGTCTCAGGTGTGGGAAAATCATAGGCTGATTATAGTGATTACTCGCCTCGATAGATAGAAAGGTAAAGTGCTGAACTATGAACAGCACAGCAGTCACCACATGGTACTGCCACAATAGACACAGTTATGGTACGCTGCCCTGCGTCAGCTATGGACCACTCCTCTTCCGCTGCGATGCAATTACGGGACTAGATTGTGCAAGCTGCCACCAGTTACTAATGATGGTTGAACACACACTAAAACTAGATGAAAACAGACTGATAAGCAGAGAGATATATTCATCATCGTCCAGACGAATCCAATGAACCTAGAGTCTTAGAATTTCCGTAGTGTGGTATGAAGTGTAGAGCGCGCTAAAAAAAGTTAATTATTTAGGCCACTTAAGCAAAGAATAGGTAATATAATTGTATCTTAACTTGGGTTCGATGGAAGAATAATTTTACGATTTATTTTAATATTTAATATATTTATTTGAAGAATTATTTTATTTATTATTATTACTAGTAAGTAAGCTAATTTTGAAGACATTTGTGATTATTACAAAAATGTTAATTATTACGATGATATTATTTTAAACCACTAGCTAATGCCCGCAACTCCATAATTTGCGTTATTAATTTTATAAAATCTTTTCTTAGCTTCTTGGCGAGGACATACCAAATAAATTTGAAGTCCCAACGTTGAGTGGTTTGGCACGTGCTTCGTCTGTCAATCAGTCAATACTGATGTAACTAAATGCAATAGATAAATACTAATAGTACTCAATAAAATTATACTACACATTAAATTTTCGCATATGGTGAGTCACAGAGAAAGTCGGTACTGAGTAGATCAAGTTCTGTTCAGGTGATAATTTTATTGAATACTGAGAATTTCATCAAGGCAACCAAGAGAAACCTTCTGGTAATATTGGAGGAAGTTAAGTGACTCATAATATTAAACGTTTACCTACTGAAAACTTATGCCGTCTTGCACCAAACTATCAAAGTTCCTAAGCAATTACTTAAGTCACTTGACAGTTCTTAACGGATCTTAACTGAATTTAGATCGTTAAGAACTGGCAAGCAAGAAAAGTAATTGCTTAGGAGCTTTGACAGTTTGGTGCAAGTAGGCATTAATATCGTATAATGAACTATGTCATGAATATATCCTATCTAACGTTATGAAGGAAGAAAATGTAGTGGACAAAACTAGTGACAGCATTGGTTCCAATGGAAAGGGAATGAAAATTGGATTAAACTTGGAATTACATAGACTAAGCTGAATCTTAATTTTTAATTATCTAAAATTAATATACAAAAACTTCGACCAACAGTAAAACTAGCTCTATACTCAGTTTAAATTTATACTTTACAAATAAACTCAACTTCAAAAAGAGTTAAGTCGTAATAAATCGGACACCCAGTGTTAATATAAGATGATAAAATACTTTAAAGAATACCTACTGGAAAATGTTTGTAAATCCTAATAATAGCCAAACAAAATAGATATTATAACTTTTTTTTACGTTTACCAGTGAGAAATAACAATACCTATTTAAATCTAATAAGGGCAATACAAAAAGGCGGCCTTATCGCTAAAAGCGATCTCATCCTGGCAACTGTTTCATGGACAGTAATAGAGAAAGAAATGAAAATTGTATTTTCTGAATTGAACCATTTTCATACAAGGACAAAAATCTTTTAAAGCTTTCTCTTATTTTAAAATTGTAGCGCAAATCCAAACTTGATCTATTGAATATTGTGCTAATTTTAGTTTGTATATATATACGAGGTAATGTTGATATTTCTAATGGACTCAGTAGGTATTTACCTACTGAGTCATCATTAGCCAGGTGAGTATGTTATTACACACATTAATAAACAAAGTAAAAATATTTGCAATGGTTTGTTTAATACATCCGGACTGAAAGTAGTAAAAATAATACGGTATGTTACTCCTGTAAACAGGATGTTACAACTCCGCCATGTTGCCGCTCCCAGTGACTCTACAATATATTTTTTATAACACATTTGCTCGTAAAGAGTCACTTATTTCACCAATTTCAAAATCGTAATGTATCTCATTACGTACTTGTGCGTTATTGTAATGTAAAACATACGACTTTCTTCCTCCGAGCCAGGGGGTTAATAAGGAAAAACACACGGTTTATCAAGACGCTCTGTCTAAAACGAACGGTACTTTTTAAAATCTTAGCAAAGAGTTTTTATGTCAGAAAAGTGGTCAACATTTCATGAATAAAACTTAATTTGGGGGATAAAATATAATAAATAAACATTTAATTCTTTAATTTAATTCATATTGACCATTAATTACAATCATAACACAAAAATAATAAAGTGAATAAAAATAAGTGATGGTATGGTATGGTATGGTATGGGTAAATCATGGAGCACGTGATAGATTATTGTAAACAGTAGGTATTTATTATGAAGTAAGTATTGTAATTTTGATTTTATTAATTGTTCGTTAAAATCCTTTATCTATTGTTGAATTATCATAATAAGCTTGGACATTTTAAACAACGCCATCTATCTCCAAACTTGGCAAACATGTTTTATGGGAACAGATAACTGATAGATATTGGAACGTTTTTCAATTATGAAAGATGAGAGAATTATCTCTTTTACCGTATAATGAAACGTAATGTTGTATTGGATTGTGTACAACTTCATTTTTCAAATTGGTTTTAGGATAAGTTCGGTCGGTTGTTCATTATAGACTACCTTCATTGTAAATGAGACTGCTTTAAAAGCAGCTGTGCGTCCATTATCGGGCTAGTCTTCGTCTGGCAGCTAAAGTGAATAACTACTTGAAAAAGGTGATGTACCTACCTACCTCTTACCTATTATCTACCTTTTTAATTGGGAGAACTAAATATTTTTTACATGTATTTTCTTGGCTTCTCCAGTGTTTCAATTTATTGAATATTTCATAGTAAACTAATAATATTTCCTAGTTTTATGTTTTGTAGTTCCTGTCTTATTTCTTGTAACCTCATTATAAAATATTTAGCGTAAAAGTAGATTAATACTCCATCAAGTGTAATAATTTGCGAGACAAGCGGTAGTTTTAAAATAAATTGTGCACATTCTGTAAAACTTCATGATAGTGATTTGAGGTAGACAATAAAATGCTATAACGGAATGATTTGTCTTGGTAAATAACTTATTTAGCATTATTTTGATAAGATTTCTTGATGGTTAAAATATATTTAGATATTTAAACTTTTGGAACCTAAAAACGCCCTGGTAATTATTGTTTTGGTAATTTAAATAAATGATTTTATTAATTTTATATTTATTTTCATTATTTCACTAATATTCTTTACATTTAAGATCCCTTTTCTAACACACGCTTGCTTGGAAAAAACTTGTTTCATATTAATACTTACGTTGCTCTTGAGTTGTTTTATTTGATTGGACAAGCAAAAAGCAATAAGAATATCTAGAATTAAGAAATCAGAATGTTGATAAGATATCCGTGCCTTGTGAAATAAATATATGAAAAATGGAGAAAAATTGACTCAAGATGTTTACAGATAACATAGGCGTTGGTCTTCAGTGCTCTTCGGAGTAGCATACTGTGGTGCAGCTGGGTAGGTACCAACACCGATATCGCACAGTGCTGACGAAGTGGCAAAATGGCCAGGACTGTTTGTCTTTCTTGTCAAAAGTTCATTGACACCACACATGACTCACATTTCGCCTCATCATAGTGTCATAAAAAAATTGGTAGTATTTCAACAGATTTTTTTTTAATTTTGGTTAGCTCAGATAGTTGTTTATAAACCGGTTTGTTTATTTTTATTAGGGAGGATATACTTCCAGATTGGTCCCATAGAAATTTCATGAAAATAATCGGTTCAGTACTTTGGTTTTGAATTCAAAATAGCTGAAAAAAGGTAGTTGAAGTGAAACAGAATTGCGTATTTTAATTCCCTGTGACTATTCAGTGGTGTTTACGGGCACTAGAACAGTCCAATAATTGAAGTCGGTTGTTGTATGTTATTAATGCTATTTGTCATGAGATATGCTGATAAGAGACAGTATGCCCGTGACCAAAACAGTTCTGGACATAGTATACGGCACGGTATTCGATACGGCACTGCTGACAGCGCTCGTCTAGTTACAGTGCTCTTTTCATCGGCACACAGTAAAGGCTTATCTAACTCATACAGGCATTAATTAATTTTCTATTCTCAGCATTTCAAATACTAATAAAAATAACAAGCCTAAAATCTATTAAGTTTATTATTCAAACGAAAATAAAAATCAAAATAAGTATAGATAAGTTTATTCATTCAATTATCATAATAATATTATTTCTTAGACATAAATCATTTGCGAATAAAATGCCAAGTTACGCGCTTGTCCTCCATAAATTGAGGACGAAATAATATCGAGGAGAGGCCTTCTAAGAAAAATAACTAACATCTCGAAAAGTGGATGTTCACAAACTAATTCGAAGATAAACAGTTGTAATAAAAAGGGCGGAGTGTGCGCCGGCTTTAGTAATGCCACAGTGTAGCGCCGCAGTAGGACAACTCACAACCGCGTGGCACATACATACTGGCTTTATAGTGAATGAAATACGCGTCGTAGGGCGGTCCCAATCGCCTCAAGAAAAATAATAAAATAAATCAATCCGTCGATTGGGACTGAGGTCCCAAACTTAGTGTAGTAGTGGGCCCAATCGATGGAAGCCTCTGTTTTCTGCATTTTGTTAACAGTTATTGTAGATAGCGTAAGACACACAAAGTTTTGTTATGTCAAATGTATAAATTTTTATAAGCTTTCAGTTCATAAACATAATGGTTGTATTCTTGGCTCTCATCATACTTCTATACTTGATAATAGCTGCTTGTGGCTTTGCCTGCGTATTTTAAAGAAAAGACCAGCTAATGTTACATCAAAATTTGTACAACTAATGGCACCTTTTATGTTGATTCTACAAGTAAAGCAGCGGGAGCACTTTTAAACGACTCTTTAAACGACCAATAATAAAATTAAATATAGTGTATAGTGTAATTTAGAAATGTACAACATAAAACCTCTAGGTATTTTATTTTTATTTTTTCGGAAAACTGACAGCTATTTACACGATTGCTTACAAAGATAAATATGGAAGGCCAATTAATAATATTTTCACAAATAGGTATTTAGAATTTTAAAGAAGTTGACGGACAATGACTTATAATTTAGTATTCTTACAATACTATAGATATTGTAGTGCCCCAACGAGGCTTACATGCGATTCTACCACTTTATTGTGTATTTTTTAGCATTTTTACCATGTGAAGACAGATATAAAAATAATATTATCATACTTTACTTCACAGATAGACCTTTCCCACCATACAGCCGAGTAGAAAGATGTCCTTCTGTATCCTACACTGTGTGCTATTTATAGTGATACAAAGGAACACGCGTCGGTACAATATCTCAGGACGTGACGTCACGACTGGCTCTATAAATCACTCGCTCCGCATGCCTCGGCTTCTTGGTCCTTGGGAATTGCTGACAAGCCCTATTACTGCCTAGCGCCTAGGCTTATTGCAGGGTACCTAAAACGTGTTCAATTTTGGTGTTTATCTTGGGCTGGAGTTTCGTTAGATTTATTATTCGATTTTATAATCAATATATTTTTTTTCTTATTTGTTCTCTGATATCATTAACACAATATCACAAATGCAAAAGTATGTGACGATAGAGTGATCACGCTGAAGCCACTGAACCGATTGATAGCCGGGGTCGAGTTCTGTCGCTACGAGATGACGTCAACGTCAAAAAATAATTCTGATGCCTAGATCACACGTACTTTACAACACGTACCCTATAACATAACTAACATACATAATAATATATTAACTTTATTAGTAGAGATATGCCTAGATCACACGTACCGAGTACTCGGGCGAGACAGTAAAATGTTACTCGGTCGAGACGGTGAAAGTTTACGTCACTCACTCAGCCGAGCACTCGGCGTTATGTTTATACGTACCGAGTACTTGGCCGAGAGCACTTTGCCGAGTACTCGGTACGTGTGATCTAGGCATAATATCTCTGGTAATAAAGTAAATATATTATGTATGTTATTTATATTATAAGGTATTACTATGTATGTTGTTTGTTGCCTGCAAATAAAACTATTATTATTATTGAGGTGAATAATTGAAGCTTATTCCTTGTTGAAGTAAATATACTAACTTGCCGTACTGAGAAAATAAAACTATACGCGCGAGGCTTTCATCATTCATCATCATTTATGTCATCAAAATAAAAGATACTTTTTGGCATAAAAATGATGACAATCACGATGTAACTCTACGGAGCGTCTACAGAGCGTCTACGGAGCGTCTACGGAGCGTCTACGGAGCGTCTACGGAGCGTCTACGGAGCGTCTACGGAGCGTCTACGGAGCGTCTACGAGTTGTACGCCGCTACGAGAGCTCTACGAGAAATATTACTACGAAACATGTAGTATGTTAGGATTAGGATAGATAATAATGCTGCCACGCCCGGTGTCGCGGGTTCGATTTCCGCTTCAGGAAAAAACATTTTGTGTGATGAACATCGGTGTTTGTCTTGAGGCTGGGTGTTTTCTATGTATCCTATGTATGTATTTACAAAAAAAAAGAGTACACAAGTATTGTATCAGTTTATCTGGTTCCCATAGTACAAGCTCTGCTTAGTTTGGGGCTAGATGGCGTTGTGTGAAATGTCTGAAAATAATTATAAAATTAAATTATAAAAAATAACTAGTACTAAAAACGAATAGATTAAGGTACGCCGAATAAGCTAAATCATCAATCAATATCATATTATAAAAGGCTTGGACCTGACTGACTGAAAGACGACGTACAAGCCAAACTGCTGAACGTCGAGACTTGAAATTTGGAGGGCGTATTTTTCAAGAAGTGCAGTCTAAGAAAATAATTCTGTTATTGTGTAATGCAAACAAAGTTTCTGACGTCAGCTAGTACATGCTTACTTACTAAATTTATCTTATTTTAAAACATGAAAATGTGTTTTTCAGCGACTAATGAATGTATCGATATGTGTTCGCGAAAAATAAATGAAAGTTCATGTAATAAATACCAAAATTGGAATTGATTTAAAGCGGCCGAGATAAAAATTCAATAAAAACTTTTTAATCGCATTTCCGGGGGAAAGAGTGGAAAAAGTTTGAAAAATATCGTCCGGCGCCATTAATCTGTGGAAAACAAGTGACATTCGAAAAACGAAACATCGGCAGGAAGCCAATCCAACCTGATTGGTTGGCAGCCTCTTTGTGCGCGGGGACTACCCTGATTCTTTATAAAAAGCACATGCCATTCAAAAATATACTCTATTTATATACATCAAAGGGGTGGATAGTAAATTTTTGGAGTGATAACGAGTTTTGTAAAATTAAAACGAGTAAAAAATAATTTGGAATTTTTGGTTTTTGTGTGGCTTTTCGCAGTGTTCGGTTACAGAGATTTGATTTTGTGGATTTTCACTGTTTTGATATTTTTGAAGTCTGTTTCGTCCTGGTTTTTTATACTTTTTGTACTAAGACCATACAATTTTACGTGTGTCACATACAGGATGGTAATTTTTAATTTCATTTAAAAGGAAGATGGCGTAATCATTGTGGTTACATGAATTAACTGACAGATAAGTACCTAAGATATTGAAAAGCTTTTTCCTATTACATTTTATTATTGTATAATATTATTATTCACCACAAACTGGGGTGACGATTGAGAATTTTAATAATTTTATCTATTTATCTTGTCATTTGTCAAATTGATCTCAATTTCTTTTGGTTAGTCATCGACATCTTAAGTCATTTGTTTTCTAAATGACAGTTATTTCCGGTAATATTTCCAGAATGGCGGGAAAGCCAACAGTCCAACCAGACGAACGTTATCTCAAATTACTTTACCCGCCATCACAAAGACTCGCTTATTAAATAAAGTGTCACCCATTTTGTTAGCGATCCGCCATTTTATTTTACGGTCGCCATTTTGTGACGAGTGAATTTTGGCGCGAATTGCACATAAATGTCGCGCGTTTTACTTTACTGTATTATTTTTTCCATTTTAGTGTTTCGCTGTTACTGTAGTTATTTTATGTGGGACGTAAATTCAGAAGAAATAAGCATAGGCCAGAACGTAAATCAAACTTATTAATTGACGACCGGTGTCGCGGGCCATGAACATCGGTGTTAGATAGTAACTCTTTATTGTACACCCCGAGGAAATATACATTATAAAAGGAAACAAATTAAAAAAAAAAATAAAAATAATAGAGGCTACAACCTTTGGATGGAGAGGAGTGATAGTAGTTGGCATCTGGACGGGTGAGTCGTAATAAAAATATGTATGATACATACATACAAATATTTACACAGATACACAGATACCTACATACTATATATTATAATATATAATATACATAATATATATATTATATACCCTAATTATTAAAAAAAACGTTTATGACAGCAATTTCAACTTCTCTAAATAGAAGTTCTTTACAGAGTGCTTAAACATAGGCAGCGACCGTATTGTTCGCAAAGATACTGGTAGTTCATTCCACAATTTAACAGCTTGCACAGAGAACGAGTCATAGTAGAAATTGGTGTTAGACATCGGTATACTGAGTTGGAGACTTTCGGATGACCTAAGATTGCGAGAGTGGGAGTTGCATAGAAAACTAAAAGGAGTGCTGGGGTTAAAGAGAACGTTGTGAAGGAGCGAGAGGATATGAGCATTCCGGCGGAGACGAATAGGAAGCCACTTGAGCTGAGTGCGATACTCGGAGATGTGGTCGTATTTTCGAAGGCCAAAAATGAATCGAATAAATACGTTTTGAAGTCGCTCGCGGTGTTTGTCGTGAGTCTGGGTGTTTTCTATGTATTCTATCAGTCATCTTGTTCCCATAGTACAAGCTTACTTAGTTTGGGGCTAGATGGCGTTGTGTGGAATGTCCGAAAATTATTTATTATTATTATTATTTATTCAGAATACCTATTAATAAGGATTATTTTTAGGGTGTCTCGAATTGTTACCTATTTCCACAATCCTTGTATGTTATGTAGGTACTAATCACAGATCTTTGTTGTTGTACTCTCATTTTGTTGCCAAATAAAAACTTTTTGAACCATTCGATAACTATTTTTTCCCGCGCTACGTGCTCGCTATTTCCGCACTCGCTCTGACATTGACAGCCCAGACAGTTGTTTTGACACGCCGTACGCCGCACGCCGCCATTCTGGCGGGAACGTGCTATTGTGCGGAATGCAATTATTGTAGATAAATAATGGATGATTACTACGCGTTATATTTAAAGCATTAATAATTTTATTTCCTAGAAATACGGAGCGGTGTGTCGCATATTCTTCTTGATGAAGAATCGCTCGTGTTTTATTTTTGCAACGCGTGTGTTAGCGAGCGACGAATCGGCTCGGTTAATACGCTAGTCGCTTTAAGAAGTAGGCATACAATTCCCTATTCAGTGACTAAATCAAGGTTCTCAACGCGAGGTAATTTTGTCAAAACATCCACAGAAAACCCATACAATACAATAGATTGGTCTCCCCGGTTTTTCCACTCGTTAACCGCCATGACCCGTTTGACATGCGCTGTCAGTTGCAAATTGCGCTGTCAAACAGTGCGATAGAGCAGTTCTCGATAAAAATGCTAGCTCTACACACTGGCATATATTATACTTTTGTGGAAAATACGCAGTGCGTATTTAATTTTATAAATGCTAGTTAAGTAAGCGGGACTTTAACAGTCAGTAGACCTTTGTAACGCGTTTAATACTCTAAATTCGAATTAAATGCGAGTTATCACGGCAAAGTACCGATATAGGTACACATTACAGGCGGCGCTCTGTGGGGTTAAATTGGTGGCTCTATCTAATCATATTTCAAGTTGGACTTTCAGGGATGGTTTATGTACCCAACTGCGAAGGGGTTATGTGTTTCGATTGTATGTACACATGTCTTGTATGTGGAGATATACATATGGTATGTATGATGTACCTAATTCTGTTCTTTTGGCGGGCCCTGACTCCATAGATTTGGATAAATATATCTATTAACTTGTCCTTCATAAAGCGTCGATGACATAAAGCTAGTTACAAGCTACAAGCCAGCGAGTTCGCTAGTAGCTTGTAAACACGCCCCGAGTCATCGACTTTTTTACTATCCTCCGGACCTCCGGACTACTTACTCGCTCACTCGCTAGCTTTTAAACTTGCTGGCTTGTAGCTTGTAAACTAGCACTGTGTCATCGACGCTTAAGGGGAATCCTCAAGGCAAATTTCCATACAAAATGTTTCGGACAAATACTCAAAAAGTACGCCGTATTATTAGTAATTTCTTCACACTATTCGTTTGGTCTAAAACATAGACCAAACGAATAGTGTGAAGGCAGGTTAGTCAGTAAGGTTTCATAATTTAAATTAGATTTTATACGTGTTTTTCATTAGTAGTGTTAGTTTAAAACACGTATAAAATCTAAATTTTTAATATAATTTTTTCAGATTTCTGCAGGCAGGTATTCTGTTAAATAATTATTGTTTAAGTTTATGTTCTTTAAGAAGTACATTGTTACATAAGGTCTTATTACAAAAGTAATTGCGTAGTTATACCATCATAATCTCATTCATACTATTGTCAAGTAGTTCCTTTTTCTCACACATCAAGTATTTTTGTTCGCTACATTTTAGCATAATTTGAGTACATTGCCCTTGAATTGTCTCTAATGTAACGACAGACCGACTGTTGTTGAACAATTACACTTACATATGTGTGTAGTTAAGGTTGTACCATAAACGTTACGTTTTGCTACCGTCGGCACCATTGTAGAGTCAAATTGTTATGGTAGAGTCATTTGAAAGAGACACCAACTAAAATCATAAGTTTGTGTTAGTACCATGTAAGTATCTTAAATTTTAATGAGTTACCTGCAAAGCTAAACCCATAAGTACTCGTTCCTTCCCCACCGTGTCAGCCCTTCGGTTCAGTTAGTGCAGAAGCTTTGTTTGTTACAAACATTTACATTTATATTTGTGACGTGTAACCATGTTCTAGAATTTTCAAATTCAAATCATCTAAAATTTTAAGACAATAATTCTTAGGAACTCATTTTAAATGTTTGAATGTTACACCTAATAATCAAGGTTTTACAAAAATATATTACAACCAATTCAATTGGACAGTTCTAGTGACCACCACTGAATAGTCACAGGTAAGCAAAATACGCAATTTTGTATACTTCACTGGCGTCTTTTTTTCAGTTATTTTGATTTCAAAACCAAAGTACTGAACCGATTTTCATTAAATTTCTATGCGACCAAAAACATTTTCTTTCAAATAGATTTACATACAACAAAATTCTAAGGTGACAAACAGTGAAAAATAAATTCTACCGAATTGAGAACCTCCTCTTTTTTGAAGTCGGTTAAAAATCACACCATTTCTGGTGTATCCTCTCATTTCAACAGACTCTATAACATTTTCTTTCAAATAGATTTACATACAACAAAATTCTAAGGTGACAAACATTGAAAAATAAATTCTACCGAATCGAGAACCTCCTCTTTTTTGTTTCGGTTAAAAATCACACCATTTCTGGTGTATCCTCTCATTTCAACAGACTCTACAACACTAAAAATGTTTAGTACATTTCCCCGGCTAACTTTGCATATAAACCACAAGTCCCCAATTCTCGGGGTTTAACTGGGATCACCCGACACCTGGACCGTTTAGCCAACCGTGTGCCCGGCCGCGGGACGCATACAGATGTCGAGATCGAGGGCTCGGGCCACATGGGACTCCCACAACGGATGTTAACCATGCATGTCATAAAATAATCCTTCAGTGAGCACCGAAACAACTTGAGCAATAAAACTAAATAAATAAATAATAATAATAAAAAAATAAATAAATTGGACATTTCACACAACGCCATCTAGCCCCAAACTAAGCAGAGCTTGAGCTATGGGAACCAGATAGCTGATAGAATACTTATATACTTATTTGTCAATACATACATAGAAAACACCCAGACTCAGGACAAACATCGATGTTCGTCACACAAATGTTTGTCCTGAAGTGGGAATCGAACCCGCGACACTCGGCGTAGCAGGCCACTCGACCATCTGTGTCGTCGAAAATCTCGTAGGATCCTATTTTCCTACGTAATTGTAAACTTTTTTAATGATAGACGGATGTTTGTTTCTCAATCACGCCAAAATCACTGAAACTGAACTGATTTAGCTAATCAATATAAAAGGCTTGAAACTGACTGACTGACAAATAAAGTTCAGACCAAACAACTGAATGTAGAGGCTTGAAACTTTAAGGATGTGTGCGTCAAGAGCTGAAGTGAGTACTAAAAGAGGAATTTTGAAAATTTGCATCGCAAACTAAGTTGCGGGTGACAGCTAGGAATTGATATATCTGGAATAATAAGTTGACTACATTTTATCCTGTATCCTTTATATCCTTAATCACCTTTATAAAACACAGAGGTTAGCTGGAAGAGAATGCTTATACTTATTTTTGTAAATGTCTTCAAATCCAAAATTTATAAACACTTTCTCGAAAAATTATTTGAGCGAATCATCTTCATGAACTAATTTTTTATTTAGATCAACTTTTTAAATAGGTACTTTATATTTATTTATTTATATATATACATATAGTATTATATCTTTATATATATTTATGTATGTTACATAATTTATAATATTTGTGTAGGATAATAATCATTCCTTAATGAAATCTGTTCTTCGTGCACTACCCACGCAACTGTTCACAATACACAAAGGTTTAGCTGGAAGATAATGCTACATAGCATTAAGTTCGCCTTTGTACTATTTGTTAAGTGCAATAAAATGTTTTCTATCTTTCTATCTATTTTTTACTTTGTGCAATAAAGCATTTTCTATCTGAATCTATTTTGATTGATACCTTGTGTCAATGAGTTAGAAAGTGACATTGTTAACCTACTTTTTTCTCGATACTAGTCGGGCAAAGACGCAGGCAGCTAGTAATATAAACCGATTCTGTTACGACTAAAGCGTCGATGACACATGGTTTTTTTACAAGCTACAACCCAGCGAGTTCGCTTGAAGCGTGTAAACTCACCCAGTGTCATCGGCTTTTTACAATCTGCTTGTTGACAATCCTTCCCGAAAGCTAACTCACTTACACGCTAGCTTTTAAATTTGGCAGCAATCTAATATCGTGAGGAAACCGGCATGTCATAGAATCTAAACAGTTCTAAAAACATGTGTCAAGTGCACAAAAGGAGCCCTTTCGAGGCGTATTTAAAATCCTTTTTAAATATACATAAATTATTATTTTGTCTAGATACTCTAAAAGGTGCCGCAGCCTATCGAGTCACCAGGTCTCCGTTCTGTGCCTTATATTTTTCAGAACCAAGTCAAACTGACTATTTTTGACAAACAAATATTGATTTTGGTTTTGTGGTGTAGGTCACTGAAGGGATTCCAACTTTAGCTATAGGTGAGCTGAACAGTGTTTTGTATCATCTTATTGTTTTGTTATTATGTTGAAAAAAGAACTTAAAAAACAAAAACTTAAAATTCTTTCACCATACTGGTTCAAAAGAACTATACTAGTGACACAATAAGAAGAAGCTTGTAAAAAGCCGCGTGTTATCTACGATTTAGACGAAGTCACGTGCGTACGTTAGTACTGTCATTACAAGTCAATGTAGTCTGGTAAACGTCGATCTAGACTACCTATTTAGATTGCGAGATATCTAGATAGGTACATAGATAACCTAGGTGTGGTAACGACAGGTTCTGAGCTATGTGCGCCGATTTATGTATGAATTCGTTACGTAACGCAAATACAACCATTTTCTCTCACTCGTATCCATTTTGTAACATTCATTTTGATGGTACACTTGGTGGAAACGTATTATACCTAAATGCTAGTTAAATATTACGGTAATCATTTTCACCTTATTTTCATTAATTAATAACCGCATCATCATCATTCATTAAATATTTTTTTCATAGAAAATTACTATACATACATAATGAAATACGGTTTTTTATCAGAATCTATCGCTATATGATGTAGCGAAAGCATAAAAACGTGGTTTTTAGATAATCTATATACATTTCTTGTTAAATCCTCTTGATAGAGAATGATAGAGTATATATATCTAGATGGTACCCACTATCACAAAGAGTCTTGGCTCAACACCCTCTGTGTGACCCCGCCTTTGTTCTAGAAACTAGAATACACCCTCCCTGGGTAGAGTTCACAGTTTCTATGTTAAAGATAAAAATATACGATCTTTTCGTAACTAGAATCTAACAGCGTTCGTATCTTTTAGAAAGATTATCCCGAGTATAGAGATCAAAGTAAAATTACATATTATTATTATATATACGCATAACTTCGGCGTAATTTTATTTTGATATCGTTCCTAAATCATATAGAAAGAGTATTTGCATAAAATTTCAGCCAATTGGTTCTGTGGTTTTGGCGTTATTGAGAAACATACATGCATCCATTCACCCTGAAAACCTATTTATGTATTTTAATTATTCTATAAATAAATTATCATATCTTGTAAAATAAAATAAAAAAATAGTGTGATCAAGTAACTTATTTGCAAATTTTTCTGCATTAAATTACGTAATCAGAGTTCTGCGTTGCTCTATTTTGGTCAGGGGCATGCTGGAACCCTTGGGATGCTCAGCTCATCTGTGTAACTTTACTCTAAAGGCCTCTACACACCAAAGCCGCTGGCTCCCGGCGGCACATGTGCGGCGGCTCTCTTGTCTATTAAATAATTGTATAATAAATTGACAAAATTGTGTATGCCTGAAACTAAAGGAAGATAACATACTTAGGACACCAATTTACTTGTGTACTTGTGTTTTGGCAAATAATTTATATTTATTGACGTGACTACGTCTAATAAATCGATAAACGCCGGCTGCATGCACGAAAACTTTGACGTCATTGTCCGGTAACCCTCATCCGTTACGCTGTCAATGTTTAATTATGACGTTAAACTATCGTCTGTAAACCAACTTTACAGGCAACTATTTTTTTTTTCTTTTTAATAGCCTGCCGCCAGCCTGAGAAACCGGCACTTTTTGAACAGTCGCATACAAAACGCTAACCCGTTGCGCTGTGCCGCCGCCGGGCCGGGGCGGCAGCTTTGGTGTGTAGAGGCCTTAACATACAATAGGCTTGCTTATGATAAGTAGGTATCTTAAATGCCAATACCGCCCACACTACGTCAGTAGTAGTTGTATTTTGGACCTTGAAGACAACCGGTTAAACTACTTTTAGTTTCATACAAACTATGTCAAACGCTGTGGCTTTAATCATACTAACTGATCAATATTCTATGGTACTGTGGCCCAAATCGTACTAACTATGGTGTATTCTATGGTTAAGTGTGTGATTACGTCATGTCAGATGCTGCGGTATTTTGAACCTTGGTGTTTGGTAAT
Source organism: Lobophora halterata (assembly GCA_932526365.1). Lineage (NCBI taxonomy): Eukaryota > Metazoa > Arthropoda > Insecta > Lepidoptera > Geometridae > Lobophora > Lobophora halterata. Next base: position 7,123,765 of record OW052027.1, on the reverse strand, counting down.
AAAGGTGTTTATTTTGGTGAATTTGGTTATTGGTTGAGAAATTGATTTGTGGTTATTCAGGTTGTAAAGTTTTGGTTCATCCTTGAGGTCGAAGGTGAGGTGTAACGCTCAAATCAATTGCGGTTTTTTTTAAATTACGAAGAACGTTTTATATTTGCTTTGGGCTCCACTAAAGTGTATTTAAGCCAGTGTCAAGTATTTTATATCGCATTCGCAGTCAAGTTAGTCCTGTAAGGGCGTGGTGGTGACGACTTTACTAGAGGCTTCTATGGAGTTTTGGAGGCAGCACGAAAAGTCACGTTCACGAGCACTTAATGAGCAAAAAACGACGTTTTTATACAAGTTTATTAAATAATACAATGCCGCCGACATATCATTCTCAAGTTCCCGCCAAAACTCTTAACTCGCCATTTTGTAGAAATCCAAAATTCTGACTGTACAGATACAACGTATTACCCCGTCTGCATTGCACATTTAATTTTTTTTGGTTATTAAAAATTGGTGGTGTATTTAAAATCATTTTTTTTGTATCCTGAAACCTCTTAAGGTTTGTGGAGACACAAGTTTCGTCTTAAACTACATTATACACGTATTTTTTACCCGACTGCCAAGGAAGGGTTATGTTTTTCGCGCGTATCCTGTATGTATGTATGTAAATTTCTGGGTTACCTCGTATCTTCCAAACGGCTCTATGGATTTGACTCATAAAGTATCGTTAGATTAGTCTCAATAACCCGAGTGTTCTTAGATGGGTTTTTTACAAAAATAATCATAATGGCTGATTTTTGGAGCTAAATAGTAGGTATTTATTGCGGTCATAGGTAAGCTTGATTTTTGTGTAGATAGTTTTTTGTGTGCATACTTACATTCTACCTTATTGTGATTGATTTTTGACCATAAATGTTAAGCTGTATGTAAAATAAAAGTTGTCTCAGTTCAGGGACATCCTGTATAATTCGCAACTCGAGTTATTGCAATATAACACAGACTGTATAAGCGCCAACGTGCAACATTTCGCAACCCCCTGTATCTCAAACCTTGACCCTTCTTGTCATAGCTCTTATCCCTTCCAGATACGGTTCATAATTCTATATTATAAAAGTTTTTAAGGTAATCACTTTGTACGAAGATGAGCGATAACAAAAACAAACCGTAAACACCCTGAAAAGTCATAGAAAAGCAAAATGCGTATTATCGTTTATTTTGAAGACATTATTATTTTCAGTAATCTAAATATAACTGAACAGATTTTGATGAAATTTCTATGAGACTTATCTGAAAGTATAGGATATACTTTCGGATTACTCCAAACAAACAAAGAGTTTTCAAATTAGTTTCTAAACAACAAAGTTCTGAAGAAACAAACACAAAAAAACACTCAACTGAATTGAGGACCGCCTCTTTTTTGAAATCGGTTGAAAATAACCTGCCTCGCCATTTTGTTTTATTAGAATGATTTTTTGTTAGACACAGAAAAATAGAATGTCCCCCTTATTATATTTTTTTAGAGCTGACAAATTATACATTGCAACGCTAGACTTTGTGATTTTAAATTCTACGAGTCATCGGTTTGGTCATGGTGTGCCTAGTGTGTTGTGTCATAGCCTTCGATGTCATCATTTTATAGCTAAAAGTATTGTTTTTTTTTTTTAATTTTAATCTACACTTTTTAAGTTCGTGGTCCTCTGTTAGATATTCATTTCAAACTCCTTCTTTGTAGTCGTGTAAAAATCGCTATAGTTTGTAAAACTCATTGGAAACTTAATTGGATTGTGATTTTTTTCCTCATTCTTGTGTAATTCATAATAAACATAAACATAAACATTCACACACTCACACCCCTGCACTAGGATTCCCTGTATCGCAGGTGGCATGGACACATACAACACATCACAACATCCAAGACCCGAGAGAGAACAAACATTTGTGTTCGACACAAATATTTGCCCCGGCCGGGGATCGAACCCGGAACACCAAGCTTCGTAGGCAGGGTCACTACCAACTAAGCCACGGTGTCGACGCATAAATACATACAATACATATACATAATGCATGTTATGTTTAGTTAATAAATTAAAGAAAAAAAAATACGGTCACTTTGAAATCTTCATTTATATAGTTCTATCAGTCAAAAGTTGTGGACGTGGTGGCCGAATGGATGAGGCCCTTACCTTGCGGTCTGATAGTCGCGTGTTCGAATCCCGGTGACAGTCATGCGTAAATGGGTTTTTTCGGTCGAAAAAATCTATGTATGCATCCCACGTTCTCGCAACGGTGAAGGAAAACATCGTGAGGAAACCAGCATGTGGTAGTACCATACATATGTGGAGTGCACGAAGGGAACCTCTTCGAGGCGCACTTAAAATACTTTCACCACACGGGTTCGAAGGAACTATTGACACGATAAGAAGAAGTCAAAAGTTAAATCGCTTCCGCCCGTCCCCAGTGCTCACCCTATAATTGACGATCTCTCCAATTAAGACGACTGTTACATTGAGTTAAGTAGCTCAATTGGGCCGGCTGTCCTAAGTGCATTACCCCAAGTTAACCTCAGATCATAATCACGATGTCCGTCCTAATTCCCGTGACAAAGAGGCGACTGCGCGATAATTTGTTGAATTAAGTGAGTTAGGAGATTTGCTCTTGCCATTGCAACAAACGTAGCCTTAGCTTTTCGTTATCATAAGAAAGATAGGTTTTTCAAAGAATTGTTTTTAGGTCTTTCGTTATAATACAGTACAGTACAGTCAGCTGCACCAACATGTATACACTCCCAAGCTTTCATATTTATATAAGGTACTCTTATGCCTACTTGCACCAAACTGTCAAAGCTCCTAAGCAATTACTTTTTTTGCTTGCCAGTTCTTAACGGTCCAAATTCACATTGTTAAGAACTGTCGAGCGAGTTAAGTAATTGCTTAGGAACTTTGATAGTTTGGTGCAAGTCAGCATTAATGTTGTAAAGACAAGTGCAGGCAAGCATTTTCAAATTAATGTACTTAATTCTCTTACATGTCAAAATTCTTGTCAGAAGAAGAATGTCTTTGCAAAATAAAGAGTATCATAAATGTGAAAGCTTGATAGTGTACACATATTTTTTTCATATTTTACTTACATTATTTTTACATATTTTGATTGATATAAAAATTTGTAAGTAAAATATGAAAAAAAAATATGTATACACACATTTTTTTTTTCATATTTTACTTACAATTTTTTTTCATATTTTTTTCTTTATCACTTTTAATATTTTAGACTTATGTATTTATTGTATTATTTTAATTTGTCATTAGCTTAAATGATGTGTGAATTTTAATTTAATATTTTAATTTTATTTAATTTAATGTTTTGTTCTTGTTAAAATGAATTTTGTACCTACTTTTGTGGACTAAGAGTCTGAAAATAAATATTGATGCAGGTGACTGTACCTATGTTAGCGGGTGGAAGTACGTTTATAAACAATTGTTATGAACAAGATGAGTCCAAGGATTGTGAAGATACATTATGACGAAAATCTGGTCATCAAATTCATAACTTTTATTAAATATATAGATAATCTATTTATTTTTTATTTTTTTATTACAGCATAAGCTAACTACTACAATCTATATATATATTACAATATTTACAAATAGAAACAATTGGACCAATTCAATAGATAATTAGATAAAATACTTTATTCTACACCCCAAGGAAAATACATTATAAAAGGAAGCTTTAAAATAAAATAACCAAAAATAATAGAGGCTATAATGGGCGGCCTTATCGCTAAACGTGATTTCTTCCAGCCAACCGTTGGATGGAGAGGAGTGATAGTAGTTGGCGTCTGGACGGGTGAGTCGTACTTCTTCTTCTTATTGTGACACTAGTTCTTTCGAACCAGTGTGGTGAAAGGATTTCAAGTGCGCCTCGAAGAGGTGAGTCATGAGTCGTACTAATAAATATGTACTATACATACATAGGTACATACAAAAGAGTTGAGACCATTTACAGACAGAAAAAAAACATCGCAACACACATCCATCGATTCACACATACATTATTTAAATTAATTATTATTATTTGATTACAATATTACCTACTCTGAGCAAAATCCTTGATCTGGTGGCAAGAATATTATATCTTGATTATACCTGAGAATATTACAATAATTACATTTTCAAAGTGACTCAGTGCAAAACATGCCACTTGCATTCTTAACAATAATGTAACTGAGTGACTAACTCATTGTAGCTTGCAGTACATAATAATACCGGGCCCAGTGAAGCTCCCTGCGAGAGTCTTCAGTCCAGCTGTGGACCTTTATGTATGTACCATTAAGGAAATATAAAGTAGGTACTTTATTCTATCCCTTAAGTACATGAAAGTACATGATTTTGTTACGTAATTAATTAAAAACTGTGGTTTATAAAAATATATGCACAAATATCTGGTAAGTGATTAGTTTAATCATTATACTATACATAAGACCTATGATATACTACTAGACCAATTAAAAAAATATGACATTTGTCATTAGGTTATAGAACTTATTGATATCTTCTTAGTAGATCCACATTTATTCGGTTAAAATTCTTCTTCAATTTTTTTAACAACAAATAACTAACTAATATAGCTCAAAATTTATTACAGCATAAGCTAACTACTACAATCTATATATAGGTATATTATAACATTTACAAAAGGAAACAATTGGGCCACCCATAGACCGTTGCAAACGATCTATAGGTAGCTCAACTGCTCCAACTCGATACCCGATGGCAGCGTGCCGAGGATACTGGCTGCATTGCCTCTTTGTATAGCAAGGCTTATTCTTTGGCCCAGATAGCTGCCAGCCCTCTGATCACGCGTCGCTTCGACCAGACGCTCTGACAAAATTTTAAAAACGCAGAAGGCTCCCATTCCCCATGGACCTAGGGTCTCCACCCCAAAGGGCTCAAACATGTACGACCTATCAAGACCTACATATTTACGCCGCTTGAGATCTTCAGCAGATATATAGCTTCATATAGCTCAAGCATATTTATAGACAAAATTGTTGATTATGTTAAATTGCACCATTTAACCACTTCATTCAGTCCCTAGTAGCGGTGCTTCTAATCTGCGAGCTGGTTTTAAAACCGGAACACCGCTGCAATCTGCATACCTTACAGCGGTAGTACTGAGACTTGGCCGTGCCAGTTATACAGGGTGGTTAATTAGGACAGGTCACAGGTCAGTAGGGATAAAAGTAATTGACATTTGCTGATGCTAATTGCCACAAATTTAATGAGTTGCCAGATCCAAAACTCATTTCTTGACTAATAATGATTTAATTTAGAATATTATGCAATTTATCTTCTATACTTTTAAAACAACACGCCTGACTGCAGACGACACCGTGGCTTAGTTGGTAGTGACCCTGCCTACGAAGCTTGGTGTTCCGGGTTCGATCACCGGCCGGGGCAAATATTTGTGTGACGAACACAAATGTTTGTTCTCGGGTCTTTTATGTTGTGATGTCTTGTATGTGTCCATGCCACCTGCGACACAGGGAATCCTAGTGCAGGGGTGTGAATGTTTGTTTAAAAAAAGAAAAAGATCGTCAGATTTATTATCACTGAGCTGACACTGTTATAGGTAGAGACTTAAAACCTGGACTTACGAAGATCGGTTTAAACCTATATGTATATATACCCACAGAAGTATTAAGGTATAGAATCACAAATCAATATAGTACATTGAAAATGTACCAAAAAAAAAAAGAAGCCACATTGGCTAACTTCTGGAACATTATGATCCAATGCTAATTTTCGAAAAAGAGAAGTAATAGGGCTTGGCAAATAGTTTATGGTAAAACTACTAGGCTTTTTTATTGTTAATAAAATTAGATCGTAAAAAGTAACAAACATTATTGGCAAATGGAGTTATTTCATATTTATTCACAAGGTGTCTGAATTTTTTGCGTCCTGACTTACGACTCCATCTTAATTTGACACTGTCTATTTTGGTGTTCTATAGGAACACCGTTTTTCATCTACGGTACTCTTATAACCATTTTAGAGTGTTTCGATACAATGAGGTAGCTAAAATTTGATAACTCGCACTGTTACCACTGCCACGTTTAAACAACCTATATTTTATTTACCCACACTTAAATACAAACATATGTACATAAGTGGCTGTAGATACCGCATTCCGAGTTTTCCTCAACGGCGGCGAGCGCAGGAAAATCTCCCACCACAGGGCACGTTGCGAAACCTCGCTACCGCAAGTATGTTTATGACCAAAGATTACGCATTGGTAAGGTGAGTATCTCGAATACTCACCTCACCAATGCGTTCAGTATTCAGTATTCAGTAATTTATTGCCATATTGGGTAGGTAGGTTACATCTCAGGTCTTGTTGAGTTTTTGTTATTTTTTTGTCTATAAGTTTTTACCCGACTGCCAAGGAAGGGTTATGTTTTTCGCGCGTATCTTGTATGTATGTATGTAAATTTCTGGGTTACCTCGTATCTTCCAAACCGCTGGTTGGATTTTGACAGTTAAGGTATAGTTAGATTTGTCTCAATCACCCGAGTGTTCTTAAATGGGTTTAAAAAAAAAACAAAATAGCGGATTTTTGGAGCTAAATTAGTAAGTCGTTAATATTTTTTTATTTACCAAACCTATTATGTAGGGTATCTAATGAAGGTATTTTAAAGGAGATTACAAAAATATATATAAGTTATATGTTTAAATTTAATTTGAAGTAATGAATGTATAATTAATGCATAATTATTTTGCAGTCGGGTTTTCAGTTTTTTTTAACTTTAAGCTTGTTGAGTTGTCTATAAGTAAGACCAGCTACACAATATTACCCATTTGGGGTGTTGCAATCACTATAGGCGGGCCGATATTAATAGATTTTAAGCTAAAACAGAAATGTATTTATTGGTATTAATTATAGGGATACTTAAATAATATTTTGCCAAAAGAGTCATTGATGTTGTATTTCTGTTATAATTTTCGCGCATTCTTAGACTGAACGATCTCTTCTATTGATTATTTTGATAAGTACCGTACCTAAGTAACTTAAAAGTATAAGTGCGGTTTCAAACTAACGTATTTTAAAGCGCGTATACGGGCGGATCGGTACTCGCGAAACTTCAAAAGCGTGTCGCGTGTTTACTCGCGTATAACGGCGGCGCTTACACTCGGTTTTTTTTAGCGCATTAGACTTGTTGCGCATACACGAGCTGCAAAAAACAAAACACGAGCGTTGAATCCGCCCTGTTAATACGCTGATCTGAAACCGCACTAAGGGCTCATTCGCACGAGCGATTTTATAACGGGCGTTAAATAAAAATCCGTTCAAACAGAACCAATGTATTTTGCGCGTTTTAAATGCGCTGACGCTATATGTGTGAACAACTACTTGGAAGGAAATGCATTTGTTCTGTTTAAACGGATCTTTAACTTGCGTTAAAAAATCGCTCGTGCTTATGAGCCCTAAAATGTCCATTTCTAAATAAAAGACACAAGCAGCGTTCCAAACAAAATTATTAAGTAATTTTCAGAATTCCATGAATGAAAAATTAATAAAACATACCGTATCAACTTCCTTCCATTGTTGCCCAACCTTTGTGTGATAATCTGGTGATGGTAACCTACTTGGATTCCGTGAAACTTGGCAGTGCAGTCATGTGCATGGTAGATGGTGACCTTCGATCTGGCTGTGACGTGTTCCAGCATAGCTCGTCACAGTTTTTACCCGACTGCCAAGGAAGGGTTATGTTTTTCGCGCGTATCTTGTATGTATGTATGTAAATTTCTGGGTTACCTATCATCCTACCTATATCTACCAAACGGCTGGATGGATTTCGAGAGTTAGGGTTATATTCGTCTCAATAACCCGAGTGTTTTAGATGGGTTTTTTTAGATAATGAAAATGGCGGATTTACGGAACTAAATAGTAAGTCAATAATATTTTTTATGATTACAATACCTTATATAAATAGTTTTAACTTTAAAAATAATACGATCAATCAATATATTCATTTAATAGTAAGCTAGAAGGATGTATATACGTGTACGACGGTGGGTACACAGTAGTGTACATAGTGTACTAAAGTTGTGCATTCGTGTACAACAAGACCTTGGCGGGATGACGTGGACTAATCGTTAATCATTAAAGTTCGTCCAATCATTGGATTTAATGTAGGTAATGTTGCCAGTAAGACAATTGTAAAATTAGTCTTAAATAATGTTTTCTTGTCTTATTTTAGTAGTTTTAGTTTTAGGTTTTGGTTATTTATACGTTCCGTGTCGTCGCCACTGGGGTCTAGCAGAACACCAGCGCTGCAGCGTGCTGCCAGTACGCTGCAGCATTAAAGCTGAGCTAGGCCCCCATTGATGGAAGACTCTGTTACTCTGACCTTTTTTTGTTAATTAATGTTTCATGTGGTTTTCATCAATAAAATTATTTCTTTTCTTTTCTTTTCTTTTCTTTTTAATGTGTTTGTGGTCGGATCTGCGAACCTTCAGAGACCGATACACATAAATAATATCAATGTATGCTGACACTCAGAACTTCGCTTGCAATGCGAATTTTCAAAATTTATTCCTAATGCGTTGATGACACAGGGCTTATTACAAGCTGCTTGTTGGCGAGTTTAAAAGCAGTGAGTGAGTTAGCTTTTGCGAAGGATTGTCAACAAGCAGATTGTATAAAAACCGATGACACTGGGCAAGTTTACAAGCTACAAGCGAACTCGCTGGCTTGTAGCCTGCAAAAAGCCGTGTGTCATCGATGCTTTAGTACGCACTTTTAGATTAGACGCTTAGACTACGCTTAAGACAAACGTATACTTTAAGTTTCAAGTCTCTACGTCCATCGGATTAGCCTTTTAGCTGTCAGTCAGTCAGGACTCTAAGACTTTCATACTATTGATTGATGTGTAATGATTGAAACGCTACAAAATTTTCTATGAAAAATTTAAACTAATAATAGTAATATTTAATTTAATTTATATGTAGATAGATAGAAAAGGCTTTATTGCACAAAGTAAAAAACAAGTACATACACAGGCGAACTTAGTGCAAGTTAGAACTCTCTTTCAGCTAACCTCTGCGCATTATGGAGATGAGGAAGTACTAGATGTGTGATTGATGAAAGAAAATAATATAATGCTTATTTTTATCATTATTATATTATTTTTATTATATCTTTTATTTCGTTTCATTCTGTTGTTTTGCGACTTCATATGTGTGAACACAACCAGCGATTACCGTGTGAACCATCACAGGACAATTAGTAAGCAATTAGACCCAACTTTGAGTTACCTTTCTATTAAATACTTTACCTGCTGGTCAAGGTTTGCCAGCAATTTACATTATTAAAATATTTAATAATAATCAGATAGGCAATGCAGCTAGTATCCTCGGCACGCTGCTATTTGATATCGAGTTGGAGCAGTTGCGCTACCTATAGATCGTTTGCAATGATCTATGGGTGGTCCAATAGTTTATATTTGTATATATTTGCATGCCTATTACGGCAGGACATAAAATGGACTCAATCTATTTAAGACCTTATTTGTAAACACATAATATGTTCTAGCAAATAAACAATATTTCATTTCATTTCATTTATAGATTGTATAGTAGTTACATTAATAATTTATTAGTAGGTATTTAGTTTTAAACTATCTCTTCTCTGTAGATCCAGCTATTAGCTCATAAACATACCCTTATCAAATTTCAGCTCAATTTGTTCATTAGTTTCTACGTGATGGATACCTATCTAGACGAAATCCTGCAGAGGACAACTTCCAACTGTATAATGTGTGATTTCGTAATCCAAGCAGGCTAGAGGTCAGAATTATTCCTAGAACATTATCGTCTAAATTGGTACTTCCGTCCCTCCTTCCCTCAGTGAACACATTACAATGCTCATAATACTGAATAGCATAATAGCCTCCTTGACAGTACGCAGTCGGGTAGCCCGCGGACCTCCAGCGAACCGTGTGAGAGACACCCACACGCCGATGACGTACCACAAGAGAGAATAGACTGAGGTGTAATATGCCCATTACACCACTTAAGCATGAAACTGACAAACCTCGTCTAATGGGTATTCTTAATCCAAATTCTACTATTATTATAAAGGTTGCCGCTTGAAATAACAAAGTTTCCGTTATCAGTGTTTAGGTCAAAAGTAAAATATTTTTTTCAATCTCATCCATTTTACCATATAATAGTAGATTATGCACTAAGGGGATAAAGCAGTGTCTTATGTCGCGGGTGGCATATGAGCCCTGAGCTAACGAGGGACTCAGTTAACTCCTGAGCGAAGCGAGGGAGTTATAGAGTCCTGAGTAACGCGAGGGGTTCAAGCTGCCCAACACGAGACAGGCATTATCCCAGAGGAGCATACTCTACTTTTCACACCTTCTGCGAGGTAATAAAAATTCAGGGCTCCGAACTAAGCAGCCAACACCGTCTTTTGTGTTACAATCTTTGTACCTAGTCGCGCCTTTTTTCTTTTTTTTTATGAGTGGCCAGTACGATTTTAGAACAAACCTTTTTACAATGCCATATGGGCGTTCTTTTACTTAGAGTTTTCCACGAGTTTCCACACGAATTTGACGTTCCAAATTCAAATCACATTACAACCCTTGGGAGTTTCATACAACATTACTTACCTTGGGAGGTAATGCTTTGCTTTACCTTGATGATAGCATGATATGTAATTGGATATTGTCGAGCAGGTGGTGTGAAAATGAATTTATGTGCTGTAAATTTGTATATTATGAGTAAACCATAAACCTTGCTAAAGACTATAGTTTGAGTTCTTCCTTGTTACCTTACCCACTGCTTAGAACAAGATGTCTAGCTTAGGAACATAGACAGAAAATATTTTATAAGCTTATGTATTTCAAACTGTATAATTTTTTTTTTGACTTACCAGAGTTATGCAATGTGACATTTTGGCCAATAACTGATCGAATTGAATTGAATTGGTGAAAGTTTTTAAGTACCTACAGAATATTGATAGATGGATGTTTGTCCCTCAATCACTATATAACCTGAATTGTACTGAATTTCAGCCGAGGTATAGTTTATGAGGTACAAAATGACAGGCCTATTTTTATTCAGCCAATATTATAAATGTTAATAGAGTCTATGAGGATAGATGAATGTTTGTTGATCTATCACGCCGAATACGAACTACCTACTCATACATAACACTATTTAACGGACTAAACTGAAATTCGGTATGGTACTATACTTATATTGCATAAAACTTTTAACTAAGTATGCTTTTGTTAAAACTTTGGTTCAAGCTTTAGTGGGTTTGGGCTCGAGTGAAAGGGCAATTCGATTCATTGCGACTTACGCAAGCATTTCTGTAGGTAAGTAAGAAGGTAAGTAGGTACAAGGCAATGAATCGGCGAGTGCGAGAGTAGATCGAGATATTTGGCAATGAGAAACATTCTTCATCGAAGATTACTCTCAGAAAGCCAGTCAATCAAGTTATTTCCCAATAACTAACGCGTATATTAAAGACTATAGGATACTAATTCCTGCAACATCGATTGCATTTACTTCTTATTTCACTAGATTTGAGACAGAGTTTTAAAATAAAGTTATGATAGATGGTTTGATATTTATTCCTCAATCACGCCAAAACTATTGTACCGATTGAGCCGAATTTGAGTGAGTATAGTACATGAGCTCATGAATTATTAATTCTAACATCACGTGAGTGAACTTGGAAGTCGGGATGTCACGAATAAACATCAAAATGTAATTTTCGGAGAATCGCTGAATTAACTTAATTATGTGCTATTACAGCATAAGCTAACTACTACAATCTATATTACAAAAGGAAACATTTAGTCCACCCATAGACCGTTGCAAACGATCTATAGGTAGCTCAACTGCTCCAACTCGATACCCCATAGCAGCGTGCCGAGGATACTGGCTGCATTGCCTCTTTGTATTGCAAGGCTTCTTTGGCTGATATAGCTGCAATTATGTGCTTCATTTCAACAGATTATTTAACTATGGATTTCCATCGTTTCGTTCGGACAATGAAGACGATACCAAAAGGAGTTACCATGTTGCAACCGAGCCTCTGTTGACCTCAAGCCATGGTGATAATCTGTGGTACGTGACATGTTTACGTCACTGCCGAATATCTGTCAGGAGAAACTGAGTTACATACAACGCATGTCGCATGGGCCCTTAAGTTACGAACTTGCGCGGGCGCCGGTAAAATATAACTATCTCCTATTTTATTATCAAAATGGTGATCCGAATATTTATTACCATTTATAATTAACGTAATATAATTTATAAGTGTAATGTCTGTTTCTTTTGGTTCCTCTCGTACCTTAAACAGCTAGATTGATTATATTAGAACTGCGTTTTTTTTTATTGCTTTGAAATGGCGTTACTTCTTCTTTTTCTTATCGTGTCACTAGTTCTTTCGAACCAGTGAGGTGAAAGGATTTCACGTGCGCCTCGAAGAGGCTCCTGGTTGTACTATAACTACAACTATCTGATAGCCGCAATTCGGCGTTGCAAATTTTTGAAATCCTTTCTTTGTACTCACTACTCACTTTCAGCTATTGACGAACACATCTTTCCAAGTTTCAAGTCTTTACGTTCAGTTGTTTAGCCTTTACGTTATCTGTCAGTCTGTCAGGCAGTCAGTAAGTTTCAAGCCTTTTATTAAACCTATTGATTAAAAGGAGTAACGCGTAACTTGTACCAAGCAACTTTAAGCACTAACCAAAGTAGGTCAAACGCCTTCTACATAACAAGCGTGGCCTCCAACAACTACTTATACACTACTTATATACCACTTGAAGTTGGCTATTTACTACGACAATTTGCATCTTTTTGTGCACACAAAAAAAAGTTTTTGTCGTCTCTATTGGGAATAACCTTTGTTTTTTTATGATGGCTACATTGGCTGCTGCATGCCTTTTGTGTTCGATCAACTGTGACTGACAAAAACACTGACATCCTTGCTTTGTAGAGGTTTTCTCACTATCATCGTCTCGAAATTGACGAGCTCTATAAAAGTATTACAACGGCCTATGTAGATCAAAGTCCTGTAACAGTGCTGCACAGGACTTTGATTTGGTGCTAAACAGCACAGTTCTGTTCATGGGAAGGCGTGATCTCTAACCATTGGGACAGCTCCTTGCTGATCTCGTCACTTAACAAAAAAAGTAATTTTGGTTTAACTGTAGTTCAATCAGTAGATTTCGCCTAGCCGTGTTGGCGGAATGGGAGGGGACTCGACTTCCGATGGATTTTGCCATTCAAAAATCTATGTGTGTATGAAAACACGTGATTTACGGTAAAGGACAACATCGTGAGGAAACCGGCATGTCATATAACCTAAAAAGTTCGAAAAACCTAGTTAGGTGATACCTACTATGTATAGCCAGCTTTATGCCTACTTGCACCAAACTGTCAAAGCTCCTAAGCAATTTCTTTTCTTGCTTGCCAGTTTTAACGGTCCAAATTGTCAAGCGAGTTAAATAATTGCTTAGGAGCTTTGATAGTTTGGTGCAAGTCAGCTTGAATACCCTATCACATTTTTAAGCAAGAGATCGCTTTAAACGATAAGGTTGCCCTTTTGGTCTTTTAATTGGTCTTAAATCAATTGTAATTCCTCTAATTTCTTAGTAATTATCATTTAACTACATACTCTGTTTTTTTGGCTTGACTCATTTAATGCCAAAACATAATTATTTTAAAAATAAACCACTTTTATTACAACAGCGGGTGCATAGATAATTAAATAGATAAAATACTAAGAAATAAACAGTTATTTAAGTTATCCAGCTGTGTCTGCACTGCACTACGCCCGTTATCGCCAGATCTCTACGTGTATATTCAGATTTTCATTATAATGCAAATAATCTCACGTTCCCACGTACCTGACTATTATTAATTATTTTTATTTACAGCATTAGCTAACTACTACAATCTATATTACAAAATTTACAAAAGCAAACAATGAGCCACCCATAGACCGTTGCAAACGATCTATAGGTAGCTCAACTGCTCCAACTCGATACCCGATGGCAGCGTGCCGAGGATACTGGCTGCATTGCCTCTGTATTGCAAGGCTTATTCTTTGGCTGAGATAGTTGCCAGTCCTCTGATCAAGCGTCGCTTCGACCTTGTTTTGCATGTGGAATGACAAAAATGACCGCTCTACCTGGCTCTACTGGCTGGTTTATAATATACTAAATTTCTTCGCATTTAAGAATGTAATAATAAAGGAAAAATATCTTATACCACTCATGTGACCTAGACGAATCCAATGACACCTCATTAGTTCGAATTCGTCGAACCGTTGAGCCAAAAATCACTAACCCGAAACGCATTACGCTCCTTCGCCGTCGAGTGAATAAAAATTAAATGATAAGTTATTTCAAGTTCCACACTATGCAAAATTAAACAAAGCTATTTTTGCCGTGATTGAGTAAGAAACGCACCTACTCTTATCTTCAAAACTTTCGAAGGCTTTCTAAGGGCCTACAAGTTGGGTTTGTGTTAGAATTTTATTTAGAAATGATGTAACGTATGATGTAACCAAACTCGTAACCAAATGGAGAAAAAACCAAAAGCAAATATTTTTACATAATTATTTAATAAACGAAACGACTTAAGACTAGTTTCGAGAAGTATATTTTTATATAAAAATAGCTTATAAAATATAATCAGTATCTTACGCTTACAACTAGCTGAATATAACTTTTGCATGCAAAAATTGTAAATATTTTTTCGTATTTTCTGTTTTTGTTTTGTACCCATACATTTCTTTGGCATATGGAAACACGGTAACATATAAATATGGCTTTTTATAACGGACGGACACCGTACCACCTACAAATAATTATTATATTTAATTATAATTACTCTGTTATACAAAATTTATAAATACGAACACAAATACCTACACATGTGATGGGAAATAGAAAAGGAGGTACTAGTAACCTCCTTATTGGCACCTTTTTACAACTCGAACGCTTATGAAACATATGTGGTAACGTCGTCGCAGCGACACGCTAACCATATATTATATCGATAGTATATATTCTTGCGTAAATATGCATGTTTTGGAAGATATATGCGAAGGGGGGAGCTCCACTAATGTTTGTTCAATACTTTCATTTTCTAAAGTAGGTTACGAATGTTTAAACACTCCTTTGTTGTTAATACTATGAGATTCTTTAATCAGCTTTCTGTTTCGGTATCTTACAAACATTACTGGAAATAATACTTATTAGAAATGCATTTTTTTTCTACATCGATGAGCTTTGCCATTAACAAGTAGCGGCACGAAACTTTAGCGCTGACCGTTACTGCGCAGAAGTAAAAAGTAAGGTACCTGAGGGGGACTACACATACAAAAACCATGCGCAGTAACACCCCCGCGTATCGTTCAGCGCTAGACTTACGTGCCGCTACTTATACTATGGTGTCACGCAATAAGGAGTACAAAACGTAAGCGTTCATAGAAGAAAGAAAATGCATTCCCCTTCCCCATTCGGCAACGTCCTACGAACACAATGGGACGCTGATCTCCACTTAACAAGTAACTCTTACATGGCATTACACAATCGGCCTCAGAATCTGGCACATGCGAGTACCAAACGAGAATGCATCGAGGTCAGATTTTTCTCATAAACGGCCTTCGAAGCTCAACCATCGCTGGCTATTCACACAAACAAACTTACGAAATCAAATCTACTAAGCAATGTATAACTAAGGCGTCTGACGACACTTGGTGGGGGCGAGGTCAGATGACAAAATACCTTACAATTGACTCTTGTGAGTCGGATGAATCACGGGTGGGCCGAACCCACTGCGACCCGAGGCTGACCGAGGAATGTTCAATAAACATCTCCTTTCCTTTCGGCAAGGAATCGAGTTTTATTTCCTATCATTCGTTCGTTAGCATTCGGTCTCACCCTCTTTTCGTTCATGAATGTAGTGCTCCACCTCCTCTAATGATCTGAAGAGTTTCCACGCGAGGATCACTCCTGAGATCTCGACCAGCGCGATGATGAGGGACGCACCGGCGACCGAGGAGCTGATGATTTTCGTGTACACGGACGCCACTTTAGCACATCCGAGTCGTTCGTTCGCCTCTTTATCTGTGAAGTCGCAGGTCGCTCGGTAGTAGCTATCGGCGCAGCAGGTCAGGGGCAAATCGTTCCTCCAGCTTCGATAATCTCTGGCATCGTTGGCGCCGCAACACTTCAGCTTCCTCTCGATACGTCCGAAAGCTTTGAAAACGTCCGGGTTTGATTGGGAGTTGTAGTATCCATCGTAGACGGTATCCTTGATGAAGCGGTCCGTGTCTTCACCGTCGACGTACACGAAGATGAGGGTTGCGGTGATGGCCTGGCCGATGATGATCAGAATGAGGAAGAGGCCGTAGATCCCGAGCATGCCGCGGCTCTCCTTGTTGGTGCCGCACCATCCGCAAAACGACACCATCATCACGAACAGACCGAGCAGGATGAAGAACCATGGCGCCGCCTGGGGCCAGTACACCCTGTAGTCGAGGAGGTAGTGGTTGGCGTTCCTCAACGCGACGAACTCGGTCAACTGCACGAAGAACCAAATCCCGACCGCGGCCGAAGTGAACCCGAACACCCCGTATATCACATTCACCACGTAAAGCACACCTTTGATGAAGTCCTCTTTAGCCATGTTCACTATCGTGCGCGCGCGGCGATCGTTGTCAATAAAATGAGAGGCGAAACAGTGACGCAAGTACTTTTATAAACTTGGTTACCGCGCCTTACCGTGATGCGTAGGCTGCCGGCAGACGGTCAAACCAGACTGAAACATACCTGGGTTTAGGTGTACCACAATGGTGGTCGTATGATAATGGTATCATTGTTTATAATGGGTCATCGACTCCTAATTTGAAATCCTGTGCATGGTTGCCAATTAAAAATTCATAAATATAATGATTCATTGTCATTCAATGAGTGACAATGCTTGGTAATCATTACTCAAGAATTAATTACGGGTTGGTAATTATGTTATTATGTGGCTCTTAGGAAGTGTGTCATCTTTACAGTACCCTATCTATTTACATAATATATTTTATGAGTAATAGGTTTATTTATGTAAGTTAGTTTTTGTGTCGTGAGTAAATAAGTAAATAGTACCTTTGTATTACCATTTTCTCTTTTACTTTGCTGAGTTATTGAAAAATCCCATCATTGTTAATTATAACATTAATAAAACAATTAGCATGGACCTGTCGGACCGGATTGAATCATTTCTTGTATCTAATTATTGCGTCCATCAGATAACAGATACCTACTGTCGGCAACGAGGCTTAGCAATTATTTTCTAATTAGTATCTTAAATGAAAGTTAAGCAACTAAAGTAGCGAGTAATATTGGGAATATAACTAATCAGTAGAGTTTTTTGACCATGTCACTTCACTTCACTAAAGTAAATGTGTTTGTTGGTAAGTATTATGGAGGATGTTAGGATTTGTGTACTTTTTTTGTGTTTTATATATTTTCTTCAGTTTACAAATAAAAAAACTAAGGTGTGAATAAGAGATGCTAGATTAATTTAGTCAGTCAGAATAGGGCCGTCAACCTTATCATCGAGCTTGATGTAAAAGCTTGCTCGTTTACCACAGGCCTTATTTACCACCTAGAGATTTTCTACGTTAACATGAAACATGCGCTCGCTCCAAATCATTACTCTAGTATCACTCTTATTTCAAAGGATATAGAGTTGAGTTTCCTTTCTCGTTCTCTCAGCAGCTTTATCGTAGGTCAACCGACCATAGATAAGCTTTACCACTAGCTTGTCTCAGTTTAACATAGGTACTTTGCTTTTTTCTAATATCAAATTTATATTTTTTTTATGTCATTTTTAAGCATATTTAATCAATGAGTCATAAATAATCTAAGAATTTGTGCCTTGATGTTAACTAATTAGATTCGTATTTGATCGCTTCTGACTCATAAAGTACCTTAGGTATGAGTAATATAGAAAATTGCTCATACATAAGGCACTTTATGTCATTAATATGCCATATACATAAATATACCATGAAATGGTGATCTCTACACTTTGTTAAAGACAATTATGGGGTTTTCTAGAATAAGTTAATGTATGATCTCTGTTAGTATGGCGGTTAAGGTAATAAAAAAATGATAAACACAGATCTTTCATAGTGTGATGTAATTAAAAAAACTTTTAAAACTAAAAATAACTTACTGGTAACTTAGAGTTAATAAGGTACTTGAAATATGTTTTTCTGCTATTTAATATACATATATTTACTTGAAACTTTTGATATACATATAGTTACAGAGTTTCTATAATCTTAACATTTTTTATTTATTCATAATCGTGGTAAATATATTTAATTTAACTTAAAAAAACTTATCTTGGACTATTCAAATATTTGGTTCGTCAAAGGTAAAAAAACTAGTTTAATATTTACAAAGTACAGTAGATTACATTACATTAATTACATGTTATGCTTATGTCATCACCTATCCTGCTGCAATATTAAAAACTTATCGAAATGTAATTCTATGAATAAATTAATATGGCATTTAAAATGGAATGTATGAAATTTGCTTCAATTAAAATCATGTCAAAATTATACATAGATTATTCTTTATAGCACAGCACACCATCACATAAACAAACAAAAATATACAGACAGTAGAAAACAACGGTAAAAAAGTAGATAATGGGCGATCTTATCGCTAAAAAGCGATCTCTTCCAGACAACATTTTGATGGACCAGATTCTGTTGAACAAAACGTGGACATCGCCATTTTAAACTAAATGTAATACCCAGAGAGATATAAATAATTTTAACTTTTACGATATTTTAAGATTTTACAACTTTTTATTTAAAAATGTGTTATTGTTAAACAAACGAACGTTTTTGTATCAAACCTTAGAAATCACTATCTCTAAATAATTTTAACCAAAGCACAGATTATTCAATACTATATAACCAAAGGTTTAAGTATATAACTTAGTCATAGGTAACAAAGGTAAGTTACCTCCGTGATCTCATGACTGCGATGTGATGATCTCATCGCAGCCTCCTACTCCTTGCTCTCCGCATGTGCACTGCGCCCTACACGCGACCCGTGCAAATTGACACATCACCTTGAAATGAACAGTGTTTTTCAACAAAAACACTCCTTCAGAAGGATTTAGCCACGGCTCACGAGAAAATAACAAAAAAAATTATATAAATGTTCTTGAAATTCAATAATAATTTGCTCTAGTGTTATTTTAATCGGTAGGTAGGTTTATCACATATCAATGCTGAAAATAACAGTGACAAATTCTAAAAACCTTTTTCTAAAGCTAAATTATTATATAAAACACATCTAACTCTACATAATCTAGAAACATCAATCGTATTTCCAAAGGTATAGAGCGATAACTCCAAAAATGCAAATTATTTTGTCAAACAAAATCGATTCGTCACGAATAGATCTTACCTCATAATAAATACTTTACTCACACATACGTAACTGTGGCCCGAAACCTACCGGCTTAGCGATTGCTTAAGAAACAACATTTTTATCTCACAAGTTTCCACACTCAACACACAGAAAGGGAAAACTATTAATACTGTGACAAAAATGCGCATCGAATTCTGTATCTTATTACTATCAACAAACAGTTGAAATTTCACTGCCGGTCCCTCGGCCTACTTGCGCAAGACCTTGTAGGCTCGGCCCTACCATACAAACTTTTTACCTTAACTTTGTAACTACTCCTACGTTGCACCATTCGTTTCACGTTTAAACTTTTTGAAAATTTGGTAACACATCAGTCTATAATCAAAAACGAGCTCTATCTCCAGAGCTTAGACTTCAGTTTACAACAACACCTTTTTGCTTTCAAATTCGTTTTGCGCAGTTACATTCGCATTCACTGGCTTTCTTCTCTTCAGACTCCTCGCCAGCATCAGAGCTACCACCAGGTTTAGAAGGCCGATGAAAGCGGTAAAGATAGCCGCTGCTGAGAAGACTTTGATCGCAATCCTTGCGTAGTGAGAAGCTACTTCGGCACAGCCCAGTCTTTCATTCGGCAGCTTGTTGGTAATGTCACAATCGATGACAAACTCTCCAGTGTTCCATCCGTGGTAGTAGGTATCGCAGCATGACGGAGGGAAGGTGTTCCTCCAGTTCTTGTAGTCCCGAGGCCCGCCGGCGCCGCAGCACTGATACCTCCTCTCGATGAGGCCGAAAGCCGCCTGCACGCTCATATCCGTCTTCATATTGTTGTACGCGTCCCAAACCGTGTCAGCAACGAACTGGTCCGTATGAGCGGAATCCGCGAACACGAGAGAGATGATCGTGGCGATGATGAGGATGACGAGAGCGATGATTTGGAAGATTACGTACATCATCACGACCCCACGGCTCTGCCTCTTGGCGCCGACGAAACCGCAGCCCGACACGCACAGCACGAAGATCCCGGAGAGCAGGAAGATCCAGGGCACGGCTTGCGGCCAGTACACCTTGTAGTCGAGGAGGTAGTGGTTTTGGTTCCGCAACATTGTCACATTTTGTAGTTCGATGAAGAACCATATTGACGCGGCGGTTAATGCTAAACCGAAAACAACGTTTAGAATGTTTAGAATCACAAGGACAGCCGAAGACACGCCCGAACTACCCATTGTTAATAGTTTTTTAATTTAAAAGCTGTGAGCACAAACGCGTCCGGCCGCGACGCAAGACACGATCGAATGGCGTACGCAGCTCGCTACCCGTTTTATAAAGTTGTTGATCAAGGTTGTCGATTCTTCCCGTGGATCGATGACTCATTTTTGCGATTATTGTACTTACGGGGTTGTGCGTAAGACGGGTGGACATTTTACAAAAACATTGTTCCTGCTCTCGGTAGAGCAAGATACTGTAACTATGTTTTTGTAGAGACTTGCGGTTATATTCGCGGTAAGGATTTATATTGTTTCTGGTTTTGGGAAATGTTTATTAAAGATGTTTCTTAGAAAATAAGACCTTAAAATGGCAAGGATATACCTAACGTTATAGTAATTATTTCCAACTTCTTAAAAGAGGTATCAGAAATATTCAAACGTTGCTTTTTTAAAATTTTCTAAATCACTAATTGGATGCACAAGCAAAGCAAAAAAACGAGGATGAAAATTTTGCTTCTTCTTCTTATCGTGTCACTTGTTCTTTCGAACCAGTGTGGTGAAAAGATTTCAAGTGCGCCTCGAAGAGGCTCCTTTCGTGCACTCGACACATGTTTTCGAACTTTAGATTCTACGACATGACAAAATCACAAAAAAACAAAACATAAATACAAAAATAACAGCAAAGTATAAATACTGTAAAAAGTAATGCGCGTTATCATTACCACTCAAAATTTAAAAAATACAGGCTGATAAAACCTCCCCCTTTTTATTTGTCGGTTAAAAAGTTATGCCTAGGTAAGCAGGTAAACCTACACTCAACTGGAAAACCGCTGACAGAAATGTAGAGCACACACCACATAGTAGGTGGTAGACAGTAAAAAGGTACCTAGATGCATTAAGGTCACAATTACACGCGCTATAGTACCTACACTCATTAGAGAATGAAACTGTGGTTTCGCACTTGTTTACATTTGTACAACCACAAACAATATGGAGTCGGTTTACCTCTTAGTCAAGGATTTTTTTTGATGGTAACGCTCATTGTCCCATTACGCTGGTAGTCACGTTAAATTATCGTCCGTAAACCAACTTTACTACATTTTTTTTTTACTATTGAACATTCAATTTCACTACATAGACTAGTATTTAATTTGTTAGTAATGCTGCGTGTATCTAATACAATATATTTGTTAGTAATGCTGCGTGTACCTAATACAATATATTTTTTAAGTGTTAGTTGGTAATTATCAAAACACAATGTATTGAATGTTTGTTTCCTGGAAATAAATGAAAAAAAAAGTAATTTTATAGCTCTTTAAATTGACCAATACCGAATCACAACTAAATCCGTTTAGTATTTTGGCGTAATTTATTTATTTAATACTTTATTGCACACACTTAAATGTAGTACAAAAGGAGGACTTAATGCTAGAGCATTTTCTACCAGTCAACCAGTTGATGGTAGAAAAAGAAAAACTCGCGTATAACTTAAATGCTAATTACCTAAATATATATTTAATATAAAAATACTAAATAATTATGTATTTATAAATATATTTATAATTAAAAATTACTAAAAAAATAATATATTTATATATATTATAATATAGTACATACATATATTATTTCGTGGATTTTAAATAGTGTAATTGAGGAGTAATCCTTCTATCATTCCTGTCTTACAATATTTTGTCTTCTTTATAACATTTGTTTTCAATGGTGTAATGGAAATTACATTATTCTTACTATCAATAAATTATATAAATATATTTAGTAATATAATATAATATAATATAGTCATAGTATTATCTGCCTAGGCGTGAGTAGGTACAATGAGCTACCTACAATGATTTTATAGGCAAATAAAATTATGTTACAGTAAACAGAAAATTTTCCTTATTTGATTTATAAATGAGTATTGAGTTTTAATTGCTTATATTCAGAATTAACGCAAAATTTATTGAGTATTGAAAATGCGACCAATAAAAGTAGCCACATTGGCTATTTAATGCTAGTTTTCTTAAAAGGAAAGTAACAGGGCTAGATAAGTATTATATGTTATAACTAACTATGCTTTTTTATAGTTAATAAATCTACATCGTAAAAAGTAACAAACATTATTTGAAAATGGAAATATTTCATATTCATTTTCTGAAATTTTTAAGGTCCTGTCTTACGTCTCCATTTTGGTTTGATACTGTCCATCTTGGTGTTCTATAGGAACACCGTTATTTATCTATGGTGGTGGTCAAAACCAATTGTGCAAACATTTATATGCTCGAAAAGCTCATAACTTTAAATTCCTACCTAAATATAGATTATAGATAGACAAATTATATAATTCACACCATCTATGATGACGTGGTGGCCGAGTGGATGAGGCCTTGCGATCTGATGGTCGCGGGTACGAATCCCGGTAGCAGTCATGTGTAAATGGGTTTTTTCGGTCGAAAAAATCTATGTATGCATCCCACTTTCTCACACCGCTGAAGGAAAACATCGTGAGGAAACCGGCATGTCGTAGAACCTACAAGTTCGAAAAAATGTGTCGAGTGCACGAAAGGAGCCTCTTCGAGGCGCAATTGAAATCCTTTCTCCACACTAGTTCGAAGGAACAAGTGAAACGATAAAAAGAAGACCATCTATGACGATACTGAAGAGAAACAATACTCAAGAAAAAGTTAAACAATCGGCAGCCATTTTGCTGAAAGCGATATCTTCCACACGAAGGCAGAAGCTGACTAATGTAGGGTTGTCAACGATGATGATGCTGTGATCTTCTGAGAACTGTACCACGAGTGAGTCATGATGGAACCTGTCATTCATGACCATGGCAGAACTAGTACTTTGGTAGTTAACGATATGACGTCACTTCCGCACTTCCTTAACCGGTCGAGTGGATCCAGTTTGTTTTTTGTGAGCGTGGAAGTATGTTTGTTCCTCAATCACGTCAAAACTACTTAACTGATTTGGCAAACCGTGTTGACCGAGTGGGAGGTGCCTTGACTTTCGATCCGGAGGTCGTGGGTTCGAACCCGGCGGTTGGTAGGTACAACAAAGGATATTTCTATTTTAAAAATATATGTGTGCATTAAAACACGTGCTTAACGGCGAAGGAAAATATCGTGAAGAAAACAAGAACCGACATGTCATAGAATCTTAAAAGTTTGAAACGAAAGCACGAAAGGAGCCTCGTTGAGGCGCACTTGAAATCCTTTCACCACCCTGGTTTGAAAGTACTAGTGACACTATAAGAAGAAGAATAAGAATTCGGCTGAAATTTAGTGTGGATCTACATATAATCCACACTGAATTTCATCCAATCAGCCAATTTATGAGCTGGTTAAGGCATGAGCTACTCTATATCCCGATACCACGCGGGTGGAGCCGCGGACAGCAACCAGTAGACTAACTAATAAACAAACAGTGTAATTATCACCTATTGGTTTGTTTTGAGTAACAGAACTAGCAACACCTTGTTTGTACAAATTGTGTTTTTGTGAGGCGTATCGCACGTTATTGCTAAGCTCTATAAATACCATAGTTTAATCATAAAGTTTACAAAAATCTTAAAAAAAAATTGTAATTTTCAAAAAAATCTCAAAAGTTTTCAGAATTTTAGTGATTTGGCACTTAACGCTTTTTCCCTTTTTTTATCCTTAAAAACTTATGTTCTTCAAAAGCACTTGTAAACAGGATGGAAGAGAATAGGTCTCCCTGATTGACTCTCATTTGTGTTAGGTATTTTCATAAATCTCTTTTTCTTTTAAAAATACTAATTATATTCAAATGAGTACTATATTTTAAGTTGCAAAGCTTGCCTTGCAACCATAGTTAGAGTTTTTCTTCAATACCTTATTGCTAAGAACAAGATAAGAAAATATTTTATAAGCTAATTTTAAACTGTAATAACTTTTTGACTTACCAGAATTATGCAATGTAACATTTTGGCTAATAAATGATTGAATTTAATTTAATTTAATTTTACAAAAAATATTATGCACTACATTTATGCTATACTTTAATTGATTTAATATTAACCTACATGATGTTAAGATGAAAAAAAACTCACTTTTACACCTTACGCATAAAAATGACAATAATAATACCCCAAACAATTAAATTAATACAGGTTTTTAATTGCTTCTGTACTTCGCAGCAATAACCACGCCATGTTAACTATTACCGTATTCTGTATACGGCTATGTTTACTATAATACCTGCTATGACTCACTTTGCATACAAGATAGTCGCCAGCTGAGTTGAGTATACTCATGCTTCTCAGAATATCCGATTGAGTACTCAGAATCCAGTCAGGTTTGATTGAGACGCGGAAAGAGAGGATTTTATCAATTTGACCGTGACGCTGTCTGATATGAATCATGCTTAAATAATTTTATGAGGTTTCTAGAATTACAATCTGATTTCTAAAAAGCTATAACAAAGTACCAAGTAAGTTGTTTATATTATTATAACGGGTATTAGGTACATACTTACATAACATTAACACGTCAACCAAGTTTTTCCTGCTTTACGGGGTGTTTTTCTATTGTTTAACTTTTATATTTATGTTACAAGAGAAACTAAACCTTTTTGCATTTATGAAAACAAGAAAAATTGAACCGTTTGCGTTTAACGTTAGGTAATTAAAGAAATTTCGTAGTCGGAAAATTCCTAACTACTATTTAAATGAAATCTCAGACTTGAGTAAATAATTAATCACTAAAATACGATATTAATTACAATAATCAAGGTTTTCAAATCATGCGACAACCGACTTCAATCGGACTGTTCTAGTGACCCTAGGCTGAAAAATTGGCTGTTTTTTCGGGTATTTTGATTTAAACTAAACTACTGAACCGATTTTGATAAAATTACTATGGGACCAACAATCTGAGAGTATATTCACTTAAACAAAAAAATGATTTTTCAAATCGGTTTTGTAAACAAAAAAGTTATGAGGTAACAAACATTAAATATTTAAAAAAAACTGAATTGAGAACCTCCTCGTTATTCGAAGTCGGTTGAAAATATAAGCATTCACATGAAATATAAACGAAATTCCAAAACGATAGTTGTTTACATAAAGACGCGCTTCAAAACACGTTAATCGCCTAATTAGCCGGCATCTTCACGCCGCCTCATGGGAGCGCGCGCCGTGACGTCACAGCTTTGTGCCTATGACCTAGACCGCGCCGTACATAGCCGCGGAAGACTATCAAGGTTGGATCTGTTGACTTTGATGATCAGCTCTAGGGCGCGTATCCATTGTCACTGATGATGACGGATAATAAGTTCAAATTCATATTTGTTTATTCACAAGAAAAATGTGAAAGAATCGTTTTGCTACTGGTCAGTGTACCAGTTCTTAACATAAAAAGAAATACTTAACAGGATTTCGCGTAAGGAATCTAAGTACTGTCTACCTGTGTAGTTTGTTCCGGATGTCATTTAGATGCACTAGAGATACATCACTCACTGGACGAGATATACTACGCTGAAGAGAAATTGTAACGAAAGTTATTTTTAGGAGATATATATAGCCCTGCCTAATAAGTTTTGAGCAAAGGTAGAAAGGGGTGTATTAGCAATGGAAAATATCTCTAGGTAGAGTCTACAATCTAGACAATTATACTTTGTTGCGAATAAATATTTTTGATTGTATTAAAAGGTTTTTTTGTGTAATTTGTGCCGGAACAAAATAATGTTTGTAACTTTACCGCAACGTGAAGTATCTAGAGTAATATCGGATATAACAATGGAAACACGCTGTCTCGGTGTTTTGGGAACTACGTCAGGATTTTCAAGTGATATTGGAAGATTGAGACGAAAACACAGAATGAAATAAATACCCCTCGCAATTTATCAATGAAGGAGATGAAGCGGTTTTAACCGACTCCTGGAAAAGGCGGCTGCTTTTGATTCTTTGCTAAGAGCAGAAAGTTCATTGGTTTTGTCGTGTAACATTTCACGCGACCATTTACTATGATAAGAAACCCTTTCTTGTAAAGTAGGTAACTTATAAAATATTTATTGATACCTACATACTCCAAATAAATAAATGCATAATTGAAAAATGATTCTATTCAGTAGGTAAACGATTGTTTTAACCCCAAATTGATAGTGACATTATTTAAATTCTCTATTAAATATAACAAATTTAACAAAATTTTGCACGCCCTAACTGAAGGTTAGAACACTAATTTATTAAGAACATACTTAGAACACCAATTTATTTAAGACCATTATATTGTACTTGTGTTTTGGCAAATAAATTATCTATATCTTTATGAATTAAATATGAAAACAAGGTAAATTAACTGTATTCTTAATTTTTTTTAATCAATAGCTCTTCATTTATTTATGTATCAGAGTGAGAGACAACAAAAGCGTTTTTTAATGATAAGATATCTAAATAAAATCTATCTTACCACAGAACAAGAACACAGGAATAGTACCAAAGCAAAACTTTTGTTTCGCCTTCCTTCTTAAATTAATTGATAATTTGAATAACGAGCTGGGTAAGTACCAAAATGAATTCCTCCTTTGTGCCGGACAAATTAAAATATTTCAAATTCAAAAACAAACTTGGAAAAGTATCAAAAAGTTAAATGAACCGCGAAAATTAATTATCCAATATCCTGAAAGATACCGGCCCTTTGTACCGAGGCTGCAGGTGCGAGTAAGACGGATGTGGAAAACCAGCGTCTTTTTATTTTACCTGACTGCGAAGAAGGAGGGCGATGTTATTATCTTAATTCAATCAATCAATCAATATCTTTATTTGCAAAACATGGGTAATTAGGATACAGATTCGTTTTTGAGTTGTATGATTCTTCTTCTTCTTATCGTGTCACTAGTTCTTTCGAACCGTGTGGTGAAAGGACTTCAAGTGCGCCTCGAAGACGCTCCTTTGGTGCACTATTTGTTTTATGATTTAGCTTCGAATTCATAAAAAAATATTTACATGCAATTTTATATATTATATTGTAAGGTATACATAATAATCTTGTATGATTTAGAAAAAGAAGAACAAGAATGCTTTGTTCTAACTGACTGACTGACAGACAACGCACAGGCCAAACCGCTGAACGAATATACTTGAAATTTCGAGAGTATGTTATTCAAGAAATGGAGGTGCTTGGATCAATAATGGTTATCCGAAATAAATTAATTAAGACAATACAATACTTTTGTAATAATTTTTATTTAGTCGTACCTATATAAAATTAGGATAGTTTTATTTACCCAATGAGGTATTTTTTTTAATACGCACTTAATGTTGTAGTTTTTGAAAATAAATACAATACAATACAATAGAGCAAGGCATTGGTTTATTCGTTACGCAAACAAAGTTGTGGGTGTTATCAAGTTGGTAATAAATCTAGATTTACTCTTCATACTAAGACTATTATTTTTTATGTTTTAATCACAACACGAACTGTCCTGAAACGTAATGTATTAATTTGTTAGCAGGCCATTAAAAAGTTATGTTTGTTGGCCATTGTTGGCAACTGAAGTGGCAGCCAGTAGAAACGGAATTGTGTATTACCTACTTAGATGATAGGTACCAACTTACTTACCTACGGTGAAAACCTATCTGCCAACTATTTTAAAATATTTTCTTAAAAATTTATAACTATTGTGAGTTAAATTTGGAAATTTGGCAATAACTTCTCAATAAAATTATAAATTTTTAAGAAATTATTTTGCTCAATGCACCAAATATTCAAATTCAGTATGAGTATCTATAATACGGAAAATAATAAACTCTACTTCTTATCTTAAGGCTTCCCTCGATTGGGACCACTCGATTTCGGGCCACGGTCCCAATCGCCGGATCGATTTAAATTTATTATTTTTCTTCCGGCGACTTCACCACGTCACGATACGTAATCAAGGTTTTACAAAATATACCACAACCGACTTCAATTAGAATGTTTTAGTAACCGTAAACACCACTGAAAAGTCATAAAAGCAATATACGCAATTTCACTCACTTCGACGACATATTATTTTCAGTTATGTTGTTTTAAAAACTAAACTACAGAGCAGTTTTTGATAAAATTTCTATGAGACCAATCTGAAAGTATGGAATTATTCCCATCTGTCACCCTGCTCTGTCCCCCTAGGATGACAAATGGGCAAAAAAGTTATATTTGTTCCCCTGTTGCTGATAGTGGGACAGATGGAACATAGGCTTGCGTCCAGCAGTGGGCTGGGCACATTATAGGCTGACTACGCTTACGCTTACATACTTTAATTTAGATTTTATACGTGTTTTTAAGTTAGTAGGGTTAATTTTAAAACACGTATAAAATCTAAATTAAAGTATGAAACCTTACTAATTTTTGTTGACACAATCGGAAAATATAGACGAAACGAATAGTGTGAAGAAATTACTATGATACGGCGTACTTTTTGAGTATTTGTCCGAAACATTTTGTATGGAAATTTGCCTTGAGGATTCCCCTTAAGCTAAAAATGCCTTGATATAGTAAATATGCAATACACTGTGAATCTAGATCTAGATAGATTCACAGAGTAAAGTATGCAGAAGGTGATGTATAATCATTCAATGATTCATGGTCGTTAACCTTAATTGCGTTATGAATGGAAACTAGTATTTACTTATTTTATCTTAAGCAGCGTTTTTTTGTGTTTACCGTTATAGTAAAATGTTTTTGTAATTAATGTCAGCTTATGTGAATCATAGTCTTGGTGGGATTCTTGACAATAAGCAAAACAATAATCGAGGTTTTACTAAAACATTCTACAACCGATTTCAATTGAACTGTTTTAGTGACCGCAAACACCACTGAATAGTCACAGGGAAGCTAAATACGCAATTTCGTTTATATTAGTCGGATGACGTCGTTTTTTCAGTTATTTTGATTTCAAAATCAAAGTACTGAACCGTTTTTTGAAATTTCTATGATCAATCTGGGAGTAGGTATACGAGTATGTTACTTACTAATAATATAATTTTTCTAATCGGTTTCTAAACAACAAGTAGTTCTGATGTAACAAACATTAAAAAAAAACATATCAACTGAAATGAAAACCTCTTTTTTTTAAGTTGTATGAAACTAGTAGGTATGCTTAGGTATTAAAAATTCAACTTGTGATAGCTATTTTGAAAAATATCTTAATAAGTAAAGTAATTAATCTTTTTGTATACATCTAAATTTTTCAAAATTGTCTGCAAATCTAATTATATAAATGAAAAAAAGTAATCAACAGAAGTGGACGTTTAATGGAACAAGTCAAAATAATTAACGGTATAATAGCTTAGCTTTGTGAGGCCACAGCGGATAAAGACCAGTAGAACAATGTAACAACCCCTCACCAATGTGTAGGGACAATATGTCTAAACCCTAATGGTCCTTACCTAAAGATTTGTTAGGAGACCTAGCTAAAGATTATGTTTGTTGTGATTTACGAATATATTGGCCTTGTGATCGTCTAACTTTGTGGTAGGATCTTACGATATTCTCGTGATAACTCAGATTCTTTAAAGGTGAAAGGATGATTTTCTGTTATTCTAATGATTTATCTAGATACTCAGGGCTTAGAAAGTTGTTAAATTGAATAAAGTTCACAATAGAGTAGTTCCATGAATCATATGTGATCAAGTATTGTGAAAGAAAGATTCAGTAGAATTATTTGATTCTACTAGATCTGTCTAGTTAAAACTATGAAATTGACTCTAGTTTCTGAATAGCTCTCTTTTGTTTAATTAAATGTGAAAGCTGTTCAGCGTGACCTGTCTGGCTAAGGTTAGCAGCACCTCCTCCGCTGCAAACAATCGGATTTCGACAAAGCCTGACTTGGATATCCGTCTTCCATTAGGCCACCGAAGTGGCGTAGGTAGCGTACGAACTACCTATGAGGGACCTACTGAATTTACACTATAAAAACAATTAGAAGAATTGTCATGAAAAGCTACACCGCATGATAATTTGAAGAATTGTCATGAAGCTGGATTCACAACAAAAGGTTAAATGCTTCGAAGTAAGTCTGAACTCTGTTGGTTACTAAGTAGTCCTGCAAAAGAGTAAGAGGGATAGCCCAAATTTACTTTCGGAGCTTTAAAAATACTTGCTTATTTAAAAGGCTCCTATTGGCTTTACTTAAATGACATGAACTACTTTAGAGTTCAAAGTAATTCAAACTAGTAAATGGATAATGATAATGATATGATTGATAATATATGGCTGATCATTGACTCTTTAAAATCCTTAATCTGAGTGTAATCATTCACCATATAAATAGTCTCTCAATCAGAGATAAGTAGATGAGTAAATGAAGATGATGAAGAAATCGTTGATATATGGCTGATCCAGTGACTCTTTAGAATCCTCGATCTGAGTTTGGTCATTCACCATAATGATAATCTCATATTCGGAGATAGGATGATGAAATAGATGTTAATATATGGCTGATCAGTGACTCTTTAGAATTCTCAATCTGGGTTTGATCATTCACCATATTGATAGACTTATATTTGGAGAATAAAGTACATAATCAAAAATAGTAGCTGAAATAAAAACACATACTAGAAAATAAAACAGCTGTTGAAATAAAATCGCAAACGTACATAATCAAAAATAGTAGCTCAAATAAAAACACATACTAGAAAATAAAACAGCTTTTGAAATAAAATAGCAAACGTACATAATCAAAAATAGTAGCTGAAATAAAAACACATACTAGAAAATAAAACAGCTTTTGAAATAAAATCGCAAACGTACATAATCAAAAATAGTAGCTGAAATAAAAACACATAATAGAAAATAAAATAGCTTTTGAAATAATAAATCTAATTCATTCTAATATTAACAATAAAACAGCACTTGACTGTTTAGGGAACCAAGAACTCTAGAACTCTCGGAAAGCAAAAGACAATTGGGAAAACTCTGAATTTCAATTTGTAGTGGAAGTCTCATTACTAGTCTAGTCGTTGATTTACAACAGTACCTATATTAAATTCACATCAACATTTTCAGAAATATCACTTTGTATATTAATTTAAATTAGTTCATAATGAAGACGTCTGTAAATCATTCCGAAGTAAAGATCTTGTTCAAAAACTTACCCCATCCATTTTCTACCTGAAAACACACAAACACATACAAACCCGACACTATACAGGATAGTTTAATTATACACGGGAAGCCAGATATTGGGGAATTTGTTTAAAGGTTTCTCTAACAGTCTTTGATAAACTCAACATAAAATGAGACTATAAAATACAAAGATAAAATTAAGTTTGTTTCGATTGTTTCGAACATTTTGGGGGAAAGTCCTAGGTTCTAAACATAAAGGATTTTTCGAAAGTCTAGACATAAAACAGGAAAGTTAATAAACCTGAAAAGATTTTTTGGTTCATTTTTACTAGCCAAAATAAAAGATTTTTAGGAAAAGAACTCCTGTAGAGTTAAGCTTTACCACAATTTTGCATGTGTTCTATATGTTTTTGAAGTATTGTAGTCGTGTCTAGTATTTAATAAATCAAAATAGCTTAATAGATATTTTTTGGTCACAAACTTACTCTGTTATATTTTTATTTAGTGTAGGTACGTACATTATTTTAACTTGATTAATATTTATAATATTAGCAACAAATAATAGAAACATTAAAAAATATAGTTTGATCACTGCATTCCCATACACTGTGGCATCTAATCTCCACAAACAGTCCACCGTCCAAACAAGGGGATTTATGATGATCTGTATCTAACAACCTGTATCATGCGCGGTCACACCGCCCTGTATAATCCGCACGGTCCACCCTGTATACGCTAGCTCCTAAATATAATTACGTAGATTAATCGAGATAGCTAAATGTGTAGATAACATCGACAACTACAAATAAAGTAAGATTACTAAAATTAATAACTAAGTTACATAGTTTTGAACAATAGAAAATAACTTATTTTTATATTTTCAGCTAAACATTAATTTCTTGTTACTAGTAGAATGAGATAGGGTAGAAAAAGTGATAATTTTTTGCATACCATTCGCGTACCATTTTATTTCAGAGCTCAATTTAAAAAAAATAGTTTGCGTTTCTTTAGTAAATAATATTCTTTCTCAAATTTATCTTTCCGAAGTGGTATTTTCTTCAGTTTTGTAGAACGCACGAAATAAGACTAAATTCATTATTTAGGTAACTAAAATGTCGACGCACCTACTCAACATACAGATGAAATATTTGCAAAGAATTATATTGAACTTCAGATACAATACAATACCCAGTTATTACATTCATTACGTGATTCAGTCAATAAAAATATTTTTCCTTATCAAATCGTGAGAAAATTAACTTGTAAATGTCTCCATTATTTCCGCAAACAGAATCTGCACGTACGTGTTAATCTGTTACTCATAATTAAATAAGCACGTAAATACTAGATGTTGCCCACGGATTCATTCACAATGTGTAAACGTATTCAAGAATGTCTTAGTCGACACACTATCTTTAGAATATAATAGAAATTCTTTATATTCAGACGACGAAACCCTTTTTATATAGGTATTCGTGTGGATTTTCAAAATCGCTTTACTCCAATTATTATTTTGAAAATTTGAATGTGGTCATCAACTTTTGATGCTGACTGTACGAGAAATATGTAACACAAAATGTACTTATAGGTAGGTGTTCAAAACTGCACAAAACACAAGAATTGTTACCATTGTATCTGTGCGGTTTTGAAACCAAACCTTTTGAGATTAATTATGCTGGCGATTTTAAAGTACCTACATAATGTGTTTTGAGTTTTGAAAGTTTTATGTCTAGGGCTGAAAACGTTTCTACTGATTTCCGAATGCAATTGAACACCACTTACCTTAGAACTGCTGCTCCTGGCTTGTTGATTTGGTGGCAGGCAAGATCCTATGGACTCGCACGGCGGGTCCAGGTTCGAAAGTCTTTGGAAAACGCACACAGCACGGCTATGAGCCCACTACACTTCACTAGCATCAAATGTTGAGATGCAGATTTGACATGGCCAAAAATAGAGGGTAAATCGACGGATTTTGACTAGAACGTCCACACGCAACCGACCACAATGACTCCCGCCAATGCACTGAGCCTCGAGCTCTTCACGTTCGGGCAGGCGGTGATTTTCCAAAACTACCCTCAAAATAAAAATTGATTTTTTTTGTCAAGTCAATGCTTTGACTGGTTCTGTGTCTCCCACGAAGTAATTTCGCACGAACGGGGGAGTCACTGAATTTCGAAATAAATATTATTTCCGTTCAGTGACTCCCCCGAACCGAGTTATAAGGCTGTTTAAAGCAAGAGGCAAGCCGAGTCAAGCAAAGCGCTTTCCCGATGATAGGAGATCACATCGTCTTCCCATGACCCAAACATTGCTACTACTCGGGCGAATGAACATGGCTGCCACTCTCGCTCGGCACTTGCAGCATCCCCCGCCCCCCGCGCGGCGCCCTCCGTGTTTCTTCTTCCTCTAATTGCGAAGCCTTATCATTACTTATCATCACCAAGTACTACAGGACCTCTTCTCTATCAACAATATCCAATTCCACGCTGTACTTTGCACAAACGTCATTCGAGCCAGGTGTCATGTCAATTCGATGGGTTCCTATCCACACCCAAACGTGTAACACTGTTACTGTTACCCTGACAAAGGGTGTTACTTGATGGGAAAAAAAATCCCATCGAGTAACACCCTTCGTCATTCTGTTGTCTTCGGTGTTACTTCGACCGAGTAGTACCTAAATATATTCTTCTTCTTATCGTGTCACTAGTTCCTTCGAACCAGTGTGATGAAAGGATTTGAAGTGCGCCTCGAAGAGGCTCCTTTCGTGCACTCGACACATGTTTTCGAACTTTAGGTTCTACGACATGCCAGTTTCCTCACGATGTTTTCCTTCACCGTTGCGAGAACGTGGGATGCATACATAGATTTTTTCGACTAAAAAAAACCATTTACGCATGACTGCCACCGGGATTCAAACCCGCGACCATCAGATCGCAAGGCAAGGGCCTCATCCACTCGGCCTAAAATAACTTAAAAATTTGTGTCACAAAGTTTTAATTTATTATAATTCCTGGTTTTGTATTTTTTTTACTTGCCTACTTCGTAGTTTTCTATAATATTGTAATACCTAGATAGACTAAATGTATACATCATGGTGTATTTCATTTTTTTTTCATTGGAGGACAGGAAATAATAAATACCTAGTTCTGTATGTCCCTTTATTTCTGACGGTGGGACAGAAAGAACTTTTTTGTCCCATCTGTCCATATAGGCGGACAGAGCAGGGTGACAGATGGGAATAATCCCTAAATAAGTGCTTAATATATTCTAAGAAGCGGCCACAGACTATAATTGCTACATCCTGATCCCGATCTTCGCCCACCGCTATTGCTACTTGCGAAGGAAGTGATTCATTTCACATAATTACACCACTTGGACCGTCTTCGTTATTCACCGATTTCAGACGACAGTAGCCCTATCAACAAACTTTTGAACAGCGTTTTCGTATCGAATCCGTCACAGAGAAGTCAACAATGTATAGGATGTTTAATAATGTCATACAATCAGTAAGTCCATCATAAAAAAATTGAAAAAGCATCGGTAGGTATTAAATATTTTTAGTTATAAGTTTGTCAATATTTTAAATACGTCATAATAACTGTAGACTTCTATATAATGAGTTCGATTCGAATACGATCGTCAAAAAGTTTGGTGATGAGGCCAGTTCATTTTAGTACTTTTAATCAGGTATTTCTAAGAAGATTTGTGGTTGTATGCCACAATAATTATTTATTGATCAGAATAATTAAGAATAA
This sequence comes from Lobophora halterata, assembly GCA_932526365.1. Lineage (NCBI taxonomy): Eukaryota > Metazoa > Arthropoda > Insecta > Lepidoptera > Geometridae > Lobophora > Lobophora halterata. The sequence continues at coordinate 7,088,259 of OW052027.1, read as the reverse complement.
TTAACTACACGGAATAAAACATTGTTCAGTAAACTTCCTCTAATTGTCATAATGTCCATAAATACAAACGTGTGAATTTTGTGCGTTATATACAGGCGTTTGTTTGGATGAATTGGTGGATATCCAGGTCCGTACGCTACTTTTATCTCGATACCGCGCGGGCCAAGCCATGGACGGCACCTAGTACTGCATACTCTTTAACAAAGTTATTAATTAATAATGTTTTTACCCGACTGCCAAGAAAGGGTTATGTTTTTCGCGTGTATCTCGTAGTTATGTTCGTAAATTTATATTACCTCGTATCATCCAAAGGGCTGGATGGAAAGCAAAATGGCGGATTGTGGGCGCTATATATGTTAAATATTATTTTTTTACCAAACCTTTTAGTAATGAGTAAGGTATCAAATTAATGAAATTAAAATTACAATAACTCATACAGGTTGTTTTTTTTATATTTTAATTAGGATGAATGGCAATCAATGTATAATATTTTCGCAGTCGAGTTTTCAGTTTTATAAACATTAAGCTTGTAGTTCAAGGTCTTTATGATGCTTATGTAGAGGATTATGCAACTGATAAGAAAGCAGCCTGGGCAGAGGGCAGGTGAAACTGAAATTCCGTCACACAGCCGAGTGCGGAACACAAGGCGGCGTGACTCACTGCGTTACTGCGTTACTCAGTGATCCAAACCGCGAGTGTGCCTCGCATAAGCTTTATCAAATAGATGTAGAGTTTGTGGAAGTGGTTACATATAGAAGCCTTTTTGTTTTATTTAACTTCAAAACCAGTCTCTGGCTTACCCGAGTCTTGTTAAGAGGCAAATCTGCATGTTTTTTGCAAATATGATTTACCCCTTTTAACCCTTAGTTGCCAGTGTTTTTTGACGTGACTACGTCTAATAAATCGATGAACGCCGACTGCATGCACGAAAACATTGACGTCATTGTCCCGTTACGCTGTCAATGTTTTGTTATGAAGTTGTCTTGTTAAACTATCGTCCGTAAACCAACTTTACAGACAATAAATTTTTAGTATACAAACAACCTGTATTTGAGTTTTTGTATATGAATCGTAGATATGATGTAAAAGCTTCGTAGATGCTTCGCCGAACCTACAGTGAATTCTTAGACGTCGCGTCGTCGTGTGGAGATTGCGAAGGATTACTACGAAATAAGCCGTGTGGGTTTCATGTAGCGTATCTAAATACTATGTAATTAGATCACTCGTTGATGCTATGTACTAAACGTTATATTATGTTCGTACATAATTATCAGAGTTCCTATAAACATAATATCTAGAAGTTCTGTGATTGCTCCGTAGACATTTTGTAAAGACTACGCGAAAGCCGAGGAAGCACCATCATTACTGTAGTGTAGCCATAGTCACCCATAAATCAGTAGCGTTTTAAACTCCAGAAAAATAATTTACAAAATTTTAACATAAAACACATAAACCTGCACTACTCGCGCGAGTAAACATGCCACCTGGCTGCCACTCTCGCACTTGCTGCGTCCCCCGCCCCCCGCGCGGCGTCTTCCGTGTTTTTTCTTCCTCTAATTGCGAAGCCTTATCATTACTTATCATCACCAAGCATTACAGGACCTCTTCTCTATCAACATTATTCAATTCCACGCTGTTTTTTTTGCACAAACGTCATTCGAGCCAGGTGTCATGTTTATTCGCCTGATTAGTAACACGTATGCCAATAGTCCGGTATATCAAGCCACATCCAGCCCAGTGGAATCTTCGTCAGTCGTCATTGACACGCGCGACTCTACGGTGAGTCAGCTGACTGACACGTGAACTGACCGGACAATGGGGCGCATGGCTAATTGTAGTGCACTTGTAGTCATACAAAATATCTCATCCCATGTCACTGTGTCAGGTGGGCAAAGCAGTAATGCATTACTAACTGTGCTCCGATTTGAAGGGCACTGTAGCTATAAAAATGACTGGGCTTTAGAGACTGATCATTGAAAAATGGTCGAACACTATAATAGTGTTGCACTGGCCTTTGTGAATCAAAATTTTATGTAGTTCTGTTCTCAACATGGGTATGCATGATACTCTTACCATCAAAGCGCTCCTGGCTCGTGTTGAGAGAAAATGTTTTATCAACAAGCTTAAAGTTTATACCAACTGATAACCCAACTGCGAAATAATTATACATTGATTGCCAATGAGGTATTCCAAATTAAATTTAGGTAAACATATGACTTTATATATTACTGTATATAATCTCCTATAATTTCCTTCATTTTAATACCATATCGGTAGGTTTCATAAACAAAATTTTATGAAAGACTTACTATTTAGCGCCAAATATCCGCTTTTCTAAGAACACTCGGGTTATTGAGATGAATCTAACGACACCTCCATTCAGTCGTTCGGAATATATGAGGTAACAAAGAAATTTACATAAACATACATACATGCATACAGACATAAGTACCAGATACGCGCGAAAAACATAACCCTTCCTTGGCAGTCGGGTAAAAAAACTTCACTAAAGAGAAAATGGGCGTGGCATTCATTAGCCAATCATAGGTATAGCTGTATGAAACACCTATAAGTAGGTACATATGTGTCCTATGACTCAGAACAACACGTGAGCTTGATTCCAAACAATGCGTTGCACAGCCAAGTATCTACACTGTGGCACTTATTGGCGAACAATGGAACAGCTGCTCACTGATTATAGTCACCTCCTGAAATGGCACAATTAGTTAGAAGGCTGCTGCGTTTATATAAGTGCTTGACATCAGTTTAAAATGGCAAAGAAGTAGGTAGCAAGAATATCTTATACTTTCAACGGAATTACAAAATTATGACTGGCTATGTGTAATTTATAATTTTGAATGTGTTACTAACCTTAGAATAAGCCTTATATTAACAAAATATGGTGAAATTATTTACTGAAATAAAAGATTTGATTGATTGATTGATTGAAAAATAGAAGAGGTTATCAATTCGGTTGAATGGTTTTTTTATACCTATTTGAAATTAGTCCCATTGAAATTTCATGAAAATCGTTTCAATACTTTGGTTTTGAAATCTAAATAACTGAAAAAAAAATAGTTGAAATGAAACAAATTGCGTATTTTGCTTCCTTGTAACTTTTCAGTGTGTACCTAGGTCTACCTAGGTCGCTAGAACAGTCCGATTGAAGTCGGTTGTGGGTGGTACCTACCTACTATGTTTTTGTAAAAACCTTGATTACAGTAGGTATGGATCAATTATAGGATCTGACCGACTAAAAAGATGGTTTCTTTGTAGTTTCTAGAATAATAATTTTATTATGAAACGTCCCAGCTTAAATCATAGTTGATGATTTTGAAAAGACTGGATAGAATTGCTTTAAAATATAAATATAGATAAAGATTTTTTTTCATCCTTTTTGGCAGTTAACCCATAACAGTCTCACATGACGACAGGCAAAAAAATCTAATTATTAAAATGCATTATATTATTCAGAGCGCCTATTGAATAAAGAACTGCAATTCATTGCGCTGTGATTTGTGGCTACAATTTGTCAGTCAATATAGTATCGCTGACACGCAAATACCAGAGGCTATATGATATAGCAGACCTTCGAGCGGCCTGTTAACATAGACACCATTTCAATACCTTCAGATCTTATTGGGTGCGATTTATCGTGATCGTAACGGGACTTTTAGGTACCTACACTACCATCAATCACTCTTCCTTAACGCCTATAGCATACAATGCTCCATAGAGTCGCAAGGGTCCCGTGTCGCAGTAATGGGCCATCTACGGCCAACTGCATTAAACAGCCATCCAAAAAAAAAACAATGCCTCATTTTGACGTGACTATGTCTAATAAATCGATGAACGCCGGCTGCATCTCCAAAAAATGTTGACGTCATTGTCCGGTAACGCTTTTATTGTCCGGTAACGCTTATTGTCCCGTTACGCTGGTAGTCACGTTAAACTAACGTCCGTAAACCAACTTTACAGACAACAATTTTTATTTTTCTTTAAAAATAGCTCCAAACTTAGCAGAGCATCAGTTAAAAGAAAGGCAGAGATAGACTATGGCAGCCGGATAACCGATAACTTGGCATGATTTTTTATTATTTTGTAAACTTATAGGTATAAAGTAGGTAGTTGACATCAAGGCAAAAGTGAATCACAAAGTTGAAAAGACACAGGCCCGTTATCCGTATAACTGGCATGAGCACAGAGCATCTCTGTCAGATTAATTATGAGATTAAAATACCGATTAAATTAGATTACTTACTCTTATCTTATAAATCCCAAGCATGCCGTACTACGATTCAGTATTTATTATGATTAAAATATTATAATAAATACGAGAAAAAGTAGAGTTAAGTCTATTTTTCGTGTCCGAATATGTAGAGCGCGTTTTTAAGTTTTTTTTTTGAGGATTAGTTATATATTCGTAATATAGTTATTTAACTTTCTAAAAAGACTTTTTAAGTAAAAATAAATTTGTAAATTGTAAAAATATAGTCTTTTCTATTTCTATAACAGGATAAATTGGTAACTAACCAATCATTCTTATTACTTTTATGCTAACTTAAACGTTTTAACTTAACCAACTACTTTTTAATTATACATTTTATTATTCCACTGATATTAAAAAAGCGAAACTTTCTGTATTTCAATTACGCCAAAACTGAACCGATTGCGCTGAAATTCAGTGTTATTTTACCCGATATCAAGAGGGCCATACCGCGGGCTGCAGCTAGTCAAACATAAATTCGCAAGTTACTGGTACATACCTGTTATCGGATTAATATTCCCGATAGGACATCGATAAGACAATTCGGGTCGTAATTATTTAGTACACAATAGTGCGTAGTGATAACGAGTAGCATCTAATTAATTACAATGAAATATTTATGTAAGTATCTAGTAATTTAAGGACTTGAATTCGCCCATTTTCTCTATTTATATAAATGAACTTAAGTACCTAATCATGATCTTTCATCCGCATTTCTCACTTATGCATAACTTAGGTATCTTCTATATTCATTTCTATTGACTTACATTATATTTATGACGACACGGATGGTCGAGTGGCAAGTGTGTTAGACTACCACGCCCGGTGTCGTGGGTTCGATTCCCGCTCAGGACAAATATTTGTGTGATGAACACCGGTGTTTGTCCTGGCTCTGGGTGTTTTCTATGTATTCTATGCATGTATTTACAAAAAAAAAACAAGTTATAAGTATTCTATCAGTTATCTGGTTCTCATAATACAAGCTTTCTTAGTTTGGGGCTAGACAGCGATGTGTGAGTTGTCCAAACATTATTAAAAAAATAAAAATAAAGTGCCTGCTCATTGCTGAACATGACTTTGAATCATAAGCCAATGCAACACAAATAGAGCGCTCGTCAACTAAACAACATATTGATCAGTCTCGAAAGCTCAGTATTTCACTAGCTACCCTACGAACCAGAACCTTAACGCTTACACACTACTGCTTGACGGCAGAATATTTGGCGCAATCAAGACGGAATCCTGCAGGGAACACCTCCCAACGGTAGGTAAGGTTCTATACTTTTGACTAGCTACAGTCTCCATCTCTGGGTTCCAGATCTCTTCCTAGTTCCGTGCTGCCTGGCGCTGCGCACCCTGGAGCCCGATCCACCAGTCATATTCGCCAGGAACACTCCGCAGGAGCGCTGGCTGAATGTCAGGCTGAACCATTTCGACGCTTCCAATACTGACACATTTCCCATGGTATTATTAAAGCGCCTACTAATATTATAACGGCAATAGTTTGTGACGATAGATTGATGTTTGCTCATCGAATGGATCACGCCTAAATTATTGAAGTGATTTGGTTGATATTTGGTTTGTGTATAGTTTGTGAGCTGTAAAGATTACATTTGATTTTAAAAATGCAACATGCATAACTAATATCATTAAATGTTTGGTCTTTCCCAAGATCCGCCACTGAGCCTGATATTCGGCTCTTCACACCCATCTGCTGGCTACAGTACGTAGACGCTCCATCTATCTATGAATTATTAATCAATCAATCTATCAATTAGAAATATTAGAGTTATGATAAGTAATATATTGGCAAATAAATGATTTAAATTTAAATTTAAATAAGGTCGTCTTACACTACGCTTGCCTTACCGCGGTCTTCACTTAAGACGGTTAACCCCTTTGCTGTCGGTTCTTCAGCAAACACTTCAGCTCACTGCCACTTCAGCCCAATGCCACTTCAGCTTACTGATCCTCTGATATATGAGTTTAATTTTGAACTCTTTGACCAGCGTTTCTACTACAACGACGAGTTTGGCGGTCCCAACATCGTGATTGTGGTGGGCGGGGAGTGGGCCATCTCCCCCGGGTGGGCGCAGGCCGGGCTCGCCCACGAGGTGGCCGGCCTGGTGGGTGCGGGAGTGTTCTACACGGAGCACCGCTACTACGGAAACACGAGGCCCAGCAAGTGAGTGCTGGAGCTAGCTAGCGATTGGTGGTAGTTTTATCCAAATCAGAGTGCTAGTTTTTATGTTATGGTGGTTTAAAGTTGGATACAAAGTTTTTTCTTTACTGAAAGTCGAACGCATATATTATGTTGAATCCATCGTGGTTGTCTTTGGAAACCTTTCGAGGAAAATTTAAAGTACAATGTACCCTTCTGTGGCGGATACGTAACGAACTCGATTATCATAATATTTTTTCGTGATCGGCCTTGTTATCAATCCATCTGTACCACGCGTTTGCTAATACCCGAGATACACGAAGCTAGCTTTTTAAGCCAGGAATCCTAGCTTATCTTCTATGCAAGTGAGCAAGTCAAAAAGTAAGTTAGTTCTATTTACACGAAGCCAGAGCTTACTATCATTACCTATATTGTTATCTTGAAAAACTAGCCTCGTGAATCCCGGGCCTAAAAGTCGTTAGATATAATCTGCAAGTAATCATTAGTAACTATCTAGACACTAGTAACTAAACGTGGTAATCCTGTTCATTTAAACCCACATCAGTCGTCCCTTATCTGCAACTACTCGTATTCAAACAGTAATATTCGTGAATCGGTCTCTAATCCCGTTTAGCCAAGCGCGAGTGTGGCGTGGGCCTGCGACGGAATGTAAAGCGGTTAATTAGTGTAACTGCCGCGTTCACACCGAGCTGTAATGCCTTGATCACACGTACCGAGCAAAAGGCTGAGAGCACTATCTCGTACCTACGTATAAACAGCGCCGAGTGGTCGGCTGAGCGAATGATGTAAGCTACTTGCATGATTGTCTCGAGAAACATTTTGCTGTCTCGCCCCTGAGCCAAAAACAGTCGTATAGACTTGAAACAATGAAACGTAGGTATTTCGGAATTCTTTAGTGCACGAAAGGAGCCACTTCGAGGTGCACTTGAAATCCTTTCACGACACTGGTTTGAAAAGAACTAGTGACACGATATGAAGAAGTTAACCGAAACCGAAAGACTGGTCAGACAGTTATATAAAGAAATTACTAAGACTAGCTTCGCAAACCAAGAAAAGGTATTTATTTCATAAAAACTCCGTGTTTCACACACTGAATTCACGTTCCAAAACAAATAACTTATTTTAGAATATGCTAACTACTACAATCCATAATGCAAAATTTTAAACGAATAACTTGATATAGCCATGTTCGCTACAGTGTAACACTCAGCCACAATTTGGCAACGGAATAAACGACACCCGCCGTAACACTAACTGCGGGTTCGATTCCCGCCCACTGCAAATACCTACCATACAACTGTTATTGCTTGCATAACTTACTATCTAGTCTAGTAGCTCAGTCTACTCATTTATGTTTATGTTTGGATAGTTACTTGCCATTGTAAGGACAACGAACAAAGATTTAAGTGTAGGTACCTACTTACTAAAAAAAAATAACGAATCATATCCCTGCCTCAGGCCTTATCCCACACTTAGGTGAGGTCGGCACAACATCTCTTCTTCTTCTCTTCAGTCTTCTTCCATTCGTCTCTATCAGCCGCCATCTCTGTACTCTCACGCCTGATTTGTCTTTTATTTGGTCTTCCTCTTTTCATAAAACCATCTACTTGTGAGTGTATTTTTTAATTTTTTTTTAAAACGAATGAAGTAGTGAACATCTGCATACTAGCTCCTTATTATATATATAAATATATTTAGTATATTATATTATATATATCAGACAATATTTACACTAAAGAATTAAATAGTAGTAAGCATTTGTGACTCGTACATCGTTTTTATTTTCAAAGCGCCTTACATTTTAGTGCTTGTCACGTTGCGATGCATTGCTTAAAAATAACAATAGGGTTATTTGGTTTCAAATTCAAATTATTTATTTCTATAAACATAACATTACGGAAAGATCCAACATGTTATATTAAGACATTTATTTACAAATCCACAATCACAACAGTAGGTACACAATAAATATAAGGCACACAATAAAAAAGAAACACTAACACACTTTTTACAACATAATAAGTTATAGGCATATTAAGGCCAATCCTCAAATCCGAATTCTTTTTTTGTTGACGAAATCAAAAAACATGGATGAAACGAATAGTGTGAAGAAATTACTATAATACGGCGTACTTTTTGAGTATTTGTCCGAATCATTTTGTATGGAATTCGGATTTGAGGATTCCCCTTAAGTTATATTAATATTACCTATAATTTGCTCCTCTACACATGTTTTGCCCTGAAATATACATAAAAATTATTACAATCGGCTTTTGTATATTTTCTTAATAAAAAAGTTTTAGAATTCTCAATTAGAAACCTATCATCAAATTAGCAATTCTTCGCTTCCAATCCAAGACACGTAATCCTTACTAATTATCTAATTAACTGTGCCATCTTACTCACACACTTCTTTGTAACGATATTCAACCTTATTTTAAGGTTTTAAAGTCTTTTTTGCTGGCAAATTAAAAGTTGTTTAGCCAATTTGCAAAAAACGTTTCTTTGATTTTTAGACGTTCGAAAGTGAACCCTATCACAGTATGGTAAAGTGTATTTCGTATGTATAGATTGTAATGTAAAGGTTAGTATGCATGAAGTGAGTTTGGTCGCAATATTTTTCTCGAATTAGGTCCATTCTGCGTGAAACGAAACGCCTCGTTACGTCCCTGAGCTGGGTTACAATAATTATTGTAGTACCTATAAGTAGGTACCATAGATGAATAATAGTGTTCCTAAAGAACATCAAGATGTACAGTATCAAACTATAAGTATTTGCACGACAAAAGTTGATAGGTACAGTGATTATAATTTAAAGTAAGACCACAATGTATTCATCATCATCATATCAGCCCTTGGACGTCCACTGCTGGACATAGGCCTCCCCCATGATTCGCCACGATGCGCCCATGGCGCAGTTTCCCGAACGCTGCCCATCCGAGTTGGATTCGTCGGCTGACCTCCTTATCAAAGTTGGACCTGCCTAATTGGATGATCTGACCCAAGTATATGTAGTGGTCGACAACTTCGATAACATCGTTCCCAACGTAGACCGGTACGGGTGCGACATGGGCATTAGACATGATTTTTGTCTTGCCCATGTTCATTTTGAGACCCACCTGTTGGGAAACGATGTTGAGGTCTCTGAGCATTGTGCCAAGGTCTTCCAGCGTTTCAGCCATGATGACTATATCATCGGCAAATCGAAGGTGAGAGATGTATTCGCCATTAATATTGATGCATGGCCATCCCAGTGCGTGAGCTTAAAAACGTCCTCTAATGCAGAGGTGAACAGTTTCGGTGATATTACATCTCCCTGTCTCACCCCCTTTTGCAGTCGAATCGGATTTGTGCTCTGATCCTGGAGACGGATTGACATGGTGGCCTTGCTGTACAAACACTTCAACACTTCGATGTACCGATAGTCAATTTGGCACCGCTGTAATGACTGTAGCACTGCCCAGGTCTCGACTGAATCAAAGGCTTTTTCGTAGTCCACAAACGCTAGACAGAGCGGCTGATTATACTCCTCGGTCTTCTGTATAATCTGCCGAAGCGTATGGATGTGGTCTACGGTGCTAAAGCCTTTACGGAACCCGGCTTGTTCGGGAGGCTGGAAGAAATCAAGCGTGCGAGCGAGACGATTTGTAACTACTCTCGAAAACAGCTTATAGACGTGGCTCAGAAGCGATATGGGTCTATAGTTCTTCAAACTAGTGTTGTCACCCTTCTTGAAGAAGAGAACCACCACACTTCTGTTCCACGCCTCTGGCGTTATGCCCTCGAAGATGACGGAATTAAAGAGCTTCTGAAGGACTTGAAGTACCGGTTTGCCACCCGCTTTCATTAGCTCTGCCGTTATTCCATCCTCGCAAAATGTATTATAATGTACCTATTACGCAAATAAAGATTCATTCATTCTAACCAAAATGGATGCGAAATACAGAACAGATTTTTTTCGGACACCTGTCAATAAAAATTAAATATCTTTGTTACTTTTTACGATGTAGCTTGTATTACCTACCAATCAAAAAGCCAATATTAATCTAGCCCTAATAATTCTATTTTTCAAAAATTAGTATCAGACTGATGTACTAGCTAGAAGTTAGCCAATAAAGATCCCTTTTTTTGGCGCATTTTTAATGTACCTACCACCTACATTGTGATACTATACCTACTTTAATACTTCGGTGGTAGCTACCTACTTAGTTGTAGGATAATATCTAAAATCCAATTATTAATTGTAGTTCAGTTTATGTAAGTAAAGATTTAGATATCTAATGCAAAAAGTTATTGTCATGCGTCGCTGAGTCAATGAGTCACTAGGTCACTTGACCCATGGACTTGGGAATTGGACTTGCCGGAGTGACTCAAGACGGAGCAGATTCACTCAAATTATCTGAACATGCGATAGGAATCCCATGACGAAAGTATTCAGTCAGCGTTCAAATAATGGGTTTCCAACAAGTAACGTCTTAACGAGAAGCAGTGTTACAGACAATAAATTATTAGTACATTATGATATAAGTGCGGTAAGTTGAGAATTACAGCCGAGGCGATATTGCTAGCCCGAGCCGTAGGTGAGGGTTACAATAAAGCAGAGGCTGTAATTATCAAACCGCACGTATGTCATTCGACGTTTTATAACACATTTGCGAGGAAATAAATAAAACTCGGACTTGACGACATTTTCAAATAAAAAAAATACAGCAAAAAGAAACAGCGCACGGAATAATTTTTACTTGTTCTCAAATTAGTGATGCGCTTTTTTTTAAAGGCAAAGGCACAAAAGCAGTCAGTATTAATAATAAAGAAAATTAATATTTTTGTGTTTTAAATGGTTATTTAATTTCTGCTCAATATAATTTTAATGAAATGAAATGAAATATTGTTTATTTGCTAGAACATATGTGTTTACAAATAAGGTCTTAAATAGGTTAAAGAATTAAATTTTTATTTATTATACATTTATTTAGTATTTTATCTCCCAAAGTTAATTTCATTCATAAAATGTTGACCACTTCTCTGACATTAAAACTCTTTGCTAAGATTTAAAAAAGTACCGTTCGTTTTAAACGGAGAACCTTGATAAACCTTCCTTAATAATTACATAACCGCACTAGTGCGTTTTACATTACATTACCGCACTAGTGCGTAATTAGGTACAATACGATATTGAAATTGGTGAAATAATAGACCCTTTACGAGCAAATGTGTTATAAAACACATTATGTAGATAGATTAGTATATAAAAATGCTATATTCATCGATTAATTAGACGTAGTCACGTCAAAAAAAACCAGTACCTACATAGTGCCTTAAATATAACCAGCTGACACTCACGACTTCGCTTGAAGGGCTAATTTGTAATTCCAATTAACGAAAAATTCATATTCTTGTACATAATTTATGAAATTCTGAATAGGACAATGTCACTTGTTGAAAAGGTTTATTCGTAGAATGCTCAATGTTTTAAAAAACACATACCTACCAGAAATTCAAAAATTTTAATAATCCGTCTGTTTTATGATAATGTCGGTTTCCTCGCGATGTTTTCCATCACCGTTATATGCACGAGCAAGCATTAATTTCTTCATTAGAAAAACCCACTAACGCATGATGGTGTGTTGTCATAATGTATTTTAAATCCCAGTGAAATTGATTACGGTTGTAACTAACTTGTTTTTTTTGTAACACGTATTACTAACTTGTAACTAGAATTAGTATCATGTTTCCCTAAAGTTTGGGAATCGATCCATACTCAGAAACATATGTACGTTAGTATTAGTTTAAATTTAAGTTCAATTGGTAGTTGCAACAGTATTTTATCTGAGCCATTGTCAGATAAGGCAAAACAACTGTAGTAAATAATAGGAGATATTTTTTTGTTTCAAAGTTTAATTAGTATTTATAATCCAATTTTAGTTTATTTTATAAGTTAATGGAATAATATTGACTTTATCTGTAATCAAGTTAAATTAAGGTACAATTGTTTGTTAAATTTATCAGCGCGGCAGAGCGACGACAGAGCCTTTTTAGTTGAATAAGAAAAAAAAATATACGTGTTAATGCGATAAAGAAAAACTTGCAGGAATTCCCATCTTCAATTAAAAATGACCTGTCTGATAGCCGGCTGTTCTGGTGAACAGCCGTGCCGGTGGCGGCGGCGCGCCGCGGGAGGTATCGAGATAACATATTTTGTTTTCAACCGACTTCAAAAAAGGAGGAGGTTATCAATTCAGTTGTTTTTTTTATGTTTATTACCTCAGAACTTTGTTGCCTAGAGATCGATTTGAAAAAATCTTTTTTTGTTTGAGAAGATATTCTTTCAGATTAGTCCCATAGAAATTACACAAAATCGGTTCAGTAGTTTAGTTTTTATATCAAATTATCTGAAAAAATATGTTGTCGAAGTAAACGAAATTGCGTATTTTGCTTTTCTGTGACTTTCGGTGGTGTTTATGGTCACTAAAACCTACCAATTGAAGTCTGTTGTATGGCCTATGATTTTGTAAAACCTTGATTATCCTACTTACATATTTTGTGGTTTAGTTTACTAAATTCCAACTTAATTGGTTGATTATTATTTTACACCCATAGTCGGTGTTCCTATAGAACACCAAGATAGACAGTATCAAACCAAAATGTTTCCGCATTGGTTTGATCCAAAATGGATGCGGAATACAGGACAGAAAAATTTCAGACTCTTTCAATAAAAAATAAATATCTCTATATTCAAATAATGTTTGTCACTTTTTACGATGTAGTTTTATTGAGAATGAATAAGCCTAGTAGTTTTAACATATACCTACCTAATATTTATCTAGCCCTGTTACTTCTCATTTTCGTATATTTGCATGGGACCAAAATGTACTATTAGAAGCCAATGAGGCTCCCTTTTCCTGGTCGCATGTACTACAGTGTGATTCTGTACTTCTATGTTTATATTTAAAAATATTTAGTATTCAGTTTCTATAATTGCAATCGATAAGTCATGTTTCACTGTTTACAATGTTACATTGGACATAAGTACTCGTATTGAATCCTATCTAGGGCACAGCACAGCAACATAATATATTAAATTATAATAATATAATAAATTAATCACACAAGATCTACAAAGATCTAGCTAAGAGAGTCTACATGTGACCAGAACGCTGGCTTTTACTTTGCACAGCGTATAAGCATTGCCATTCAACGTGGCAATGTCGCCAGCATTCTGGGCACGTTGCCTTCTGGTGGAGACAACTTTGTACACAGTTTTGTAAAAAATATTGTTATTTGTTCAGTGAGACGCGGGTGGAAGACCTTCGCTTCCTGTCAGCAGACCAGGCGCTGGCCGACCTGGCGCAGTTCATTCAGCACGTGAAGAGTCCCACCTTCGACCAAGGCCAGTACCAGTAAGTGTTGACGTGGTGGCCGAGTGGATGAGGCCCTTACCTTGCGATGTGATGGTCGCGGGTTTGAATCCCGGTGGCAGTCATGCGTAAATGGGTTTTTTCGGTCGACAAAATCTATGTATGCATCCCACGTTCTTGTAACGGTGAAGGAAAACATCGTGAGGAAACCGGCATGTCGTAGAACCTAAATTTCGAAAACATGTGTCGAGTGCACGAAAGGAGCCTCTTCGAGGCGCACTTGAAATCCTTTCACCACACTGGTTCAAAAGAACTAGTGACACGATAAGAAGAAGTACCAGTAAGAGAGACCAGCATCTAATCAGAAATTAGAAATTATTTGTCACGATTGGTTAAGACACGAGTCGGCTAGTCGTCTGCCACGTCGGTCGGTGTCGGGTTTCGATTCCCGCTTCAGGACTTACTTATTATATTATTATTATTACTATACAGGACAGGAATATTTGTGTGTTGAACAATGGTTTTGTCATGAGTCAAGGTGTTTTCTACGTATTTACAAAAAAAATTAATTCAAGGTATTTACAAAAAATAAAAAATTATAAAGATTATTTTATGTATTCTTTTAATTAATTCGTTTAAGGATTATCCTAAGTTATATTCCATCTGTATGCAAATGAAACAATAAACTATGAAACTAAAATTTGACCTAGTGCATGATTCAATTTTGGATTTATCTGTGGCACCACCAGTATTAACGAAATATATTAAATTTTAAAGAATTTAAGTAACTAGTTACTTTATGTTTATTTAGTTTTCTCATGTGAGTGAATATTTGTATTCTTTATGAGAACTTTCCTAAGCGGATAGTAACAATGTAAAAAAAATGCTAATTCCTTTAGCCAGTGACGAGAAGTGACGACATTTGGTCCATCAGTTAAGGACCGATGGCGTCACTAATCCATTTGGACTATTGACGTAAATAGTGACATATTTCGTGGTTTTTTTTTTATTTTATTGAGGTAAAATGGTGATTGGAATAATTTTCGCTGAATTTCCTTCCCACCTGATCCCAATTACGTTAGTACCTATTACATTTACGTCATATTTAAGAGGATATGTGAAACTGTCAGAAATTATAGCAGCCGAATTTTTTGTAAGACAGTGATAGCGCAATTAGACACCTTACCCGAGGGAAGAGGTTAGATATAGATTTTCGCTAAAAAGTTACGGACGTAATCGACAAATGATAAAACATCATATACATAGCTTGAAAAGTATAGAATTATTATATAATAAAAAAAACCTTTTACATTTATCTAAGTTCTGTGATTACTCACTCAATAGAAAAAAATAGTAATAGGTTGGTAATTACGAGATGGGTAGGTAATTCAGTAATTTATTTATTTATTGCAGATAAATATGTACATTTACACCTTAGGGCTATGGTACTATATTCACCCTGTTGGGCACAGCAACTTTACTAATAGGAACTTAAGTTTATTTCCTTACATTTAATAGGTAGTATCACAAATTTACAATGTAATTAAATATAAATTTAGTTTTTAAGATGGCACATTAAATACCTACTACTTAGATTTAAATGAATAGTTTATTTAAGTAAGTACCTATATTATAATCTTCTATAAATTATTTTATACTATACTATATGGGTATAGTATAAAATAATTTATACTATACCCATATAGTATATAGGTATGAGGATAACGCGTTTATTTTAGTGAGATTAAAATAATTTTCAAAGGTTACCTATCTTATTTCTGAATTACCAACGTCATCTCAATAAATATCACAATAATGTTAGGTTTTTCAAATTATTCTGGTTTTATTCAGTTTTATATATATCAGGATAAAGTTTTATTTCATAAATTATTCTATAGAACGTATAAATATTATTATGAATTAATATTTGGTAGTTTATTGTGAAAGAATATTGTATATACTAAAAACTCAAAGGAAACGTTTTCTCAAATAGCATCTTTGAAAGAAAAAAATAGTAAAATTATGGGCTATAAAAAAATTGATTGAACCTGTACCCCGTTTTTGAGTGCCATGCCATCCAAGGAATTACCTTGATCTTTCCAGCGCCACCTCTTGCAGTCTTCTTCTTCTTATCGTGTCACTAGTTCTTTCGAACCAGTGTGGAACATTTTTGTTTATAGCCTTCTACTTGTTGTTTACTATTAGCTAGATTACTACCTTTTCTATTTTTCTGTTTTTGGGTTGGGATAGCGTTATTGTTTGGGAGGGTTGTATTAAATCCCGTCGAATGAAGCTGCTCATATAATAATGATCGAACTTAGACGCTGGTGATGATTCCAGGAGCGGCAAGGTGGTACTGGTGGGGTGTTCGTACGCCGGCTCCCTGGCCACCTGGATGCGGCTGGGCTATCCACATCTCGTGGATGCCGTCTTCTCCGACAGTGGACCGCTGCATGCGCAGGAAGACTTCCCAGGTTAGATGCCTTATACGATGAGTGGAAATTTTACAACGCCATCAATGAGCTTGTATTGCGGAAACTAGTTTCTTAATAAAATATTTTACCTTAGCAGATGGACTTACGACTCAGATATTTGCAACTAGAAGGGTTTGGCAGGGCCAAGTGTTACCTACCATTTAGTTCAAGTAAAACCCAATCTATAATATACTCACCAATCTCACCATGTTAGCAAATAAATGCCATAACAGTAAGAGATCATGCCTGCCCAGAACACTATCACGCATGACCTGAAAATTGTGACACAGAACTTAGAATTACACAATCACACTGTTAGAGATCTTTCAGGCAAAATAAACTGCCCTCAAATACCAGCGCCATACAAATGCCCACAGACTGAAACCACACCACATTGCTCCGTTGCGTTGCGTTACGTTGCAGCGCTAGATTTGGGCGCATTTAGTGCCGAATGCCAGTACAACACTGGCGCAAGGCGCAACGCAATGCAACGGAGCATCGTTTGATGGCACGGATGGTCGATTGGCAAGTGTATTGGACTGCCACGCCCGGTGTCGCGGGTTCGATTCCCGCTTCAGAACAAACACTTGTGTGATGAACATCGGTGTTTGTCCTGAGTCTGGGTGTTTTCTACGTATTCTATGTATGTATTTAAAAAAAGTATTTAAGTATTCTATCAGCCATCTGGTTCTCATAGTAGGTACAAGCTCTGCTTAGTTTGGAGCTAGATGGCGTTGTGTGAAATGTCCAAAATATTTATTACTTATTTATTTATTAATCGTGACTTCGCTCTACTAAAGCTCACTACATATGGGACGTGTAAATATTTTATTTACTATATAAATGATTATTGATTATTGATTAAAGCTTTCTGCCCACTATCCCGTATCATACCATGACCGGGCTAAGACCGTGTCAGGCAAAAAAAATATTGTACGTATTGAAAAGTATACCATCGCCTTCTATGCAATTTTTTTATTGTCGGTGCTGACACGCTCCGTGCATGCACGCGACGGGGTGGTGGGTAGAAACCAGACTTATCGCACGAGAAGAGGCGTGCATTTTTAAACTGACAGGTTTCTACGTAACTTGCAGAATATCTGGAGATGATAACGGAAGCTCTGCGATCGCAGGGCGGCGAGGAATGCGTGGCTGCAGTTGAGGACAGCATGACGCGGCTGGTGGCGTTGTTGGAAACAGCGGCGGGCCCGGCTTCGGTTTCCACCATGTTCAAGTACTAACCAAACTCACCCTGCACCTCCCCTGTACACCTGAAGTCCCTATAATGTCTTCTTCTTATCTTTCTTCGTGTTCTTCATTACTGAAGGTCGTGCCCGTCTTGAAAGCCTTGACAGACTCGATTAACAAGCTGTTTCCATGCTTGTTTGTCTTCTGCATGACACGGGATTGCACGACACAGGAATTGAAAGCCTAAGACTTAGATTCCGTGGTATACATTCCGGGGTCGGGCATTATCGCGTATACATCATGAGAACGTTCAGTTTCACATCCTTTTAGTTTTAAGTCTCTACATCTACTGGTTTAGCTGTAGACTATCTGTCAGTCAGTAAGTCATTCAATCAGTCATTCAGACGAAGCTTTTTGTTGCATAAATAATTGATCTCTTGACGAGATCCTTACCACCAGATCGCAAGGCAAGGGCCTCATCCACTCCTCCCAAATCCTCATGATATTATTATGTTCTATTTCCTTCCGCCAGTACCTGCAGCACGCTGGCCGCCACTCCGCTAGACCTAGCCACGTTCTTCTGGTTCGGCATCACAGAATCCTTCGCATACCTGGTGCAGTACGCGGTGCCCGGAGACATACCAACCGCCTGCGCTGCTCTGAATGACACCTCTGTTGGTAAGAGTCCGGTGACGCAGTAACAGCCATCTGCGGCTAACTGCATTAAAAGTGCATCCGAAAAAAAAAACCTCTGTTTTGTAAGTTTACCATCTGACGGCTGTTCATCTTCATCTTCTTATCGTGTCACTAGTTTTGAACCAGTATCCTTTCCCATCTCCTTTCGTGCACTTGACACATGTTTTCGAACTTTTTAGGTTCTATGACGTGCTGGTTTCCTCACGATGTTTTCCTTCACCGCTAAGCACTCTCCTGTTGGTAAGTGATCACGCCTATCAATAGTCAGAACAGTGCTAAAGAGAACTTCGATTACATAGGCCAGTGCTCAGTGCTTTGCAGGATGTCTTCTATAGTTAGGTACTAACACAGTACGCCATTCTGCAGCAAAGCAGTAATGTTAGCATTACTATGTTCTGGTTTGAAATACACTGTAGCTTAAATTACTGGGCTTTCAAGACAGACCATCAAAATGTCTTCTAGTAGACGAGTGCTAATAGCAGAGTTGCATCAGCGTATGTGTATCAAAGTCCGGTTTTCCACTGTTTTGGTCTCTTACCATCAGGAGAATGTCTAGCTCGTCTCGATACTTGTTTACATAATCACGGTTTTACAAAAACATAGACAACCGACTTCAATTGGACTGTTTTAGTTACCGTAAACACCACTGAAAAGTCACAGGGAAACAAAATACACAATTTCGTTTACTTCGACGACATATTTTTTTCAGTTATTTGGATATAAAAACTAATCTATTAAATCGATGTTGATGAAATTTTCATGGGATTTTTTTTTAAGATCGGTTCCTAAACAACAAAGTTCTGAGGTAACAAACATTAAAAAAAAACATTTAACCGAATTCCTCTTCCTTTTTGAAGTTAAAAGCCATCTTCAAAGTGTCTCCAGGTCTTCATCTAGTAGACCTCTGACTCTGTTCTCTTTCTCCAGAGCCAGTCCAGCGCCTCGCCAGCTGGATCACCGCCCAGCCGTGGGCCTCTCCCTGCATCGAGACGCGCTACACTGAGATGGTGGCGGCGCACACCAACACCAGCTACGACGCCCCTCAATCAGTCAGTAAGTCTAGAGCTGTAAGGCTACTTGGCTCAATGGCGCTTTTTCATAAAGTGTCACTAGTTCTTTCGAATCAGTGTGGTGAGAGGATTTCAAATGTATTCGAATTTGCCGGGTTGCCAATATGTCTTTCAAATTAGATAAATTTTTTTTATTTCAATTACAGATTGTGCTACTAATTGTGTGACTGTTTGTCTTTCCGTCTACATCTGATATGTAGGTCCACCTGTCTACTTCTCCGCACTCCGTCTGTCTGTCTCTCAGTCATGCCAGCCTAGTTTCTATATTTGTCCGCCTGTCTACTTTTCAATTCATTTGTGTTTCTGATTACTTGTGTGTCTGTTTGTCTATACGTTTATGGTTAATCGGTCCGTCTGTCTATTTATCTCTTCTTTTTCCTGCTGGTGTATCTGCTAGTGTCTCTGTCTGTCTGCCTATCAGTCTGTCTGTCCGTTTCTGTCGGTATAAGTATTCATCTGTCTCTGAGATTTTCAAAGGGACCTAACTCTACTCGTATTCGGGAAATAGTTAGTAAAGGTTAAGGTTTAGCATAATGCTGAGTAGGTACCATTTTATGTCAATTATTGTAAATACCCTATGTAATGTTAACTGTGGCTTGGTTCAAAAAAATAAATCTATTCTATTCTATTAGATACCTTATTTTTTCCATCTAATTAAAATTTTGAATCACATACCACGTCTGTCACATATGTATGTATCTAGACTACCTAGTGTTGTACCTGAGGTCACGGCTCATCATATGCATCACACACTACTGACATCATCATGTAGGTACCTAAATTTGATTGGATTGCGCCATCCCTACCATCCCTACCAACGTGGACTTAACATGTATTCGCACAAAGCGCTTTGCTTCCACTTTCATTATGCGAACCGCCAAGGAATGGAATGCTCTGCCGGCGTCAGTGTTTTCATGATCACTATAATTTGGATGTCTTCAAGGTAAGAGTGAATAGGATTATTCTAGGTAAGCGTGCTACATCGTCGACCACATCGTCACTTACCATCAGGTGAGATGGTGGTCAAATGCAAGCCTATAAATAGAAAGAAAAAAAAAAACCATCCTCCAGCTTCTACGTCCAAACTTATAGCTTATCTATTATATTAATGTAATTTAAAACATATTTCTGTTCCAATTATTTCATTATTTCCGGTTTCCCGTAAACTGAACACATTTCAGTTATTTCCGTACTTCGGTTGTCAAATTAGTTTCCTGGCATTTTTCCCAAACCTATCGTCCTGAGAGGGAGATGGCGTGCGTCTGTGTCGTTAGAGAGAGGGAGAGAGACGACCATGAATATGTTATTGTAGAGGTATCTACAATGTAGAGGACACGCTAATTGTCACGAACAGAGGTTACGCAGAGAGGGACACAGAGGTGCTGTAGTCGTGGAGACAAGAACTCTAAACTAGACGACTAGGATTCAAGCTAGACGAATAATATTAGATTTTCCGTCCGACAGGAAAAGTGGCGTTAGTTACCTACTTCAAAAACAATTTAAATTCGAATAAATTAAGTGTAATGAAAATTTATTTAAAATAATTTAAGAGATAGTTATTTGATTATAACGGGTATTTTTCGCGCTCACCTCGTATGTTTTTGTGTCCCGACGTTTCAACTGTATTGCAACAGCCGTGGTCACGGGTTGACTGGCGTATCGGACGCGTCGCGGTGAAATGAGGGAACTACCCACATTTTGGTCGTTAAAAATGTTCGGTCGGCACATATATAATACACACACTAATAGATATAATTTAAAAGGACAGAATGTTTGCAGTGCCCTGACAGGGTCATGTACACCGCTAGCTACTATATTAGAACCTAAGCTAATAAGACGATCTTACATGTAAGCAAATGAAATAAACAATAAACAATTCAATTTCAAATGTTTATTTGCACCATACGTTGTACTTAATGGTCTTAATTTTTTTTAATGAGTACTTAACGTACGTAACGTTGTAAGGGCACAACAAAAATGAGACTTACAAAAAGACATATTATGCTGAGTGGCTTATTTATAACTTACTTATTTATACTCTTCATAGTCATAATACAAGTATCTACCTATATACTTATTATTATTATTTACAAAATACATATTTTAAACACATGCAAGTAACAACATTAACCATTACTGCTTTCCAGCATGTTGCCTTGCGAGTTGAGTATCGTTGGCTGCAATGTGTATCACCTGCTTCTGACATTTGATTCACAGATCTCTGCATCCTCTCGGCACCATTTTCATTATTATTATATCTATTTATAAATAAATTAAAGCATAATGTTTATTTCAAATAAATAAATAATCCAATCTCTATCTACAAAGAAAGTATATACTTTTATAACGGTGAATGACTTTATTATGTATCTTCGAGGGCTTATCTATTTCAAATGAATAACAAGCTTAAAGTTTAAAAATAACTGAAAACCCGACTGCGAAATTATTATAACTACATTGATTGCCAGTTCATTATTCCAAATTAAATTTAAACAAATATATCTTATATATTGACGGTGTATATATGTAATCTGTTTCTAATTTCCTTCTAAATTCACTTCGATACCCTACTCGATATGTTTGGTAAACAAAAAGTTATTAACGACGTACTATTTAGTAACAAAATTACGGCATTTTGATTACATTTAAAAAAACTCATCTAAGAACACTCGGGTTATACTAATAAAAAGTAAGAAAGTACAGTCGGCTCTGTAATTGTCTTTACACCCAGTTTACGCCGGTTTTCTCCTGTGATTAAACCACTCACACAAACACATCATGTTTGTGTTTGAATGAACTACTGATGTGATTAAACCACTTAAGATATACCCCTAATATAAACCACAAGTAGTTTAATCACAAAAGAACATCGGCGTAAGCTGGGTGTAAAGACAATTACAGAGCCGACACATAACGTAATTAGAAGCTGAACAAAAATTACAACATTTTCCTGTTAGTTACGATAAAAGTTGTCAGATCGTAAAAAGGTGACGTGGTTTCATACTAAAACCTCTTTCTCTATTTATTACTAGCATCACCGCGCTGACCGATTTTCCTCTTTGGATCCTTTCGGATCGGGCTATTACACGTACACTCATAATTTTACAAATCAATATATATAGAAGGCTTTGTCGTAATCACAGCCGAAAGTATCCGAGACCTGTGATCCTGATTGTCTGAATTACTGACAGACAAACCACTGAACGTAGACTTATTTCGAAGATATGTCAGAAGTGTAAGCGTTGGAGTTTTGGCGGGAACGTGAAAATGTCGCATTCGCGGTATTAAATTATTTTACAAAACTTGTAATACTCTGAGTGTTTAAGTGTAAAAACGGTGGAATTTTTATCCATTAAGTGCCCGTTAACGTGTATGAGTGTTGGTGAATAGTGTAATGCTGTAAAACGTGACTTTTCGTGTTGCCTCCAAAACTCCATAGAAGCCTCTAGTAAGGTCGCAACCACCACTACTTTACAGGGGCATGACTTGACTTATCGACTCTGACTGATGACAAAATAATCTCTCCAATTACTTGACACTGGCTATATACCTTTGATGTGAAGCCAAAACCGAAGAACTTAAGTTATTTGAAAAAAAAAAAACAAACGTGTAACAGTGCTACTCGATGGGAACTAGGGCTTTCAGTCTCGATGACTTTCTGAGTCTCGGGAAAAAAATCGAGACTCGATGCGGTCTCGAAATTCCCGGGAAAAACGAGACTTTCGAGATTATTTTAATAGTACTTATAGGCACACTCATAGGATCGGCATTTAGGAATTTTAAGGCCTATTAGCGAACACATCACAGTTTAACTTTGACGTTTAACGTATAGATTCATCGAAAAAAAAAAGTGTAAACGCGTACTAAAAAAATATATTGGTAATCCCAATTCAAACGAATTTGTGGTTGTCAAAATTGTTAACGCGTTCTTAAAATAAATTTCTTAAAACCAATTTTATAAATACCAATTTTATAATTGGTTGGTTTCTTAAAACCAATTTTGTTATTCCCACCGCAAATAAATTTGTGTGTGTCAGCTAGGAATAAATTAGTATATTTGGGCATTATAAACAACGCTACATCTAAACATAGCTTGTTTTTGTAAGGAAACCAGATAAAATCACACATAGAGTACCTACAAATAAAACTGGCAGGGCAAACACCGATGCTCATCAATCAAACTTAATATACATGAAGTGGCAATCGAACCCGCGACACGAACGGGGCAGTCCAACTCACATGTGTTGTTCGTACAGTCGGCTCTATAATGATCTTTACACCCAGCTTACGCCGGTGTCTCCTGTGATTAAACCACTTACACAATCACATCATCAGGAGCCTAGTGCACGAAAGGAGCCTCTTCGAGGCGCACTTGAAATCCTTTCACCACACTGATTCGAAAGAACTAGTGACACGATAAGAAGAAGAATCACATCATGTGTGCGTGTGAGTAAACTATTCATGTGATTAAACCACCCCATAATATAAACCACCAGTGGTTTCATCACAAGAAAACACCGGCGTAAGCTGGGTGTAAAGATTACAGAGCTGACCCTACAATTACATGTCAGTATATATGTATGTATGTGTGTCTGTCACTGGTTCATTGGTTCCCAAGAAACTCTACTCGCCCTAGAGGAAGACCAAGGCGGAGGTGGAATGACGACCTCATGGGAGTGGCAGGCGCTACCTGGACTAGACTCGCCCAAGATAGGCAGAAATGGCAAGGGTTGGAGGAGGCCTTTACCCAAAAATGGGTGCCCCGAAGAAAGTAATCAGGAAGAAAATAACGTACATTTACACAACAACCACTTGATAAGCTCTAACGTTAAGGGTAATCCTCAAATCCGAGTTCCATACAAAAATGTTTCGGACAAATACTCAAAAAGTACGCCGTATTATAAGGTTTCATACTTAAATTTAGATTTTATACGTGTTTTTAAGTTAGTAGGGTTAATTTGAAAACACGTATAAAATCTAAATTAAAGTATGAAACCTTTCACTTTTTTTGTTCACGAAATCAAAAAACATAGAGGAAACGAATAGTGTGTAGAAATTACTATAATACGGCGTACTTTTTGAGTATTGGTCCGAAACATTTTTGTATGGAATTCGGATTTGAGGATGCCCCTTAAAGCTTAAGGTTTTAATGAACTTTTTTTTTTGTGGTTTATTGTTTTTTTTTTTGTTAAGCTTGATAACAGCGTTAAAATCTAGAGTTACCTACTGTCTTGCATGTTCTCTATAATTCTGTAATTCTGGAAATCGTATTTCGGATCCCCTCGATACAGGCTAGCCCTAGTGCGGGGTCCATTGGTGAAACTCCTACTGTGTAACCTGTTTTCGAAATAAATATTTTGTATTTTTTTATATATTTTATATTTTGTAATACGGCTTAATAATAATAATGTGTGTATTTGTGGTTGCAGTGCGACTGTGGACTTACCAGACCTGTGTGGAGTATGGCTGGTACCAATCTACATCTGGCTCGCGGCAGCCATTCCTCTCCACAGTGCCACTGGAGTACTTCCATCAGATGTGCAAAGACTTCTTCTCAAACTAGTGAGTTACACGGTCCTATTCTTCATATGTCAATTTAATTCCAAATAAAACAGATAGGTATGTAGGTACGATACAAATAAATGATTTTATGACTGGCGTGTAAATCGTATAAATACGTCATGCTGGTACTTCCTGCACAACGTTATTTATTCTGTATTATCTAAATACGTACGTCCTTTACCAATGAGACATTGTGTGTATGGTTGTACGTTTATTTGACATGATAACGTCATTCAAGGATAACGTCATCATTCCCGATTGTCTTCCACGACACACACATATGACATATACACGACGACATGGAGTGGCAAGTGCATCGGACTGCTACGCCGAGTGTCGCGGGTTCAATTCCTGCTTCAGGACAAACATTTGTGTGATGAACATCGGTGTTTGTCCTGAGTCTGGGTGTTTTCTTTGTATTCCATGTATGTATTTAAGTACAAAATAAAAGTATATTTAAGTATTCTATCTGGTTCTCATAGTACAAACTTTGCTTAGTTTCGGGCAAGATGGCGTTGTGTGAAATGTCCAAACATTATTATGATTATTATTATTCTATGTACCTACTAGCTGAATACCCGTGCTTCACTACGGGGTAACCAGAATTGTATACTGTTTTTTATAAATGCGATTTTTGACCGACTTTTAACATTTGAGCACCTTCAGCTCCCGTTGGGCTGCATCATTAGATTCTGACAACAACCAATTTTACTAAAACAAGTCCTGCCCAGCAAAAAACAAATAAATTTTGAGATGCGAACCCACAGACATAGATATACATTTTTTTTATAAAAAGGTTTTCGAATAATTTATTGTCATGTCAAAGAGTAGACATCTATCTAACGGATCCTTTTGAATTTCAAAATTAGCAGTAAGAACATAGTTTTAATAATATTATCTGAAAGATATTTAGGGCTGCTAAACAATTTCAAGAGACGAGACGATGAATTTGCATCCTGGCCCAACGTCACAGGAGAGTGGCTTGGACAAAATATGCTCATCTGACTCTGATTTTCTCAAGAGGTAGATATAATCAAGATTCAGTATGATTACTAACGTTTTCAGAAGTTTCGGACGGATTTTCGGACATTAAACATCTATATCAACAATTACCATAACATTTTTCATGCGAGCGCCGCAATCTCCTGTTGAACTGCAATTTCAGATCCCGGTAAATAAAAAGACTTTTCAATTTTCTTTGCGAGAGCCCTGTTATGTCCCTTACTTTTAGGTTTTGGCTACAACTAACGTCAAAATACGGCAATTTGTGGAGGCATCAGGATGATCGTGCATTTTAATACTGAAAGATATCAACAGTGATACGTCACTATGCTTCACGGGAATACTGACGAAGAATTTCTCAGCACTGAATCTAAACTCAACGTACCCGTACAATGAGTAATGTTGGCATCCCTGCCTTATAAGTTAATATAGCTGAACAAATGCTGACTGAATTAATGAATAAAATAATGAATGAAATAATTAACTAAAAATAAATTGTCATCAATATATTTTTGTAGGTATTTCTCATCTTTTAGTCATGTCTGGTTTTGCATCGGTCATCTTGACGAAGCGCGGTTTCTAGGGACTTTTGCACACCCTAGCATTGCATTAGATAGATAGGTAACACTATATTGCACACTACTTACATAACAGGAAAAACATACAAGACAGAAATACAAAAAACAAAGGTTATACACAATGTTTTATCGCTAATAGAAATCTCTTTTGAACAACCTTTTGGATGGATTTGATGGACGTAAATTATTGTGGCGTGTTTAAATATGATAAACTTCATAAAACTTTATACATAAATTACTTAATTTATTAATATGATCTCTACATTAATGTTTAGACATACCTACCTACTAATATCCTACTAAATATTTATCAATGCTTAAGTAAGTGAGAAAGAATGGGTAAGATGGATGAATTGGTGGGCAGAATTTTGTTCCTCTATCACCCTAAAACTACTCGAATTATTTGGATAAAATTCGGTTTAGGACTGCTTTTTATCACGATACGATACTTCCAAGGCAAAATTCCAACCAAGCAGCAGATAAAAAAATTGGTTGTCTGTAAAGTTGGTTTACGGACGATAGTTTAACGTGACTAACAGCGTTACGGGACAATGAGCGTTACCGGACAATGGCAGCGTTACCGGACAATGACAGCGTTACCAATGATGTCAACGTTTTCGTGCATGCCGGCGTTCATCGATATATTAAGCTCCGTACTCACATGCGGTTTTGCTCGATCGAGCTATCATGTCGAGTAAAAACCATGACATGAACTTTCGTCCACACATTCAGCATTATCTATCGAGTGACGCGCACTGTACAGTATTCACCGAACCGTTCGAGCCTTAATTCTATCGAGCCGGCTCGATGCGAGCCTTCGAGATTTAAGTTTTACGGCCCACACGTTAATATTTACTAGATTTGGAGTAGAACTATCGAGTAAAACTGTATGTGAGTACGGAGCTTTAGACGTAGTCACCTCAAAAATGAGATTTTTTTTCAGTTTCGACGAAGAGTTCCTCCGCGATGGAATCGAGCGCACCAACCTTTTATTTGGGGGTCTGACGCACATCCCGGACTACGTGGTCTCTGCGGCTGGGGGCCACGACCCGTGGGCCCCCATGGGTCCCAACGCCACACACGCGACCCCCAAGGCCCCCGTCTATGTGGTGCCTTATGTGTCGCACTGCCGCGCTTTTAGGTACCCACTACTTTCTGTTATTTTACTCATTATTTCTACTAATTAACGATAGGATGGATGTGTAGATGAATGTTTCCTGCTCACTCATGCCAAAAATACTGAACCGATCGAGACTAAATTTAGTATCAGTTTATAAAAACCGTAAGTTTCCAATTAAACGGTTTGAATCACGTTTTATATATACCTATACATATAATTTCGACAGATTATAAACGCTTATAAAAGTTTCATACTCTTTAAAACAGACCAATCAGTTAATTGTTAAAAAAGTATTTTTTTCGTCTTAGAGCAAAGGAAGTAAACGCGATCAATTAGGTTTCAGGTTCACAAATTCACGTACTATAATTTATATGGTGAATTTGTGAACTTGAAACCTGAAAAACCTGAAAATAACCGCTAGGTATATGAACGGTCCATTGATTGGTCTACTCTACTTCATAACAGACTTCTTAGTGTTCACAATTTGACGCTAGTTTACAATTTAACGAGTTGTAAACCGCGAAATTGTAAACCAACTACGAACAAACAGTATTTTTTTTTTGTATGTGTTGATATTTTTTAACTAGTGTATGTAGTCGGCTCTGTAATTGTCTTTACTCCCAGCTTCCGCCGATGTTCTCCTGTGATTAAACCACTGGTGGTTTATATTATGGGTATATCTTAAGTGGTTTAATCACATCAGTATCACTCACACACACACATGATGTGTTTGTGAGTGTTTTAATCACAGGAGAACACCGGCGTCTTCTTCTTATCGTGTCAGTAGTTCCTTAGAACCAGTGTGGTGAAAGGATTTCAAGTGCGCCTCGAAGAGGCTACTTACGTGCACTCAACACATGTTTTCGAACTTTAGGTTCTACGACATGCCGGTTTCCTTACGATATTTTCCTTCACCGTTGCGAGAACGTGGGATGCATACATAGCATTTTTTTCGTCCGAAAAAACCCATTTTCGACTGCTACCGGGATTCGAACCCGCGACCATCAGATCGCAAGGGCCTCATCCACGCGGCCACCACGTCATCACAACACCGGCGTATACTGGGGGTAAAGATCTTTACAGAGCCGACTGTACATACTACGCAAATAAAGTTTTTTTCATATTGTTTTATTTATTTTTTATAATTATTTTTCTACTGTTCAAATAAGGTACCCTGTTCCAGGCCTTCGAGTGAAAGCGAAACCGAAGAGCTGGCAGCCGTCAAGTCCGCCGTAACAGAACACCTGTACGAGATGGTGACGGGACAGCCTCTGATGCTGGCGGCGGCGGCGCGGGGGGTCGCCTCCTTAATGCTGCTCGCAGGCCTCCTGGCTTTGGTCCTCTAGCCAGTGTTCATCATCACCCTATAGCAGTGGACCAACATGGTCCTCTGTAGGATGACCTCATTCCGGATTCTATCGCTCTACTATCAGTCCTGCACCACAGAAGTTTTAGTCTACAGAAGTATAAACTCTTATCAGTCCCGGATCTAGGGGGCCAGGGTTCCGCGCCCCGGGCGCCAAATTTAGGTGGCGGCAAATCCGAAAGATTTTCCCTTTTAGTTTACTAGGAATTTCCCTAGTAAACTAAAAGCGTAAAAAAATTTGCGGCTCTCTTCGCTCGCCGCAATCAGCTTTATCCCATAGTATATTCGGTTTCTGATACAGTGATTTTCAGGACTTAACTTAAAGCTTAACAATGGTGAATAGATTTATAAGATGTTGGGTGTATTTTGCCCTCTGATATAGCGATTTTAGACCCTAGTAAATAAAGGCATATTTTTTTTTTTATCGCGATAGGGTTTCATAAAGTACAGTTTTTGAGCGGGAGGGAGGGCGGGGGCGGCATTTTTAAATTATTGCCGCCCCCCCAGAAAATTTCTAGATCCGGGGCTGACTCTTATAAGCTCGCCTAACATAATAAGGCATTATTATTGTGGGTGCCATAACATAATACCGTCCTCATATCTCAATTCGTTTACTAATAAATTTATTAATAAATAAATTTTCATAACGATATCATAGGTTTCCATTAAATACAGACTCAAACACGAATAACCAGATAACTGCTCAATCTTTTAAGGCATAATATTAATTTATAATTATTTATAGGAGAAGGTGGTAATGTGGACCCCATTTGTTTACCACCTTCTCTAATAATGGATTCGTCTTGGATTCATTATGATGCCGAGTATTGTACAATATCATATATATATGATAATTCATATCGCTGTTATTTATATTGTACAATATCGTTTTTTTATTGTATTAATCTAGAGTCTAGATTTTAGAGTTATAGGGAGGGGATCCTTATCAAAATCATTTGAGCTGCATAAATGTTTTTATCTTTTTTTATTTGATACAAAACATGCATTTTTATTTTATTTTATTTATTTAATAAAGAAATATTCAATATAGAATGCATAAAGATATTTTTTTTCAATGAGAGATGAATTAGCAGTTGTGGTGCGAAATAAAAGATATGAATTAAATTAGTATATTCTTTTACTTAGCAACTTCTTTGTACGAGGTAGTAAGTTATTATGTGATTATTCATATACCTTTAGAATATATTTTTACAAATATTTTATTTTTAAACACTTCAACATAGGTTCCAGACCACCAAACTATTTTAAAATACCTAATACAATAATACTTACCTACAAAACCTACTTACAGACTTACTACTTACTTACACTACAAAATAAAATCACATACACACATTTAAATTACTTACAGAAATATAAAACTTGGCTCCTAACAACTCTTCCATAACTATAGCCTTATAGATTTTCCCCCCAGAGGGCGGGCGAGACTACACAATATAAAACGAAATAGAATACAAAAATATGATGAAATAAAACCTCTTTTTGAAATAAAATTATGTATAGGTACTCAGACCGAGGAGGAGAGGAGGA
Organism: Lobophora halterata; assembly: GCA_932526365.1. NCBI lineage: Eukaryota > Metazoa > Arthropoda > Insecta > Lepidoptera > Geometridae > Lobophora > Lobophora halterata. The sequence continues at coordinate 7,057,845 of OW052027.1, read as the reverse complement.
GGAGGAGGAGGAGACCTTATTCCCATTATTACATAAGATATATTTTTTTTCTTATTTTTCGTAGGCTTCCTGTAGAAGAGTTCTGCACGAGTAGTATTTTTTAATTTTTACCCCAATAACGTTTTCATTTCTTCCCACAAGAGTTGTGTGTGTTCTTAATAACGTTTATATTTCTTTCCACATTGGTTATATGAGTTCTTGAGGGAGTTATGCCTAAGCAAGCGTGGCGTAGGACCTCTACTAAGTAAATTGCTGCATGCGCTCTTGCAGCTGAGAAGATCCTCAGACCAGGCTAAGTGGAGGCAATCCAGCAGTAGATTATGTATGTGATAGTGTGATGGTTGTAGTGCGCAATGACATTTCACCGGTTTTTCATTCGAATTCCAAATCGTGTTTTGGCCTGAAAATAACGTATTATTAATACCGAGGAGAGATATTAATACCAGATGGAGCGATGATCTGCGCGCTATGGCTGGCTGAAGGTGGATGAGAAGAACTGAAGATCGGGCTCAGTGGCGCGCCTTGGGAGAGACCTGCTTCCAGCAGTGGACTGTTATAGGTTGATATGCTGATACACAATATACATAATACATAATTATGTATTACTAACTGGTGCCCGCGACAACGTCTGCGCAGGTATCTTTATAAATTGTAGCATATGTGTCATTCTGATGTAGGTATAAGCTATATTATCGTAAAGTTTCATTAAAATCCATTCAGTAGTTTTTACGTGAAAAAGTAACAAACATCGATCCATCCTTACAAACTTTCGCGTTTATAATATTAGTAGGATAGTATTATATTAAGTAGGACCAGTGAATGCAGATAAAACATTTCTTTATAGTAAATATGAAAATTTCTTTAAATATGTTTATACCACTTAAATAAAATAACAACTAAATAACTGAAAAAAAAATCGTTGACGTGAACAGAATTGCGATGCTGCAAGTTGCATTGTTGGTGCTGCTTCCCTGTGACTTTTCAGTGGTGCCTACGGTTACTAAAACGGCCCGATTGAAGTCGGTATTATTGTATTTTCGTTAGAGAATACAATAATATAATAATAATTTTATTTCAGATACAAGAAAAGTACAATGTACCTTAACTAGGGCCCATATGATATTGTATGATTATATACAATGGGTTTAGGAACTTATTAAGATTACTTACATGCATCGTTGGTACCAGGTGTAATCCACGTAGTGATATCCTGATGGACAGCCCGTTCGTCCAAAAGAAGAGTATCGTTTTGTCCGGTTCAAAGTGTTGCCAGAACCTACAGGCTGGGCCTGAGAGTACAGCAAGCCAAGTGCGCACACGACTATAAACAACCACCTCATTTTAAGATTATATTAAAATAAATTATTTGCCTGTTCGAATGAACGCTTCGTTCAGCGTTGTGTTCTAACAATAACTGTTCAAATCTCGCTGCTCGCTGCTTTATATTACTTACTATTACGACTGAAAAGTACTGATGATTCACGGATACTCACATACGTAAGTAGGTAGGTTAGGTACCTACTTGTTATACGCGGTAGTCATTCGCAAAACAATTGAAAGATCAAACTCGGAAAATGTAACGATATTGCGGTTCATCGTAACATGTTCCATATTCGAGATCCGATTTTAGTCGATATAGTGCACGAACGGAGCCTCTTCCAGGCGCACTTGAAATCCTTTCACCACTCTGGTTCGAAAGAACTAGTGACACGATTAGAGGAAGTCAATATACAGGATGGTTTTTTGAGAAGGGCAATGAAATGATGAAGAGGAAGTCCGACACCACGAGAGTTATGATTATCAAGCAATGTGCTCTGTAAGCTCTAAATTTTGATTTATAAGGATTACCTACCACAGTAATAAGACAAATGAGTTTCACACTAATGTCCAAAGCGTTTGAATAGGAGGCGAGCTTTCTTCCGCGTAAAAAATATTTATAGTGAAAATTTGCTATTTCCTTTAATTTTTAACATTTGTTGCAAATAATGATCCTTATCAGCAACAGAATTCGTAGGTTAAATAATATAGGTCGGTTTTTTTTAAATGATTAGGGTTTTAAATGATTTGGTGTAAAAGTAAAAGATTTCAAAAAAACGAAATATGAAGTTATTGTTTTCTTATAAATCGAGGGCATGACTCCTTTCACGACTTTTCCTTAACTCTCGTGGTTTCGGACTTAGCCATCAATGCTCTTTTCAAAAAACCGCTTGAACCACTTGAGGCTTTTTTTTTCGGCTCAGGGCGTCTGTGGGTCATGTCAAAAAAGGTGAGCGTTAGTTCGTCCCGCCATCTCCTTCTGGGCCTTCCACGTCGTCTACTTTCCTTTGGTGTCCACTAAGGCTTTCATCCCAGGAGGCCCAGTCTCGAAAATTTCGGGAGTCTCGACGATATTTTGTTATTTTCGAGACTCGAGCTGATGATTTTGGTACCGGCAATAACGATACTTTTGATACTTAGTAAAATCTTAACAATATTCAGCGTAGAGTAGCCCTTAGCAAAGAATAAGTAATATGCCCTTAGTCTAATCTAAAACAAGGAAAAGACAAGGTGGTATAGTCTAATGACTTTAGCATGTCAGAAAAAGGTAAATTTAAATAAAAGTATTAGCTGTGCCACAGATTCAGTGGAATGTGGAATCATTTCGAAGAAAAACGCGGATTTTCATAATCTGAAACATCGAACATCATCAAATACTGGATTGTAAAGTTAAACTGTGATATTGTGTTCTTTAATAGGCCATAATAATCCTAAATGACGATCCTATGCTATGAGTGTGCCTATCTATAAGTACTATTAAAATAATCTCGAAAGTCTCGTTTTTCCCGGGAATTTCGAGACCGTATCGAGTCTCGATTTTTTTTCCCGAGACTCAGAAAGTCATCGCGACTGAAAGCCCTTGTGTTCACTACGACGACCGGTGGTCGTTTCCGCCCATAGGTCGTCGGACATGCGACAGACGTGTCCAGCCCAATCCCACTTTTTTCCCAGTTTCCTTTCATTAGCATCAACAATACAGGCACTTTATTTTGTAGTATTAGGTATAATGTCATTCAGGACAGAAAATCAGAAATATTATCATCCTTCGTTTCACAAAAAAACCACTAGATAACGGTTCTGCGTTGCGTTGGCAGTTGGTAATCCCAAAGCCAAATTTTAACAATGCTTATTGTTTAATTAGACGACTCATAAGTACTTAGCATTCATATTAACATACCTACGCCTTTTCTTTGGAACACGAATTATCGTTTTCTGGGAATTATAACAGAGACAAAGCAGCAAGACCAAAAATTAGATATAAGATATTTAGGGAAAATTATGCTTTGTAAATTCTATTTAACTGCCATAGAAAAGGAATTCTCAGCCGAGCGAGTAGATATATCTTATACCCTACCAAAAAAATCGAATGTGAAGGATCGGCAATTTCTTAAACATAATGTAGGTACTTGGATATAATCTTTACAATCTTCTTATCGTGTCACTAGTTTTTTCGAACCAATGTGGTTAAAGGATTTCAAGTGCGCCTCAAGAGGCTCCTTTCGTGCACTTGACACATGTCTTCGAACTGTTTAGGTTCTATGACATGCCAGTTTCCTCACGATGTTTTCCTTCACCGTCGTTAAGTTTTAGTACACACATAGATTTTTTGAACATTAAAATCCATTAATGTAGGACCAGGTTCGAACCCACGACCTTCGGATCGATGTCGAGGCTCCTCCTAGAAACCAACACGGCTTAGGTAGGTACGATAAAAAGAGTAGAGACCTAAATGCAAGTTCAAAAGCGCTTCATTGTATCTAATGAAACACACAATACCTAGGATACATTTACACAAGTCCACTTTTCATTTTCATATTTGTTTATCAATAACTTCAACTATCATTACGAAAACGGTAGGTAAATGTAGGCGGTAAATGGTTATTATGTATTATCTTGTTGATTATCCTGGAACAATGCTATATCTACCTATTAGGTATCTACTTATATGCTATAACTCGGTCGAATGAACATGCCACCTGGCTGCCATTCTCGCTCGCAACTTACTGCGTCCCCCGCCCCCGCGCGGCGCCCTCCGTGTTTGTTCTTCCTCTAATTGCTCTTATCATTAATTATACCTCGCTTTCCGTTCCTGAGACACATAGGAAGAACTTCAGTGATGCAACTATAGCCACTAATTTCAAAGCTAAAAAAAAATAAAAAATATTAGACAATTCACTCGTTATGTCACTGTCATACGTCATTAGTTTTTTAGTGCTGCGGCAAGCCACAACTTACTCGTTATTTTTATTGATATTTTTGGATAAAACTCTATAAAAAATGTTTCAACACGTCTATAAAGTAGCTTTAATATATTTAGAAGATATTGGTTGGTGTACAAAACCTCAAACAGTGCATCTTAGTGAAATATAAGTGAAATGTGTCCACTGCAAAGATGACGACCAGTCCGGTTTGTTTATCAAATAATTACAATTTGGATCAACTGGGTATGTAATTATCTAACGAAAATGGTATAATCAATGGATGAAATCGACTGAAACTTAGTTTTGTAAGTTTCACATTGAATTGTTAAAGCAGAACTTTGTAATCCGGAAGCGCGCGAATATTCAAATGTTTTTCTCTTGTGTTTTTTTTCACGAAGATAGTTCCGTAACATTTTTTACCGGAAATGAAAACAATCGTTAGGATGATCGGTTTTCGTTTTATAAAAAAAAGTTATAAATAGAAAGTTAGTTTTTTCTTTTTTTTTTGAGACCTTTCTTTGGCGCCAATATTTCTCTTTTTTCATTTGCTTGGTGATAGACACTGTAATTAATTGTGGAAAAATCATGGAAAAAAGGAAGATAAAGGACGAAGATTATATTCGAAAGAAGATAAGAAAATTGGAGCGGAAACTGGGAAGATTGAGAGAAGAAGAGAATACTGAGGATGAATATCCTTTACCACCGCATATGTCTGCGCCTCAGACGCCGCCGCCGCATTCACCATCGCCGTTACATGTCCCGGTTTCACCACTACCACTGGCTTCGGCACCTGCCCCTGGGGAAGCTGACCCTATCATAGGTATGTTACAACCTGATAATGGACTACTATGTATCCTTGGTCATATTAATTATCCAGTACCTATGCGTTGAACGAATGGGCCCACTCCTGTCCTGCCGGGTTATTGTTACTAGACTATCAAGGTTTTATGCGCTATCACTAAGAGGATAGACAAAAACCTTTGTTTCTGTTCGAAAATCTTTTGACATTAGTCTTAACATAATATTATTGTGAGTGAGTTAAGCGCTATCACAAGTGGATAGACATCTCTCAAATTCTATATGGCGCTATCACAAGCGGATAGACATAATAAATTTTCACCATTAGTACCTATCATTCTCCATGTTATGAAAACATAGGTACTTATTGATTGAATGAAATTCCAGACGAAGACCAACTGCCTGAAGAATTCTTACTGGCACTTGGGAATGAAGGAGAAGAAAAATCTGATATCGGAGAAGCCATACCACCAGAGCTGGCTCTTCGATGGAGCAGGATTATGACCAACGGACTCGGAAAAGAGGCAAGAGACCTCATATGTAACAAATACCCTACTCCGGGTAATTTCTTGAATGCTAAGGCTCCAGTTATGAACCCTGAAATGTTGGCGTCATTCTCAGAGCTTACTCAAAAACGGGATAAAAGAATTTGCCAGCGTCAAAATTTAACTGGAAAACTGATGACATGTCTAGGAAAATCCCTGACCAACCTTTTGAAGGGGAACATAAACAGTAAAATTTTGATAGAAGAAATTAATGATGCAGCAAAGCTGGCTGCAGATATTTATAATCAAGATTCGTCTTCAAGGAAATTCTTTGCGCTGTCTGGGGCTTCTCAGGTAATAAAAGAGGCCGTCAAAGAGGCCAAAACTGATGAATTCCTTTTCGGTAAAGAGAGAGTGGAGACAAAATTAAATCGGCTCAAGCGATTCAAAAGACAGGCGCACAGATAAAAGCCTCCACTGGCCCCAAGCCAAATCAAAAATTGACCACTAAACCTAAGGTGGGAAACTGGAAGGGCCCACCACAGCAACAACAACAACATCGAGCTCGCGGTGGGCACCGACAACAGAGGAGGCAGCCATACAACCAGTCTCACAGGAAACACCAAGCAACCAGATCAAGGAACAACTACCGACGCTAGGAAATCAGGTACATGCAGGACGGCTGAGACTGTTTTTGTGTAACTGGTTAGATATAACAAATGATCCAGTCCTTCTTAATTGGATACAAGGTTATGAAATACCTTTCAGTACAGTGCCCCCTCCATATAATATTGAACCACAACATTGGTCTAAACAGGAAAAAATCATTATTCAACAGGAAATACAAAAACTGATAGTTTTAGGCGCAATATCAAGGTGCACTTATAGTCCAGACCAACATACATCACCTATATTTTTTGTACCTAAAAGTAATGGCTCTTACAGGTTTATTCTGAACCTCAAAAGGTTAAACCAATACATAGATACTGAGCATTTTAAGTTGGAAGATATAAGAACAGCGTGTAAATTAATGTCAACAAATTGCTATATGGCCTCAATAGACTTAAAGGAAGCATATTTCTCTGTTCCAATATCTGTTAATTCTAAAAAGTATCTAAGATTTAGTTTTGAAGGTCAATTCTTTGAATTTAATGCCCTCCCTTATGGTCTATGTACAGCACCTTTTGTTTTTACAAAGATTGTTAAACCAATAGCTACTTACTTAAGAAAAAACAATATTATTCTAACATGTTATTTGGATGACTTCCTTATTATTTCTGTATCTGAGAGTAATTGTAGAAACAATGTGGATATGGCATGCCAATTGTTTAAAGAGCTAGGTTTTGTAATTAACCTGGAAAAAAGTATTTTCTTACCAAATAAAATATGTAAATATTTAGGATTCATGTTAAACTCTAAAAATATGTCAATATCAGTTCCTCAGGAAAAACAAACATCAATTCTGGAGAAAATTAATTCCATTACGTCAAATAGTCAATGTAGTATAAGACAGTTTTCTCAATTATTAGGAACATTGAATTCCATCTGCCCGGCTATTCCATATGGACTGGTCTACACAAAAATACTAGAAAGAGAGAGATATCTAGCTTTAATCAAATCAAATGATAATTACAATAATACAATGTCCATTCATGATATAGTTTACACTGAACTTAATTGGTGGTCTGAAAACATAAATAAATTTAATCCTATAAAAAGTTATCAATTTGTAACAGAAATACACACAGATGCCTCTACTACAGGATGGGGTGCTGTATGTGGAAGTAAAAAAGCTTCAGGCTCATGGTCTCACACTGAAAGAGAATATCATATCAATTATTTAGAACTTAAAGCAGCCTTCCTCGGCCTGCAATGTTTTGGTTGCAATCTTCTTAATAGTGAAATATTACTTAGGATAGATAACACTACAGCTATTGCTTATATAAATAAAATGGGAGGAGTCCAATACCCACATTTAAATAATATAACCAGGGATATATGGCAATGGTGTGAAGATAGGAATCTTTGGATTTTCGCTTCTTATATAAATACTAAAGACAACTTTGAAGCGGATAGAGAATCTAGAAAAATTAATATAGAATGGGAATTGTGCCACAGAGCTTTTAATATGATTATAAAAAAATTTGGTCAACCTGACATTGATTTGTTTGCATCAAGAATAAATAGAAAATGTGATAGATTTATTTCATGGAAGTGTGATCCAGAAGCTATTGCCGTGGATGCTTTTACCCTGAGTTGGAAAGAAATGTTCTTTTATGCCTTTCCACCCTTCTCTTTAATATTAAAATGTGTTCACAAGATTCAGACTGATCAAGCGACTGGTATTTTAGTTTTCCCATACTGGCCATCCCAGTCTTGGTTTCCGATTGTTACATCTTTAATTGTAGGGGACTTAATAATGTTTGAACCTGACAAAAATCTCTTGTCATCCCCTTTCAGAGAGTGTCATCCTCTCCACCATCAGCTTATCCTGGCTGCAGGGCTGCTGTCAGCGAGGCGTATGTAAGACGGGGAACTCCACCTACAGCATTGAATTTAATGTTAATAATTTAATGTTGTCTCTATCTAAGAACACCATGAAGCAGTATGACAGTTCATTAAAATTATGGTGGAACTACTGTTCCAAAAATAATATCATACCTTACGAATCTTCAATTTCATCTGTACTTTCATTTCTAAGTGAATGTTTTGACAGGGATGCTTCTTACGGTACATTAAATACTACTAGATCGGCGTTATCACTAATTATCGGTCAAAAAATTTGAACAGATGACAGGGTAAAACGTTTTATGAAAGGAGTTTTTCGGACCAAACCACCAACACCCAAATACAACATTACTTGGGACCCCGGAGTAGTATTGAACCACCTCATTCAGTATCCATTAACAAATATTTCCTTAGAGAAACTAACTAAAAAGCTTGTAACATTACTAGCATTATCCACTGGTCATAGAGTACAAACTATTTCTTTAATCAATCTCAACAACATAGTTTTCAGTGAAAGTAATGTAAAAATTTTCATACCAGATTTGATTAAAACCTCGAGGCAAGGTAGGCTTCAGCCAATGCTTGACCTCAAAATATATGAGCCTAAAGTTGAAATATGTCCTGTGAGAACTTTAAAATCTTATTTAGAATTGACAGAGTCTGTAAGGAATAACAATAAGAAGTTATTTTTGGCATATAAAAAGCCACACCAACCAGCATCAGCCCAGACCCTAAGCCGATGGATAAAACTTACCATGGCAGAAGCTGGGATAAATGTCAAAATTTTTTCAGCACATAGTACTAGGCATGCATCAACTTCTGCTGCTTTAAGGTCAGGCATTAGTATTGACCAAATTCAAAAGACAGCTGGTTGGTCTGAAAGTTAAATAACCTTTGCCAAATATTATAATCGACCGATAGCTCATAGTACTAGTTTTAGTGAAATAGTTTGCAACACTGCAATATTATAATAAATTAATTCTGTTATTAATGTAAAATAATAGAGGTGAACTTAAACGTTATTGGCATTATAATTGAACCTACTTAAATATTTTAAGAAAATCGTTGTGTTTTCAAATATTTAAATTATTGATTTGTTGATTGAAATTGTTTTAAAAATGTAAAGTTATTTTTTTGTTTAATTTTGGGTTTTTGATAGATAGTGTAAATGAATAAAGTATGAATACTTCAATACTTTTTTCTTTGATCCTTCTCGCAACCCTTACTTTAAACATCTTCCTATGTGTCTCAGGAACGGAAAGCGAGGTATAATTATAAGATTAAACGAACTTACCAAGTGAAGTTCTATCTTAATTATACCGCAGCTTTCCGTTCCTGAGAAGGTCCCATAAACCCCCCCAACCCTTCTGGGGTCGACCCTTCTGGGGTCGATCCTTCTGGGGTCAACCCTTCTGGGGTCGACCTTTCTGGGGTTGCTCGAAAATGTCTTTAAACGAAATGACGAATGACAGTGACATAACGAGTGAATTGTCTAATATTTTTTATTTTTTTATAGCTTTGAAATTAGTGGCTATAGTCGCATCACTGAAGTTCTTCCTATGTGTCTCAGGAACGGAAAGCTGCGGTATAATTAAGATAGAACTTCACTTGGTAAGTTCGTTTAATCTTATAATTATCATCACCAAGTATTGCAGGACCTCTTCTCTATCAAGATTATCCAATTCCACGCTGTATTTTGCAAAAACGTCATTCGAGTCAGGCGTCATGTTAATTCGACCGAGTAAGGCGGTGTCCTAATAGAACGCGATCGTCGCGCGAGCAAGCGATACGACCGTCGCGCGATCGCGCGATCAAACGTACTAACGTCAAATAGGCGTCCCGATTGGCAATCGACGCGACGCGATGTCAATTGGGACGCCTATTTGACGTTAGTACGTTTGATCGCGTGATCGCGCGATAGACGTTCGCGCGAACTTACGATGGTCGCGTCATCGCGTTCTATTAGGACACTGCCTTATAGGTTTAATTTAAGCTTTATTAAATTTGTCATTATAATAATATTATAAATTCAATAAAAGTCAACTAAATTCCATTTAATTTCATTTAATGTAACGAAATCTAATTTTTGATTTTTAAGGAAATATGGAAGTCTGAAATTAAATGAACTTTTTTTATATTTTTTTTTTATTATAACGCCACAGTCTAGTAGGTAGACTAGAGACAGCCACCTCATCTCCACGCGGGAAACGCTGAGCAAGCCTTCATTCTAACTCGTCAGGTGCGGGTCCATGTTTTCTGTAAAACAAAATCACTCGAATTAATATATTATACATTATGTAGGTATTTATGTAATATTCATATATTCATAAACTATTACTTTCGACTAATTTTAGCTTAATCGGTTCCGTAGTTTCAGCGTAATTGAGGTACAACCTCCATCTATCCTCACGTAGCGTAGTAAAAGATATTAAATAAATAAATAATAAGTACTTATTTATTTTGTTACGAAATTTACACAACGTCATCTAGCCCCAAACTAAATAATCTTGTACTATGGGAACCAGATGACTGATACAATAGGTACTTTTAGACTTTTTTGTAAATAGAACTTTTTATTACAGCATAAGCTAACTACTACAATCTATATATAGATATATTACAAAATTTACAAAAGGAAACAATTGGGCCACCCATAGACCGTTGCAAACGATCTATAGGTAGCTCAACTGCTCCAACTCGATACCCGATGGCAGCGTGCCGAGGATACTGGCTGCTGATAAATAGATAGACGCATCCAGACTTAGGACAAACACCGATTTTATCACACAATCTTTTGTCCCGAAGCGGAAATCGAACCCGCGACACCGTGTCGTGGCAGCCTAACACATTTGCCGTTCGTTGTAAAAGTCCATAAAAATATTCATAAGGCTACGTAGTCCCGTCAAAAAGGCATATAGGGTTGTCCCAAGCCGCGCACGAAATACATCGCGCGGATGCATCATCACTTGACACCTACAGCGTCGTTTTCATTGAGAATAATAATTAACATATTCCGTATAGAGCGTATTCTTAGTAAAACTAAATACTAAAATGCCATAAAAAAAACCTTCTACCACTAATAATAAATAACTTTAAGATTGTTTAAACAATACTTACATGCAGTGCAAACCTCCGAAAATTCGTCGGCACAGTCTGGGGCTCATATTCCCGGAGAAGAATCCTTCACTCTGCCCCAAGAACAGAGCCAAGACGAGCAGGCAGAGGACCAGCAGGTACACACTCTTCATGGTCAACCGACTTAGCAATACGGGTATAATGTTACACGTTTTCACGCCGAATGGACGGAAAATGATGGCCAGTTAACCCAACATACTCTTATATAGGAATATTTTTCCTTATGATTACTATAAATAGGTACATAATACTGACTACATACTTTATTTTTAATGCAGGTTGCTAACGCGAATGTTATTGCGGGTGTTGTCTTTCAGCTTATAAGGAATCAAGGAAAAATGATAACATACCAACATACCTAATATACACCACCAATTTATAATTACCAAAAACAATTAAATGGGCATTGCAGATTACGTTGACGACTACGTTGCATCTGTGCAGTCTGAATTTTGGATATCTACAAACTGACAGAGTGAAGCGGAGCGAGTGCGGCGCCCGAGCCGAGGTTTTGCGAGCTGGCTCGAGCTAGGGTTTGACAAACTATGAATAAAACTGAACTAAAATTATTATCCATAAGGGTAGCGCCTGACGCAAATCCATAGGAAAACGACTAACGGTAACAGTTGTTCAATTTTAATCAAATTTATTTTGACAAAAAAATGACTTAATTTTTTCAAGTTTTATTGTCATATCTGTGTTCAGTAACGGCAACTGACTCAGTGTATTTTTTTCTGGTTATTAAAAATTTACGGCATAATGTGAAAAAATGACTGCGCCCAGCAGTGGGACACCGTAGACCGAGTGAAACCCAAGTAAATATTTAGTAATTTTGGCGTGACCGAGTAACAAAGATCCACTAATTCTCACAAACGTCCGCATTTGTTATTATTATTATTTATTAAATTAAAACGGTTAAACCAATTACATTAATTTAAAATTAGAATTAGATTAGAATTTTTTAATATAACTTTGTTATATCACAGATAATATAATAGGTTATATTACTTCTCTTAGAGCATAGCCAGCTCTAACATATTTTAATGATGATATAATGAATAGATGCCATAGATGAATATAAGTGTTTCTACAGAACACCAAGACAGTCTCAAACCAAGATGGAGTCGTCAAACAGGGCAAAAAAATATCAGTAATAAAAATGAAATATCTCCATTTATAAATATTTTTTGTTACTTTTACGATGGAGTTCTATTATCAAAAAAAAAAGCCTAGTCATTTTTATACCAAATATTTCTTTAGCCCTGTTACTTTCTTCTCGAAATTGAGCCTCCGTTCAAATTAAACTAGAAGTAGGCTAAATTTGCCAACTTTTTTGGCGCGTTTCAATGTACTACATTATGATTTATGATACTGCTATGAGTGAAGAAGTTTTTTTCCGATTAACAGTGATAAAAAACTAGTATTTGACGTTTCAATGGACGACCGCACCAAATTGGTATGTTGAAAGACAAAATTAATTATATGTTCTTAGTTAATTTGGGATTACCAGTTAAATACCGAGAATCCATTACCACCCAGATATTATGAGGATAAATAATATTAAGTAAAAAACGAAGTATCGTCTTAACGTTTTATTGCAATATAAGATATATAAACTATACGATACATAAACAGTTAATGCATTGTTTTATAACACGCTTCAAGTTTACAAAAGCTCAATATATATTATATTATAAATATACAAATGTGTGTAAACTTATGGAAAATGGATGGGTTTATTTTGGTCTAAATCTAGCCTAGGGGTGTTATCAAAATATGTTTATCTAAATTTTCATATACCTACTACGAAAATTGGAATTAATATTAGCTGTTTCAATATATACCATTCTTTAAAACATACTTATATTCATATTGCGATGGAATTTTATAAAGTGACATATTTTGTTTTATGTAAAGTGACGAGCACTCGCGAGGCGCTCTCCTGATGTTAAGATATCACGCCTACCCAATTACCATGACCAGAACAGTAGAACGTAGTGTCTGCTTCATAATTGTACCCAAATATATTTTCATTAGGTACAGTCAGCTGCACAGACATGTATACACTTCCAAGCTTTCACTTAATATACCTAAATGTGAAAGCCTGGAAGTGAAAGAATTTATTTGCAAAATAAAGAATATATTATACTCATAATTTTGCAAAGAAATTCTTCTGGCAATAATTCTGACAAGTAAGAAGACTACATTAATTTAAAAATACTTGCGTGCACTTTTCTTTGCAATATTAGGAGTAATATAAATGTTTAAGCTTTGGAGTGTATACATATTATCTTTGCAGCTGACTGTACAGTGTACATAGAGCAGTGGAATTTCAAAGCATTTTTAAAATTATGTCAACAATCGCTTAAGTGAAACAGCTTAAAGTATTGTTTATAGTAATTATGCTAAATATGGCATTTATCTAATTCTCCTAGGGCACTTTATGCGTACCTTTATGCTTAGATTTCGAACTTGTGAGACAAAATGAACACTTTATGCGTACTATTGCACGAATATTCGGTATTTCACGTCTTTATACGAAATATTGAACGAATATTAGGTATCTATCGTCTTTATACATAATATTGAACGAATATTACGTCTTTTTTGAGTGTTTTTAAATGGTCATCAAAAATCTTAACGTGGATGAAAAAAAAAAACCTTTTGATTTATTAGATTATGTGAAAAAATACATGCACTACGACATTATCGAAAAATTTCGTATGAAAATAATTTGCCTACAAATAATTTATGGATTTTCTACGAAAAAAAAAATATATTTTCAAATTAATACTTCCCAAGCGATACATTTAACAACAAGAATTGAAACTATACAAGACTACAAAATAAACATTTATTTATTTACACTGAACAAAAGTATATTTTTGGAAAATCTAATGAACAACGCTAACTTATCTACTGATCTATACATCACAAACTTACGTATGGAATAATATTTAATATTTAATCTACAAAATTAGTAATATACAAGTGATACAATATTTATTACAAAATATACAGTATTCGATATCGGGGTTACAACAAAATAATAAAAAATATATTCGTTTGGGAATGAAAAACCGTTTGTCGTGAAATGCGCGACTGATGAGGGCTCCCGCGGCGTAGTGGGTAGTTGGCCCGGCAGCCGACAGTTCAGTGGATTCGGTGCTCGGTGGAACATCAACCGCCATTGCTGGGTTGATCCTGGAAAATATTTATTTGTAAATAATGCAGCCAATATCTATAAATGGTTTTGGCTGACTGACAGACAGCCTACAGGCTAAACTAGTAGACGTAAAGACTTGAAAATAGGCGGATGTTAAGAGCACGATCACAAATTTTCGCGTTAACGTTATCGTATCGTCACAAAGAAGTCAACAGTTCGTATGATTATTTTTCAAAACGTCAAACTGTTGACTTTTCAGTGACGGATACGATACGATAACGTTAACGCGAAAGTTCATGATCGAGCTACTGAAAAAGTCATAATACTTAAAAACAGAAAAAAATATGTTTGTCTTGTTGTAGGTTTAATTTACACTGGAACTGCGCTATGATAAGTTTATTGATATAAAGAACTTTTTTTTTCAATTCAATTCAAATCGCTATTACACCATATTTTGTTGGTACAAGAAATTAAATTTAAAATTAAATAAAATTTGGTGTATAAGGATAGGATGATTTAAATTTTGTTCACGCACTTTCCGTGTACATGACGCATTTTAGATATACTCAAACCAAATATTTAAATAACAATACTTGTATAAATGATTATCATGCACACTCAATTGAGGATAACAAATAACATAATCCTAACAATAGTGAGTTATTCACCCCCACAGAAGTATTAAAGTACAGAATCACAATGTAGTACATTGAAAATGCCCCAAGAAAAAGGGAGCGACATTGGTTAACTTATATTATGATTTGCAATAATAGTGTTATATTACTGTATAAGAATGTTATATTAAAAATAAGCAGGTATAGGTATAAGTTATACAAGTTTTAAGCTAAAATTAAGATGTTTTTTCTCATAAACAGCACCTAACGTACGTATTTGTGTCGCTGCACCCTAAAAGGGCTCATGTAATTACTATAATATGAAACTAGTTAAGACCTTTTTCAAATGTACATGATTGCGAAATAAATACATTCTAAATTCTGATATATTTTGGTCCTATGTACATTTTTGAAACAGAAAAGGAACAGCCCTAGTTTATTATGCTAGTTAATAATTACTAGTGTTTTTCATTGATAATCAAATTCCATCGTATAAGTTAAAAATATATATTTGAAAATGGAGATATTTCATTTTTATAGACGAATATATATAATATATGTCTGAAATTTTTTGGTCATGTCTTACGACTCCATTTTGGTTTGATACTGTCCATCTTGGTGTTCAATAGGAACACCGTTATTCATCTATGGCAATAAGTAGTTAAGTACCTGTATGGTCTGGTCTTCTTTAGGGAAGGATATGTCGTCGCTTATTTGTTCTGAAAACAAAAAAAAAATTATGTTAGTAAAACGAAGCGACATTTGTATGCACAATTTAGCTTTATTACAACAATCTCTACGGCAACCACTAAAAGGGAGCCACTTTGGATACTTTCTAGTACATTTTGGTTCGATGCTAATTTTCGAAAAAGATAAGTAACAGGACTTGATAAATATTATATGTTAAAATCACCAGGCTTTTTCATTGTAAACAAAACTACATCGTAAAAAGTAACAAACATTATTTGAAAAAGGAGATATTTCATATTTATTGACAAGGTGTCTGAAAATTTTTGGTCCTGTCTTACGATTCCATTTTGGTTTGATACTCTGTCCATCTTGTTCTATAGGAACATCGTTATTCATCTATGATTCTAGTATCCTATTATACTGGGTTAGTTTTTGTTTATGCGAAAGCCGAGATCAGTTTTTTTTTTTTTAATCACGATTTTTTTTTATCTAAAACTCATCGAGATAATCCATAATTGTGTTACTTCGTTGTCCTACTTTTTTCATGGAGAATACTCCTGCGCAAAATTACTCAACTAAAACTAACCGTATGTTTGCGGTTAGTTTTTGTTTATGAAAAGCTGAGCCCCGTTTATTTTATTTTCTTTTCTAGTCAAGAAAAAAAAAATTTTTTTTTGAGGTATTTTCCAAAATTTAACAGGGAAAAGATAAAGAAAGAAAATAAATAATTTTATTGATGGAAAACTATAAAATAAATGAACAAAAAAGTCAAATTACAAAAAAACAGAGTCCTCCATACAATGGGTGCCTAGCTCAGCTTTCATGCTGCAGCGTACTGGCAGCTCGCTGCAGCGCTGGTGTTCTGCTAGACCCCAGTGGCGACGACACGGAACGTATATCTATCCATAAACTAAAGCTAAAAATCTAATAAAATAAGACTAAAACATTTTTTAAGAGTAATTTTACAATACAAGTTTTGTCTTACTGGCAACATTACCTATTTATGCAAGATCACCCAATTGGGTCATTCGAATTTTTTTTTTAGTCAGGGGTAATTTTTGTTTTTTTAACTTGGTTATCGATTCTGAGCAAACTAATTTCAGGTTTCGCATAAACAAAAACAAACCTAGTATAGTATGCAACGTACCGTATCTCCTGAGTCGCGCCCGCAGCGCGTCGTTGGCGTCGCGCAGGGCGGCCAGCTCGGCGCGTCCCCCCGCCCCCGCCCCCGCCCCCGCGTGCGCGGCCAGCAGGCGCCCCAGCGTGCCCTGCAGCCCGCACGTGACGTCCACCACGCGCGCCGCCAGCTGCGCCGCGCTCTCCACACACTCTGCACACACACAGATTAGTTTGAGCAGCGTAAAATTGTAAGACCATAGGTCACAGGTCCACAGGTCACAGTCGCAGGGTTCGAGGATATATATCAAATGTTTTTTTTTTATAAAAGTTCGAGGATATATATCAATGGATATATATCTGATACATATCAAACTAATATATCCGATATATAGCAAATGTTTTTTTATATAAAATATTGGATAACAAAAATGATTTAAAAAATTCATATTATTAAGTAATTTTTAGCGTTTGTTACTGTATTTCTACTTCCCGTAGGTAAGGTAGAGTTAGTGGTAGTGAGTGGGTGAGGTAGAGTTAAAAGTCTCTACGTTGAAGCGCTTTGAAATGACCATTGACTGATAATATTTAATTAAAAAAAGTTTTATATTTTTGAGTAGATTTTTTATAAAGGATATAAAAGATTTTATGGTTTTTCGTTGATTTTGCCTGATCTAAATGATCATTTTATGTTTTGGTTTGATTTGTCTGATTTTAACTGTACGTGTATGTTTTTGTAACACAAATGCAAACAGTATTCATAAATAATACAATAAAATAATAGTGTGGCTTTCATACAAAATTGATATACCTATATCAAACTAGATTTATATCATAAATATCCGATATTTTCAAACCCTAACACCCGGCACCCACTGCGCACAGCCAAACAATCTAATATATCAATATTACATTGATTTTTTTTCCTTAGCGCTCACGAAGTGCTTGCTTTCTGAGTTTACAAATTAACGGTTTTAAAACTGTAAGAGCAGTCTTTTCATTAATCTATTTCATAGCAGACTTTCTATTCTGTTTTAAAATTAAATAAGTAATTGCTTAGGGACTTTGACAGTTTGGTGCAACAAGGCATAAGACTAACTTGTACAAAAGTATTCAAGTTATTAAGTACAAGAGAATATCTGGCGCAACCGGTCACTCAAAATCCCAATTCCTATCTTTGAAAAATGCACTCAATGTCTACAGCACTAAAGTCCATACCTAGATCATCATCGTCCTCTCTAGAAACATCCAGATCTGACAGCGTGTCCAACTGCTCGGCGGCTTCAGCGCGCAGCTCCGCCGGCTTGATGTCAGTCTCCGTGTCAGTCTCCAGAGGGACTGAAGGACTGACAGGCACTGAAAAAAGAAATAAATTAATGCGATAGTCCAGAAATTATTAATCATAATCAGTCTAATTATGATTCCTACTGCCGGGACTCACACACTCAGCTTACTCTTGGTTATGAGAGTAAACTAGTCTAAATCCATCATGTGGCCCCAATGCATATTGGTGGTGGATGCCAGATTTTTTGCCATTTTTAATATTTTGTATTTTTTGTATGGATCTACTTTTTACATAGTCATCCGAAATAAATATTTTATTATTATTATACAACATTGTTCATCATACTATTTGGTTTTTTTTTAGATAATTGCAAGAATTTACTCCCATGATCGTGATCATCAATCAAATTTCATGAACATTTCTTTAGTTCTTTGGTTATGAAATCACAATAACTGAAAAAACGACGTCATCTAAGTAAACGACATTGCTGATTTTGTGAATTTTAATTGGTTTATGGTCATTATTTATTATATTTGTTACCCTGTTGCGGTACGTCCCTCCGGCGGCAGGCGTCGCAGCGGCCGGCGGCGGGCGCGAGGCGGGCGCGCGCCGCCATCGCACTTGACTCGCTCACCGACAGCGCGCCGCGCACCAGCTGCGTCAGTTGGTTCGCTGCAAACGTCACACCCGTTAGTATCACTACTTAACACACGAGTCACTCGATGGGTACTACTCGGGCTTATTAACATGACACCTAGCTCGAATGACGTTTGTGCAAAGTACAGCCAAAGAATAAGTACAGCGTGGAATTGGATAATCTTGATAGAGAAGAGGTCCTGTAATACTTGGTGATCATAAGTAATGATAATTCTTCGCAATTAAAGAAAGGAGAAACACGGAGGGCGCCGCGCGGGGGGCGGGGGACGCAGCAAGTGCCGAGCGAGAGTGGCAGCCGGTGGCATGTTCATTCGCCCGAGTAGTATCAGTCGCTACAAGGACGTTTTCAAACGACATCTAAATGTCTGCGCTATAGACACGACAAGTTAGGAGGAGCCCGCTTCAAATAGGTCCTCTTGGCGCTCTACCATCTACAAAAAAGTAAAAACATTCGTGGCAAATCGCCTCGAAACTCTGGACATAAAACGCCAAATTCGAAGGGACAGACCCAAGCCCTCCTACACTTACACTTACAACTTTCGAGGTCAACTCTACTGCGCCGATTGCGACAGAATATTTAAAACCAAGCCAAGAATATTTAGCGAGCCACATCAGGGCTCACGCCAGAAAAATGAATAGTTTATAGTTAGGGTCGCCGTCATCGAAATCGATGAAGATGCCTATATATATACCCACACACACACACACACCCCTACCCTCACCTCACCTACACAGACACACCCCACACTCACACATAAACTCGTTCTTCATTTCTTTACGCGTACCCACTCATACTCACAATATAGTATTTTGTTATTTTTAGACACATAGGTACTATTTACTAATATTAAGTTTTAAATTGTTAAAATTCATATACCTCAGCGACATATTTTAAAAAACCTTATTTAAAAAGTAAGAATCTGTTACTGGCAATAGGATAAGTTTAAATAAGTATACATACATATGGAGTGCTGTTGATTCTATGATAAATAAATAAAAAAAAAAATATATAAATATAGTATCACTCCTCCACATGTCCGGGGACAGTCCGACACCGACCTTGTGTAGCGGCGGCCAGTAGCAGCTGTTGCACGTCGGGCGCGTCGTCGTCCTCGACCGGGATGCCGCGCGCGCGCAGCTCGCCGCCCACGTCTGTACACCAATGTAGGGAGCATGGGTTAGGTTATGTAAAATTGTAGTAAGGTAAGGAATAGTAAAGAAAAGTAAGATAAATTCTTTGGGTGAGGAAAATAAAAAATAAGTAAAAACAACAAGGTAAAGTAAGGAATAGTGAGGAAACAAGCAGTTGTAAGGAAAAACAAGATAAGTATAGCAAACAAGAAAATGTAAAGAAAACTAGGAAAAGTAAGGAAAAACCAAAAAAGTGATATAATGTATAAGGAAAAACAACGAAAAGTGAAAAAAGTAAGGAAAAACAAAGAAAAGTGACGAAATCAAGGGAATGTATCTCCATAATACGCAGAGGTTAGCTGGAAGAGAATGCTAACTAGCATTAAGTTCGCCTATGTACTTGTTTTTTTACTTTGTGCAATAAAGCATTTTCTATCTATCTATCTATCTAATGTAAGGAAAAACAAAGTAATGAAGAAAAGTAAGGAGAAATAAAGAAATGAATAAAATAAGGAAAAACTATGAAATTAAGAATGTAAGGAAAAACAGGGAAAAGTGATGAAATCAAAGAAAATTATAAAGAAATGTAAGGAAAAAATAAGGACATGTGATTAATCAAGGTAGTATAAGGAAATGTAAGGAAGACAAGGAAAAGTAAATAAAACAATGAAATGTAAGGACAAAAGAGGAAAAATACGGAAAAACAAGGAAAAGTGATGAAAACAAGGAAATAAAAAGTAAGAAAGCTCAAGAAAAATTAAGGAAAACCTAGATAAAGGTACTGACCGACTTCCCCCAGCGCATCAGCGACGGCGAGGTCGGCGAGCTGCGCGTAGTGGCGCGGCGGCACGCCCAGCATGCCCGCCACCACCAGCGCCTTCGCGCGCAGGCAGCGCCCGATGCCCGCGTCCAGACGCCGCAGACGCTCTGCGGGCACACGGGTTACACATGAGGGGATGACAATACGCAATTTTTATCACCAGAAAAAAAATACGCATAATCAGTTGTCGTTACGGTACATAGAAATGACGAAAAAAAATCAACAGGGGGTTTGCTGCGCCGCTGTGGAATGCTGTGCTCAACAGGGCTTTGCTACGCCGCAGTGGGCTGCTGTGCTCAACAGGGGGTTGATACGCCTTGCATTTGACTACTACACCTCACATTGAATTAGATACTTTGCATTGGACTGCTGCGCTCTGCAGTGGACTGCTGTACTTTGCATTGGACTGCTGCGCTCTGCATTGGATTGCTGCACTTTGCAATGGACTGCTACGCTTCGCATTGGACTGCTGTACTTTGCATTGGACTGCTGCGCTCTACATTGGATTGCTGCACTTTGCATTGGACTGCTGCACCTTGCATTGGACTGCTGCGCTCTGCAGTGGACTGTCCCACCGTGGGCACGTACCTTGGTTGGAGAGCGCGGTGAGCGCGGTGCGCGCGTCGGGCTCGGCCACGGTGAGCGCGGCGCGGGGCTCCAGCGCGGGGGGCGGCGCCGCCTCGTGCGTGCTGATGCGCCCCACCGTCGGCCGTCGGATCCTGCACATACCGACGCTTTCACTCACACACTCACACCCCCTGCCTTACTTTTTGCGTGTCGCAAGTGACGTAAGCGAAGGAAATAAGGCATAACTGTTTTTCCCTATTTCCTTCGCCTTGGTAAAACATTATCAAAACAAAATATACAGTGTGTTTTTTTGAGAAGGACACTGGTGGCCAAGTTCGAAACCACAAGAGTTAGAAAAGTCGTGAAAGGAGTCATGCCATTGATTTATAAGAAAACAATAACTGCATATTTAGTTTTTTTTTTAACCTTTTTCTTTTGACGTAAACAATCGGAATGATTTAAAAAAAAAGACGCCCTGTTATTGAACCAATGAATTTTTGTTGCTGACAAGGATCAATCTTTGCAAAAAAAGTATTACTAAAAATTTAAGGAAGTAGCAAATTTTCACAAATTAGGTACTTTAAATATCTCAATTTTACATAAATAATAAGTTGCTCAAAATGGGTTCCATTGACTCCAATGCATAAGTTTATAAGTCTCTCTAAGAAAGAAAGAAAGCTATGTGCTTTGTAAGCTCTCAGTTTTGATTTATAAGAATTATCAAAGTATCCCGTGAATAACGACCACAAGGAGTAAAATTAACCCTACTAACTTAAAAACACGTATAAAATCTAAATTAAACAATGAAACCTTTCACTTTTTTTGTTGACGAAATCAAAAAACATGGACGAAACGAATAGTGTGAAGAAATTACTATAATACGGCGTACTTTTTGAGTATTTGTCCGAAACATTTTGTATGGAAGTGGATTTGAGGATTAGCTTTAAAGGAAATATCCTTTAATTTTTAATAATATTTTTTTTGCAAAGATTGATCCTCATTAGCAACAGAATCCATGAGTTCAATGATACAGGCCGTTTTTTTTTTGTTTAAAAATAATTCCGGTCGATTTTCGACAAAAGAAAAAGATAAAAAAAAAACCAAACAAGCAGTTATTGTTTTCTTATAAATCGAGGGCATGACTCCTTTCACGACTTTTCTCTAACTCTCGTGGTTTCGGATTTGGCCATCAGTGCCCTTCTCAAAAAAACACCCTGTATACTTAAAAATGTCGTGAAGTTGCAGTAACAAATTCACCGATACACTTTTTTGAAATTTATACTCAGTCAATTTATATCTTCAAAAATGTACAAATGTACAATAGATAACGAAATAACGGCGAGCGGGGTTCTGTACCTTAATTAAATAAAATCAACTCACTTATGTTTCTCTTCCTTCTCTTCCTCCTTCTCCTCAACGCCATCCTTCTCCCTCTCGGTAGAGCTGCGTTCGAGCGATGCTCTGTCCCGCTCGCCCTCGAGGCGGTCAGCGGGTGTGCGCTCTCGCTCGCACTCGGAGCGCTCGGCGGACGCTCTGTCTCGCTCGCACTCATCTTCCACCGTCGAGCTGGACTTCTCAGACGCGTCTGAAGGATTTCGGGACACGTTTATTCCTGAAAAAAAAAACAAAGTTTAAAAACGTGTAAATGTGACAGTTTTTAGAAGTTTATTTATAGTTTCATGAGAAAAATATTATAAACTATTCCAGAGGTACTGCCGCTGAATCCAATTCGTTACAATTCCAATACAGTTTACGATATTAATTCAGTCTCGAAACAAATTAAAGTTCTATTTGTCAACGTCAAATCGCGTCAGGACTCAGGAGTACCAAAATACTAAAAATTACGATCGCGTAGATTAAGAAGTATTATGTATTATAGAATATTAATTCTTATTATTTATTATTCTTCTTATACATACAGCTGGTCTATCATTCCATTATTCCGTATTCAACTTATACGTAAATTACGACTATTAATGGAAATGAGTGCGCCTTGTATCGCTACTGTCGATGCACTGGCTGACCGGCTGAATCTGTATGTATATCGAACACGCGTGTACAATAGGACCAAATTAGGCACATTAACTTTTTATTTAAATTTTATTCAAATATAGCGCAGATGAAGACGCGAACAGGAGCTAGTTCGAAGCTATGTTTTACCTTTTGACGGTATACCTGAGTCGTCGTTAGAACGCGAAGCTTGGTGCGAGGGCGTGATGTTTGGCTTCAACTCCGTCAACTTGGCGAGGGGAGCTTCTTGGATGTGCTTCACCCATCTGGAACAAAAAAAAAGGTTTTCCGTAAAGTTGGTTTACGAACGATAGTTGAACGTAACTACCGGTGTAGAAACTAGCTGAAGAAATTACTATAATACGGCGTACTTTTTAGGTATTTGTCCGAAACATTTTGTATGGAATTCGGATTTGAGGATTCCCCTTAAGGTTGTAACTCACGTGGTATATTCGGTAGTAGAGTTCGCAGATAGCTCGTGCATTTGTACTCCATTGATATTCATCAGGAAGAATGTGTTGCGCACCGCCGCGTTCGGACGAAACAGGACCTTATCCCTACACACATAAGGTACAAAGTTATGTATGTGACCAGTGAGTGTGGAAGAGACAACAGGTTGTCACAATTGACAAGAGTTGTGAAATCAGTCGCGTTTAGACAAAATAGGACCTAATCTCAGAGAGAATATGTTACAAAATTATATGATATCACTTGTTAGTGTGAAAGAGTTTAAAAGCTGTTAGTTCAAAAAAATAGGGTTACATGGCTTAAAACACAAAACTTAAGGTCATAAAATGGACTCAATCTATTAAAGACCTTATTTATAAACACATATTTTCTAGCAAATAAACAATATTTCATTTCATATTTCATTTCATTTCAAAAACTCGTGTACTACACACGACAGATGTTCGTAAACACCATTTTAAAAAAAATGTGACATCTTTGATTTTATGGTTTCGGTGGTGCCATGGTATGATGGTATTATACCAGGTGAATTTTCCAACTGGGTTGGATTATCAAATCCGAAAGTACATAAACTAGCCAAAATGTATATAAAAAGTCTCGGAGCCGATATAGATATTTTTTTTTTTTTCAAATTAAGGGTTCGATTTCTGACTAGGGCAACATTTTTTTTAAATCTTAGTATAAGTAATTCCTTTACTTTAGGATCAAAGCTTAGTTTAAAAATTCATACAACGTCATAGTGATGTTTTTTTATTTTTTATATACGAATTAGTACATAACGATACAACAAAATATTTAAAAAGCCACGAATGGTTTTTCCTGGATTTAAGCTGGTTCTCCTAATACATACAGGTTTAGGTTTCTCACCACCGGTTCAGTAATGATGATCCACACCATACCACAAGACGATATAGGTTGTCTAAGTAAAGATACAATGATGTTCCTCACCATTTGATGAGAGGCGATAGGTTCTGCTGCTGCGAGGGCTGCGGGATGGGCTTCAGTAGGAAGCGGTCTCCCTCCCGCTGGAACAGCACCAGGCAGTCCTCCAGCATCAGCGCCTGGAGACCACAGGTTACGTCACCTTGTTCTTATCGTGTCACTAGTTCTTTTATATAAAGGATTTTAAGGGCGCCTTTCGTGCACTGTTATGTTACAGAATGTGGGAGACACACCACACCGCAGCATTGCACAGAGATGTGTTGTACGAGTATATTGTGTGTGTGATGGTATGGGGTGCTTTTGGTGTGAGTGTGAAAGTGTGGGTTGAGGGTGTGTTGTTGTGTGACCGTGCGTTTGAGGTTGTATAGGTGAGTGTGAGGGGGTGGGCGTGTGTGAGGGTGTGTGTGAAAGTGAGTGGGTGTGTGAGAGTGTGTATTGTGTGTGTAAGTGCGGGGACCACAGTTAACAATTGTGTTTATTGTATTTTTTTTATTTTGATAAAATTAACGATTTGTATTTGTGTCAGGGTGTGTATGTGTGTGTGAGGGTGTGTGTGAACGGACCAGCACGTGTATCTTCTTGTTGGAGTCGTTCCGGATGGTGAGTTCCCCCTCGTGCCGCAGCGTGTGTGTGAGCAGCTCGAACCGCCGCAGCTCCTCCCAGTCCACGCCGTGCGGCGCGCGGATCTCCAGCTTGCTGCTTATGCTGCGCAATCTGACAAGCAAAACTCATGCTATACTTATAATATCACACAAAAAAAATATTTGAGATTTCCCGTTTAAGGCTAATCCTCAAATCCGAATTCCATACAAAATGTTTCGGACAAATACTCAACAAGTGTGCCGTATTATAGTAATTTCTTCACACTATTCGTTTCGTACATGTTTTTTGATTTCGTGAACAAATAAAGTGAAACGTTTCATACTTTAATTCAGATTTTATACGTGTTTTTAAGTTAGTAGGTTTAATTTTAAAACACGTATAAAATCTAAATTAAGGTATGAAACCTTTCAATTTTGTTGATGACGAAATCAAAAAACAGTTGAAACGAATAGTGTGAAGAAATTACTATAATACGGCGTACTTTTTGAGTATTTGTCCGAAACATTTCGTACGGAAATTTGCCTTGAGGATTCCCCTCAACCAACAACCCTGTATAGTGTCAGCGCCGGCCCGGCAGTACCTGTGCTCGTTCTCGGCGGTGCGGATGGCGGTGTCGACGCTGTGCAGCACGTCCTTGGCCACGGCCAGCGCGCGCCGCACGCGCTCCACGTCCGCCGCGTCCTCCGCCTCCGCCGTGTTGAGCACGCTCTCCAGCAGCAGCTGGTACTTCGTCAACCTGGGGGTTAATAGTTATTTGTTTACCAAGAGCCTGAAGCATGCAATTTTATTCTTGACTTATACAGGGCGTCCCACGGATATGCCACATGGAGGCATATCCGTCGACTTTTATCATCCCTCGCCTTTGGTTCGGGCTGATACAAGTCGTATAAAATGTATAAACGTATAAAATGGGCTTCAGGAACGAGGTATTATACACTTCATTATAATGAAATTAAACAAATTAAAACGAAACAAATTCATCTTCCATCATGAAACAATTACAAACGATGACGAAAGACGATGTTGTTGATGAAGATGATGTTGATAAGAATGAAAATAATAATCATTTATTGTATAACAACTGTAAAAAGATGTTATAGATTTTTGTACAAACAACAATTGGTCCATTTACGGATAATGATAATGTTGTTGATGCTGATGATGTTGTTCATGATAATGATGATGATGACGATGTCGTTGAAGACGATGGCGAGGATGTTGAAGATAATAATGATAATAAACATGTCGACGCTGATAATGATTACGATAACGATGTGCTCACCTCTGCCACACGCAGGCCAGCAGGTCCCGCAGCTGCAGGCGGCCGCACTTGGGCTGCTGCTCCCGGCTCACGAGGAACTGGTGCAGCTCCTTGTTCTTCCGCCGCCGCT
Organism: Lobophora halterata; assembly: GCA_932526365.1. Taxonomy (NCBI): domain Eukaryota; kingdom Metazoa; phylum Arthropoda; class Insecta; order Lepidoptera; family Geometridae; genus Lobophora; species Lobophora halterata. Next base: position 7,031,221 of record OW052027.1, on the reverse strand, counting down.
CCCGCAGCGCCTCCAGCGCCATGCGCTGCCCGCGGCAAAACCGCGCCAGCGTCGACGCGTACCCCGTCTCGCCCAGCTGTAGGGGTAATACCAGGGTTATTATCTAACGAATAAAAAAGCCGTATTGGAAGAATGGGAGGTGCCTCGACTTTCGATTAGAAGGTCGTCGGTTCAAACCTGAACGTACACTAATGGATTTTCTTTTAAAAAAATAATAAAAAACATTCACACACTCACACCCCTGCACTAGGATTCCCTGTGTCGCAGGTGGCACGGACACATACAAGACATCACGACATCCAAGACCCACACAGAAATATTTGCCCCGGCCGGGGATCAAACCCAGAACATCGTAGGCAGGGTCACTACCATCTAAGCCACGGTGTCGTCATATAATAGAAGCTACAATGGGCTGCCTTTTCGCCGAGTCCAGGAGAGTCCCTTAACAAACACTCACGGTGTTGAGCATGGCATCCGCCACAGGTCGCAGGTTCACGAGCGGCGCGCCAGGGTCTCCACGCAGCGCACGCAGGTCCGCGTACAGTCGCGCGTGCCGTTCGCGTACAGACGGTAGGTTGGGGAACAGCGCACGCAGTTCCTCGGGCGGCAGGAGCGCGGGCTGCGACTCCAACGGACGCAGGAACATGCGCCCCAGAACTTTCAGCCAGCGCACGTGCGAGCCTTCTGACACTATCAGCTCTAGGGAACAAACATTACTTTGAGGGCGGTTTCGAATTAAAGGCGTGAGGAAACGCCAGTGTGGCGCCAATGTGGCGTGCTGGCCGTTTTTTTAAAAACTTTAGTTTTCATACAGGTTTAGGTTTTGCGTGTTTTGGTTGTGCTTATTAAACTTTTAAGACTATAAATTATGTATTCACATACCTCATAATCTGGTGGTTAAATAGACGTACTACGAAACATCCTCACATCTTACTGTAAACTCTATTTAATGTGAATAAAAGTTCATTTCATTTCATTTACAATATTTAGACGCGCAGCGCCACTATCGTGACACAGTGGCGCGTCTAGATATTTTATGAAAACTAGTAGAAGCGCCACAGTGGCGCTTCCTCACGCCTCTAATTTGAAGGCCCTATTGATACCCTAATCGAGCGAGTGAACGTTTTCACCGACTTCAAAAAAAGGATGTTCTCTATTCGGTTGTTTTTTATGTTTTTTACCTTAGAACTTTGTTATTTATAAACCGATTTGATAAACCGATAGTTTGAGAGGATATACTTCCGGATTGGTCCCATAGAAATTTCATGAAAATCGGTTCAGTTCTTTGTTTTTGAAATATCTTCAAGATTTTTTCATTTTTTTTTAATTTTTTTTTTTCATTTTCCAGGTCATCTTTCCAGGGTAATTCTTTGCACTTGAGTACTGATTAGACAACTCAAGTAAAGCAGTGTCAACACAAGTATAACGCTTATGCCGACTTGCAACAAACTATCAGAGTTCTTAAGCAGTTATTTAACACGCTTGACAGCTCTTAACGGACAGAATTTGGACCGTTAAGAACTGGCAAGCAAGAAAATTAATTGTTTAGGAGCTTTGGCAGTTTGGTGCAAGTAGGCATTAGTGTAGGCACTGTAAACAAAAAAATAAACATCACAAGCCATCAAATTGTATGTTACATGTTGCATGTTCTTAGCTATGTTTTTTCTTTAACGCAGAACGTAAATGTGTCCGGGAGGAGGGCGTTGAGACTTCTACACTGTTTTATAACTTTTGTGGGTTCACCGTTTTTACTGTAACATAGTTCCTTTATGTAATTGTTCTGAATAAATAATTTTGAATTTGAATTTGAATATCATAATATTTTTAAGCTTGTTTATGGTACTAATCAATTTCTCTTTATCTTATCTTATAGAGAGGTCTGATCAAAGGGCACTCACCATGTATAACCTCCTGTCGCTTCCTCAACCGCGTCGTCAGCGAGATGGAGGTGAGCACATGCGGAGAAATGCTGTCGGCCCACTGCGTCGCCAGCGCCTCGTCCTCGTCAGAGAAGTCTGATTGGGATGCTGGAACAACAGCTTAAGTTTATCGTCTAGCTGGTGTTTGCGACTTAGCTAGCGAAACATCGGGCTAGGAATCTAAGTTTGGTTTAAGGCGGCAGTAAACTAAGTTTTTCTATAGGAATTTCAGCGAAATCAGTTCTAGAGTTTGACGTGATTGCAATATCAACATCTTTTATTTATTATATTTTTTTACTTACGTAAGGAGAGTTTGAGTTTGAGGAATGACATTAAGGCTAATCATCAAATCCGAATTCCATACAAAATGTTTCGGACAAATACTGAAAAAGTACGCCGTATTATAGTAATTTCTTCACACTATTCGTTTTGTCCATGTTTTTTGATTTCGTCAACAAAAAAAGTGAAAGGTTCCATACTTTAATTTTTTTGTTCACGAAATCAAAAAACATGGACGAAACGAATAGTGTGAAGAAATTACTATAATACGGCGTACTTTTTGAGTATTTGTCCGAAACAGTTTGTTTGGAAATTTGCCTTGAGGATTTCCCTTAATATCTCGATCAATGTGTCTAAAAATTACATAAAAATTAAATTTAGTAGAAGTCCAAGGGCTGACATGATGGTGATGATCTTAGAAGACTGTTCTCACCTTGTTGTTCTGTAGCGACGGTATTGCTCTCGTTGCTTCTAGAAGACAGACTGGAACTGCTGGAGCTTCCAGAAGGAGCCGTCGCCGACCCTGGCTCCAAATCACTGCAAAAACCAAAAAAAAAAAACAAATAATGAAATGAAATATGAATTATTTGATAGAAAATATGTAGGTAGATAACCTTACCTACCTACATTATTTTCTAGTAAATGTGAATCATCATTAGTGTATCTACTATTTTATTTATTGGGGGACAGGCAGGAATCAAATATTTCTGTCTGTCCCCCTGTTACTGACAAGGGGGACAGATAGTCACGTCAAAACATTAGTTTGATTCAAAATGCGTTTATAAATTGCAAAATATTGAGTAAAAGTGGCCATAAGTGCAAAACGTACGATTCCCATCAATCGGGCCCCTTGCCAATCGGTCGGTGGAAGGAACTGCGGAAAGTAAACATCAGAACAACGCGGCTGGCACAAGTTTCCAACTCACATCGAATATCCATTGAAAATCTATCAAAAGTTTTGGTCCTACAATTCCTACAAAACGTCTACATGTTTACAAAGATCTTTTGAGAGGTAAAATGTATATAGACTCCCTTTTCCGCACTTGGACTCCTCTTGGTCCTTTGTGCGTCGGATATCCTTTTAGAGGTTATAAAGAAACCAAAAATGTAACTATAGTAGGTAAGATTTTATGAAAATATAATTAAAAAAAAAAAATATAACTCTGCCGTTGCCGGTCCCAAGCCCGGATGGGAAAGGAGGAGGGTTGGACGAGGTGATCATCTACCCAGCCGTAAAAAACCAGGAACGCCGTAGATCGGGCGGTGCTTACCCCGACGATGATCAGGTTTTGGTGACCTTAAGGGATTAAATCCCCTTCAAAAGTCCACTGTGGAAGGACACGGGAACCCACCACAAGTATTTATCCCAAGAAAACCTTTATGATACATGGACACTGATAATGCGATGATGTTGGACAATCCGACTAACACTAAGCGCCACCCGGTACCCGGGCCGCGTGGTGGACCAGACTTTCGACCATGTGTCTTCGCAGAATCCTGGAGTTCTTCGGACACATAGCCAGAAAAGACAGCAACAACTTAGAAAAACTGGTTGTAAATGGCAAGGTGGAAGGAAAACGGCCACGGGGGCGGAGCCCACTGCGCTGGAGCGACCAAATCCCCTCTACGCTGGAGTCCAGCGTGGGTGACGCCATACGCTCTGCAGAAGACAGATCTCGATGGAGACACATCATCCACACAAAAGTCCTTCGTAAAGGTCACGACCGTCAGAAGTGAGGATATCGACGCAAGGAGGAGGAATTAAAAAAATAAAAGGTTTTGAAACGTTTATGTTACAAATACCCATCTTTTCGGTCCCCTCAGGAGTCGAATCAGGAATTTAAAATTAGAATCAGCGCGATCTGTAGTAGTTAGTACATACAAAAACACTTGGTGTTACAATTACAATTCTTTGGCCATGTTAGAGACATTCTGGTAACATAAAAACCTCGACAACAAACTGCCTACGATTTACGCCATTGTCAAAAAACTGGTGATTTCCTTCAATGGTTCCCTAACAGGCACGCGTAGGTACGGATTTAGCCATATTGTACAACATCCCGAGTTGTTTGCGTTCGCGCTTCCGTCCGTGATTGACCATACACGATCATACAATACGTACGCGATCATACATACATATTGTATGAGTTCAATGGATATAAAGGGGTGAGGAAGGAAGAAGAGGGCGGCGCGTGACATAGCACAGCATGAACTCAGCGCATCGCACCAATTTATAGCGTATAGTAGCCAATAATATATAGTATATATTGTTGTGCTATAAGCTATATTCTACATGCTATTATATTATAGCGTACTCTGAAACCAGCTTTAAATCGATGAACGCCGGCTGCATGCACGAAAACGTTGACGTCATTGTCCGGTAACGCTATCATTGTCCGGTAACACTCATTGTTCCGTTACGCTGGTAATCCCGTTAAACTATCGTCCGTAAACCAACTTTACAGGCAACCAATTATTTTTTTTTCACAGAAAAAAAAGTACCTTCATTAAGGTTTGCGTGTACATTGCGTAGTTAATATGAAGTCATTAAGTTAGTGTTTCGCATACGACGTCATTGTACTCGTACCTATAATGTATCTCTACGCTGTGTAGTTGTACGTACATTGTATGTTAGTACATGCAAAGATCTTAACTTCTATTACATTATTCGCAGATAGTTAAGTTGAAATGGTCAAAGAGCAGGTAGCTCAAGAAGGGTGACATTTTTATACGCGCAATTAAATTACCTACAAAGTTTTTCTAAATTATAAATTACGTAAGTACTTCTTTCTTTAATAACATGACACAATTGATTTTATTTTCACGCTTAATAATAACATTTTAATTTTATATTTTCATTTCAATGCGATTTCAGACAAAAGTCAGTTCATTAACGATTTCGTGAAAGAGAGGTTAACAAAGTTTTAACGAGAGAAAGTTACACAAAGCCGCAGTTTTAGCATTTGTTCAGATACCATTGAACTTTGTAATTGGATTTATGTTAAGTAGGAAAATTCCACAAGTACCTAGCTTTTCAGGTGAGTAATGGACTGCAAATCCACCATCCCTTTTGACGTAGTATGTATTAAAAGAAGTCTTGGTATCCAATCCATAGGCAAACTCTAGAATTAATTTTATTTATTATCAAAATAAGCAAAAATATATTTGAGAGTAGGTATAACCCTATGATATTATTTAGGATAGTATACCTAGATAGTATTCAGCTATTAAGCCATATGCATATGCATGTACTTCATAGTTGCAAAATAAACCAATTTAAATCATAATAAGGCGGGTTTTCATTAATATCTCACATGATCGTACAATCCATTATCAATCCCAAGTATTCAGTTAGCTGTTTTATTAATTCGAGCGGTATTCAGTTATTGAAAGCCCTGTCCACACCTGAAAAGCTACGCTCTTATGGATTTATGAAGAATTTTGACTATTCTGCTGTAAATTATGGTTTAAATCGTGTGTCCTATTTATTATATCATCATCAATGAAATGAAATGATGCATTGATTTGCTTGAATATAAAATGGCTTCATTCTGTTTGTTCCATAAATTCTAATCACTTAAATCAGTCTCTCGGTCGCACAAATGATTCAAATAATTCTAAGGGCAAAAATTTCTTCATTCAATTTCTTATGTACCGATAACAAAACTAATAAAGTATAAGTCTTGAAGCGTTTTGCACCCGATCTAAGGCTCTTAAACGTCGATGACACATAAGCTTTTTTACAAGCTGATTGTTTGCGTTTTTAAAAGCTAGCGTGTGAGCGTGTGAGCGTTTTGGGAAGGATTGTCAACAAGCAGATTATAAAAACGCCGATGACACTGGGCGACTTTACACGCTACAAGCGAAGTCGCTGACGTGTAATGTGTAAAAGCGAGGACGTGGTGGCCGAGTGGATGAGGCCCTTGCCTTTCGATCGGATGGTCGCGGGTTCGAATCCCGGTGGCAGTCATGCATAAATGGGTTTTTTTGGTCGAAAAAATCTATGTATGCATCTCACGTTCTCGCAACGGTGAAGGAAAACATCGTGAGGAAACCGATATGTCGTAGAACCTAAAGTTCGAAAACATGTGTCGAGTGCACGAAAGGAGCCTCTTCGAGGCGCACTTGAAATCCTTTCACCACTCTGGTTCGAAAAAACTAGTGACACGATAAGAAGAAGAAGAAGCGTGTAAAAAAGCCGTGTGTCATCGTACTAATTAATTATCATACAGTTTCTGTCAGCTACAATGCACAGATCGTGCTCCATTTAAGGCGGAGGTTGTCTAAACAGTAGGTGATGAAACTAGGATTATGACACGATTAATGTTAAGAAGATAATGAGAGACGACAAAATAAAGAATTTGAGAGCATGGAAGTGATTTCGACAAGTTTTGAAATCATCTCATACCCCGTTCCACTCGTCGGTGGTCTATTTTATATGAATCCTTGTTGGAGCCGACAAAAATCGTGTCGGCTAATTGTGAATAGCTTTATCATATAAAATGTTTAGCTTCTAGAGGCGTCTAGCTAGAGCCTCCGACATCTTGTCAGGCCGTAAAATATGTGTTTTCTTTAATGTCACACTCGGATTACCTCAGCTTTGTTAGTAGCGATAAAATATATGTGTTTGTAAAAACGAATTGGCTCAAGACGAAATTCCACACAAACCTTTAGGAGGTTTTTAGCAGGTATGCAAAAATACTAACTTAAGTTCATATGTATTTAAATTTAAAAAAAAACTATAATCTGACATAATTATGTCTGTTATTAAAAAGTGTAAACTTATACTATGACGTCATTAAATAGTGCAGCCAAAACATATTTTAAATCTTTTTTATCATTAACACAGCAGTTGCACTAAAACTATCAAGCGACAAGGCGACAACCTGTCTAATATTTATGTTATTTATGTCATACAAGTAATGCAGTTGGTCATACAAACACAGTTATCGCATTCCGCCCAGATAATTCATTATCTGTGACATTTTGGGACAACAGGAATTCAAGTTACTATGCTTGTCATGTCAATGCATCTGTTTAGAAAATAAACTGGTAGTAGTTTATGTTCGTGAAATAAATCGTGTATTATTGAAATAAAAAAAATTGTACTTATTAGTAATTTGTACTACCATAACGTAAAAATGAGCTCAAAAAAACTTAAATGTAAGACTCCACTACATACGTAAACATAACTGCTTTAAGTTCTCTTTTTGAGAATATTTTAAGTGTGTCGAGTTGGTTTAGTTGAGGTACCTACAGATCGTTTCCAAATACTCTACAGTTAGCTTACTTGTCTCCCTTTGTGTATTTTTTTAAAACTATTTTATTTTTAAATTGTGCTATAATTATGTTAATTTTTGTATACCTTTCGGAGAGCGCTCTTCTGGCAAGTTTGCTGACAGCAGGCGGCTGGCGACCCGCCGGTAGCGAGATGTTGCGCGACACGCGAGGTGGCGCTGGCGTTGCCATCTTAGGCAATTATATCACTCAAGTTTTATGTCCACTCTGTACACTCTCACATCATTGACACTTTTACTAGACAACACATTTTTTATCCTTGGCTAGATTATGCACACGTTGTCAGATTAGTACAAACTGTTTTTTTTTGGAGTCGAAAATTTTCATTACTTTGGTAATGTGTTTTTTATAGTCATTGGAGACGGAAGGTTTTCAACTTACCTATCTTAATTTACATTGAATGTTGTTTTTAGGCTAGACGTCAATTAAGTCCGTGTTATAAATTAAGTCAAACATAATCTAGCGTGGTGTCCTGGATAGTTTATTTATAAGTACTAGACTAGACCATGTAGAGCTGTCGCATTAATATTATCTGTTATAGTAATAGGTAGATAAACGAGTTACGACCTATATTCGATGCTAATTTCTAGTCCTAGTCACAGCTTGATCAGAACAGATGGGTTGTTTTACACAATCCTTAGCAGGAATATTTTTTTAGTGATTTTACTTATTTTAAAGAGTTTTATGAGTACACAAAACGAAGCATCTAAATTGCAAAAATCTAAAGATTTAGCAACATTGAACAAAATCTTCTAATTTTGACTAATTTGTATGAGATCTTGTAGCCCAACTAACGAAAGATAAAGCAGCTAATCTCATAGGCTTATACCCTTAAATAAGGTGTACGAAAGAAAATAAATCAAATTTCCTACAAATATACATTTACAACATCGACTGCGTTGCGTAAATTGCGATTCAAATAAAAAAAATACGTTTAGCCGCTTATCATTACTAAATATTTTAACATTTAGTTGTTTAACTTGTATTGAAATTGAAACTGAAATATTGTTTATTTGCCAGAACATATGTGTTTACAATAATAATTATCTACCCAGACTTACCTACCTATAATTCTTATATATTTACAGTAAACAAAATGTAGACTCAATTTGGTTTAAGAATAATATTAGTATAATATATTTCATAGCTTATATAAGAAAAAAATGTAACTGTGAGTCTGATGTTAAATAAATAAAATAAAATAAATAACAATAAACAATAACAATAATAGTGTGTTGTCTGTCAGTCAGTTACTATGCATTACACTAGCTAATACGTATTTTGCCTGTATTTCTTGTAGTTCTTTAGTCCTTGCTTACCGTAATTAGATTTCATTGTCTAACAGGATATGCCGTAGTATTAATTTATTATGTACTTGTAGGGCTTTGAGGAGGTCAAGACATGATGAAGATATTAATCAGAGAGCATAAATTACTTATAATGTTTTTTTCTCTTAATGATTTACGAGATTTTGTTTCCGTTATAAATGTATAATTTAATTAGATATAGGTATCTAGGTATGAGGAATTATGTAAGTCCATCTTATTTTGATTGTTTTATTTATTAACATTAAAATGCCCAACAATGGAACACAACCGGTGTTCTATTGTTGGGCATTTTAGATAAATATCGGATGTATATTTTCGCAATTATTTTATGATTGTGTAAACGAAATTAAACATAAACAAATTATTATGCAGTCTTTCATAAATGAAGGTATTAATTTTTAAAAAAAATACTGATCATAGATTTTTTTCTAATTTTAAGGATCTTTCTCATTTTAAGATTAAACAGTTTAATGGCTAGACGTTAGTTCAGTTAACGTTAACTTTCTTTTCTAATTAGAAATGGTGAATGTAACATCGCCATTACTTAGTATGCTTAGTTTTACAGCACATTACATATTTACTTTTACTTTCATGCTAAATTAATTATGTGTGACTTAATAACATATGTAGCGTAACATAAAGATTGCTATGTTTTCATATCCGGTAAGGAACATAATAGTACCTAAGTTACGTTATAAAAGAAAATAAATCTTAATCTAGATTTTTTATATTAATAACTTAACAATCTTTAATTAAACCGTTTAAAAATAAACTTCGTTGAATCTCATGATATAAAAGTGTAGTCGTGTAAATTGTTCATTCAATTCACACACGTGGGAAAGATAAAACAAAAAATATAAATAAAAATTAAAGAGAAAATGCAGATTAATTAATTAGAATAACAGACATCTCTATCAAACTTTTTCAATAAACAGGAGAACAAAAAAAATCACACTATTTTTCACTTAAAATCAATTGGAACATCTAAACAATTTTATATTCTTTGACCAAAACACTATTCTCAATTCAAAGCATCACAACAAATTCCACTGAATAGAACCTCCAACACGATAGCGAGTAGTTCTAAATTCAAACGCGTCTGCCGCCGGAACGCCTGCGAACCAACTGACAGCGGCGTGATAAGAACTTCCTCGGCTATTCTGCTCGCCTGGTACCTGTCTTCGTGCTTCAGTGAGCAATGTGAGCATGCGTCCTTTGAAGGATATAGAAACTACTAATCCTAGACTTCTGCTTGCCTGTTACTTTTGATTGCAAAACGTACGACGCCATTTTAAATGCATAAAACATAGATGAATAACGGTGACTGACATGTAACTTGGTGTTATAAATAAATTTCTGTATTCTGGTGTTCCTAAAGAACAAGATAGATAGTACCAATGCAGTATATAGGACCGAACATTTTCAGACACCCTGTCAATAAAAATGATAGATATATCATTTTTATTGACAGGGTGTCTGAAAATTTCTTATTTAGACCTATTACTTCTCTTTTTCGAAAATTAGCATCGGACCAAAATGTACTAGAAGTTAGCCAATGTGGCTCCTTTTTCTTGGTCGCATTTTCAATGTACTACATTGTGTTTCTATACTTTAATACGTCTATGGCATACAAATATTAGAGCGAGCAAAGTTAGTAACGGAAATAATTTATCAAGCAGTTATAAATAAAAGAGCTTCAAATAAATCATGATGCATTCATTCTGCTATCGCTGCGTGCGTTTGAAATAAATTTAAAACAAATAAGATATGATATTTCATTTTAAAAATATATTTAAAAAACTGTTTTTTATTTTTCAATGACGCAACAGTAAAATATTGATTGGCGCCAACGACGCCGAAATAACAATCTGTCCATTTCATAGACAACTTTTTGTTTTGAAAATGGCACAAGCAAACAATTTTATTCAACTTTCTCATAATCTACAAAGTGGTGGAAAAGTTAGAGGTCATCTATGAAAAGGCTAAGTCTGAAACGACGTCATAAAATATCTTGACCTGAATGCAGGTCGGAAAATAACGCACTAAGCGAACTACCACTTACATATAGGGGTGCCACTCAATGTAAAGGAAAATGGGTTGTTTATAGACAAAATAAGTCAGTCAAAGTTCATGATTCAAATTGTGTTAATTCTGTTATGGTGACAAATTAACCTCTCAAAAACGAATGATGTCATGGTCTCAAATAACATACCCATTCTTTTCTGCGTAGAGCGAACGTTTATTTTCAATGTCTTTTCATATTATTGGTTTCAATATCCCTACAAAAAGAAATCTGATTTTGATTTACAATATATACTTTTTCTACCGACTTCTAAAAAGGCGGAGGTTCTCAGGCGGTTGTTTTTTCTCTCTCAATGTTTATTACCTCAGAACTTTGTTGTTTATATTTTTATTTTATTTGAAAGGTTATACTTCCAGATTGGTCGCATAGAAATTTCACGAAAATCGGTTCAGTATTTTGGTTTTGAAATCAAAATAACTGAAAAAAATTACGTCATACAAGTAAATGAAATTGCGCATTTTGCTTCCTTGTGAGTGGTGTTTACGGTCACTAGAACAGTCCAATTGAAGACGGTTGTACTATGTTTTTGTAAAACCTTGATTTATTATTAAACTGACCCATAAACGAATTTATTACGTTTGTAAACAAAATACCAGAGCGCTACATTTAACTCTCAGATATTGAAGTTACCTTTTAAATTCAGCTGTTTCTTAAAGATTATCGACTTAATAATTTGCCAAGAACACACCATCGTCTTTGTGTGCCCAAGGTTGGGTGTGGCGGTAGCTTTCCACCCTGACTCCATAAGAACACGAGCCAGGTCATAGGCATTGTCCTAATAGAACGCGATCACGCGACCATCGCAAGTTCGCGCGAACGTCGGTCGCGCGAATCTGCGATCAAACGTACTAACTACTAACGTCAAATAGGCGTCCTAATTGGCATCGCGCGCCCGAGCGCATCGCGCGAATGCCAATTGGGACGCCTATTTGACGTTAGTACGTTTGATCGCGGATTCGCGCAACCGAGACGTTCGCGCGAACTTGCGATGGTCGCGTGATCGCGTTCTATTAGGACAACGGCATAAGGTGTGGCGAGTGCTGTTTGACCTGCCCGATGGAGGCTTTATTGCAGGCAGACCATTCGGTCAGTGACGTCATGATGAAACTATGGGTGGTCTAGAAGACTGCATTGTTTGTTTACATAGCGACTTATGAAGCGAACTTACTTATGACTTACGAAGCAAAATACACAATTTCGCTTACTTCGACGACATATTTTTTTCAGTGATGTATTTAGATTTTAAAACTACTGAACCGTGATGATTGATGATTTCTATTGGACCAATCTGCAAGTATATCTTCTTGAAAAAAAAACAATCGTATAAAGTTCAGAGGTTACAAACATTAAAAATATACAACCGAATTTAGAAACTCCTTTTTTTTCATATTAAACCACTCTTTCTCATATTAAAATTCGTTATTCTTTTTGCTATTATTTCGTTTCATTTAAAAGTTAAGTAGTAGTGCTTGGTTGATGTTCTTTGAACAAAATGACTTAGAACTATGCGGCGGACGTCTAATGTTGACGAACACGATGCATTGTCCAACTAATTACAAGTCTGTCCGTCCGTACAACGATACCATACAATGTTCCTACTTATGTGTGAGGTATGTATGTACGTATGTAGTGTTTGTATGATAAGTGTACGGCTTCAAGTTTTACTTTGCTTTTCTTACAACGAAATTTAAGCCAGAATGCATTGTCTTAAACTTGTTGAAAAATTATAATGTTTTAACCTTAAGAGGAGAGAGGTTTTTGTATTTCGGTAGCACATAACGGGCTTATAATAATAATATTAATAAGAAATTATGCACTTTAGGGCCTGTTATAGTAAGGGTCGTTCTCAGCTGCATCTGATCCATTGTTCTCGATAAAAAAAAACATACATTGATTCTCATCAGCTGCAAAATTTTTAGAACTAAAAAATTAAATATATTTTTATTCCCAATACGTATAGATAAAGGCATATATTTATCTTGGTAGCACCCGGGAATAACCACAGAATTAAGCTAGTTATAACATAAACAATATATCTGGCCTATTTTAACTTACAAACCGATTACGATTCAGAGTTCAGTCAATATTTATTTGAGATTTCGCAGATATTCCAAAATAACTCATTTGTTTATTTAATCTCCGCCATCTTGGATTTTTGCATTTGTCCGATTCTAGAATTTGCTTTCAATGAATCTTGCAGGAACTAAAAACTTATAGAACTACAAAACTTTAACAATGTAGATACTTAACTTTTAAATATTTTAAACAAAAGAGAAAGATGAAATTTCAAACCAAACACACTACAGTGCTACAGGTATTAAATGAAATTTTAAGAAGTAGATTTCAAATAACTTACCTACCTACTTACATATAATAATAAATAACAAGGTAAATCATGACTGAAGGTATATTACTATATTACTCATTTATTCACAGGTATTTTCCAAGAAGTTCCAACGCACTTATTTGGATGAATATCGATCACCGTGTGTTGCCTAATCCACTTTAAAAGTAAAAGGTTACTCTATGATTGATCACCATTCTAATGCAATAAAGATATTGATATCTCCGTTTATTTCTCTGATGTGTTTAATTTATATCTTAAATAAATAAATCGTACCGGAAGTTGTAAATAATCACATGTGTCCACGACGTTTTGCGAGCGTATTATTTCCGCGCAAACGCATGTCTATATTACGCTGACAGCTGTCAAACTTGCCGCGTTTTCCATTTTCCTTTTAATATGTAGTCATAGATATTATATATTTTTCGTAGTTATTCATTTCTGTGGTTTCAGTCAAAGTTTTTGTTTTCGTTTCATTTGAAAACGAATCAAAGAATTGATTTGCACATCTTACTTAAGGGGAAATTTAGATTTTATACGGGTTTTAAAATTAACCCTACTAACTTGAAAACACGTATAAAATCTAAATTAGAGTATGAAACCTTTCACTTTTTTGTTGACGAAATCAAAAAACATGGACGAAACGAATAGTGTGAAGAAATTACTATAATACGGCGTACTTTTTGAGTATTTGTCCGAAACATTTTGTTTGGAATTGGATTTGAGGATTAGCCTTAAGGGTAGTGAGGTAAAGTACCCGAAGTTGGCCTCCTGTTTAGCAGTTTATGATAAGCTTATGCTTGCATGCTTTCTTTCATGATTTATGAAGGAAATGAGTCAAAATTATTTGCATATAATATTTTATCAAGATATGTTTTCAAGAACAAGGCCCACACCAGAATCGTAAAATCGCATCTTTGATCTGTTGCCAATCATAACCGAAGCTACTGAAGCTCGATCAGTAAAAACTGAAATAAATCCTTGAATCGCGAATAGATGCCATTCAACTGGAAATAAAGTGCTCCTTAATACTGACCAGGAATTTTATAAACTGATCATAAAGTGGCAATAAAAGTTCCTGAATATTCATGGTTCATAAATTCTAACGATTTTTATCGCGCGGAGATGTAGAGTTACAACATTAAAGGCTTCTTCAAACAGAACGCGTACTTACGCCGCGTTAGGGCGCTAAGTTGACGCGCTATAACGCTGCATTGTGTTGTACAGATATATTGAGAGCCTGTCAAACGATCCTGACGCCGCGATAGAACGTTGCGTACTGCTAGCGCCGGCGCTCGCTGTGACAGTAGAATACCGTCATAGTACAACACAGTTCGGCGCTATAGCGCGGCGTCAACTTAGCGCCCTGTCGCGGCGTAAGTACGCGTTCTGTTTGGCGAAGCCTTAAATAACAGAGACATTATGGTGATTTTGCTTGCTCCTCATCATTGCATAAATAATGACTGACAGAAAGACTACAGAGTACAGCTAAACTAATAGACGTAGAGACTTGAAACTTGGATGGTGCCATCTTCATCAACAGCCAATCGCAGTTGCGCCATCGCGCCCTGTCTTCGTGGGCGTGGTGGACGAGTAAATGAGGCCCTTGCCTTGCGATCTGATGGTCGCGAGTTCGAATCCCGGTGGCAGTCATGCGTAAATGGGTTTTTTCGGTCGAAAAAATCTATGTATGCACCCCACGTTCTCGCAACGGTGAAGGAAAACATCGTGAGGAAACCGGCATGTCAACGGACAGAAAACCAAAAAAAAAAAATATGTTCTATGGCATGCGACATCCACCAATCCGCATTGGGTCCGCGTGGTGGATTAAGACCCATTCACTCTCCTGCCGAGAGTAGGCCTGAGTCCCAGCAGTGGGAACATTATAGGCTGATTATGCTATGCTTATGCTATGCCCTGTCTTCGGCTTGCCGCATCCACCTTCTGCCTGCAGCCTTTCTTGGAAGGTGTTTTCGTTAAGAAATGGACCTAAGCGTACTCAAAAAGGTATTTTTGAAAGACGCAACGAAAACGGAGGTGTGTCTAGACGTTGTGTTTGATTCTATGAATAGCATTTAGATCACAAAATATCAATGAAACCCGTCACACAAGCTAAAGCTGATATTAGACGGTTTACTCGAGTGAATGTTCACTCCAGTGAATGGTTCATTTTCCTTTCATTTTATGTTCACACGGCTTAGAGGGAAAGATATAGAAAAGAACATTCACTTTTCTTTCCTTTTAATGTGTCATCGAATGAAGTCGTGCGACCGGTGCAAATCAACGCAGAAAAAATATAAACACGTGACGTCCTTCGGCTACAGGACTCGAGACAAAATGACGAATGACGAATGAACGTTCTCTCAGTGTTCAGACCGTTCATTTCTCGATCATTCGGAGTGGGAGTGAAAGATGCGAATGCCAATATCCAACACTGTTGGATCGGTTCACTAATGAATTCATTCGGCACTAATGTTTCATTTCAGTTTCATTCAGATGCGTCACTTGAAAGATGCAAAATGAGAGACGAAAATGAACAAAAAATTACCCGTCTGATATCAGCTTAACAGCTCAACAACCTTCACACGCCATCAATCTATTAGTTATCTGAGTGGCATTTACCGAAAGCTCCATTCATACCTACATGTAAAGTGGAGATAGTTAATTGATTCAGTAACCATGTTCTGATAACATTTAAGAAGCAAAATGATAAACTTTATGTGTCAAATGCTACAAATAAAACATTCACACACTCACACCCTGCACTAGTATTCCCTGTTCACAGGTGACATGGAAACATACAAGACATCACAACATCCAAGACCCGAGAACAAACATTTGTGTTCGTCACACAAATATTTGCCCCGACCGGGGATCGAACCCGGAACACCAAGCTTCGTAAGCAGGGAGCACTACCAACTAAGCCACGGTGTCGTCAAAAGGGAATAATGTTTTCTGAAATCCGCGTGACTTTGCGATTATAATCGCCCGCAAAAAGTTTCATAATGAAATAGCCTTCAAAATTTCGCGGTAAAATTCCACGACAGCTTTCTAATAAACCGACTTTATTATTATCGCGATACGTCTGTTTGTTTATGTTACCGTAAACGTAAATGTTACGGCGAATTCACGGGGTTTCTGGATGTTAGGTATATAACATAGTAGGTATCTGCTGTAAAAATGCGGTTTACGACGTTTGAATACGAAATAAACTTTTGAGTACGATTTTATGACGATCCTACTAATACTATACCTATATGAAAGTTTGTATGTCTGGATTACATAATATTATAGATCACGCAAAAACGACTGAATGTATTTGGATTTTGGCACAGAGATCGTTTATTATCTGGATTAACACGTATAATCCTTTTTATCCCGGAAAAATGTTAAGTTCATGTGGGATTATCAAAAGGAACTTCATAATTCTGAAGTAAACGCGGACAGAAGCCAGTTACTGGCAATTAAATTAAATTAAATTATTATTTGAGTTTCTTATTTTGGTAAATACTTGTGTTGTTAAAGGTAAATATAAAATAAACAAGAGATTCCGTGGTCGCTCTGCAAGTAGATATTCAGCAGCTCACAAACGCTACCATGACCAACTTTACAAAATAATAATTCCTTTCTTTGTACACGTTTACACTTCTAGACGAACATACCCTCGATATTTCAATTAATAAATAGTATGAACATACCTATTTTGTAATAAATCCGCTTAATTTCTAAACAAAGGTCTTAATTAACTTAACTCTAGTTTAGAATTTTAGTATCTAAACCAAAGCGCCGAAAACAGAAAACCCAAGTCAGAAATCGACACGTGTTTCGCCTCTACACGAGGCATCCTCATTACTAAATATATTTATACTATTTATTAATATTTATGGATTTCCGCAAAGTAACGCCTGAATTAATCAATTTATCGATATTTCAAGTCTCTACGTTCAGTAGTTTGGCAGTATATGCATTGTCTGTCAGTCAGTCAGTCAGGACGAAGACTTTTAATATATTGATTGATGACTAGTAATGCAATGATTGAACTGGGTAACATCTCATACTCGTGTTGCTAATTAATATTTAAGTATCTAGTAATTATTTCAACCGTAGTTAATGTTTAATAAAGCTTCGGGCTGTTCCTTTAACGTTGTTGGCGAGAAGCCAATATGGCCGACGGAATGGGGTTAGAGGCATTTGACACAGACAGGCCGAACCAATTCTAGGGCTTTTTCATGGATTTTTGTGAACAAATATTCGCGTAAGAACGCAAAACAATATTTATATTACCACCAGCTTGAATGGAAGTGTTACGCGAGGCTGACATATGTAATTTCCAAAACATGTAACGATCAAATAGGCTATTGCTTGCAACGTCTACAGGTATATCAACAAAAGCTGGCATGATCAACACATTCACACGTGCGCTTGTGTAGTGTCTGTGATTTAGAGCGCGTCGTGTCCCTATTATGAGACTGTTAAAGTTCATCATCGTCTCCCTGTCCTTATCCTACACTTAGGTGGGGTCGGCACAACATGTCTTCTTCTTCCATTCGTCTCTATCAGCCGTCATCTCTGTTCTCACGCCTGCTTTGTTCATATCCTCTTTCACACAGTCCATCCATCTTTTCTTTGGTCTGCCTCTTCTCGTAAATCCATCCACTTTCATATCTAACACTCTTCTAGTGACATGACATTCACCCCTCCGCATCACATGCCCTGCATGCCACGATAACCTGACCTGTTAAAATTATCATCATAGATTTGTAAAAGTGTAGTGAAATTGCATTAGTGTGAGTACTTTGACAGTGACAGCTTCCGTCACGAAACAATTACTAACAGAACCTCTTTGAACAGATTTTATAAGCAATCACTTGATGCCCGAGGGCCTACCTTTCGTTGAGCGACCTGTAACTGTTTAGGTAGAACAACGATGGTTCAAAATTCATACAACTAGCAAAACCGAACGCTCGCTGTATCTATTGGTTACAACGTAGATACTTCGATACACATCAGCTAAAAAAAATTATGAGCCTCTTCAAGACGCACTTGAAATCCTCTCACCACACTGGTTCGAAAGAACTAGTGACACGATATGAAGAATAAGCTCAAATATCTCATTGTAAGGCCTTCCACTCATTATTTGCTTAATTAGGAAAACTTAAAAATATATTAATAAGAAGATACCAATGAACTACGTTGTAAGAGTGAGGACTAAATCGATGTCAGAAGCCATAAATTTCGCGTGCGATGTTTCAACGCTTTTCAGGTTACTGTAGTACTAAAAAACAATCAAACTAATTTGGTCTGAAACTGAAGTCGTTACAGCCCTGTGCACAACACTTAATTTTATTGACTCATAATGTCACTTGCGTGCTGTAATTTTTACGAGATTTCCGTCCGTATGTTCACTGGGTTACATTGAAGTACTAGCTAGTTGACGTATTTTCAGGAGTACGTACTTTAGTGATGCTTAAATTCTATGTCAACATGTGAGGAAAGTGCAAAGCGCTTTCTCGATTGAAAGAAACTCTCTACTTCCCTGCACCAAAACAGTGCCAGGAATTTATAAGACAGAATTTTTTACGTCTATTTTCTATCTTCTTCTTCTGTGTTCTTCCTTATCGTTTAATTTTTGTACTAGTTTCCATTATCAATATTCTTCATCAGAAATATATTTTCAGTCATATCTAAAGAGTTTAAAATCGCATAAGTTTTTAGTTTAAATGTGCCAATAAAATTTAATTATGTGCTACCATTTTAAAATTTTCGATTTTTAAGGACATTTATATCGATAAAAAAAATATTTATCGTATTTACGTATCGTGTTTATCTGATTTTCTTATTTATCCTCAGCGCTGAAATGTTTATGTAAAACTGTAAATCATAGCAGTGGAATCCCGTATTGTTAGCACGCAATAAAAAACATCCCTCATGTCGAACAAACATAAAATTTGACACACATCTGAAAATATTTCACGATGTTAAAGTCAAAAATACTCGTAAATGCTGGACACCTAGTGTATCATAATCTATGATGACAGGTTTGATTTGCAGTAGCACGATTTAGATTTCATACATATTTCACTAGATGCTATCCGCGGTTTCGTTCGACCGCGTGGTATCAAATAAATTAGTATCTTCATTTTCTTCTACGAGTGCATGAAAGGAGCCTCTTTGAGGCGCACTTGAAATGCTTTCACCACACTGGTTGAACTAGTGACACGATAAGAAGAAGAATATGTATCTTTTATCCGTTATCAACTCATATCTATACCTTCTATACTTATAATTTCACCCCGATCGGGTCTGTAATTTAAGCTGAAATTACTGTAATTTGTAGTTAACTTCATCCTCAATAATGTTTGCCTTTATACAGTCTATATCTTTATCTTCCTGTATCTTTTGCAACTTTTTTCAAAAATAAAATAACTCTAGTGTGCCTATCGGTCAAACAAAACTGCCATTCCTTATTTCTGCAACTCTAAATAGACTATACAATTTAATTAACCAGAAAATAAAACCTTATTGAATAGATACCATAAATTATCGAAAAACCAATCAAATAAACTAAGGAAAAATGTCCGATTATCGTCACTGACACAATAATTGACCCGACACGTGTAATTGACCACGCCAATATAAGCGACTTCGCACTGCAATGCGACTCTGGACGCGGCGCGAATATCACTGAATGCTGAAACTGTTTGCAACGTTACCACCAGCACGGCAAGACCTTTCAGTCTTCGAATTTCACTTCAACCCACAGCTCTACTTATACTAGGCATTCAAAAATTAGGTAAATTGAGCTTTATGTTCAAAATAATTGAGAGCAATTTCCATCGGACGTTCAATTGTTTACACAATGAAATTAATTTGAAAACAAAATCTGTGGCGTTGAAAATTACGAAATTCGGATGTCTGAAAACTGATATTTTAGTCTTTCGGTAGTTTTCAAACACGGGAAATTGAAGCTTATTTTCAGTGAGTGAGGTATGGTTCTTGATTGTTGGAAAATAAGGTTGTGACCTTTCGAAGTCTCGCTCAAGTATAAACGAGAAAACAGGAATGTCTATAGATTTTAATCTATTTTTGAAAGAATGAATGGAATTCCTTATTTTAGCGCGAACAATGAGGAAACGATCGTGTTTACGTATTAAACAATGGAGGATTGCCTGAGTAAGAACATCGCTAGTGTTCTGTTGACACTCAACAGAATTACGAGAGATCATTATTTAGTATATTACGATAATAATATCACACGGTAAATACCACTACCTATTGCTAATTAATCTAGCTACAAACTATTTCGTTGTATAAAACAAATTCAATCCATTTGAAGGAAGTCTCATGGTTATCCGACATGGGTTCAGAAAAGCCAAAATACTAACCCAAACAGTTCACGTTGCAACCGCTAGATGGTACATTTACACAAAAACTGTCATTTTTTTTTTTGTCAGGCTATATTTAACTATTTTATTTGATCCTGAAAATTGCTTATCGATAAATAAATGAACTTACTTGTTGTTATGTGCTGTGAGTCGGTTGGGATCGCTCGCGTTGCGATGTTTCCCGCGTCGCGGCGCGTCTCGTTCGCGGCAACTCTCCGCGCGGTTCACTGGCCGCCCGCTAGATGGCGCGGATCGCCAACTGCACAAAAAAATTATTAGAATTAAAAAGTTTAACTTTAAAAAAAACAAACAGAAAGTCCCTATATATTTTAGTCTGTTAAAAATAGTCCTACTTTTGGTTTCTCGGGGAACCTCATAATGGACTCGATTCTTCGTCGAGAAGAGGAGTCCCGACTCTTACGAAGGGATCTATAAATACTGGACGAAACAACATTGGATAGAAGGGTAAGGTTATTGCAATACCTTTTCCATCTTCTGATTTCTTGAAACGGAAGTTGTAAGCTAGTAAAATAAAATGCAAATTAATAAAAGCTGTAACTAAATAGCACAATAAGCACAATAAGCAGCTAGCGCCATCTGGTGACGAGCAGCAGAACTACGCCCAGAATTAATAAAATCTGAAACTGTTTTCTAAGAATTTAAAAATAACTTAGAACAAATATATTCAATACTCTACATTCAATGGCATGAAACTTTTTGATTATCAAATGTGAATTTGTATTTGTAGCTCACTCACGCTGAAACCTATAAATTAACTTGACTGAAAATGTGTACAAATATATTTTACGAGTTCGAAGAGGATATAAGCTACTTCCACGCGGACAAAGCCACAGGCAGCAGCTAGTAGACTATGTTTATGTTTAAACTCACGTGTTGTCTTTATCGGCCTCCTTGGGGTTGACGTCGCTAGTGTCTACGTCGGCGTCGGGTGCCGTCGGCTCTTCGGCAGAACCTTCCCGCCTCGCCTCTCCTGTAAAATTAAATTATAATGTTAAAACAAAACATACGTAACCAGTAATCGCATAAATTAAAACGAGTGATACCTACACAAAAACTTTAGCTATGGATATAGAGACTATACGACTTGCAACGCCATCTATTGTCGAGTAGCGGAACTATGTTATGGTTAGTTTTGTAGCTATTCTAGAAAATACAGGTATTTATGTAACACGCTTTTTTAGTTAAAAATACGCTAGAACAACGATGGATAGGTATATTTTTTGAACAATTAACATGCATCGTTACTCAAAAGTTAATGTCCGTAAAAAATGCATTATTATGACGCGAATTATAATCATAATGCGAATCAGACCCATATTTTGACCCTGACTTAAACCCTGAAAAATTATAACTAGCAGCTCGAACAAAACTACAAATTGTCTAATAAACTAACAAAGGTTAACAGTTCAATGTCAAGTAGATATGAGACCGCAAATCCCGCCTTTTCCTGTTAATTGCGATAATAATTATTTTGGTGTCAAATCAGTCCATTTAAAAAGGTATTTTTTTATGTAAAGACGAAAAGAGTTAGGTGCTCTTCTGATGGTTAGATCAAGCCTGCATATGACCAGAACAGTGCTACACAGGACTTTGAGTAACATAGGCCGGAGATATTTATTATTTTTCTCGTTTGCGTTGCGTATTTTCAAAATTCCTTTCTTAGTACTCACTTTCAGCTCTCGACTAACACATCCTCCAAGTTTCAAGTCTCTACGTTCTGTGGTTTGGCCTGTACGTTGTCTGTCAGTCAGTCAGTTTCAAGCCTTTTATATAAATTGATGATAAGTTTAGTAAATTTTCAGAACACTTTCCATATTAAACTATGACGCGCAATCTATTATTACATTGCAAAATGGACACAAAATTTCAAATATGTACTTAGAAATAATATGACAAATTGGATTTCTCGTGACAAGACGTGACTTGGCAAGAGTTCCCAACTCCTGAAATCCTGAATCAAGGTGTAGTATTGATTCAGGAAATTCAAGGTTTTCCATTATATGACGCGGTGACGAAAAACAACGTAATAGAGAACTTTGAAGTCTTGAATTTATGACGTTTAAGTGACGAACTTCTCAGTTAAATGTAGAAGAATTTGGAAATCTAATAAACCGATTTTAATCGAATTTCTTTGGGGCCAATCTGAAGGTGTTACCTTTCAAGAAAAAAAAAAAAAATTCCAAGTCGGTTGTTATATAACGAAGCTCTGAATAACCAAACATAAAAAAGTCACAACCGAATTGAGAACCTACTCCTTTTTTTAGGTCGGTTGAAAATACTAGCTGACACAACTAAGTTTGCTTCCTTTAGAGACCCTCTAAATTTCAAGTCTCTGCGCTCAGGGGTTTGTAAATAAGTCAGGAAAAGACTTTTAGGTATTTCGATTGAAATGAATAGAAATTAAATTATATGATATTTAGTTTTAAATTAGGTATTATAGTTTCACTAACTAGTCGCTAATTAGAAATAAGTATTATGAGTATTTTTTTGAGTATTGTACCTACCTATAGGTACCTATATATACCTATAGGTAGGTACAATACTCAAAAAGTACGCCGTATTATAGTAATTTATTCACACTATTCGTTTCGACCATGTTTTTTTGATTTCGTCAACAAAAAAAGTGAAAGGTTTCATACTCTAATTTAGATTTTATACGTGTTTTTAAGTTAGTAGTTAAAAATGTGTTAGTGTTTTATGTATGTACATACATAAAATATATATACATATTACCACTAACACATTTTTTTTACAAAGAATCATAATATATTTCAGTATCTAGGATATAAAACACGATCTAGGATCTAGATTCTAGTCTGGCTAGGTCATATTTCAATCAGATTCAAAAGGTTAATATTTATATGATACAATCTACAAGACGTAAAAAGGGCATTACCCGACATGGACAACGGAAGGATAGTAATGTTAACTGGTATTTATTATGACACTAATATTCAAGACACTAATAAACTTTGTTATAATATCAAGGAGAACTTGAATCTTATCATCCGACTTCAAAATGGAGGAAGTTCTCAATTCGGTTGTTTTTTTATTGTTTGTTACTTTAGAACTTCGTCATATATTAACAGATTTTGAAAATTATTTTTGTTTGAAAGGATAAAATTCCAGATTATACCATGATATACATAAAAATTCAAAATTTCATGCTTATGTTTTTTGCATCTTTTAAACTAAATTCTTACTGAATTTCAGTCGAATCAATCGAGTAGTTTTGACGTGATTGAGTAACGAACTCTATCCTCAAAACCTCCTTATTTTTATTCCTTTCTTAATACGCGCCTATTCTTCTTGACGAACATATCCTCGAAATTTCAAGTCTTTGTGTCCAGTGGTTTGGTCTGAGCGTTGTCTTTCAGTCAATCATTCAGTCAGGCAGGACCTTTTATATACATATATTGATTTTGATTAATTTGATTAGTTCTCATTGCAACATATTCCATTGCTTCTGTAATGTTGCCAACATTATCGTGCACTCGAGTGCGGAATCTGTGGCCGCTTGTTCCGCTCACATTTAGGTCAATATACCATTTAGATTATAATGTACTCGATGTGAAGTTTACAGTCAATATTATTGCAACAGTGAAGGAACACATCGCGATGCAACCGCTTGAGAAATCCTCAATAGGTGATACTGTAAAACGCCACCACTTTCAAAAGCTCAGTAATTTCACTAAACAATGTTTTACAAACTTGAACCAAGTAATGCTTACGCTTTATTGGTAGGAATTCTGCAGGGGATGCCGTTATCGGCGAAGATTGACAGGTAATGTGAGAATACCAAATGGTCACTGTCACTAAAAAAAACATTTAATATTATATTTTGTTTGACATTTGTATGCAGACAAACGTCGAAATCCAAAAATACAACGGTATTTTGTTCATTTTACTTATGTTTTATGAAAAATAAAACATGTATTCGTCATAAATAATATGACTGGTAGAGCAAAGTTCTAGACAAAGAAATCTGTCATCTATACATATAATAAAGCAGAAGACCCCGAATTTCTGTACATATGTTTTTTTTTACGGAAACGTGTTCAGACGAGATTAATTAACATGCCCCAAATTTTTTTTTTTATTGGAAGACTGTTTGTTTGTTTGTGGGTTTGTGTGTTCGTCCATCACGTAAAAACTACCGAACGGATTTAACTGAAACTTTATGATATCATAGCTACTAAGCCTGAAATGGTTATAGGCTATATAATATTACGCTACATTTTTTTTCAGAGGGTCTACCCTCTATAAAAGTTTAAAATTTGTATGGAAACATTTTTTTTATGAGTGTATACATCTAAAACTTTGGAATTATATTTTACAAAACAAATAATTAGATACGGGTTTCACCGATTTTCAAAATTAAAGTTAAAATATGTAAAAGTACGGATTTAAGGTGTTATAAGACCAAAATTTGAATGACCCTATCTCCTCAGGTAAACACATTATTTAATTGAAAGTTGCATTTTTATAACCTCCGAAGTTATTCAGTTTTCTACTAAATTCAATGTTTGAGTGGTTAAAAAGAGGGATTGAAAATGTGCAAGTTTTGATTGACTTTCTTAGTACTGACACTTTGCTATTCTGTGATATTTCTTCCGCGGGTGGAACAAACAACACCGACAATAAACAATTCTTCCACGGGTGACGAAGTCGCACGCGGGTACAGCTAGTTCATTATAAAAACTAAAAACCAATTTATAAATAGATCGCCGGTAGAACTGAGTTTTAGAGACAAACATCTTTCCTCAAAACCACTCAAAATTAAAGCAAATGTATAAATAGACCAAATAAAGTCTCCCTGAGACTGGATGGAGAGCAAAAAATCGAGCCAAAATCGATGACGAATGGATCTTCAAGTCAACACATTAGGGTTCAATTTTAAATGATTTTGCAAATGACGTCATTGCGATGTCATCGACCTGTCAGCGGATGCAGCGAGGTTGGCGAGGTGGTGGTAAAATACTGCAGGCGACAGGATATAATCTGTAGTTAGTATATATTGTGGTTGCCATCAATCCACTTCTAATGGTTTTTTATCCATATATATTTCATACAGTACGTTTAGCAAATTGGATTAATTATAAAACTCATGCCTACTTGCACCAAACTGTCAAAGTCCCTAAGCAATTACTTTATTCGCTTGGTAGTTCTTAACAGTCCAAATTCTGACCGTTAAGAACTGACAAGCGAGTAAAGTAATTGCTTAGGGACCTTGCCAGTTTGGTGCAAGTAGGCATAAAAAATGTTATCCTTGTTGGTAGATTTATGCAGAAAACTAATTATTTTATCCTCCTACTAATTTATGAAAGCGCAAGTTTGTGAGGCTATATAATACTATGTATATGAATGGGTAGATAAATTGGTGTATGTAATGTGTATATGTATACATAGATATATCAATAGATGGATATAGCTACGTATAGAAAGGTATATGACATAAACCTTTCTATCCGTACACCCACATTTTATTTTACATCTAGGTATAGACATTGTCTAGATAGGTATATAAAACATAAACATAAAACATAAACATTCACTCACTCACACTCCTGCACTAGGATTCCCTGTGTCGCAGGTGGCATGGACACATACAACACATCACAACATCCAAGACCCGAGAACAAACATTTGTGCCGGGGATCGAACCCGGAACACCAAGCTTCGTAGGCAGGGTCACTACCAACTAAGCCACGGTGTCGATATATGAATAGATATTATGTATAGATAGGTATAGATGAATTTTCTATATAATTAATATTCAATATAATGGCCAGATAGTTGAATCCTCAATCATACTAAAACTACTATAATAGCGATTCAGCTGAAATTCAGTATAATAGATAGCTAGACAAAGACTCAGGACACCATTCATCTCGTCACTACGCAAGCAAAGCTGCGTGCGTAAAGAGTGTGTTATCCTTAACACTACCTGTGTTAAGGATAACACATCAATCTAGTCCCAATATTCTGTATATTTTATTTATTTTATTTATTTGCATCTTATTTTATTTTATTTTTGTTTAGCATGTTTATTAAGTACTTTTAGATTAATGTTAGTGTCGAACACAAAATATACCACCTAGAATAGTTTCTCATGTAAGTGAAATGTTATTTCTTTATGAGAAAATAAAATCTTTAACCTGATATTCTGGATATTGAGACTAGACTGATCTAGAGTTGAGTTGAGACGCACTTACAAAACTAAGTCAGACTCTAAATATGAGTGTTGAGTCATTAGTAGAAATGGTAGGTACTTTTAGTGTTTTTGTTTAGTCTAGTACTGACTGGATCGAAGTATTGGAAAATGATTTATACGTAATTCATGGACGATTGACTAAAAAGTTAAATTATACACCGCAAATGTTTAATCACCAGAAAAAGAATACGCATAATCAGTTGCCGTTACTCAACACGGATATGGAAAAAAACTTGAAAAAATTAAGTCGAATTTTATTTTTTCAAAATAAATATGATACAAATTGGACAATTTGTTACCGTACTGATAATAATTTATGTTTCATTCATCGTTTGGCCAACCCAAGTACCTATACCCCGATTCAGAATTTAAGATTTTTTTTTGTAAACAAAGGTGTGACCACCCTAAAAAATACTTATCAAAGTGACGTTTACTCAATTTTCCTAAAAACTTATGGTACGGTTTGTTTTCTAGTCAATATCCATAGAATGGAAAATAGCAATGGTTTTGTACTGATTATTATATTTTATTTAATTTTTTTCTGAAAGTTGTAACACGACGAAAAAATATTAGCGAAAAATATTTTAAGACATTGTTATCATCGGAGTAAATCACAGAAGTTCGAAACAATTTTTGGATTTTGACCTAAACGTGTGTTTGTACATTTTATTCGTTTCTTGTCCGTTTACGAAATCGAATGCGTTATTTTTTCGCTTCTCGTGTGCAATTGTGTGAATCGAATGAATATTTGTTAGATATCTGCTATGCACCTTGGCATTATTATGATTAATAACCCAGAAGTTTAGATTCACAAATTTTATTTCCTATTCTACTGACTTTTCAGTGTTCTGAAGTACCTGAATAAGTTTGGTTAAGAATTATTTAGGTAAAATAGGAAACTATCGCACAATCAAAACCGCGCGCCATTACAAATAATAGTGATCCGTGGTTGAAACTCGTTTTTAACTCTGACCTGTCTCTGTTACAGTGACATATTATAACACTTCTTTGTTTACAAAAAAAAATTGAATTATAAATCGGAGTATAACCAAAGAATAAATAATATGGTATAACTTGCTCGCAGCTCGCTGCAGCTCGACTCGGGCGCTGCACTCGCGCCGCTGTCATTCCGTCATTTTGTAGAAACCCAAATTCCTGAATGCATAGATATAACGTAGTACCCCTTCTGCATTGCCCGTTTAAGTTTTCTTCGTAATTAAAAAAATGTGGTGTATAACTGTAATAACATAAAGAAGAAACAGCAAGACAAATAATTTAAAAATCATGTAATAAGACAACAATCCTGTTATCCCGAATTATTCCCATCTGTCCGCCTAGGGTGACAGTCCCCGGCTAAAGGGTATGGTAATAGCATTTCCCATAATACAAAAAAATAAATAAAAGGGTGACAGTCCCTCAGTGGAGCCATGTGGGAGACAGCACTGTTCTGGTCAGGGGCGAGCGTGATCTCTAACCATCAGGAGATCGCCTAGCTCGTCTCGTCAGTTTCTGACATAAAAGAAACAGAATGAAGTATAAATAACCCAAGATATTGATGTGATGTTCACTGAATATTGAACCCACGACCTTAAGATTCAACAATACACACAATTAGTCTTCGGAAATAGCCGAGATCATTCGGCGTTGTGTATGTGTCGTGACTCACGGACATAAGGATACTTTTATATATAGACTTCCGGACGAGCTCGCCGGAATGACAATCAGTCGCATCGGTGAAAAAGATGGATAGCTTCAAGATATGTTTGTTTTTAAAATCAAAATAATAGGTAGAGATCAAAAAAAGCTTTTCTTTTTTACCATAGCGGGACTTAAACCAGTAAGAGTTTTAATTCAATTGGATAATTTATTTCTTACTTTCAACATAATAAGGAATACTCATTATAATTATTAAACTGATTTTTTTTTTTTTTTTTTTTTTTTTTTTATGATGTTAGTTTTTTGCAATTCTTTACGGTGACGTGTGTGAGACCAACACTATTTTTAATACATTCGATGTAATCCACAGAACAAAAGTATTAAAGTATAGAAACACAACGTAGTACATTGAAAATGAGACCAATATAAGGGAGCCGCATTGGCTAACTTCTAGTACATTTTGGTAAGATGCTAATTTTCGAAAAATAGAAGTAACTGGGCTAGATAAATATTATGCCATCAAAAACAACTTTGTAAAAAGAACCAATTCTCGCTTTCTACCGTAAAAAGTTACAAGATTCATGTAACACCAAGTCGATTACTTTATTAAGTCCCTACTTTAGGGACCTATGCCTACTTGCACCAAACTTTCAAAGTTCCTAAGCGATTACTTTACTCGCTTGGCAGTTCTAAATGGTCAGAATCTGGACTGTTAAGAACTACCAAGCGAGTAAAGAAATTGCTTAGGAACTTTGAAAGTTTGGTGCAAGTAGGCATAGGTCCCTTAAGTAGGGACTTAATAAAGTAACCGACTTGGTGTTACATGAATCTCGTAACTTTTTACGGTAGAAAGCGAGAATTGGTTCTTTTTACATGTTTTTGATGGCATCTCATTTCTTTTTGTAGGTAGTCTTCCTCTTTTTCTTTTACGGTATAGGTTGATGATGAAAGGTCCTCCCGGGCGCTCCCAGATGAAAAGTCGGCCTCTCGGTAACAAAGTTGCTCTATTGTAATACTGGGGGCTGAACAATTCGAGCGTCTCACCGGGCAAGCAAGTAAGCGAGCCAGCCGTGTTACATATTTCGCACTGAAACCTTACACATATCGGAAACACTTCGATAGCGCGTTCAAAAATTGCGTGTGGCGCCATCTAGTTACAAAGCATAAACTAACTGTATTATTAAATCTTTAAATTAATCTTTATGAACTATTCGTCTAAACAATGATGATCTTCACCTATTATTCCATTATATTATACATATACAGGTAAGCTGATTCATTAACTGCAAATGTACTTTGTAATCCCATATATTTACATGGGATTACAAAGTAATTTATGCAGTTGGTGTATCTAGAAAACTGGACGGATATTACCAAATATTTTAGTTTTCCCTTGATGTATACACTAAACACTAATTGCATTCTAAATTTGAAACTTCTATGCTGCTAAAAGTGCCTTAGACTTTTGATGATCGGTCAGCCAGTCAGTCAGTGACAAAATTAAGAATTTTGACAAGTTATAATTCTTAAACTACTGGTTCAAATGGGATGAAATTTCAAATATACCGTGTTTATACAATGCCTACTTGGTTACTGAAAATTCAGGCTTCTAGTTTTATCCACAACGAAGCTATAGGGGGTCGAAAATGGCCTGAACTGCTTCGAGAAAAGGTACGGCCGTGCCACTTTTTTGCTCGACTTGGTGGGAGCACTACCGTGCTCTCAGATATGTTAAAACTACTAGTCTTTTTCATTGATAATAACGTAAAAATTAACAAACATTATTTGAAAATGGAGATATTTCATATTTATTGACAGGGTGTCTGAATTTTTTTGGTCCTGTCTCACGACTCTATTTTGGTATGATCTGCGATCAACAGCTAATGGTTGATAAATATTGAGGACGAAACAGTCTTACAGCAATCCAGGAAATGGTGACGTGAGGATAGAAAGTTTTGCTAGAATGATATTCACATAATACGTGCTATGAATGAGTCTTGGCGTGAGGATCACAATATCATATTTGTCCTGGATGACGTAACTGTGCAACGATCGACTAATGATTATTTATTTATATTCTATTGATATGACGTTGTTGAAATTAAATTAGCAGCAGATTTTTTAGACAAGAACAGAATCAAGAATATTGAGAAAGGCATATTCTATGTACAAAGAGTTTTGGCAAATACTGATAAAAGTGCTATTCAACATCTTTGTTTGAAAACTCAAATCCGTAGCTTCTCTACGAAACATATACTTAAATTTTAGTTATTCGAAGTCTCAGATCAACTAAAATTTTAAATATTTATTTCGTAGAGTTTGGCTACTTAGAATTTAAGACGTAGTGTCGAATTTTAAGTCTAATTTAAATTTGGATATTAGCACTGAAGCTTTTTTAACCGGATGTGTTTCAAATTTGATGATCATTCACGCGTGAAGTTTACACATTATGTATAATGATTAAAAACATCTGAACCAGTTCTAAATATCGCTAAATTAAAGAAATATGTTGTTGTAATCTGGTTTAGTAAAGTCGCCGGCGCACGCGTCGTAAAACGAACTATAAAATTAGGAACGCGGAGTTTTATCGTAGTTCGAAATACGCGTGAAAACACGCAGGCCTTTGCTGTATGTTCAAGGTTTACGCCTTGAAGGATAGCTAAAGAAATGAGAATAGCGAAAGCGACAAAATTGATAAGAGACTGATCGGTCAACGTAAGCTGGCGCTGTCAAAGTACTCACATTAATGCAATTTCATAAGACTTTGACAAATATATGATGATAAATTTGATAGGTCTGAATAGGGTCACGCCGCGCTCTTATTCACAGACACCACACAAGTGAATGTGTTATCATGCCAGCTTTTGTTAATATACCTGAAGTAAAAATTGTAAGTTTACATTACGACAGATTTTAAATATGGTATAATCATAAACTGTTGACAGATAGCGAACGTAATTACCATATTTTTTTAAATTCCAATCAAGGAACAGTCGTTCTCTTATTCGTAAGTTGAGGTTATTTTTTTGCCTTAACGCGAATGAAGCGAGCGCAACCAATTGTGTGCTTTTACAAATTTATATTCGATATAAAAATCGTCAACTTGTGAACTTACGATTATTCCGATTTCAAGGTGACAGACCTTTGCAATGGAGCATGTTATAATCATAGAGGAAATAATATACTTGGTAGGTATGAACATACAACATATAACCTATTAATACGGATGTGTGAAATGACATCATCAAATTCATCAATGTTGTATACTTTCATACTTCATTTTGATATATGACTGACATGATTCTCATCGCATCCATCATGAATCTAGAAGTAAATTTGTTAAAAACAGATGTCGATGTCGACCCCAAAGCGAAACAAGGTCAGGCGAGCCAATAACCTAATTCTAATTAAGAATCACATAAACAATGGGATAAAAGAACAGACAGACAGACGGACAATATACAAGGCAAAAGGCTTGCATTATCCGTTGATTTTTGGTATCCGGATAATTTGAATAGTAGTAAATCCTATTATTCGGATAATTCGGATAGTGTTAAAAAAACCTTAATAATACCAATTAAATCACAAAAATCAGATAACTATACGTTTAATTAAGTGTTGGATCACTTTCTGAGTACTAACGACTAAAATTAGATAAAAAATTTAAACAAAAAGAAAATTTTACCCGACTAAAAAAATTTATAAAAAAATCGGAAAAAAATATATTTTGAATCCGTATTCTTAACTGTCCCTGAATAGCAATAATGACGTTTATTATTTACGGACGGACAAACGAACTTGGCGAAACTTAAACAGCTTTATTTAGAAACTAAGACTAATCTCGAGATCACCCCCTGACTTTCCCAGTTCTAGACTAGTTTTCCTCTTACAATTAAGAAATTTCACAAGGAGGACTAGCAGAGACTAACCAAACGAGCATCTTTATTCATGACTTACGGGAAAAATCTGCTTATTTCTCTAAACCTAGTGGCCCCCTAGTTTGGGCAAGGACTACCTATGGCAGATTTTTGACATGTTATCTGACAGTTGCTAGGCAACACGGCCATCAGCATAACAAAACCTTTTTGAGCGTATTATTTACTTACGTTCCGTTTGCTCCTTAGTAAACTACATACGTTACCATAGATGAAATATAAATAAATGACATATAAATTCATATCACCTTCCTATAACTACGACGATATAATTTTGCGCATATTGGAACAACAATGATAAATCCTGGTTGGCGTAAAACTCGTTTCTAAATAAAGATGAAAGTTTTTTTTGTCAGACTGAAAAACAGTGTTTTAAATAAAAAATACTTACTGTAATCGTGTACGTATTGCACACAATGCTAAAGTAAAAGTT
This sequence comes from Lobophora halterata, assembly GCA_932526365.1. Taxonomy (NCBI): domain Eukaryota; kingdom Metazoa; phylum Arthropoda; class Insecta; order Lepidoptera; family Geometridae; genus Lobophora; species Lobophora halterata. The sequence goes on along the minus strand of OW052027.1, from coordinate 6,998,326 downwards.
TTTAACAGTTTAAACCATATTAAAATCGAGTTTTTTTTTTTTTTACTATACGATTTATCCAAATTATCCGGATACTGTTGCCCTCATTATTCGGATATTAAAATGGGGCGGATATCCGGATATTTCGGATAATTCGGATATCCGGATATCCGATTTGCAAGCCCTAGTCATGAAACAATAACAAATCATCTAAGTTCATTCTGAGAAACGAATCGAGCATCGAGAATGTCGAACCTTTGGTTTTATTTTGTCTGGAAATTGGCGACACTTATGGATGGATTCTTTAAAAGCAATTAAGTTCTAGACGGTGTGTTGTTAAAGAGTTATTTGACACTTTGGGAAAACAGACTTGAAAATTATTTCATATATTAAGATCATATAATGTTATTAGGGTAAAAACTTACCTTTGGAACTACTGAACAGCCAAGAGTTCTGCTTCATAGACTGCGAATGCTTTTTCTTGACGATCGGCGTTTGTTCCACTATACTGCTCTGCCTACTCCTCCCCATAGATGGCGTTTTAGTTCCCTTCTTCTTGGCTTTCTTTAACGTCCCGCTATGAGACTTCCTCAGGGTATTAACCTTCAAAGACTGGCTTTTTCCTCTTGCTTTACTTTTACTTCTAGAAGTCTGTCGGCTCAGTCTTCTTCTGTGCTGTTCTATAAGTTTGGGAGCCGGTTCTTCATCTGAATCAGTTTCCACTAGAGGTTTCACTGGTGGTCTATTTTCGATCGATGCGAACCTTCTCTCAGATTCTAAAAACATTTTTGTGTAATTTAGAATTTCGTCTATAGTTAAAACTTTAGTAGGATCTTCAGGGACTACTTCAACGTGTTTGAGGGAAGTTGGAGTTTTCTTCCGTCTGAGGAAATTAAGAGCGCTAACTGTCGATCCTTTGCTGGTCTTTCTAGTTTTAGGTGGATCTGTGGTGCTGCTTTTTCTACTATTACTTTGACTTTTGTCTTCTTTTCTACTATTCTTTCTGATCTGATCAAGTATTGTCGACGAACCGTTAATGGACTCTCTGTCTTCTTCACTCCAGAGGCTTTCTCTAGACTTTTTCTTGTCGGAATTCTTTTCCAACTCTTTCTTCGCCGCTTCTATCCATTCATCTCCTAAATGCTTGACCATTTCAATAGGGTTTGATAGAGATATAGCTTTTCTATGTCCTTTTTTGAATTTTGTTTCTGCTTCTTCATCAGTGACTGCCAGTTTTAACGACTCTTTGCTGATGGTCGGTGTCTTACCGAGCCTCGGCAGAGCATCATCGCTGGCGGATATAACATCACTTTGACAGTCTGCTGACTCGTACAATGACTCGTCACTCTCATCTCTTCTTTCTAGAATAGGAATAATAATTACAATTTTGTACTTTACCTATTTTATTTGAAAATTTCTTGCCATTTATATATGTTTATTATTATCTAATTTTTATATGTTTGTTTCAGTGTTCGAACGTTATTATTTCAGTTTTATAACGTAGCTTAATAACATAATAGTCTTAGTTCTAATAAGACCATTAAAAAAACCCGCTTGCACTATCTAACAATGTCAATTCAATCAATCATTAAAGACAATGGTCTACATGCAAAAAATCATTCGATTGATCATGTGAGGTGGATAAATCAATTCTCTTGTGATACAAATAACAGTGGTGACTTCAAGTAGTAAAAAGAGCTAATTAGGGTCATCAATGGCAATTGAAACTATACTATTTATTATGATAACACATCAAGAAACTAGCGACTTAATTGAATAGCAAGACACACCTGCTCAATGGAATGGTTATAAATTAGGTGAGTGTGTAGCTTTTTTGGCCTGAACGAAGAATATATTTTAGTGTAATATGCAAATAGATTGCGTAGTCTTCAACACCTGTGACGTGAGATACTTATTGACTCCTGCTGCACCTACAGATATTTTTCAAAAATATATTTATCTAGTTTTATTTGGCAACCCTGTGAGACGTATACTTTGAAAACACAAGTTTATATAAATTAGCAAACAATAAGCGTACGTAGTAGGTATCTCAAGTTACCATGAAGTAAATTTGCTTTCTCTTTTTTTCTTCCTACAAATGGAACTTTTAGTTCTGTGTTTTATTTTGCCTGAAAGTTGACTACAATTAGAGGATCTCGTTATTCTAAATTTATTAAATAAAACCTAAATATCTACTAATATTTCTGTTCTAACTTTACATGTACCTTTTTACTTTAGTTCATATTTTTTGGAATATTACCGAAACTTAATATGTAAATGTATAAATTGCATCATAACTTATTTACGGACGTTCAGATTCCAAGAGAGATTTAAGAGATTCAAAAATCTCTTAAGAGTAAGGCTAATCGCTTTCCCATATCCCTTCTTCAAACATAAGTTTTATCTTAAGTTATGGTAAACTGTTGGCTTTGCCCCAAGTTATCGCGAGATACCATTTATTGGGTTATAAATATCGTTGAGACCCGAACGTTGCTTAAATATTTTGTTTAACTTTTCTCATGGGTTTTTAACAACTACAAGTAGACATTTCGTAAAATGTCTATTTAACATACTTTACTGCCGACTTGCACCAACCTATCAAAGTTCCCAAGCAATTACTTAACTCGCTTGAGCAAGAAAAGTTTGGTGCAAGTAGGCATGTCTTTACTACTTACCTACTTAGGAAGTTGAAATAACCAAATTTTTTGAAAAATTATAAACATCTTAGGAGATCCAAGTTAGTTCGTTGAACTTTGATTTAAATGATTCATACGAATTTGAAAGTTTCGGAAATGCCCAAAAGAAATTGAAGTCACAGCTTATAGGGATAAAAAAATTAAGAAACGATCTTTGTAACTCATGTTTCAGTCAATATATTGTTAAAATGATTTATCCTAATATGAATATTTAACGTTACCATTTGACGTCATATTTAACGGTTTATACGTTTTGAGCCTCCTTTGAATACGACCTTCTGTCATGTGATGGATTAAGCCATTCATTCATACATTTAATAAGGCAGAATGTATACTCAAAATATTCAATAATTAATAAATAGTAATTTGAAAATCTTCACCTTCCTGCGTATTCGTATTCTTTTAAAAAACTTTAATTTAATTTTTCAAATTAATGTTCGATAAGATTCGTTTAGTAGTAAAAATTATATTCAGACAAAAAGTAAAAATTGTTTGAGAATAAATAAAATGAATGAAATTCTTTTGATTTTCACTAATCGATAACTTTACCATTACTTTTAATTATCTCCCCCCAAAGCATGACGGGGTTGGATTTATAGCACCCGCACAACGCATTTTACTAATGGATTTATAAAGCAGGGGTGGGGGGGAGGTCCTTGACCCGATTTTTTTATATTTTCGCCCTAGTTTCAGCTGTACGTAAACAGTTTTACAAACTATACAGACACGATATTTATATAATCAAGCTTTTCAAAGTTTTTATTTGGTTAAGTTCTTTCTTCGTCATTATGTATGCTAATCAAAGTTAAAAAAACACAGTTGTCTGAAAAGTAAGTTTACAGACGATAATTTAACGTGACAACGTCATAACCAGCGTAACGGGACAATGAGCGTTACCGGACAATGACGTCAACGTTTTCGTGCATGCAGCCGGCGTTCATTGATTTATTAAACATATGCCTACTTGCACCAAACTGTCAAAGTACCTAAGCAATTACTTTATTAGCTTGGTAGTTCGTAACAGTCCAAATTCTGACCGTTAAGAACTGACAAGCGAGTAAAGTAATTGCTTAGGGACTTTACCAAGTTTGTGCAAGTAGGCAGTAGTCACGTTAAACGTAGGTAACTCCTAAAGTAAATACGGCTTTATCATCAATTTATAGTCATAACATTTATCGTTCCTAACTGCTACCGAATCACACACCTCTATAACTCTAATTTTCATTGATATTTGAGTTACTACTTTACTAAATAAATGGCAAGAAATTTCAAATCATGCTTCCGAATCCACAAATACATACCAAGCGAGACTTTCATGTCAAGTATGTCAGAAAACCGTCTCTTCTCCTTGTCACTCTCTGTGGAAGTCTCCCTGTCACTCGACTCCCTCGTTGGCCTCAGCAAACTAGGCTTTTTCTTCCTAAGCTTACTCCCATTCTCTTTCTCTGCTGCCTTCTCCGAAACTGGCTTCGGATCTCTCTTGAACCACATCATCTGGACCATAACACTTTTTACCACCACCCACAATAACGCTGTAACGATAATTCGTTACGTTATCTGTAGCACTGGCAACCGTTATTATAACGGTTATTGGTAATATATATTTTTTTTCACTGCAATCCTCTTACATGTTATTAGTTCTTGAGTTTATTTTCACTAGTTCTCTTTGTTTTTCGTTTTTGGCACTAATTCTGAAACGTTGTCAAAAACACTGAAGTGACGCTTTTGGCAACGGGAAATTAGTCTATTTATAAGTATTTATGGATTGTCGCCGCTAAGTGCAGGTTGCGATAAAAAAATATAACTACTATAAATAATGAGTAGTTATTGGTGAGTAATGAAAACGTGAGTTATGATAACAAATTGTTGCATTGTTCTATGATAGTACCATTATTTGTAAGGTTTATCGATTTACATGACAAAGTAAGCAGATTAACACTTTAAGTTATTTAAGTGGTAACTTATCACTTATTTCTAAACAATAAGAATTTTCACTTTACTTCGCAGTAAAAAAACATACTTATCTATAAAAATGTAGCCACTTTATTATACTTAAGAAACATCAATTAAATTAAATAAACTAATTAAATTCTAACGCTAGGTAGAGCGATAAGCGCATTGTAGCATCAGAAATAAGATGGAGAAGAGGCTGATTGTACTCAGTGGCGTATGTGTATAAACTAATTATTTATTTTGATTTAGATACTTTTAAATTCTAGAGTTACGTTGAGTCAATATCTTTCATCTCAGTAATATTTACAAATACGGGATAAACTTCTTATAACTATCTTTATAAATAATGGCATTTATGGCAATAAAGGAAGAAGCAAATCGTACATAACACTTTATTATATTATGTATAAATCCTTGCTTGTTATCTGCTTATCTCCCTTCCTATGCCTGCAATGGGCATTTCAGAAAGGTATACATAATTTCAATGTTGACCGGACAAACACGATTTATTAGTATGAATATATCATTTATCAATAAAAAACAAGTGTTATAATATAAGTTATGCTCTATAAGTTGCAGTTTTGCAGTAAAGAAGGAATGCTCTATAAGTTGTAGGGATGCATGCTCTATAAGTTGCAGTAAGGAATGCTCTATAAGTTGCAGTGTTGTAGTAATGGAAGTATTAGCATGTGCCCAGGACAAGAAGAGTCATGAGTGGCTGAGGAGTAAACATCTAATTGTTATCAATTTTCACAAACTTTGGAAAGAAAGGTTTTGCTGAAAAGAATACGAAAATACAATGACTTCACTCTTAATCTTTGATCTTAATGACGGATCACTCAAGATGACGAACTAGTTATTTTTAAGAACTTCCATAATATGGGTATTAATTGGAAGGGTTTGCTTAAAAGCTTGTTTTTTAAAAAGTTTTTAACATGTAAAATATTATATACCTTTAATTTTTAAGGGTGTTTTCGGACTTTCGAAAAGGGGGATTCTAAAACAGATGATAAACATGTAAGTAGTTTATCTTGTAAACATGGATGTAAACAACTCCATAAAGTATGTTTCAATTAATGATTAATAGATTATATCTTGATCAATTGCAATCCGTGTACTATGCACATAAAACTATTGTACCATAAAGATTGTACTATTAATTTTACCATTATATTAAATGGATTTATCCATTACCATCCAATGACCAGTACTTTAATGAATACAGACATTATCTATTGGCATGAAGGTCAACCGAGCTTCCATCGTGCGGAAGCAATGATGACTTCCGGCGAGATAAATCAAAATAAATATTGTAAGCTGACGAATAGCGGATTAAACAATTTAGCGGACATATACGTTAACTAATGTTTGGAATGCGGGACACAAATACATCTAGAATTTTATTACTGGGATTCGCGGGACAAGGGTATACTACTCACTCATTTAAAACCAGGAGTCACCAGGTCTCCGTTCTGTTTTATATTTTCAGAACCAAGTCAAAAGACTACTTTTTGACTAATACATTTTGTTTTTGGTTTTGTAGTCTTCTTCTTATCGTGTCACTAGCGATTTGCGAACAATGGTTAAACGAGCATAATTTGGAAATTAATTACAATAAAACAAAAATTCTCCAATTTAGAACCTACAAAAAACAACCTATAGATTTGAAACTATTGTCAGAGAGCATGAATATAAAAGAACAAAATGAATTTTCGCTATTAGGAATTACACTAGACACACATTTAAATTGGAAAAAGCAAATAGAGATTACAAAGACCAAACTTTCAAGATTTGTATATGGGCTAAGTGTACTGAAAGCAAACACTAATTACCAAACTGCCTTATCTGCCTACTACGCCCACGCTTTCTCAACATTAAACTATGGTATTATCTTATGGGGCGAGAGTACTCATTTTGACCAAATTTTTATACTACAAAAGAAATTAATTCGAATTCTAGTCAATATCCAGTATCGCGAAAGTTGCAGACCACATTTTATACAAAAACAGATTTTAAGCCTACCTTGCATTTACATCTTGCAAGCATGTATATTTGTAAAAAAACATAGACACTACTTTAAATCAAACATAGAACTAGATGACAACTATAATAGATGTCATAAACATAGATTAGTGCTTCCTAGTACAACCTTAAAAGCTGTAGGAAAAAGCCCTTACTTCAGACTTATTACATTATATAATAAAATTCCTGAAAATCTTAAAATTATACCTGAAGTTTACCCTTTTGCGAATAAACTCAAATCCATACTTATCAAGAAATGTTATTACTCAGTTAATGAATTTCTCACTGACAATAATATCTTAGAATGTTAATTATGCATTGTACTAGCTGACTCTGAAGTGACTGTGTAATTATTACTTAGGCTTTGTTGACCCATTAAATGACTTGTAATTCGCATAACATAATTAGGTACATTAATGACATTGTTAAAATTGAAAATCTATAATTATATTGACGCTCTATTATTATTATTTCTAATTATTATTATTTTTTTCTTTATTATGAAATGCAAATGAATTCGATTATATTTTAGATTTAAATTTTTCTTTAACAATTTGTTAATATTATAATTTCTTTTTTACATTTTAAATATTTAGTCATGACATTTATAAATTATATGATGCCTAGATAAACCTTATGAAATAACCAGATAGACCTTTGATATAATCGAACTCAGAAATACCATGTTGCATTCGCCCTGCCAGGGTCCATGTACTATACCTAGTCTGTAACTACCACTTAAGACCTAAAATACTTACCTGTATGTACATGGAGGCAATAAATAAATACAATACAATACATGCCGGTTTTTGCACAGAAAAAAATAGTTCTAGTTCAGTTCTAAATTAATGTATGTACTGAGAATGTTGAGTGTCATTTCCATTAAGAATGGGCGGATGTAAGTAGGTACCGTTTGATCCTATTTTGAGTAACGTTTTGGCAAAATATCAAAATATTGTCTCTTTCAGTCAAGGCGTGAGGACTGACCTTCTGCAGATATCGCGGCGACAAGCGGTCTACTCAAAATATGCAAGTAAATATGTACCTAAGTGGAAAATACAATATTTTACTGATAAGACAAAGATTATCGCAAAAGTCAAGTAATAAGTATCAGGGACGAATGCACTTGCAATCTTCATGAGTGAATTTTTCATGAATAGGTCGCAAATTAAATTTCATTAGGTACTATTATTCCCAGTCGAGCCAGATATCGATGAATTCCCCGCTTAAGGCCAAATTAAAAATAATAATTTGGTTTGAGGTTTGAGCTGGACACGAATGGTGGAATGGCAAATGTAGGTATTGGACTGCCACGCTCGGTGTCGAGGGTTCAATTCCCGCTTCAGGACAAACATTTGTGTGATGAACATCGATGCTTGGCCTTTGGTGCTTTCTGTGTATGTATTCACCAAAAAAAAGTATTTATGTATTTTATCAGCAAACTGGTTTCCATAGTACAAGCTCTGCTTAGTTTGGGCTAGATGGCGTTGCGTGAAATGTCAATTTTTTTTTTCTAATAACATTGTTTTAATATTCTGGACGAATGAGTAGGGGATGGGATCAAAAAATGTGAAAAAAGCCGGAATTACCCAGCCTGGCCGGAAGAAGCAATCCCGTGAGACAGAGTGGGGAGGGGTGGGAAAGGTCAGTGAACCCGTAGACGGAACCCTGCCTTTAATTAGATTCGTGGCAAGAAGTCTGGGTTGACTAAAAAAAAATGATTTTGGTAACTGGTAAAACCTTTGTGCGATGTTTATGTTTATTAATATTAATAATAATCAAGGTTTTAAATAAGCATACAACAACCGACTTCAATCGGACTGTTCTAGTGACCGTAGGCACCACTGAAAAGTCACAGGGAAGCAAAATACGCAATTTCTTTCATTTTAACGACTTTATTTTCAGTTATTTTGTTTTTAGAACTAAACTACTGAAACGATTTGTTAAATTTCTATGGGGCTAATATGGAAGAATATTAATTTTAAATAAAAAAAATCAAATCGGTTCATAAACAACAAAGGTAACAAAGATGAAAAAAAAACATTCAACCTAATTGATAACCTCCTTTTTGAAGTCGGTCGAAAATAGACCTTGTCTTGACTGACAATCAACGCAGAGGCTAAACCACTAATCGTAGAGACTTGAAATTTCGAGGGCTAGTTCATCAACAAAGTTGTGTGTGTCAGCCATAAATTATTAACGGTGTTCCTATAGAACACCAAGATAGACAGTATCAAACCAAAATGGAGTCGTAAGACAGAACAAAAAAATCAGACACGTCGTCAATAAAACTGAAATAACTCCATTTTCAAATAATGTTTGTTACTTTTTACGATGTATTTTAATTAACTATGAAAAAATCTAGTAGTTTTAACATATCATATTTATCTAGCCCTGTTTCTTCTCTTTTTCAAAAATTAGTATCGGACCAAAATGTACAAGAAAATTGCCAATGTGGCTCCCTTTTCTAGGGCACATTTTCAATGTATGTACAACATTGTGTTTCTGTACTTAATACTTCTGTGGTGTCAGCTTGTAATTTATAATTTAAGTAATAAACGTCATTATAATTATTTCAGTTGTAGTCATTGGCAACAAATAAATATATTTAATAACTAAATGAATAACTTGGAGTAAATCAACACCAATTAAGTTGACTGAGTCAATTTCTCACGAAGCTGTGGTTTTTCCTCACGATCGCGCGCGTCACTATGAGATATTTCTTTGAGTTCCGTAACATAAAATAAACCATCGATGGCATATAATATTTGTAACGACACAAACATTAGTTCTTCGTCAACTTTGACGAATCGTGACTTGCGTAATCACACAAAAGCCCCGTAAAAAGAAAACATAACCATTTTTCAGGCAAATAAAGATTGTTTTTCTCAAACTCCTATATTGTTATAGCTGCATGAGATTTATATTAAAAGGAACATTAAAAATATTAACTATATTTTTAAAGTTTCTTTGTAAAAACTTTATAGTTAAGTAAATGGAAACTTATTTATTTGTAGGTACAACTAACTACTAACAGAGAAGAATCATAAATTACACTAAATATATTAAAATAAAATTATAAATAACCTATTTTTTTTTTGTAAAATCTTAATATAATATTACACGGGTACCTTTACAATAAGATTGGATTCGCTCTTGACCACAACTGAGATCTATATGGCAAGTAATTAAAAATACATGATTAATGAGTAATGAATCTTGGCAATAAAATGGCATTTCATTAACGCATTTCTGAGCTTGTTAAATGCAAAACCTATCGTCTCTGGAAAGGCAAAAGTACCTACTAACTACTAAACCACGATTTTAGCTACAAGCCGCTTTAGTAATTTTCCTATTACTAGTTATTGCCTTTCCAGTGACGCTATAATACCATTGTTTTCAGCTCAAGTTACTACTCGGGCGAATGAACATGACACCTGGCTCGAATGACGTTTGTGCAAAGTACAGCGTGGAATTGGATAATCTTGATAGAGGAGAGGTCCTGCAATACTTGGTAATGATAAGTCATGATAAGCCTTCGCAATTAGAGGAAGAAGAAACACGGAGGGCGCCGCGCGGGGCAGCGGGGGACGCATTAAGTTCCGAGCGAGAGTGTCAGCCAGGTGTCATGTTAATTCGCCCGCTAATTAAAATTTGGTGAATTATATTCGTCGTTAATTTGATTTATCCAGTCTAATCCCTGATCCGGTCTAAGCCCAATGCACTAACTTCTCTGTGACGGATCCGATGCGAATGAGCTTGCCAAAAAGGTTGGTGATAGGGCTACAGCGTATCCGCCGACGGAAACGCTTCCGGCCATAGAGTCTACCGCCCCCCGCCCGCTCGCCGCCCTAGCCATACCATTATCTATTTTAGACACCTACTCAATACGCCTGTGAGAATTTAGTTCAAAGTGTGCACAAAAGGAGCCTCTTAGAGGCTCACTTGAAATCCTTTCACCACACTGGTTTGAACGAACTGGTGGAAGAGAACTAAAATGACATCCTAATTTTTGATTCATTTTATTCTCAACCGACAGTAAAACAGACAGGATTAGAGTTAAATAATTAAAGGTAACAAAAAAATACTACAACCGACTTCAATTGAACTGTTCTAGTGACCGTAAACACCACTGAATAGGCACAGGGAAGCAAAAAACACTATTTCGTTTACAGGACGACGAATTTCTTTCAGTAATTTTGAGTTTAAAAGTAAACTACTGAACCGATGTTTATAAAATTTATATGGAACCAATCTGAAAATATATCCTTTGAAACAAATAAAAAGTTTTATAAATCGATTGATAAATGACAAAGTTCTGAGGTAACAAACATTTTAAAAAAATACTAACCCGGGGGCCGGTATTGCCCGCGCCAAGTTACACAAATATTCATTAATTTTTGATAAATAATGAAAAACTATAACAATACGCAAAATATGAATAAACGTCTCTTTTCAAAGCTTTCAACTTACTTTATCAGTAAAAGGTTAACCAATATCGATAGTTACAAGGAACGGTTTGCTAAACCCACATTGTATCACGTGCGACCCTGACGCGATATGACAGATTATAATATTCTGTTCACACCTACTTATTATACGAACAGGGACAAGGATTATAGTCTTACTAGTCCCTAGTCGCTTTAGCCGTAGGCTTTATAGGTTTTCATTAGGCCATACGTGTTAAATAAATCAAGGTTATACAAAACACAATAACTGGCTCTAGATTTTATACGTGTTTTAAAATTAACCCTACTAACTTAAAAACACGTATAAAATCTAAATTAAAATATGAAACCTTTCACTTTTTTTGTTGACGAAATCAAAAAAACATGGACGAAACGAATAGTGTGAAGAAATTACTATAATACGGCGTACTTTTTGAGTATTTGTCCGAAACATTTTGTACGGAATTCGGATTTGAGGATTAGCCTTAACTGGACTGTTTTACTGACCGTAAACACCACTTAAAATACACAGGGAAGCAAAATACGCAATTTCGTTTACTTCGACGAACAATTTTTTCATGTTTTTTTTATTCATAAACTAAACTACTGAACCAATTTTGATGTTATTATGGGACCAGTTTGAAAGTAGCCAAACAAACGCGTCTCCGTTTATTCACATAAAAATTAGAGTTGCCTTATTGGATAGTTTTACTTTTTTTCCAATAACAAAAGATACAGAGGCTCCAGCAAGGTCGCGCTGCCGGCAAAGCAACATCTGCGTTGTATCACTGATGCCTGGCTTCATGGAGAGCGCCGGCTATTTGTATCATATACCTGATAATAGTCTTCCATAATCTCTAATCTATGTTATTTCCAAAAAAAGTGACTGTTTGATTTATGAACCTTTTTCATTTACAAGCTCATTTTAGCCGACGATATATTGACTAAAATATGGCTGTTTATAGTCTGTTCTAATATAAGCCTAGACTGTAAAGCTGATATCAGACGGTTCGCTCGAGTGAATGTTCACTCCAGTGAATGGTTCATTTTCCTTTCATTCTATGTTCACACGGCTTAGAGGGAATGATATAGAAAAGAACATTCACTTTTCTTTTCTCTTAATGTGTCATCGAATGAAGTCGTGCGACCGGTGCAATCAACGCAGACAAAATATAAACACGTGACGTCCTTCAGCTACAGCAGGGCTATTTAAACTGTCATTAGTTCTCGATATCGAATGGTACGTCAAATCTGACAGAAAATGGCCGACCTCTCGAAGCCGATAGCGACAGAAATCCTATGGTGACGTCATTTTTTTCCCAGTCTTGACCATCGAATTCGATATCGAGAACTAATGACAGCTTAACTTAGCCCTGCAGGACTCGAGACAAAATGGCGAATGACGAATGAACGTTCTCTCAGTTTTCAGACCGTTCATTTCTCGATCATTCGGAGTGGGGGTGAAAGATGCGAATGCCAATATCCAACACTGTTGGATCGGTTCACTAATGAATTCATTCGGCACTTATGTTTTAATTTGTGTTCAGATGCCTCACTTGGAGTGAAAGATGCAAAATGAAAGACAAAAATGAACAAAAAATGACCCGTCTCACATCAGCTTAAGCTCATTTGTGTATAAAATAAATATAAATGAAATTTAATAACGAGAAAACATGAATTTTCCAGTAATTATTCCAGATTTGTTTTGTTTTTTTCGCAATATATCTTTCTTTCGGAAGTTTATTTCTTGCCATGTTATGGACTCCAAGAATAAAGTTTGCAGTTAAGTTATGTCCTTGAACTCCCGCGGCAATATAACCCAAGGTTCTAGTTCAGCTCGGTACAAGGAACCACCATCGTTACGTAGCTCAGAGTATCATGAAATGGTCCTCAAACCCTCTATAGTAGACGGCACGCGACTACCAATCACCTTATTAGCTGATGCACGTGATAGATTATTGTAAACAGTAGGTATTTATTATGAAGTAAGTATTGTAATTTATGTTAGAAAAGGGATCTTAAATGTAAAGAATATTAGTGAAATAATGAAAATAAATATAAAATTAATAAAATCATTTATTTAAATTACCAAAGCAATAATTATCAGGGCGTTTTTAGGTTCCAAAAGTTTAAATATCTAAATATATTTTAACCATCAAGAAATCTTATCAAAATAATGCTAAATAACAAAATATAAATAACAGAATGTGCACAATTTATTTTAAAACTACCGCTTGTCTCGCAAATTATTACACTTGATGGAGTATTAATCTACTTTTACGCTAAATATTTTATAATGAGGTTACAAGAAATAAGACAGGAACTACGAAACATAAAACTAGGAAATATTATTAGTTTACTATGAAATATTCAATAAATTGAAACACTGGAAAAGCCAAGAAAATAGATGTCTAAAAATGTTTAGTTCTCTCAATTAAAAAGGTAGATACTAGGTAAGAGGTAGGTAGGTACATCACCTTTTTCAAGTAGTTATTCACTTTAGCTGCCAGACGAAGACTAGCCCGATAATGGACACACAGCTGCTTTTAAAGCAGTCTCATTTACAATGAAGGTAGTCTATAATGAACAACCGACTGAACTTATCCTAAAACCAATTTAAAAAATGAAGTTGTACACAATCCAAGACAACATTACGTTTCATTATACGGTAAAAGAGAATTATTAAAAACCGTTCCAATATCTATCAGTTATCTGTTCCCATAAAACATGTTTGCCAAGTTTGGAGATAGATGGCGTTGTTTAAAATGTCCAAGCTTATTATTATGATAATTCAACAATAGATAAAGGATTTTAACGAACAATTAATAACATCAAAATTACAATACTTACTTCATAATAAATACCTACTGTTTACAATAATCTATCACACGCAGCTTCGCTCGTTGTATACAAAACTTAAGTTTAAAACTTTAAAGTTTTAAACATTAAAAAAACTTTAAACTTTAGTAAACTTTCTTTTAGTTGTAAACTTCTTTTGAACAGACTTAAAGTTTAAATAACTGAAAACCCGACTGCGAAATATATACTATTTCGCAGTCGGGTTTTCATTCATTCATTGTCAAATCATTATTCCAAATTAAATGTAAACATATGTATATTATGTCCATATATATAGTTGTAATCTCCTTTAAAATACCTTCATTTTGAAACCCTACTCGATAGGTTTGGTCAACAATAATTATTAACGACTTACTATTTAGCTCCAAAAATTCGTCATTTTGATTATTTAAAAAAAAACCATATAAGAACACTCGGGTTATTGAGACGAAATCTAACGATACCTTAACTGTCAAAATCCATACAGCCGTTTGGAAGATACGAGGTAACACAGAAAAATACATACATACATAGATACAAGATACGCGCGAAAAACATAACCCTTCCTTGGCAGTCGGGTAAAAAAAACTTACCAACTATAGTAAAAAAGTTTCAGCCAAATCACTTCGGTAGTTTTGGCATGAGGAGCAAATTATGTATCAGCAAATATGCTCAGAAACGTTCGCCTTTATTTATAAGTAGGATTTAAACAAAAGTCAAATGATTTTACGCTGTTTTGACTCAATTTGTTTTGTTTTTAAACATATGTTTTTAGGAGTATGACTACAGAGGCCAATTTCGACGGGACCAAGTTATACTCCAAACTTACTGTTTAGTCTAATAACCGACGGTTTTTTAATTTATTTCTAGTTTGGGTATTTTGAAAAAACGGACACCAACATCACACGTTGGTTTAACTGGGTATTCTTAATTTGGCTACTTTCAATAGGACGAAGATTTAGATCCTTCCAGCCAGTAAAGTACTTTCCATATGCGAGTAGTCATTATTATAATATGTTATTTATTTTATTATTTTTAGGCTGTGACTACATAATTCCCAAACTAGCGTTACCCAGAAAGGCGAAATATACGCGACCATTTGCTCCCATGCGCTGGAGTTGAAATTAGCACGCGCGAGCGAAACACAGGGCTGTCACACCCACAGACATCGATCTTAGGGTCACATTATTGAGTTAGTCAAGTACACTGCTCCTGCTTATACTCGCGACACAAACAAATTGTAAATATTATGCTTTTTTTTAACAAGAGTATATTAAAAAAAATCACGATTTTTCGTGTTAGTTGTTCTAGAGTGCATTTTAACGGCAATTTTTTTCAAAAATAATTTATCTATTTGAATAATGAGTTATTGAAAAGAGACGTTTGTTGTGGCGATGTTTTCGAATCAAACCAGTTTTATACGATGCTCAAGGAACCAAAAAAAAAGGTGTCAACGTTTCGTGTGAATGGACTTGGAAGCTGCACTTTTTAATTAAGTACGTAATTAATTAAGTTTTATTAAAGACATAGCGTGGGATATACATTCACTTTGCTAAGCTTTGGGTCAACGAGGTAAGAAAAGGAGAGCGCATCGAGAAAGAGATAAATATTTAGAATGTTGAGAATCAAACAATTAACTGTTATTTTAATAGAAGACTTACCAAGGTATTTTATCATAAATGTTAATTTTGCAATAACATTAGCGCAACACAAAATATTATTATATTGCGCGACATTTAACAAATAACGACTTGTCAATTTTTGAGCTGACACGACTGACGAGTAGCTTTATAAATTAGAGCACATTATTTAAATAAAATTTCGTTTAAAATCTAAACACCAAACTTTTATCCTTTTGTTTTCGCTTTCTTTACGACATATAGCGGTTTATATGAATGTCAATGTATTTTTAGAATGCATTGACATCGAGTTTTGAGCTACCCTGGAAGTTTCAGCCGGCTAATCGGGAAGTATTCGAAATTTGAGTTGCATTGCAATATTTCTCCCGAAACGACAGACAAGAAAGTGACATAATAAAAACATGGTAAAAAAAATCGCTAACTTCGTTGACACCTGTAGCAACGGTACACGACCCCGGCAAGCCTGAAGTCGATTTTTAAAAGTAAGATAATGAGTACATGATTTAAAAAAATCCTTGTCTTGTGAGTGGGACAACCCTATCCACATGTGCGCTGCGGGAGTGACCTCATCCGATGACACAGACGGACGGGACGAGATGGGCGGCAGAACACAGTTTTAGGTTTGTCTAAAGGGTGCCTATAGTGCCTAATGAAAATTGGGTCAATTAAAAGGATGAATGTGCTTTAGTAAACATTTAGGCTAGACAAAGGAATACAAAGTGAAAATTCATAGTAGATAAATAACATTGTTAAGAGTGAATGCATAGGATAAAAGTTAAGAAGATGTAAACTTGGCATGTTATTTTTACCTATTATATTTTTCAGATGATTTTGAAACTAGTGCTCACTTCACACGGCAGATATTGACAATAGTTAGAGTTTTTATTATATTTATTTATTTAAGAATAACAAACAGCTACTTTATAAATGTATGTCCTAAGGGTACGACTTAGTTTAGAAATAATAATAATGTAATGGTATTCACAAACATCATTTATTCATTGACGTGACTACGTCTTATATTTTGATGAACGCCGGCTGCATGCACGAAAACGTTGACGTAATTGGTAATGCTATCATTGTCCGGTAACGCTATCATTGTCCGGTAATAATAATATTATTCACAGGTATATAACTAAGATTCACAGGAATGGATAGTCTAGGTTTTGGCTGCGCACACGCATTTTGAAACAACACAAAGGTAATGAGTACAAATAATAAGTACCTAGGTTAAGATAAGTCCATGTTCATATAATTCAATTGCTAATCAATAAACACTAAAATAGACTTAATAAAAAAATTGGTTGTCTGTAAAGTTGGTTTACGGACGATAGTTTAACATGACTACCAGCGTTACCGGACAATGATAGCGTTACCAATTACGTCAACGTTTTCGTGCATGCAGCCGGCGTTCATCGATTTATAAGACGTAGTCACGTCAATAAATAAATGATGTTTGGACGGACATTTTACAAAGCGCCATTTAGACCCGAACTAAGTAAAGCTCGTATTATGGTTTACATTACGTGTTTTATTTTCTTAAAATATTATGCTTCTCCGGTTAATTTAATGACGACGGAAACAACTTTTCTTCAATTGTAGCTTTCTAATGAAACGCAATAGCAATAGATCAATCGACTATTCCTTTATCATTAGGGCTAAAGGATATGAAAGTATTTTTAGTTTTAACCAAAGGATGTTGAATTTATCACTACTTTCGAATCCATTTGTGACTTATGAAAATAGAAACTCAAAAACCTTTTAAAGTGAACAATAAGGCGATAACCCCCACCGCCGAAGATAAGAAAGGACTAATAGTAACATACTTATGTATAACGGTGATTTAATCAACCGGCTTCAAAAAGGAGGAGGTTATCAATTCGGTTGAATGTTTTTTTTTTTGTTTTTTTTTTAATGTTTGTTACCTCAGAACTTTGTTGTTTCTGAACAGATTTTTTTTTGTTTGAGTGGATATACTTTCAGATTGGTCCCATACAAATTTCATCAAAATCGATTCAGTAGTTTAGTTTTTATATCCAAATAACTGAAAAAGATAATGTCGTCGAAGAAAACGAAATTGCGTATTTAGCTTCCCTGTGACTTTTCAGTGGTGTTTACGGTCACTAAAACAGTCCAATTGAAGTCGGTTGTCTATGTTTTTGTAAAACCTTGATTATATTAGCTTTCTTATGCATGTAAGGATCAGACCAAAAAGGTAGTAACTCAAATATAAAGAAAAACCAATGATAGTTATTATTTTATCAAGAATAATTTGGCTATGAGTAGGTACACGCGTGTAACCTAAATTTTTAACAAATAGCGACAATAAATTTCGATGTTACCCTTATTACTTTTTGTATTCTACATAATTCTAATGCCTATTTACGATAATTTTCCTAAATAAAACGTGTCCAACACAAAAGTATGAGATCATATCATACCAGATAAATCCAGTGAATCAAAGAAATATAAGCAATCGTAAAGCGACGAGGGGTCTCGTAAACTGGACGATATGAACGCTAAATTGTCAGGAATCAAGTTGTGGTCTGACGTTTAAAGTAATCATTAACACTTAAGCTGGCTTCAGACTACGCTATACTATTGTGCTTTATTAATATAGCAAAGAAGGACCTAATGCTATACTATATAGCATGGCGTTCACATTACGCGATATTATATAGCAAGCTCAGTTGACCGCGATCTTGGGGGACGGCCGGGGGTGAGGAAGGAAGAAGAGGGCGGCGCGAGACATAGCACAGCATGAACTCAGCGCATCGCACCAATTTATAGCGTATAGTAAGCCAATAATATATAGTATAGCACAGTGTGAACGTGTTAATCAACAATGTATGGTGCGCGATATTGTTGTGCTATGAGCTACTATATTATATATATTATATATACTATATGCTATTATATTATAGCGTAGTCTGAAACAAGCTTTAGGTATAGTGAGGGTTTGTTAAAATGTTATTACTATTTTATAACTACAGTTGTCACATTGCTCATTCCGTTATCTGTTTCCTGTCCTGCATCCTAGTCAGAATTTAAACTCTTAAAAGTTTTTCAAGAGACTAACTCCTAAATAAGAATCTAAGGTAAACGCCAAAATATGCCAATTAAGTTCACATACAAATAAATTTATTGAACTTTTTTATCTGCTTCTGAACAAAGCCGTGTTGGCCGAGTGGAAGGTGCCTCGACTTTCGATCTGAAGGTCGTGAGTTCGAACCCGGTCGTAAACCAATGGATTTTTCTGATCTTAAAGAGTCTATGCGTGCATTAAAACACGTGCTTAACGGTGAAGAAAAAACATCGTGAGGAAACCGGCATGTCGTAGAACCTAAAAAGTTCAAAAACATGTGTCAATCTATCTATCTATCTATCTATCTATATTTATTGATGAAAGTAAATTTTAAATACCAGGATGGGCTGGTTCACTGGTTCTTGTAGTAAACTAGTAAATGGAGCACCAATTGAGAAGCCATTGCCAATTGGGCACACTTCCGTCGCTCGCTGTCGATGTTGAATTGAGTTCAAAGCTTTTTACTCCATCTTTATGGTTTGGTTGGATAGCCACCAGAACTAACTGCTGCTTAACTTAACTTAACAATGAAATACTAGCTTGATCTGCAATTGTCTAGCTGCTATTTCTCAACTAAATCAAGCTCATCTGAAGGTTGATACGCTAGCTAGAAGCCCTTACCCACAGGAACGTATATGAAATTGATAGAATGTCTCCTCTGAGCTGCAGGTAAGGGCCATTAGCAATTTTTTTAACCCTGTTATCACTCTAATTTTATTTCCAATTCCAGAAACTTGTTAACAACATTCTTAGTTTTAAGACTAAATTTTGTGGAGCTGTCTCCCTCGGCTTTTGAGCATGTGATTTTTGTTTTCTGTATACACGTTTTGGCGCTTACAGAATTACTATAATAACAAATGAAGGAAAACAAAGATGAAACAGTTTTAGTTCAAAGTATCAAATAAGTTTGTGAAACGTCACATATTGCCGGACTGTCAGTCGAGATGAAAGAGGATGGTCTAACATCAAACACTGCGGTATTTTGCGAACGTTAGTTACTACAATATCAAGGTCGTTTATGAGTTTTCTCGGGTTTTCCTGGAACAAGTTAGTTTATCCTTTTGAACCAATTTTTACATTACTCGATTATTATCATAAATTTGGGTAATGCTGACGTTAATACGTGAGAAATTGCGAATTATGTCATTGTTGACACTATGCGTACATTTGTATTTCAGTTCTTAGTTTAGTTATTTAGTTGTTCCATGGTGAATTAGTAATTTATCATCATCGTCTTCCTTCCTTTACTTATGTGGGGTATTCTTGTTCCATTCGTCTCTATCAGCTGTTATCTTAATATTGGATATTAGAACAACAAGTATAGGTATATTTTCAAATAGGTATGTATAAATATTTACCAACAGACTGCAGTCCAGTGATAAGTAAAATGATCACAAGTGACATTACACCTGGGCGTTTCCGTTTTTCAAAGGCAGTCAAAGCGGCGGTCTCGGCTATAACAACAACTGTTCGTTGGACTATCAGATCAGGTTTCTTTATTCGGTTTAAAAACACTGACAAAAGCTCTATACGAGCGGTTTATTTTGGTTTATGTTTTTTTTTAATCTTACGGTATCTTTTACTTTATATCTTCTGGTATTTCTGTGAATGCTTTGACATTGAAATTACCATTCATTACCAGTTTAAAAGGACCAGTTTGTGCAAAATTATCATTGAATAGTGTTCGAGTCTTACGTTGGTTTACTGTGGGCATTACGTCATTTTCAAATATAACTTGTGTAGACTTAGAGCCTTTATTTTCCTTAAACTACGTACATCATACGCGAATATTCAACTCAGAAGTTTAAGGATGGATAAGGATGGATTAGGATGGATGGATAGATGAATGTTTGTTTGTTACCCAATCAGACCGAAACTACTCAACCGAATCAGCTAAAATTTAGTATTAATGAAGTTCAAAATCTGAAAACGGTTTTAAGGTTAGACTTATCAGATTATAATCCAATATTATATACAGAAGGTCAAGCAGTGCCTACAACATAAGTTGTATCTTACACTTAGTGTAGGCTCTGCACACCAATATTATACTTACAAGCCAATGCGTAATTGTTGTAATAATGTTATTACTATATATTTTTAAGTTTTTTTTTTGATAAATAATTAATTGAAAAAAAACACCTTATCTCAAGGATAATAATGAGAAACCGCGAGGAATAGTTTTTTTGAGTAAAATGTTATAAACTTTGAAAAGAACATACTTAACTATAACCAATAAAATGTGGTGTACAGGAAATTATTGAAATTCCCAGTCAACGTTACGTAGCGGGCGTACTGTAGTCGTAATACCAGATGTGTCCTTATGCTTTTGTTGCCAATGACATTGCTCGGCTTAACTATTTACTCAATATTATAAAACCTTCATGCTTAAAATCATAAGTTAAAAATGTAAAAGCTAAGGGCGACAATCCATAACGAATAAAACGAATGAAAGAGCCATAAAAATCGTACCCGGCTCCGCTAACGAACCGAGCGGTCATGTATCCGAACAAAAGATCCAAAACAACACATTATGCCAAAAAACGTCACTTCACATCACATCACAATAAAGCCAAATGTCGTTGCCATCGACAAATTAAAAAAAAAACAAACTTCATCCACACTTTGTACAAAATCTCATTCCAAATTTGAACGCGCGTCAGACGAGCGCGGCAAAGTCCCGGCGACTGACCCGCGAAAGAAAGAGTATAAACAATGCGTGCGAGCGAGACGACAATACCGTGCACCTGTGCACTTGGAATTGAATGGTTGTTGAAGCGAAACAGAAATAAAACATTCCTTTAATTAAAACGAGACAGAGAACCAACGAGCCTTAAAGAGTCTCGAGAGTAAAATGTTGTAAGTGCAGTTTTAAAGAATTTAAATGGAACTTTAATTGGTATACCAGTAAAGTGGCTTTTCGGGTTGAGGAAAAGGGTAAGGCTTGCTTGTGAGTCAGCCGGTTGATTGCCAGGGTCAACATATGGCAAAAAAGTACATCTATAGCCAAATTCCTCGATGGATGGTGGAACAATACGTATTCATTTAGATTTATGATTTGTTTTAAACTACATCTGTTATTTAACAAGAAATAATCGAATAAAATGTATATTACTAACTAGTTTTATCGATAATCGTAACGAACTTTATTTACGAGCGGCAGCGAGCGAATCTTATGTTGATTTACGTCATTCTACTCCGAAAAAATAAAGACCAACTAATCATAACTAAATTATGGCGTAAAAAACATTGCTACAAAATAAGCGCATACAGAAAAACAAAATACTTAAGACTAAAAAAAACATAACTTTTTTTTCAATATTGGCCAGGAAAAGATTGTCGTGGTAAGTCGTAATTCGCAAAATGTCAAAGTCAATGTTATAACCGACATAACTTGCTCTTCAGCGAACAATTCCCACGCGTTCTACGAAGGTGTAAATCAATTCCTTCGATTGTAACTCTCAGATGAAAACTGTAAATACCAAGAACCTTTAACGCGATTTTGGTTGAAAATGTTTATAATCTGGGATATTTTAGCGGTGGAGTGCTAAACACGCTTCTTGTGAATGAACGTAATACTACGAATCAAGACTTCAAGAATTCATCTAATTCTTCAACCGACTTCAAAAAAGGCGAGGTTATCAATTCGGTTGAATGTTTTTTTTTAATGTTTGTTACTTCAGAACTTTGTTGTTTATGACCGATTTTAAAAATCCTTTGTTTGTTTGAGAGGATATACTTTCAGATTGGACCCATAGAAATTTCATCAAAATCGATTCAGTAAAATAACTGAAAAAAATATGTCGTCGAGGTAAACGATATTGCATATTTTGCTTTTCTGTGACTTTTCAGTTGTGTTTACAGTGACTAAAACAGTCCAATTGAAGTAATCGACTTCAATTGGAATTGTCTATGTTATATTGTTTCATAGAAGTATTAAAGTATAGAAACACAATGTTGGACATTAAAAATGTGACCAAGAAAAGGGAGCCACATTAGCTAACTTCTAGTACATTTTGGTCCGATGCTAATTTTCGAAAAAGAGAAGTAACAGGGCTAAATAACTATTATAATGTTAAAACTACTAGGCATTTTAATTGTCAATAAAACTACATCGTAAAAAGTAACAAACATTATTTGAAAATAGAGATATTTCATTTTTATTGACAGGTTGTTTGAAAATTGTCGGTCCTATATACCGCATCCATTTTGATTTGGTACTGTCCATCTTGTTCTATAGGAACACCGTTATTCATCTATGTGTTGTTTATGTAAAACTTTGATTATTTCTATATTCGCTCAAGAACTTAGCTAAAATACAATAAATACAACTAGCTGCAGTTTGCGGCTTTACCTATGGCCTGATGCCTGTAGCTTGTTGGTGATTCTTTGGCCCTCCCCGCGGATGCGTCAGAGCATTTCCTCATTGTAAAAAAAAGGAATTGTAAGGTAAATTTGGTAGGTAAGGTAAGTTAGGATGGTCTCATTGTTTTAGCTTTGTTACAATAGAAATATGTTTACAACTATGACGCGCGAATTATCTGCCCATACCAGCGCGCGATGACATCGGAATTCATGGAAATCCAGATGAAACAGTAATTCATGGTGATGCTGCAACACAAATTATAGTTATTGCAGTTATAAAGGACCTTGTTTATTTATTACCAGATATTTCGACTGTTTCGCAACAACCATGAATAATAAATGAAAACGCCATACAGGTAGGTATTGGACTTGCTAACAAACTTGAACTATGCCAATATAGTGTAAGAAAGGAGCCTTTTTGAGGCGAACTTGAAATCCTTTCACCACACTGGTTCGAAAGAACTAGTGACACGATAAGAAGAAGAATTTTGAAACTAATAACAGACAATTTTGAGAGAATAATACACACTACAAAATGACGCATTTCTTTGGGAATCATTTGCTACAAATCTTTACTTATTCTAAAAAAAATCAGAGCTACCTTAAAGTATTGATAACACAGAACTTTATATTGAACACTGTTGACTTTACCTTCCAGGACAAATCATCGAAACAACAAAATGATTCACACACACGTTAATACTGCATATTTCCTCAAAGTCAGGGGAAACCAGGTGTCACCACTAGTAGAGATGAGATGACATAGCTCATGATGTCACGGCCGAAATGAACAAACAAGCGTTTACAAACATTGATAGAGATACAATAGAACATAATAAGGCCCTTCCAATAATGTTTAAAAACTGGAAAACATAACAGGGATAATTTTAATTTATGATGTCATTTATCTGTTCTGACACAAGGTTCAAGATAGATCAAGGCATTCGCTGTATCTTTAACAATAATTAAAAAAGCTTAAATTTTATAAAAACTGAAAACCCGACTGCCAAAATATTGATGCCATTAAAAAACCTTATTTTGATGTTTTGGTAAAAAAATATTAACGTCTTACTATTTAGCGCCAAAAATTCATCATTTTGTTTTAAGTAATCTAAGGACTCTTGGGTTATTGAGACGAATCTAACGATACCTTATGTGTCAAAATTTATCCAGCCGTTTGGAAGATACGAGGTAACACATAAATGTACTTACATACATACATGCATCCTTATACAAGATACGCGAGAGAAACAAGTAAAAATAAGAATATTCGAAACTAGGAATATATTTTTAAACCAAAATAAACGTAAAAATAAAGAATTATACATAAATAGAGACAGGACGTGTATAAAAAGCCCAGTCCTAACCCACTTGCCTCAATAACCCATATTTTTATCGCGTGTGACACAATTCGCATTTATAAATAGCGAACACTTATGTTTATTTTACAAGTGTAGGTGCAGTGTACCAATTTAATTTAATTGAAAGATTTCCATACTAATAACAAGGCAACATATGAGCAAAGCCGGTTCGTGAATAAAGCTTACAAAAGTTGTCCTAGATAACACCCCTGTGGAACCCTTCCCTGTTTTAGCGAAGTTTTTAACATTTTCTAAGTATTTTTTTTGTTTTCATAGCTAATCTAACGAAAGAAAACTGAATTAGTTTTTCATACCCGCTAAATTTTGATATTTTATGGAAAACTCGTTTCAGCGTCTGAATCAGAAGCTTTAGTAAAAAAGACCATCTGTAATCCACAACCTCTTCATTAAAAACCAAGAACATAATAAGATGAATCTTTATTTTAAACTTTATTGTAGGTGAATAAAGATGATAATATTTACATCTTCATGGATGATGTCATTTCGTAGGTGGGAGGGTCTAGGTCGGATAGATTTTTAAGTGTCTAGAACTATAGATATAGAATATAATACTAAATTATATTTTGAATAAATTTTGCAATTTGACTAGAATGTTTGACGGTTTTATTACCATGTATTCTTCTTCATCTTCATCTTCTTATCGTGTCACTAGTTCTGTCGAGGATGGTGAAAGGATTTCAAGTGCGCCTCGAAGAGGCTCCTTTCGTGCACTATACATTACCATGTATGATTAAATTTGATGTATCAGTCCGGATTTAAAGTCTTTTTCAGGAGAGTAGTATCTAAACATTGACCGTTTTCTTTAACTTTCTACAGATCATCACGTCTATCTTCTTCATGAATACTCTAAGATTTTCTAGTCTTCCCTGTTTTAATTTATCTTCTTTCTTTCTATTTCTTGTAGTTTATTAGAAATTATTGCCCAGATTCCACCTAATCTTAATAGTCGGCTCAAACCGTTCCCTCACCTTGGAACTAATGTAGCTTTACAGAAACCAGACATGAGATAGCAAATGATTTGTTTACATAATAAATCGAATGTTTTGTCACTCCACCGACCAGAAACTTTAATTTCGTGAGTGATCTAAGAGGGTGATGTCATTTACAATCATCGGATGCATACAGACACGAACTTATTCCAAATTGGAAAAAGTATTTGGAGATATAATTTTACTGTCATGTTTAGAGACTTTATAGTGCACGAAAGGAGACTTTTCGAGGATACTTGAAATCCTTTCAGCACACTCACTGATAAGAAAAAGAAGTGAATTAATAACGAGTTTTAATAATAACGTGCACATAATTGTTAATTTCTTGAACATAACATAAAAAACGTCAATTGTATCAATTTTGTTTATGTTTTTACCTATTTTGTTTTAGAGTTTAGTTAGTAGTCAGGTGTTAATACATAATGACAGAGGCATTTTAAAAGATAATATATATAACTGAATAAACATTAGATATAAACTACATTGTAGAAACGATTTCGATCCTGTCATACAAATAATAATTATAGAAGCATTGACTCCGTTACATAACACATTTTTTATCATCTCACAGACCATATAGTTACTTTAACGCAAAGGTCAATCTTATCATTGAACTGTTCCTGAGAAACCCAAGATATTGAAACAGCGATTTATGGTTGTCTCTTTATTTTATAACCTAATGTGTTAACAATAACTTTTTGGAAATTTTAAGCTTTACAAGATTTTTACAAATAATTGCAGCACACTGAGATAAGTTGTTATAAGTTTTAATCCTAGGTGTTTTATACTAACTGTTTAACTATAGTATAGTATTATTAGTACTAAGTTAGTTTTAAGTTAGTTTAGTTACTAGTACTAACACACTAGTTTTACACTTACTTTTATTTCTTGTAGTAAATGAATATGAAATTGCCTTATGAGTAAAAGTAAAAGTATCGGTTGTTTACACAAAAGATATTAAAATATACGGAAATAAACAAAAAAGACTAGATTCTATGTTTTCAAATCTCGCAGATACCTGTGTTATAAATTGTTACTTTTACCAACTTTTCCATTTATCTTTTCCTCAATACTACCTAGTTCTAAGAATCAACAAAACACTGAAATAAGTATTTACATTTCTGAAGATGTATACGAGAATTCCTATAATTTTCTTCTAGTTTCCACCTTGAACCCACATCTTCTGCTGGGAAGCCGGTTCGTTTCCACTAAGCCACTCGGTTCTTGAAACGATAGTGAACTAATTTGCAAGGAATTATATTTTTAGCCACTCGCCGCGTTGGTGGTGAGGTATTTTCAGTGTTTATTGTTCATTTACGATGCGATCCGTCATCATGAAGTAAAAAATTATGATTTGGTATTTCATAGAATTAGAATAATCAACAACAGCTGACAAATTAACTTTTATACTAGTGCCGGGAAATTTCTTTATTAGTCGCATTCTCAAATAATTTCGATAAGAAAAGACATTTTACAAAACATCTTGGATTTTACGCACTATTTAACCTCTGAATTACACGATTTGAACTTAGGTTCAGGCATTGATTTGTCAGTCAATCATTCAGTTTCATAAGTTATTTCACATAATTTATGTATGAATGATAAATGAATAACGGTATTCCTACATAACATCAAGAAATACAGTATCAAACCAAGATGTAGTCGTAACACAAGACAAAAAAAATTCAGGCACCTCGTCAATTACAATGAAGTTGATCAATTTAAAAAAAAAAATTGTTACTTTTAACGATGTAGTTTTATTACCAACGGAAAAGCCTAGTAATTATTATTCTCAACTATAAACTAGCGCTTTTCCTTCCCTGTTTCGAAAATAAGCATCTGACCAAAATGTACTAGAAGTTAGCTTATTTAAATCTCTTTTTTGGCGCATTTTCAATGTTGTGATTCTTACTTTAATACTTCTATGGTGAGAACTTATTCAGATTATAAGTTAAGATTTACGACTCTCTACTAATATATAGCTAAATAAAAAATAAGGTATTATACATATAGATGATGTTATTTTGATTACTTGCTCTCTGCTTGTACCTACGTAATATTTTTTGCCAATGGATTGACTGAAAATTTCTTACACATCTGTTATTTCGAATGTAAGAAAATGTTATTTATCGCAACAGACTTATAAAATAAAATAGAATATTAGTACAAGCATACATCAAGAGAATTAACACACGAATGTTTAACCTAATTATGTCGCATTCACAAACAAGTATAATTTATAGCGAGACTATCCCTTCGCCCGCGGCTCTACCCGCGTATTTCATACGATCGAACACCTCTTTGAAATTGTTTTTCAACCCACTTCAAAAATGGAGGAGGTTCTTAAAGGTTGAATGTTTTTATGTTTGTTACCGTCGGAACTTCGTCATATATTAGCCGATTTGTAAATTCATTTTTTTTTTGAAAACACAACTTCTTATATTATGTATGCAACTTAGTAATTATGTATTTTTATATTTGCGTAGTTAATAACTTATATGTATATGTAAGTGCAAGTAAGTGTACCTACAAAAACCTACCATTACAACACTGTATCTTTATACTCAAAGGTTTGCTGGAAGAAAACTCTTTTAAGGGTTAAGCTCGCCTATGTACATGCCTTTTATTAATTACGTGTGTTCATATTTTTTATGTGTGCAATAAAGAATTTAAGAACTTCTTCCTAATTTTTGATGTCGGTGGAAAATACTGAAAATAACAACACGGAAACCTAACAATAGAAAAACAAGCTATAAATACAGAGTGAGTAAACAGCTTGAGAGCGAGCTAATGCTTCTGATACAACATCACTTTTGTTGATATCGAGCTGGCAGGAGTTGGGAACCTGCCAGCACCTGTGACGTCACCATTTACACGTTCATATGAAAATACGCACGTTCTACAGGCAAAACAATGAACCTATATGACACGCATAATCTATTTCTTCCATTCTTCTTATCGTGTCACTAGTTCTTTCGATCCGTGTGGTGAAAGGATTTTATATGCGCTTCGAATAGGCTCCTTTCGTGCACTTGACACATGTTTTCGAACTCTTTACGTTCTTAAATCGACGCTTTAGATTACATTAATAAGTATGTCATAAATGTGCACTAACAAATAAAAGTTTGTTTTTCATATTTCGGAGCATTTTGGTCTAGATATCTTAGATTCATGGTCTAGTCCATTACTAAACTATGCAAATAAAGTTTAATTTATTCACTCAATCACTTGCCTGCCCAAATGTCCATCCAGTAAATTTTTTTACATTTTTAATTTAAGGACCATAATTTTTATTTGAATACATATGTTAAAGTCAATTTCAATTTAATTTTAATTTCAATTAATGTTACTAACTTTAGAATAAGCCTTATGTACTAACAAAATATGGTATCATTGAATATATTGAAATAAACAATTTTGATTAAATAAATATTGATTTGATTTGATAACAATAGAGAAACTAGTTCCTAGAAAACCTAATACCAAAAAAAAATGACAAATATATTCTAACCCCACCTGCCCAAAATTCGGCCGTCCCACATTACCAGCTCACAAACAAATCTCAGCAGGAAACTAATGTTCAAAGTTCTGTCCAGGGTCTGTTGGTGAACGACCTGCCTCGCTTCCTCAACTGGAAGGTCGGCAGGTGGGCATCTTGGCAACACAGCGTGTTATAATGTTGCCACTGCACTCTGACTCATGAGATTACGCTCTTATGTTATGGCAGACTAGTTGACGCTTGCAACTTCATTTGCTTTGTGAATTAACACAGTTACAACTTACACCTTGACGAACATATCCTCGAAATTTCAAAGCTCTATGTTCAGTGGTTGGAACTTAATTTAATCTGAACTCGACAAAATATGAGATATGAATGATGTGTTGCCGATGGATTAGCAAAATGGCAACCCGCGACCTGCACACTAGGCGCAGCCTAAAGCGTGAAAACGTATCCTACCAGAGGTGAGAAATAATTAAAAAAACGTTCTAGCAGAATATTTCTTAGATTTATTCCTTCTATTATTATGCTAACAACATAACAAGCACATCCTAACTAGAACAACCTACTCGAAAGTAAACAAAAATCAGCCATATTAACCATAGACAACCTAGGATTTCTTGCATATTAAGGGTAATCTTCAAGTCCGAATTCCATACAAAATGTTTCGGACAAATACTCAAAAAGTACGCCATATTATAGTAATTTCTTCACACTATTCGTTTCGTCTATGTTTTTTGATTTCGTCAACGAAAAAATTAAAGGGTTTTTTTATGTTTTTTAATTTCGTCAACAAAAAAAATTAAGGGTTTCATACTTTAATTTAGATTTTATACGTGTTTTTAAGTTAGTAGGGTTAATTTTAAAACACGTATAAAATCTAAACCTTTCACTTTTTTTGTTGACGAAATTAAAAACATGGACGAAACGAATAGTGTGAAGAAATAACTATAATATGGCGAATTTTTTTCGGATTCGGATTTGAGGATTCTCTTTAACCGACGGGAAAGCGATTAACACGTAAATTCGTTATTGCCACCGTTAATTCGCTAAGTGTGCGTAAAATAAGAAACAACTTGATTCTAAAATATTATAAAACAGGATAATTATTACAAATAGGTACTCTATATTAAGACATGCTTATAATCGTGAGGACGTTAGAAACATTTTAGCAACAAAAATACGTAGGGTATGTCTCAGAGCTACTAAAGTAGGTATATACTCCCAAGCTTTCACATTTATAAAACTCTTAATTTGCAAAGAAAAGCGCTCACAATCATTGTCAAATTTAATATACCTTACTTGTCAGAATTCATGTAAGATTTTTTGTGCAAAATTAAGAGAATAATTTAAATGTAAAAGCTTGTGAGTGTACACATGTCTGTGCAGCTTACCTACTGCACTCGTAGGTATCGTGTTGATATTAATGTTTGACGAAAAGCTGTTAAAGTTTGGCCTGTAGGTTGCCTCTCAGTTCAGTCAGTCAGTCCATAAAAACGGGGCCTAAATATTGACCACTTGCTAATTCACCAAAATACCAAAATAATAGGTAGGTACTTTGCTTTATTTACATTGCAAGCGTTATTTTGGTGTCGGAGTTAGGCTACTACCCGAAGGCCTCCGTCAGAGGCTGTAATCTGTAGGAAGCAGGTGTGGTGTAAATAGCCGACATCTGGCGAGGGCAGATGCGTCACTTTTTCATTTGGCTGCGGATATTTGGAGGTTCCTTTTTGCTTTGGAGCGATACTACAAAGTTGCAAATGTATAGTATTTTACTTAGTATAGTCATGTATAGTATAGAAGAATCTTACAAATACAGCATAATCAACCTAGTTAAAATACGGGGAAATCCCACTGCGGGGAATCAGGCCTACTCTCGGTAGTAACTAAATACTGAAGACTTAGCTTAATACGCATTTTCAGCTAAAGCAGAACACATCCTCTAAATTTCAAGTCTCTGCGTTTAGTGATTTGGCCTATGGTATGGTTTGATCTGTCAGTCAGTCAGTCAGTCTGTCAGTAAGTAAATCAGTCAGTCAGATCCAAGCCTTTTATAGTTTTATTTAATTTCAGAAATGGAGCGCCTCGTTGGCCAAAATCCATCTAAATATAGCTTTACTTAAACAGATGTTTTCGGCAGATGCGTTTCGAGATCTGGATTTTTGGGGTTCCGTGACGTAGGTACTGTAGGCAGGTGCTTATTATTTTTTGTTTATTTATTTTAAGTGGTTTTTGGGTACAATAGTAATTCAGTAAATGTACTGAATTACTATTGTACTGATGAACAAATATATTAATCTAGAAATTTACCTAGATTTAGTAGATATTGACGAGTAACCTACATAATATGGCTACTTTTCTGTTAAGAAATTAAGTTCTAATTAATGCCTGCAGAAAACTTCATGGATAAACAAGCTAAAAACTTTTGGATTCATGTTCCTTTTCAACTGACGAAAAAAATAAGGTTTTCAGCTCGGTACATAAAAAACTGTATACCTATAGGGTGCTATAGGCAAATAAGCATAAAATAAGTATATTGAATCATATAAAAATATTATTTGATGCTACAGAACCTTTATATATTAGCAAACACTCAAGGTGTGTTAAACACATGGCATAGTGCACGGGCGCCGAAATGGACGTCAAGTGTTCACACTCGTGTGTTCATCAGACTTTACCCACAATTTATAAGCATTGCTTGTAATGTTCCCAATGCTGGGACACAGGTCTACTCTCGGCTGTGAGAGAGAATGGGTCTTAATCCACCACATCCACCAGGTGGACCCAATGCGGATTGGTAGATGTTGATCATAAGTTAGATTTGTTACAATAAACTATTTATTTTCTTAGTTTTCCTTAGCTTTAATGAATCCTTGAATAAAATTAGGTGCGTACATAATTTGAAGCCAATCAGTAAAGTAGTTTTGGCTTGATTGAAGAAATATCTTAGAGCACTTATTTATTTATTATTGAATTCCATCATAGCTTTGAATTAATATCGCTAAGTTCAAGAATAAGCTGATTAAATATAATTCTTGCTTATTGATTGTCTTTGTGCTATTCAATCATTTTTTTATTTAATTGAATAAATAACAGCATACATAACTTAACATTTGTTTGCGAGATGCATAAAAAACCTCCAAGTTAGGGTCATTTATTGAGATTGAAAAAAATCTACCGTACGTAAATTTTTCATGGAAAAATGGTACTACGCGGTTTTTTTTAATAGAAAGCCGTATTATAAATATAAGTACTTAGGTGATAAACCGAAGTATCTAAGCCAGAGTTTTTTCAACTTAAAAGGAAGGATCAAATTGATCTAGAAGAACTATAAGATAAATGAAGAATCATCATCATAACCAATAAACACCATTATCAGAATATAAAAATCAGTCCTTAAAAAATACTAGTGCTGCCATCTACCGACGAGTAGTCAAGGAGCCACGGCCATTATTAATAATATTGCCATCTAGTGGCGAGTAGCCAAACCAGCGCTTAAAGTGACCTAATGAAATAGTTCAAACAATAAGACACAGATGGCGTTGCAACGTACAAATCAGTTCGTGTAGCTTTTTAATGAAATTGAGTGAGGTATATTTTCATGCATTTTACCTGTGGAAATCGTTTTACCCGCTCCAAAATCCATTCGGACTAGACTTACCTGAAACAAAAATAACCAATAAGCTGCTGCTTTCACAGTTTTAATTACAAAACCTACCTAATCAAGCTTGGAATTCTCTCACAGAAGTCTGTCAACAAAATATTACCAGTTAAAACGTATTTGCACAAAAACTTAAAACTACATACTACTATTTTTTCCGAAATCCCTACTAGTGGGGACGGCCAGTGGGGATTTCGGAAATAATGTTGTGATGTGTTTTGTGCCTTTAAATAAATAAAATAAAAATATGCCTAACAAATCCGGCCCGAAAATCGCTACGACACAGCTACTGTAGACAACTTCAGAGATGCAAAGTTATGTTACACCTAACGGGACAATCGAGTCACATACAAAGAATAACCAACATCAAGGACCAAACCACTCCACAATGCAGGCGCAGTCAGGGGAAGAGCTATTGTCTCCGGATTGAGACTCCTATTGTAGTCAGAGCTATATAAAGCACAATCAAACCTACTACATATATAGGCTGAATAGACCTACGTAGAGAACAATTTAACCTACGTCTGAGCCTATGTATAGGACAGAGCTGTCTATAGGACGGTTTCTACCTGTAGAACAGTTCTATTCCGGATACTATGAGAAGTCGAATTCGACTCATACTTCAAATGGGACTTAGTAGAGACTGGTTAAGTTTAAAATTGTTTTGTGACTTTGTGATTTCGTTTGCAGTAAGAGGTTTGATTGTTAACGTAATTTCCATAATTTAACGATTATGTATATTGCATATATTAGTTCGAGAAAACACATTTTATTATTCTCTTTTCTAAACTCTATCGCTTTAATTTGTTAACTTAAAGAAGTGATGAGGTAATTTTTAGTGAATAACAGATACTAAACAAGTTTGAAGAAAAGAAACTGAAAACCCGACTGCTATAACATAATTAGAGTTTTTTGTGAAAATTTGGAGTTGCTGAGTTACATTCTTACTCAGTGATTTACGCCATTTACTTTTGAGCGAAAAAATCTATATCTAACCTCTTCATTCGGGGCAGGGTGTGTAATCGCGCAATCACTGTCTTGCAATTCGGCCGCTGTCATTTCTGACAGTTTCACATAACATATTAAGCGTTTTATTTAACGTTTTCAGTGTCATTTGTTTCTAGTTCGAGTTACATTCGAGAACAGTTAGTATGCAGCATGTCACAATAGGGTGGGTTTGTATGCGATAGAACAGAACGTTAATTAAATCCATCCACCGTTTTCTTAATTGGATTCGATCTTTGTAAGAAATCCATTTATCAAGGCCACAAACTGCTTGTGTTTGGTTTTGAGGGCACATATTATGATTTGAATATACTAGGCTCACAGAAGTATAGAATCACAATGTAGTACATTGAAAATTTGCCAAAAAAAGGGAGCCACTTTGGCTAATTTTTAGCACCTACATTGTGGTCTGAGACAAAATATCGAAAAAGAGAAGTAACAGGGCTAGATAAATATTATATGTTAAAAATACTAGGCTTTTTCATTGTTAATAAAACTTTATCGCAAAAAGTAACAAAAAATATTTGAAAATAGAGATATTTATTTTTTTATTAACAGGGTGTCTGAAAATTTTCTGTCCTCTATTCCGCATTCATTTTAGTTTAATACTGTCTATCTAGGTGTTCTATAGGAACACTGTTATTAATCTGTAACTTGGCTTTATCCTCTTTAAATATTGTATCCCATTACCTGTGTTTCACAATAAATAAATTTGTATTTCTATTTATACCTCTAGGTCCCGCATTCTTATAACAACTATTTCAACATTTTTTACATCAAAATCATACATTACATAACCTTTTGTGGTTGTGGTGTTATTTTTTCTGTGCCACTTTTATTTTCTGTATGCCAAAAGTTTGTAATAAATTTGTTTCTGAAAATATTTTTAAAGTTAAAAGTTACCAGAAAATTCCGCTGGAAATTAATTATTCAAAAGATACGTTTCCCCGAACCCTTCGAACTGTCCAACTTCAGATAAATAACTCTTCGAATATCTATGAAATACTTTTTATGCATAACAATTATGTATGGCGCACATAAATTATTTCTCTTGCTCATAATAACTTTGTTAGAGTTAGTTTAGGACCCCGCTGTGAAACTTCTCTCAACAATATTAATGTAGACGATTTTGAAAATAAATCGACTGATGAATAAATAAATATTTTGGACACAACGCCATCTAGCCCAAAACTAAGCAGAGCTTGTACTATGGATGGGTTCCAGATATCTAATACAATATTTAAATACTTTTTTTTTTGTAAACACGTACATAGAATACATAGAAAACACCCAGACTCAATTCAAACACCGGTGTTTATTACAAAAATGTTTGTTATGAAGCGGGAATCGAACCCATTCGACCATCCGTGTCGTCTGAAAGTACATACCTACTAATGTTAGTCGATCATATAATTACAGAAAGAGAAAATCTATGTGGCATGCGGGATGCCGTCGATATAGACTGTCCTACTGCATTATAAATAATTGGAGTACCTACACTATAGGTAGATATTACATTTATCTACATTTAGGTTGGTAGCTACTAGCACGGCTGGGTCAGTGCACATCAACGAGCTAATTGTGTTTGTTGCACAGCACTCTACTGAAGTATTACTTTTTTGAACCAACGTTAAGGTTTGTTTGCACTTAGACAGTGCTTATAAGGACGTTGAATAGCATAGGTTACTTTTATAGCGGAGTGATGTATGTTCACTTTGAGATATGTTTTAAATAAATCATCACTTAAAAATTATACAAAAAATCTTTATTTTACAGAAGAGTATGCCAGTACAATATGGATTTCATATTTTAGGCTTACTGTAAT
The DNA here is from genome assembly GCA_932526365.1 of Lobophora halterata. Taxonomy (NCBI): domain Eukaryota; kingdom Metazoa; phylum Arthropoda; class Insecta; order Lepidoptera; family Geometridae; genus Lobophora; species Lobophora halterata. The sequence goes on along the minus strand of OW052027.1, from coordinate 6,962,942 downwards.
TTAATCTGGTATCTGTTCGTCGCATTAGGACTATAAGGGCTCTTTCAATTTAGACGTTCCGTGTCGGACCGCTGCAGTGCCGAAGCGGTGCGTTTGTCGTGCGGCCTACGGACGGTCATTTATTTTCATAAAAAGCGCACGGTGCGGCAACCGTGCGGCGTCGACGCCGTATTAAATAACCTCTATTTATCCCATTATATAACCTCTATTTGTTACTCTCATTAATGCAAAATATACATTGATCAATTGCTTTTTACGTGTATAAAATGAGCCATCAACTGAGCCAGCTGATGGTACAATGGACTGTGGTGGAATCGTACTAAATTGACGTAAACAAAGCTACTGGGATTCCTCTCGAAATAGTGAGGAGATTAGGAGAAGGTCATAGAACACGTTTACTATATTTACTTAATGAGATATTATGTTTGAGTGTAAACAAGTGACGAGAACAATTAGGCACTCTTCTGACGGGAAGAGATCACGTCTGCCTACGACCAAAACAGCGCTACCGTATGGCTTTGATGTTGGTTGCTGTATGATGTGTGGCGATGACTTAAAAAATCCTTTAAAAATATTACAAACGCGAATGTTTGTAAGGATAGATGCCCATCCAACATTTATATACCGACCCGTGAAATGGTTGAATTGATTAAAATATGGTAGTTGTTTCGCGTCACGTCAATCTATGCTATATTTATTGATAGCATTCTTAAAATAAGCCTTTTTACACCAAAAAACACGCAAGAGCTTTTTTTAAATAAATATGAAGTATCATGATCGCTGATGACGGTGGTGATAATTGTGACGGAGAAGTCAATGACGATGGTGGTCACTGTGACGGCGACGTCAATGACGGTGGTAGTCATTATGGCGGCAGGATCAATGACGATGGTGGTCACTGTGACTCGAGGTCAATAACGATGGTGGTCATTATGACGGCAGGATCAATGACTATAGTGGTCACTGTGACGGCGGGATAAATGACGATGGTGAACTAAATGACGGCGAGGGCAACGACGAAAGTGGTCACTGTGACGGCGAGGTTAGTGACGATTTTTTTTAACTAGTCAAGATTTCTATTTTGTATTTATTTATTTTCACTTTAATTAAGACGGCAGCAGCCAATTACATTAATTAAAGAGCGAATTACATTAGGTACTCAATAACATTTGATTAGAAAAGATAAATTAAAATCTTAGGAAAGTGGAATGTAAATTTAAATAAAATAGATAATAATCATTTTGGAAAATTAAAATAGAATAAAATAAAACTGACGATGGTGGTCACTGTGACGGCGGGATCAATGACGATGGTGAGATAAATTAAGTTAGGGTCAATGACGGTGGTAGTTCGTGACCTGTAATGTACGTTACCAATAAAGAATCTGTATCTGTAGTCATTGTGACGGCATGGTCAATGACGGTGGTGGTCACTGTGACGGCGAGGTCAACGTTGCTGGTTACCTGGCGTCTGCAGCTTGTCGGCCGTCAGACTTCGCAGCAGCCGCTTGATGCTGCGCCGCCGCCGCACGCCGCATGTCTCTTCACTCATGTCGCTATCATATCCAACACTTATGTTTGACACTGATTTTAATGAAGTTTAACACTGATTTTTCCACGCTTATATTGATTTATTTAACAACAAATTATAATATATAAATATTTATATAATTTGTTGATATTTATGGATTTCCGCAAAGTAACGCCTAAATCAATCAATTTTTTAAGTTTTACATCGTTTTGTTTTTATATTACACTGTTAATTTACGGTAAGTATTGGAATATTGTCTGATTTATAAACGTTTACAATAATATGCGTTTTCAATTGAAAGAAATATTTTATTACTTTTATTAAAAATTGTGCGGTCATATTAGACACGATTACCTACTTGTTTATACATAATGGTTTAATTAATAGATTACTTGAAAAGTATGGTCAGGTCATATTAGAAACGTGCCTTAGGTTATAATCAGGAATACGTTTACTCAAGAAATCTCTTCAAAAGCGTAAGGCGCTGCTACGAACCGCGCGCGACGTTGTATACTATAAATCTTCACTAGATGATAGTTTGCCTAAGGTACAGTTTCTAAAACTTCAGACTTATTCAAATGTATAAATAGATAGAGTATGATTTTCTATATTCCCCATACACAGCACCGTTATTCAATATCAATCTACATAGATTAAACTCAAGCGAATTCGCTGACACAAGCAAGTGTCAAATTCCAATCTAACCATCAAAGGCAAGTTTACCCGCAAGTAGGTACCTACACTGCAGCTGAATATCAATCAGGAGGGATTATGCAGGCCCCTGAAATAGCCGAGCTTAACCCTGTCTCATCGCGTTGGAGATTATCCATGATTAAATATCTCGCTACTACACTCCAGATTGTTAAGTCAAAATGTCAAAAAAGTAATTTTACTATGATAAAAAATATTTAGAATACTTTCTTACTTGAAATCTGGCGAACTGTTCATTCGACAGTCCGTTCAATACGGTACGTGATTTTCCCTGTAATAGCAGGTTTAGTGGTCAACAGTTTTTACAGTGGCCTAAAATTCTGGTAGTAAAACTCACGAAAAAAAGTTACAGATCCATAAAAAGGCAAGTACCTAAAGCCCTATGATCACTTGACCTAGATCTAAAAATGGCGACGACTCGAGGTAACCTTTCTAAATGTCAGCATTTGCAATTTGTCGCGTCAATACCCAATTAGTAATACTTTAACTTAGTGTCCTTACATTAGGTATTCAAATAACGAGTATCGAGTTACTTGATATTCTAAATGAAGAGTTGGATCACTTGAGCTACCTACCTCTTATACCTACTATCATACCTAGAGTATAACTTTCAGTAAGAATAATATGTAGGAAATTAATAATATTCTGCGAAACAAATTCTAAGGATACTTTTAGGATATCAAGTAATATTCTAAAAGTATAAATTTACGAAAAAAAAAAATGTGCGTTTTGGTGTTTAATAAATAAATAGATAGGTAGAATTAACATTTTAGAAAAAGTCTTCTTAAAATATTATTGAGGTGAAAGAATGTGAAAATGAATAGAATTTATGGATGTTTATACAACGTAATACAATTTTATTTATTTATTTTAGGCGATCCGTCAGCATTACAAAACAATCATTAATTAATTGTGTACCCATTAATAATAATGTATTAATTAATTGAAGAACTAGAATGGCACATACCAATTACACTTGTTGTAATTATTACGTATGTGATTCAGAAATCATAGGTCTATTAATATAGCTCGTAGTTTGATTAACAATAAACAGGATTCGAAGTTTACATTCAATTTAGATTATGTTGGCGCCCAACAAAGTAAAGTCAGCGAGAAATGCTACCTCAGGAACAAGAAAACTGTACGAAAGAAAATTAGTTACTTTTCAAAGAAAGTTTGATACCATAATGCGGGCCGGGCACTTGCTGATATAAATATAAATATTTCGGACATTTCACACAACGCCATCAAGCTCCAAACTAAGCAGAGCTTTTACTATGGCAACCAGATAACTAATAGAATACATACATACTTTTTTTTAAATACATACATAGAATACATAGAAAACACCCAGACTCAGGACAAACACCGATGTTCATCACACAAAAGTTTGTCCTGAAGCGGGAATCAACCCGCGACACCAGGCGTGGCAGTCCAATACACTTGTCATTCGACCATCCGTGTCGTCAATCGATATACATTATTATACTATATAATTAGTATTTATATTAAGTAATACATAGTACCTACATCTTACAGTAGCTGGTTCCCACAGCTTTTCTTGCGTATTGTAAAAAAAAAAGTATATTATTATTATCCTATCCTATCCAAGACAAGTAAAGTTTAATATTATGTCTATTTAATATTTTTAAATTATACAACAATGTTATTATTGAAAAATAGCTTGTTGCATTTTTTCTAAACAAATAATTCTAATTCATGTGAGGCGTGATTGAACAACAATCATCTATCCATCCGTCTGTCCGTTTTCACATTTCGTATTCATAATATTAGTGAAGATTGATGATGATTGAAGGAATCCAGATCTGTTTAGAAAATAACATTAAAAAAAATTGTTAAAATTTTTGTGGATGAGCGTACTGCTTACTTTGGCATCAATTCTGCGTTTCACAAACGGATGACATAAAACAGTTCACTTTGAGTTTCGGTAAATTATACATTCGACTAATAATTACGAATGAATGAAATGAACGAATGGAAATTTTGAAAGTTCGATTTTTTGAAATCTTGTTAATTTATCGACACGGTAAAATTACAAGCAGATAACTGACTAAATATCTATTATGTTTTACTTAAATAATATTATTTACCTAAATAAACGGTTTGGACCTGACTGACTGATTGACAGGCAACGTACAAGCCAAACCACTGAAAGTATAGTCTTGAAACTTAAAGGATGTAGTCGTCAAGAACTGAAAGTGCGTATTAGTACGCACGTAGTCCTTTCCTTACTTAGGTAAGGATTTTTGTTAATTCGCAACGCAAACGAAGTTGCAAGCGTCAGCTAGTTAGATATAAAATGGCAAAAAAATTACACACGCAAGCTTCGAACACACAATCAACTCTTTGTTTCAGTCGAGGGTTAAAAAAACCATGAAACCCGTTATAGGATGAGACAAGGTGGGCAAGTCATTACCCTGAAAATGGCGGTCATAGACAAGATATTTTTTCACATCACCTCGTCACAAAAAACCCTTTGAAGTCACGCTAGATTGCCTCGACACCCCACAACCGGCCCACAGGGGTGCTGACCCCAGGCTTCTTACCGATTACGGTGAAAAGGGGATTGACGGTTTGGGATTGCGTTGCAGTTTTACGGAAAATTCAAGATGGCGGACGAAATAGCTTGTGGGCGGGAAAATTATACATTGTGTTCTTGATCGGGCTTAAGTGCGTCAAATCAACGATTATTAGGTACATACGTTATTTATACTTTTACGCAAATGAACAAACATGATATTGCATAATCAGAAAAACATAATTTTGTCAAACAATCGCGAGTACATAGGCTAAATCGTCGATGACACACGGCTAGTTTACACACTACAAGCCGGCGAGTTTAAAAGCTAGCGAGTGAGCGAGTTAGCTTTTGGGAAGGATTGTCAACAAGCAGATTGTAAAAAAGCCGATGACACTGGGCGAGTTTACAAGCGAACTCGCTGGCTTGTAGCGTGTAAAAGCCGTGTGTCATCGTCATTTACATCATAATCTGTTAAAAAAACTTTTTGTAAGATACCTAATTATTAAAATTACATCATCGAGAGAACAATACAAGACGAAAAATATTTACAAAACCAGAAGCACATCGTAAAATGTTTTTATTGACTACGTTCATAAAGAAAAATATTAAAAGAACATTGTTGAGTTCTGACAAAGCTATTGGCATAATATTCATATTTCAGTTGCGTGGGCGGGAACGGGCAGAAATGCGGAAAATCGCGGAGATCAAATGAAAGGAATTCGTTAAGATCGGTGGTTCAGCGCAAAATCAAAGGATTATTCTTATATTCTTCGGACGATTTTGAAAGGGGAAAATGTAAGGGTAGGTTAATAAATAGTAATTAATATAGTAAATGTACCTAGATTAAGATTCTAAAATAAATCATTCATTCATTAAATATATATGAAAATATTTTTAATCTATGATTAGAGTATGCGTATATCACTAAGCCGTGATTAACCACGTTTTTATAGTTCCGTATATGAAAGGTGTCAATGGGACCCTATTTAATAAATAATGCATAGATTTAGGTATTTTTAATGTATAATCTTTTATGCAAGTCTTAATCCGCCTTATATTTTGGCAGGAATAGAAATGAAAAACATTGTTGTAAGTATATTTATCAATACAAACGAAACACCAACACACGGCACGACATATTTGCGGATCAATGGAAAGAGCTCACCTCTGATTTCCATTGGTACTGCCAATCAAAATTTTGACATAAATATAATTAATTAAGTGTATTATTTATTTGATGACTATTTTTAATTGATAATTTAAGTAATTCTTAATTTAATTTGTATTGTAATAATTTTATCTTTAATCTTTAAATAATGGAATTGGTTGATAACCCGTTTTATTTAAAGTAAATAAATAAATACTAAATAAATACCAACGACGATATTGATTCGAAAATGAATATGTTATAAATTGACGAGTGGCAGAATCTGCTTTTCGCATCAACAAAGGAATGGATAATAGGGAGTTAATGTGTTCGGTTGGCGAAGCGCCAGTTATATCAGGATATTCGGGAATACATATCCGCTATTATATTGATAGGGAAATATTCAGGAATATTGAAGGTCATGACATGAGGAAAACAAATATAAGGAGATCAAATAACTAAAGGTTCAACCTACTTTCATCGAAATTGTGAAAGAATCAATCAATTAGAACGCATTGTCCTTTATTCAGTGATTATTTCAGTTAAATATCTTCATATGAATTATTCCCATCTGTCACCCTGTTCTGTCCGCCTAGGGTGACAGATGGACCAAAAAGAGTTTAATCTGTACAACGTTTCTCAAAGAATATTCCTGACAAAATATCACAGATTCATTGTTGTAAAGATTAAAATAAAATGTATTGTCTAAACGTATATTAATTTTACAGAATTCTGTAAATTTTGTTCAAGTCTCTTGTAATTTATTGAAGGAGCTATTAATGATGCTGTTTAAGAATAACAGTACAAACAACACATTTATAAAAATCAGCAAAATGCTAAATTCATACTTATGCCGCTTTCCCTCTGACAAAACGAAATACAAAATCAGTTTAAAATCTATAGATGTCGTTATACCAGAGGCAAAATAATTTGTTTTTGTAGTACCCCATACACATGAGGGAATCCAACCCTAAATGTTACATTATCTGTGCCCTCCCCTGTAGTAACTGTTAGATTGTCTAGGGGTGTCTAGACTACGCTTGCTATGGGGGCGAACAAACAAACATACATACATACACCATAGCGGGTAATTTATGGGTTGTGTTGGTATTTGTTGATATTTTAATGCAATTAAATCTGCCTGCTTCTTCTTATCGTGTCACTAATAGTTTCGAACCAGTGAGGTGAAAGGATTTCAAGTGCGCCCCGTAGAGGCTCCTTTCGTGCATTTGACACATGTTTTAAAACTTTTTAGGTTCTATGACATGCCGGTTTCCTCACGATGTTTTATAGTTCACCGTTAAGCACGTGTTTAAAATGTACACATATATTTTTTGAACTGAAAAATCTATTGGTATACGACCTGGTTCGAACCCATGACCTTCGGATCGAAAGTCGAGGCACTTCCCACTCGGCCAACACGGCTTTTACGGCTATATGGACCGTGATGTACAGACTGTAGAAACTGGAATCAAAAGACGGAATCCTGCAGGGGACGCTTGCCTGCGGTAACACTAACCTTGGGAAGAAGTTTCTCCAACCAGGGAATGTGACAAAGGACTGTCAAGTAATGAGTCATGAACCAGTCTCCGAGGGTTCCCTAAATGACTCACTTGGCTCCGTTCCACGGCGGATTTAGTTCAAGTTTACAGACGATGTAACGACAAAATATTGCGTAAAACGTAACGTTTCATCTTACTTTTCAAAACTTGGTATGCGCTCGAAAGAATACGTACAGTACAGGTATATTAACACAAGCTGGCATGAACAACACATTCACACGTACGCTTGTGTAGTGTCTGTGAATAAGAGCCCGTCAAAATTATTATTCTAAATTTGTCAAAGTGTAGTGAAATTGCATTAGTGCGAGTACTATGTCAGCGCCAGCTTTCGTTGACAGACCAGTATACAATGAACGTGTTTTTAAATTTCCAAATAAAATATCAAGTTGGGTACAGTCAACAACGCAAATTATAACTACCTACGTCTGAATTTGTCTTAATTTAACTTCAAAATAGTTGTTTTTTTTTTTAGTACTAAGTAAATCTATTAACTACAGCATAAGCTTACTACCTACTACAATCCTTTGATATTTATCATCAAAGCTACAATTTACCTATAGGTATTACAAAATGAAATAATTAGGCCACCCATAGACATAGTTGTTATTATAAGTACAACTTACTAATATTAATATAAACGCAATTTTTTGTAAGAATGGATGTAAAGAGATGAATGTTACACAATCACACCGAAGAGACTGAATCGATTGGCTGAAATGCGGTATAACTGCAGCAGAATACATTCGCTCTTGCTTTCTGTGTTGCTAATTGAATCGGAGCGAGCGAGCAAAATGAAATGCATGTGTAAATACGCGACAAAGGCGGCCAAGCTTGAGCAAAAAGGCGGGATCCCTGATTGCCTTCGTGATAAAAAGAGAAAAATCTATCGGGTCGGGATAGTGCCTCATTCGTCTTCGTACTTTGTAATATTTTTAGTAAAAAACGGAGGGAATTTGGGTGTTAAAACTAGCCATTTTTTCACCAAGTTGATGTTAGAACTGTTAATTTACCGTGATAATAAACCTTATGTGTGAAACTTAATTATTTGTTGGAAATCTACTAAGTATAACTACACATTATTTCGTGAAAGTTACAGTCAGCTAATAACGGTGCCCAAGATAGAGGTTTAAAGGTCAGAGGTATTTTTTTTTTATCAGTCGATTGAAATTCAAGGGACTTTTTTTTTGTAAAAAGTGACGAAACGAGCTCGGCGCTCTTCTAATGTTAATATATCACGCTTTTCAACGACTAGAATAGTGCTACTCAGGACTTTGGTCCACATTCGCAACACTGCTAATAGTCCACTCTGACATATTTTAATGGTCAGTCTGGAAAGCCCAGTAATTTCACTACAGTGCCCATCAAACCGGAACACAGTAATGACATTATTACTGCTACGAATATCCGATTATTATCGTTGGTAAGCCAGATGCGAATGGTCACATTGATTGACCGGGATGCTGAGGGCTGGACCGAAATAGTGATGTTTGTAATCGTCCCACCCGGAACTGCGGACCGGTTGTGAAACAATCGTGATGTATGTGGTACCGATGGCAAATTAAGTTGTTTTTGTGCCGGTCAGAAGCAGTGCAATGTAAGTCCTCGCCGATACGAAAAGCAAAACACTAAACTTTGGAAAAAAAATTGTATGAGTCTGTGAGTATATGAGCTGAAAAAGATATGATGGTATACTTCTTCATAGGCTACTTTTGACCTTGATACTAAGCCAATAAATCTGTAGGCAGTAGAAGATTAAAATTGCATAATTCTTATCAAATTCGACTCATCTTTCAACTTTACAATAATTTTATGTTAGATATAATGTTTAATGGTGGAAAATTGCACATTATAATAATTATATTTGAGATGCTTATCATATATATATAATATAATATATGATAAGCAACTCAAAAACTATAAAAAATTCAAATTAATCTTCATTATCTAAAAACGTGAAAGAAATTTTAGATTTCAAATGATTGAAAATTTAAATTCGTTTTATCCATTTCTTTGCTATCGCTACCTCCGATCGGTAAGAAAACACGTGTCTCTATTTATTTACAATACCCATAAACTGAATTAAGACATATCTATGAAGCAATAGATTTATTAATACCCACAAAAGGGCGAGTGAGATGCAATACTCGAAATGTAGGTGAAACATTCAACTTATACCTTAGTATTGACTAAGGAACATAGAGCTATAAGCAAGTTATAATATTGTGTATATTAACAAAATTACATATATAAGTGACCCTGTCTTTTTCGTTTTTACACGAAATAAATAATAATTAAGGTTTTACAAAAACCTAACAGCCGACTTCAATCGGAATATAATATCACTGAAAAGTCACAGGAAACAAAATACGCAAATTTGTTCACTTCAACGATTCTCTTTTTCAGTTATTTTGATTTAAAAACTCAACTACTAATCCGATTTTGATAAAATTCCATGAGTCTAATCTGAAAGTATAAAACTCTCAAACAAAAATTTTCAAATCGGTTAATAAATAACAATGTTCTGAGGTGATAAACACCAAAAAATAAGATCAACCGAATTGAGAACCTATTCCTTTATTGAAGTCTGTTGAAAAGCGAATTAATAAGACAAATCCCACCAATAAAAGTCTGCGTGACGCGGCGCAGGCGCAGGTACTATAGCCCTATCACCAAAAATTTTGACAAGCATATTCGTATCGATACCGTCACAAAAAAGTCAACAGTTTGTATGACGTTTTAAAAAAGAACAATACGATCTGATAATTCTTCTGTGGCGAATACGATACAAATGCGCTTGTCAAAAAATCTTGTGATACGGCTGAAATACTGATGGAATGGACAGTGTTTTACTCCGTGGCCGTAAACCCAGGTTTATGGGCCGCGGCCTACATCGGGCTTAATGCGATACGTTTTGGGTAGAGATGGTATTCTAAACATGTATTCAAAGTTGCTTGGAAGATTCGCGTTTAGCAATAAAACCGTCAACTATTTGATGACTATGTAGGTAGTACTTATTTGAAACTATCCCGGTTGCACACATATGTAGGTATATTAAAGCCCGTCACACACGTAGCTATAATAATATGTATATTAATATTAATTATAGCAAGGCATATTACGATATATTTTCTATACAAATATTCATTTTATGAAACCACTATTCAATTCCAAGACACCATTACCCTGTTCTAGCAAACATACATATTATAGCCATTATTCTAGCCTATCATTATTTTACTCTTAAATTTTGAGACAGCTTTATTTTGAGCCTTCAAAGACAAAATTCGCAACAATGTACTTATCACAGGATCGTTAAATTTTGCCAAAACACATGCCCTACACTTCACGTCTATTTTTACGGAGTTACATTACTTCAATGCTTGTTTGTTACGTTTTATTGTCATGACGTCACAGATGTATAGATAGTTATTTGTACATCAAGGGAGGGTTAATAGAAATTAAAAAAAAGTTCTCATTTCCGTCATGTAACCTATTACAAAATGAACCTCTGTCACGGAGAAACAAAGTACCTCTGTATACAGCTTTTGACTAACATCCAGTATATGTGTAGTTTAGGACCGTCAGGACAATGGAGACGAAGCCACGCGCTACTATTAAAACTCTGTCATTCAAACCGAAAGAAAACCGATCTGAATAAGTTTATAAGCAAACAGAAGGGGGGCGTGAAAAACGGGCATCACCTATAATTTATTTGAATTTGCCACGTTTTTATGAAGTCACTTTCTTATTTGTATATCTGTCGTTCCGGGTGGAATCTTGCAACTCAAATGTCTCGCAATTCCCGATTAGCTATCCGGCTGCAACTGTCAGAGTAGCTCACAATTCAGTGATTTTATTTTTCTAAAACCAATAAACCGCTATATCTCGTACCGTAAAGGAAGCGAGATAGAGCAAAAGCATAAAAACGTGGATAGACTTTAATCAAAATTTCTTGTTTGAAATACCTTCGCGAGGAAGGAAAACGTAAGCTGAATCCAAAATCAATTCCAACATTCCCCATCTCACATCAAAAGTTAATAAACTGAAGACAAATCAACATGATCCTCGCGTCTCTGAAGACATTTCCAATTCGTGTCACAGTGCCACGTCACGCGTGTCACATCACGTGTGTCACGCCCTTCACCTAATAAAGATTATTAGGTACAGCCGGGGGAACTAACAGGCTCATCCGTGGTGACTTCCGTTAGGACACTATGACATAATGAATGTCGAAAAATTACGGAACATTTTGTAATTGTTCAGACTCTATTATTAAATACGACCTGGTTGAAATTGAGATAAAAAGAAGTATATATATGTTTCCAGCTCATAAGCTATATGTATGTACATATATGTAATTCTAGCTCAATCGGTTCAATATTTTTACCGTTATTTAACAAAGAAAAATCCATCCATCCATCAATCCATGCAACCTCACAAACTCCGCATTACAAATGCAAAGCGAACATTTGTGGGATTTGATTTGTACTTTTTATTTAAGGATTAGGTAGTACGCATTCTTATTTAAGAAGTACGCATTCTTATTCAACGAGTCAAAAAGGAAACATATTTGGTTATTAAATTGGCTTAATGACAAAATAATTTTAATACGAAATAAGAGTTTTACGGGAAATATAATTTAACATAGCAACTATTGTTTAAGTTTCCTTATATAGAAAGTTGCTATTGTCTGTAATAATTTCGTTCTAAAAATATCAATCGTAACTTCCAAGTTTGAAATAGACCTGAGTAAGTTTCCGTTGGAAGCTACCTATGCAATTTGTTTGTTAATGTCCCTACAAGGCCGGAGGGGGGTGTTCTGCCCCTCCCCCCCGCGAATGTTCTATGGCTTTTTGAATTTCCATGATGTTCATTGAAGAACTTTGCACCAAAGTTTTATCAAAAACAGCTGATTTTTAACGTGGTGATCACCCTAAAATCAGCTGTTTGGTGAATTTTCCACATGACCTCAGTAATGTTAGTTATGCGACAGATTAAAGGTTATCTTACATAAAACTTAACAGCATCTGATAGGCAAATGGTTTTTTTTTCATAAAGTTCTAAAATAAAATACCTACCTACTGTTTAACTTAAATGTCATACGTTATGTTGAACAAAAACATCGTGAGGAAGTTGCATTTTGTTGTACTAAGTACTCCATAAATCCGCATTTTGGTCTATGTGGTCTATGTATAGGCACATATAATAACTATACATACATGTATAGTTATTATAGGCATATCATATATCCAGTCCACACATGCCCGGTGACCGTTAAATCAAGTATTTCCTACAAGCAGGCTATTTGTGAACTTCCGCGAGCGCGGTTCAGTTCATTTCACAAAACTAAGGAATGTATCACACCAACGCTTGTTGTCAAACAGACAAATATATTTATACTAATTATACACTAAATGATTCTTATCAAAATAAGAATTATTATGATAAGAATCATTTAGTGTATAATTTTTCAAAACGTCATCGAATTGTTGACGTTTTTGTGACGATTTCGATACGAATACACTTGCTAAAAAGTTTGGTGATAGTGCTACAGTTTTCCAACGAAAATGCTTAGGAAACCAAGCAAAAATGCGTTATGGGACATTTCTAAAATAGGTGGCTCAACTGGTCCAACTCTAAACACGATGGCAGGCGTGCCTTAGATACTGACTGCATTGCCTCTTTATAAAGCAGGGCTTATTTGAGCTTAATAAAATAAAAAAAAATAAAAAAATTAAAAAAAACATTCACACACTCACACCCCTGCACTAGGATTCCCTGTGTCGCAGGTGGCATGGACACATACAACACATTACAACATCCAAGACCCGAGAACAAACGTTTGTGTTCGTCACACAAATATTTGCCCCGGCCGGGGCTCGAACCCGGAACACCAAGCTTCGTAGGCAGGGTCACTACCAACTGAGCCACGGTGTCGTCGTTAATAGGAGTCAGCCCTTGAATCATCGCTTTGACAGTAAAATAAACTAATTACTGAAATACATAGGTAATACCCTTCCTTCTTCGCAGTCGGGTAAAAATTGGCTTGCGAGATGAGAGTTCGTTGTGAAGTCCGCGCTACGATTTAACGACCTCGGCCATCATAGAGCAGGCATTCTGAAGCTAATGCATTCTTTACAGCTTACAGCTCCTCAGATACTTTAGGCATCGTATACAGAGTATTGAGCAGAGTAGTACAATATTAATAAAAGGTTTTGGACCTGACTGACTAACTGACTGAACTTTACTGACAGACAACGTACAGACTAAACCACTGCACGTAGACATAAAACTTGGAGGATGTGATCGTCGAACGCTGAAAGTACGAAAAGAATTTTAAAAATTCGCAACGCAAACGAAGTGGCGGAAGTCAGCTAGTTCTAAGATAAAAATATAGAACCTCCTCTAAAATCGGTTGAAAATGAGAGTAAATTGCATAAGAGCCATACGAGCCGCCCGCCCTACGAGTTGCCCTTGACCCTGCCGCCCACAACCTACCACTAGCTACAAACTACCTATTATACTCTTAATTTACTAAAGACATTCTTCTTCTGACAAGATGATTACTTTAATTTGAAAATGCGTGCACTTGTCTTAGAAAAATTAAGAGTAATATTAATGTGGAAGCTTGGGAGTATATGTGTACATTTAGGTCAAAAGGTCAAAGGTCAAAAGTTAAACCCTTTTTTTTCAATGTCATCCATTTTATCATATAAATGAATTTATGTGCATTTATCGATTATGAGTAGTAGCCCATAACCCTTGCAAAAGACCTGAGTTTTTCCTTGTTACCTTACCTACTGCTTAGAATAAGATGTCTAGCTTAAGAGCATAGACCTAGAAAATATTTTATAAGCTTATGTATCAAACTGTACAAAAATTTTTGACTTACCAGAGTCATGCAATGTAACATTTTGGCCAATAAATGATTGAATTGAATTGAATTGGTGCAACTGAAAAGGTCTTAACTAGTTTCTAAGTTATTACATGAGCCCTGTTAGGTCGCAGCGACAGAACCTAACTCTCATGAAGTACTTAGCTGACCTAGCTTCACCCTTAGTTAGATGAACGAGCGAGGCACTTCAGCTATGCCCTTCCCTGAAGGCTGGCTGTTACAAAGCGAACACATTCCGTCTCCAGCACCCTTCAATCTTCAGGACCGACTGATTGGACTTGTTGAGAGCGGAATTCTTACAGCAAATTAGTTTACACTTTTATATTAACTAAGAACATTGTTTTACATTTGATTTGTATACGGTTTTATCAATTGATTAGGTGAACTTTGTTCGAGTTGCGATTTTTCGAAATTCATTTTTTATAGGACGATGACACACGGCTTTTTTACACGCTACACGCCAGCGACTTCGCTTGTAGCGTGTAAAGTCGCCCAGTGTCATCGGCGTCTTTACAATCTGCTTGTTGACAATTCTTACCAAAAGCTAACACACTCACACGCTAGCTTTTAAAAACGCCAACTATCAGCGTGTAAAAAAGCCGTGTCACCGACACTTTAGAACGCACGCACTTTTAACTCTTGACGAAAACAACCTGCAAACAAGTGTCTAGGTCCAGTGGTTTGGCCTGTGCGTTTCTGTCAGTCAGCCAGGTCCAAACCTTTTATTAATATTGATATAGAATATATGTCTGTAGTCCGCCTACAGAGCACGATAAAAAGACAGACAAAATTAATATTTACATGCTTGAATAGCTAGCGAAGTAAAGGCAAAAGTTTGTATGGATAAATGGATAAAGCATGTTTGTTTCTCAATCACGCAAAAAATACTCAATCGATTGCGCTGAAATTTATTAGGGTATAGTTCATGAGGTGAAAGAGGACAGAGGCTACTTTTTATTACACAAGTGAAGGCGCGGACGGCAGTAAGTATGTATGTTACCAAGTACATATTATTTGCACAAATATAAGTAGTTAAACACATTAGGTAGCGAAATGACCGCTGTATCGCATCCTGCCTCGATACGTGTCTGTTCTGAATAAATACTTTAATTCTAGTATGGCATAATCACAGAAGTATTAAAGTATAGAATTACAATGTAGTACATTGAAAATGCGACCAAGAAAAGGGAGCCACATTGGCTAACTTCTAGTACATTTTGGTCCGATGCAAATTTTCGGAGAAGTAACAGGGCTATTTAACTATTACATGGATTTTAACATATATGTTAAAACTACTAGGCTTTTTCATTGTCAATAAAACTACATCGTATAAAGTAACAAACATTATTTGAAACTAGAGATATTTAATTTTTATTGACAGTGTGTCTGAAAATTTTCGCATCTATTTTGGATTGATACTGTCTATCTTAGTGTTCTATAGGAACACCGTTATTGATCTATGGTCATAATGAATAAAATAATCCTTACTTACCTACAATTTTGTAGATAAATTTTTGTTTGAGATTTTGTGGTGATATCTACGAAGAATTCTTCCAAAAGTTTGAAACAGCCCCGCAACAGTAATATTTTCGTAACTCGAAACATTTGTAAAGTTCAGAAAACAACAACACGAGTAACTCGAGAACTGGAATAACTGTTTGTTCTTTGGTACTTTGTTTAGAGTTTTGACATAGAAATGGTACCTCGTTTCTGTTGTATTATTTGAATCTGGGCTTTTTGTTACAAACACTTCATCATCATCCTCAGCTATTATCAGCCCACGGCTGGGCATAGGCCTCCTCCATTAAATGCCAATCTCGTCAGTGCTGTGCGGATCTATACCAGGTGTTGCCTGCAATATTGCGGATGTCTTGATATAAACACTTGATTTTATTTATGTATTGTTTTACTTGAGTCAGTTTTTTTTTCAAATATGAGGGCTTTAGTCGACTTGAAAGCTACAAGTAACTAAAACCACTGGCGAACACGAGAGAAAAAGGAAAATCGTTTTTTTTATTTATCTACTAACTTAAGCCTACTTCTACTGAGCGCCTATCTTATGTGTAATATCTATTAATATAAAAAAAGCAGGGAGCAGGCATTTAATTGATTTTGTTGGGTAAATAATCCAGTAAAAAAATGATTGTCTGTAAAGTTGGTTTACGGACTAAAGTTTAACGACTACCAGTGTAATGGGACAATGAACGTTACCGAACAATGACGTCAACGTTTTCGTGCATGCAGCCGTTCTTCGATTTATTAGACGTAGTCACGTCAAAAAACAATAAATTCATCATGACTTCTCAGAAGTTTATGCCTTACAGATCTTACGGGTCCTCAGGAATGCGCAATAGTAGATTATGCACTAAGGGGATAAAGCAGTGTCTTATGTCGCGGTCGGCATATTGAACCCTGAGCTAACGAGGGACTCCTTTAACTCCTGAGCGAAGCGAGGGAGTTATGTAGAGTCCTGAGTGACGCGAGGGGTTCAAGCTGCCCAAGACCAAGACAGGCTTTATCCCAGAGGAGCATACTCTACTTTTCACACCTTCTGTGAGGCAATAAAAATCCAGGGCTCTGAACTCAGCAGCCAACACCGTCTTTTGTTTCACAATCTTTAAAGTCGCGCCTTTTTTTTCGATTTTAGAACAAACCTTTTTACAATGCTATATGGGCGTTCTTTTACTTAGAGTTTTCCACGAGTTTCCATACGAATTTTACGTTCCAAATTCAAATCACATTACTACCCTTGGGAGTTTCATACAACATTACTTCCCTAGGTAGGTAATGCTTTGCTTTACCTTGATGATAGCATGATATGTAATTGGATATTGTCGAGCAGGTGGTGTGAAAATTAAGTTATATCTCTATCAACATTTCTAGGAATGAGTTTTTCTGCAAAGTCAAATCAACTACTATCAGCAGTATCATCCGTAGCATCATGAATACCAACGTATTCATGACTTCTTAGCAATGCCATCAAAGCTATCACATCAAAGAGTTTGGATATACCTATAATTTACTAATTTACTTCATTCTTTTGAGTATCACGTCTTGTTACTTGGTTACTTTTATTTTAGCAGAATTACTTATTAGAGTTCCTCATCAGTAATTCACTCCACGCTGAAAATGAAGATTTATTTCCATAAACTTTTTATCAGATTAGGAGCATTTCCAACTTTCTTTGCAGTCTCATGATTTGGCACATAATCTGGATAATGTCGCGACTTCACACCAAAGAATTTTATACTAAGTATGTACTTTACACTACAAACGACTCGTGCAAACTTTTCACTTAGGTACTTTTCATACTGAAACTTTAGAATATGGACTTTCAGTGTTTGATCTTCGTCTTTTTTCTCTGTTTCACCAATCTCAGTGTGTATTTATGTTAATTTGAGTTGAAAATAATCTTTTTGATTTTCGATGCGGAAAATATTACGGACAAGTTATTTTGATTGCCATAAATGCCTAACAAATATTACTTAACAGTTTTTTTCGACAACTGGTTTAGCTAATAGATATACCTACACGTAATTGTGTTTGTACGAATTTCTTTTTATTTTAATACATTACAAATAGAATAGCTACATCGCCAACGCAATTAATTAGGTAGGAACGGGCGCGCAAGTTTTTGACAGATACAAAATTGCCTATTTCAACCAAACATTTTCAGCTGTATGTATGTAGGTATGTTTGTTTGTCTTTTTTAAATCATTATAGGTTTGCCTTTGCCCACCATTTCATCTGATGGTAAGTGTCGATGTCTGCTTCAGAGGTGGGCAGTTTGAGTAGGCGTAAATGTTGTGTTGGTATATCGTTAGTAAAGCAAGGGCGTGGGTTGTGACGTCACATCTGGGGCTCTATCACCAAACTTTACAAACAGCGTTTTCGTACCGTATACTTTACAGAAGGGTTATCAGTTGTAAAAATATGAATTTTTCAACGTCATACCAACTAATACGCTCGTGTTTTGTTTTTGCAGCGCGCGAGATACGCCTCATGCTACTGACACTCGCTAGAAAAAACCGAGCGTAATGTCTAGATCACCGTACCGGGCAAACGGGCGAAACAGTAAAATGTTTCTCGGCCGAGATGTAAGCAAGTAGCTTACATCACTCGCTCAGCCGTACACTCGGCGCTATTTTTTTACGTACCGAGTATTCGGCCGAGAGCACTGTCTCGGTACGTGTTATCATGGCATAAACGCCCGTATATGCGCGATACGCTTTTGATTTTCGCAAGTGTCAATCCGCTTAAACATATGTACATTAAACGGCAAATATATGCTAGTCTGAAACTGCAAACTAAGCGTTACGAATTCCAAAAACGATTATCAAAAATCTTTATGATACAGCTACAATGTGAAGAAATAAAAATAAAACGTAAGCCCATCTAGAGTTTTTTGAAATAAATATCTAAAAAATATCGAAATACATAAATCTACTCAAAAATGTAAGCCCATATAGTTTTTTTTAAATTAATATCAAATATATAAATATTTTCATAACTTCGTCATACAACCTGTTTTCTTGTCAGTGACATGGATTCGATACGAATAACGCTTGTTGTAAAGTGTGGTGATAGTGCTACAGGGCGGCGCGCCCCGACCTTGAAGAAGCCGGGGTGTTTCGGATGTGCTTATATCACAGACAAGAAAATCCGTAATCGATCACCGGGTAGGGATTTATGTCGATCACATTGTTTTTGGGCCTAGCAGAACGGTCACGAACCTAATCGTAATTCCCGAGAAAACGAAGCTAGGTAGTGTTCATTGCAAATTGGCACTCTTGAATAGGTACGATCTTAACGCTAGATTTCGGATTTGGTGTTGACATTTTAGGTAAACCACAATGGTTTTCCTAAAATTCAGGGTTCGAGGATATATATCAATGGATATATATCGGATATATATCAATGGATATATATCGGATATATATCAAACAAATATATCCGATATATATCGATATTTTTTTTTATAAAATATTGCAATACAAAAATGGTTTAAAAAATGAGTTAAAATATACTCTCTAACCGTTAAAGTGCTTTGAAATAAAAAAAATACTATTACCTGATAAGAATTAATAAAAAAAGTTTTATGTTTTTTCGTTGATTTTGCCTGATCTAGAAGATGATTCTATGCTTTGGTTTCATTTGTCTGATTTTAAGTACCTAAATAAATTAAAAACATTTTAGTTGTAAGACAAACATATAAAAAAAAAAATAGTATGTTTTTGTAACACAATGTAAATAGTATTCATAAATAATACAATAAAGTAATAGTTTGGCTTTCATACAAAATTGATATATATCAAACTTGATATATATCAAACTTGATATATATCATAAATATCCGATATTTTGATATTTATAATAAAAATCGGATATTATCGAACCCTGCTAAAAATAGTTTTTGAAAATCGTTTTTCGGATCTCCGCGATACAGGCTATAGCGCGGGGTCCATTGGTAAGTAATGGAGTACATCTACGTCTAAGATAGGTAGGTAGGTACATAATGAATAAATTTATAGGATGCACTCCTATTTCGGATCTGTATCTGACGACGACTGTACAATATACGTCACGTGGTCTGTGGTCCCAATTGACGGATTCAAAAATGTTATCCAGCGATTCGAACCGTGGTCCCAATACCTAGAGGTCCCAATCGACGGAAGCCTCAAACTCGTACTATGTAACCTGTGTTTGAATTAAATATATATTTTTTATTTGTATTTGCAATTTTTGTAGGTACCTATTCCGCGCGTTTTTCGTACATTGAAATAGTCCAAAAATATATATTTCATTCGGTGTATTTGTGCAACACATTCCAAATATTAGTTAACGGCTACCAAAATTAACTTATTTTTACCGTAGTCATAAAGATTGTTAAATTTTTGCCGCCAAATAAACAATACTTATTTTTATTTTTATTTATTTACAGTTAGTTTCGTTTATCTAACTTAAGGCTAATCCTCAAATCCAATTCCATACAAAATGTTTCGGACAAATACTCAAAAAGTACGCCGTATTATAGTAATTTCTTCACACTATTCGTTTCGCCCATGTTTTTTGATTTCGTCAACAAAAAAAGTGAAAGGTTTCATACTTTAATTAAGATTTTATACGTGTTTTAAAAATTAACATTACTAATTTAAAAACACGTATAAAATCTAAATTAAAGTATGAAACCTTACTAATTTTTGTATAATACGGCGTACTTTTTGAGTATTTGTCCGAAACATTTTGTATGGAAATTTACCCTTCCCTTGAATTCCCCTTAAACAACATTTTTTAAATAGTATGGGCATAACTTGTTTTTGACAGATTGCAAACCACGTATTTTTGTGTCATGGCAGTAGGTATTCTTCATTTCCCCGGAACGAAAATTGCTTGACGAATAAAATTCGTCTCGGGTTTTCCTTCCCTAACGGCCTGTTTGTTATTACATAAAACTAGTTTTATGGAGCACCACGCCTTATAAATTAGCTGCCATTTTATACCTACAAGTATGTGATATTTTGTAGGTCCTACTAAAATATTGATGGAATATTAGGAGCATAAAAAATCACGAAATGGCCACCAAAAGTGTAGAAAAATTCAGTCTTTATTACCTTAATACTTCCTAGTAACGTATTTAATTCAGGTTATAAATTGTTTTAGATACTTAGGAAAAAAACAGTGACCAAAATAATTATTTTAATAAATATTATTCGAACAATGTGATCAAATACGACGTGTCATTCAACGATTATAAGAAAAGCAAACCTATCTAGCAAAAAGAAGCAAAACATAAGATATATATTTTAACGAAAATAGTAAGTAGATGAAAAGTAAAGTGATGTTTTACGTAACAAAGAAGTAAGTAAGTAGTTTGTTTTTATTCGCTAGACTGTTTTCGCAGACAAAACAAGAATCTCGTTCCAAAAATTCCCAAGTTCACGATTCTAGTGAACTTGACATTATTTTTGTAGAAGTAAAATAATTCTCTTTGTAACGGAGATTGTTGTGAAATACACGGAATAAATGTATGAAGCAATGATGAAAGGGTCGTGTAACCAGAGCAAATATTTTGTGCGTGAATTTTTGAGATAGACCATAAAAACAGAAAAACTTGTAAAAAATAAATCAATATTTGAATGATAAGATTGAATAAAATTTAATAGAATTAATGTTGGCTGGTAGAAAATGCTTTAGCATTAAGCCCACCTTTTGTACAATAATGTTTGTTTTTTTGTGCAATAAAGTATTAAATAAATAAATATTTATCTTAATCGTTCGTAATCTCTTCTTGTCGCCGTCTCTTCTCGTAATCTCAAATAATTAAAATGTCTGCATTGCATATATTAATTATACTTAGCGCTATAATATCAGATTCCCAGACAATATAAAAGTAATATTGCCATGCTAACATAACATTTTTTGTACGCTTTACGATGCAGATTAAACAAAAATGCTGAATTCTAGTAATTTTTATTCTACGTATCCTGATCAGATGTGACTTTTCATTATAAACTCGCTTTTTAGCGATAAGACCGCACACTGTTATATACCTAGCTTTATTTTTCCATTATAATGTGTTAGTACTAAGATGGTGAGCAATAAAATATATTCTATCTATCTATCTATCTATAAACGATAAGTAATTTTATCGACAATTTGTCAC
This sequence comes from Lobophora halterata, assembly GCA_932526365.1. Classification (NCBI taxonomy): domain Eukaryota; kingdom Metazoa; phylum Arthropoda; class Insecta; order Lepidoptera; family Geometridae; genus Lobophora; species Lobophora halterata. The sequence goes on along the minus strand of OW052027.1, from coordinate 6,940,892 downwards.
CCGATCCATTATTTTTACATTACCGTCAAAGGTTAAACCATGTTCGTTATAACGCCGATAATCATTATTCAAAAATAACCACAAACCGCTTCTATTTGAACTCGTTCACTTCACTAAACCATAAACAATTTATAATTCGAGTTTCGAAAACGGCAAAATCGAATTTTAAATCGGAACACAAAATGCACTAATTTCTAGATTCAAACAATCGAAAAAGCACTTAAAACTTAAAACGTTTTTAAATCAAGCATTGATTACAATTTGAAATTGGAGCACAGTGATGTGACTATCACAACAATAACTCGAAAATAGTCGGTTTTTACACAAAAAGCGTCGTTTTATCGAGTTTTATCGTGTTTTTTTATTGGTTTTTATAAATACGCGCGAAACGTCCGCTCGAGGCGGCAACTCCGCCTACACTTCAGAGCTTTCAGCTTTCAGCGGCGCTACTCTAAAAGCGCTGTTTTACCATTTCGGAGTGGGGAATCCTCAAGGCAAATTTCCATACAAATACTCAAAAAGTACGCCGTATTATAGTAATTTCTTCACACTATTCGTTTCGTCCATGTTTTTTGATTTCGTCAACAAAAAAAGTGAAAGGTTTCATACTTTAATTTAGATTTTATACGTGTTTTAAAATTAACCCTACTAACTTAAAAACACGTATAAAATCTAAATTAAAGTATGAAACCTTTCACTTTTTTTGTTGACAAAATCAAAAAACATGGACGAAACGAATAGTGTTAGAAATTACTATATTACGGCGTACTTTTTGAGTATTTGTCCGAAACATTTTGTATGGAATTGGACTTGACGAATAGCCTTAACTTAATTCTGGGATACATATACTGTGACCAGTCTGATAAGAGTTGAAAACCCTTTAAGACGTTAAGAAATTCGGTAGGTTAGAATTAAGATTATAAATAGGTATTTAAATAATAATATGGAAATGTACGAATCCCACATAAAATATAAATGCATAAATCATGGATTTGGGAAAAATATGCTTAGTTCGAAATCTGGCTTATGACTTGAAACTGAAATATGGAATAAAAAGTACCTCATACTTTTTATTCCATATTTCAGTTCCAAAAGAGAGAGAAATAGGACATTAAAATTCCCCAACCAGGTTTGTTAATGTCTGCTGAAAACCTTTATTCAGACTGATCACAGTATATTCTAGAATTAAGCCCGTCACACACGTAGATATAACAGTCATAGAAATATATATTATAGATGCGTGTGCGGTGGAAAATATATCGTAATATATATTTGCCTTGCTATAATTTATATTATAGCTAGACGGGCTTTAGGCATTTGGCATTGAATGCGTCGCTGCGATCCTTATGCCAGTACAAAACTGCGACGCCACGCAACGCAACGGAGCAATGTAGGTTCGCTCTAAGTAGGTTATGTTAGTTTCACGGTAGCCCCGTTGGGGGATGAAAGCATTCCATCGCTGTGCAATTCAGCGCATAATTCGCTGCAAATTTCGTGTGAATTCGCTGTATTTTGCTCATTATGTTGTTCACATAATGAGATTCTTTCGCTTTGAAACTGTTTTTATTACATTTTGTTTGTGTGATGATAAACTATAGATAGGTAATTTTATAGCGCCCAAAATAATTCCTAAAGCCTCGACGACACAGGACTAGTTTACACGCACTTCTAACAAACAAATATCAGCACATTTTTTTAAAAACATATTTATTTACATAACTACACTACGAAGGATTACGCTATAGATTGTTTATTTGATAAGTCGTTTCTCCACAGTTTTTCTACAAACAATCGTAAATAGACGATTATAAGGTTCAATTTCCTTTTATCAACAGATGTAACGAGTCATGTTACTGTAGAATATCTATACAATACTTAAATTTTTTTTCAGGATAAGGGATATTGAACTCTTCAGGATTTCAGGGGATCGGGAGGAAGGGAAATCTGTAAAAAGAAAGATTTTTGAACTACTTTCTTGCTTTTTTAATTTATTTTACCTCACAAATTCGTCATTCATCAACAGATTAGGATTTTTTTTTGATGTGTAACACATGCCTAGATCTATATCTGTGGTAACATCTTTCCTCTCGCTTTCCTACAATCATTGGGATTGTGATTTCGTGGAAAGGGACAGAAGTGTGTAACAGGAAGAGGTGCTAGAGTTGGCTGTGAGAACCAACCTCAGAAAAATTAAAAATGGAATCCTTAAAAATTTAAATGAGATGTCAGAAGTTACACATCATATGCGACTACTGTAAAAGGTTCACTCGATTTTTATTTACTTTAGATTGTTGTCCTAGAAATTTCATCAAAATAGGTTCTGTATTTTATAAATCGAAGTAAGTAACTGGAAAAAAATACATCCTAATTAAGGAAGATATGTGTGATAATCGCGAAAGTCTGTATTTATATTTATTTATTTCACCAACGTAGTTTACACCGAATCTATAAAAAGGTCTACAAAAAACAACTAAACGAAATTGCATATTTAAATTAATTTAAAATCGAGTTTATTTTTTATAAAAATTTGACATGTAAAACTGTGAGAGAAATCCAACATTCTTGTAGTAATCATTTACTTAAATAATCATAAATCATTAACTCAGCGTAAGCTCAATGCACTCACCCAGGGCGGGCGCGGCGAGGGCGGGCTCCCAGGGCTGCTCGTCTTCCGCCTTACGCACGCTGCGCTCCACTGCGCAACAGATACACATATTACATCATATCATTTGTATTTCTATTTATTTATTATAAATAAAACGGCTACAGCCAATAGCCGCGTCCACACCAGACGATTCAACGCGCTCGGATCGCGCGCGGCAGGAGCGCGATCCATGTGCGGGCGGTGTGAACGTGCCGCGTGCGATCCAAGTGATCCAATTAGCCATTTTCCTCTGAAGATTCCAAAAAAATCCACCAGAGCATCCATCGGGCGGTATATCATTTTTGATTTCCCTATGCCAAGCGACGTTAAACGTACATTTTCAATCCCTCTTTTTACCCACTTAAACACTGAATTTAGTAGAAAACTGAAATACAAAATGTGACTTTCATTTAGATCTTATCTTTATTTCAGGAGACAGGTGCATTTAATTTTTAGTCTAATAGCACCTTCAATACGTACATTTACATCTTATAACTTTGATTTGGAAAATATGCTGAAACCCAGCAGTTTTGAAAAATATAATTCCAAAGTTTTAGATTGATACATATATAAAAACAAACTTTTCCCATACAAATTGTGAACTCCTCTCTCTACCTTTGGAAAAAAAATAGTGTAATTATAATAAGTCGCAAGCTCATATCCCTGTACAACGAATTTAAATGTTTATGGGACCCAAACTACGAGCGTTACACCAATAATGTGTAATATCGGCCTAGTACGATCCACGCTCCACGCATTACGACCCTCGGATCGTGGATCGCGGGATCGTCTGGTGTGGACTCAGCTAATTACATTTGTTACAGATCTATTTGATTAGAAATGACATATCAACCTCCCCTTATAGAAAGAAAGAAAGAAAAAATGTTTATTTTTGACATAACTGTACAAGCTTAAAAATACCTTAAACCAAGTATAGTGCAGTCAAAAAAGGGCTCATGCTCAGCATGACTTGCAGTAGACTGCAACGCTGGTTTTCAGCATGAGCCCTTGGTTGACGCACGGACAATACAGAGACAGTAGGTACAGACAGCGTCAGAGATAAGTATCCTCCTTGCACAAGACACCCAGCTAATTCTAATTCTAATTCGGGTAAGGGGTTACAAGTGGTCTGCACTGACGTCCCGCTGTGGGGTGTATTGAAGACACCCAGCTATAAATCCTTTAAAAAAAATAATAATTAAAATTATTTATAGGCTTTCATAAGGTTATACATATATAATATTTTTTTTAAAGGCAAAACTTTAACATTCATCGCGACGGTGATTTAAAGGGATCTGAAGCTGGGTATTATAATGCAAGGGGGATACTTATCTATGACGCTGTCTGTACAATGCAATACGACACAAAACAATAATTATATAACATTTCATTTGTGTACATAGATAAGCAATTTTATTGACAGGTATTGTAAGTTTAAACTGCTTTTCTTCAGCATCTAGTTAATATTATATATATATAAATACGGCCAAAGAATAAGCCTTGCAATACAAAGAGGCAATGCAGCCAGTATCCTACCATTGTGTTACGAGTTGGAGCAGTTGAGCCACCCATAGATCGTTTGCAACGGTTTATGATTGGCCCAGTTATTTCCTTTTGTAAATTTTGTAATATTATAACGTTCGTTTGTGTAATTTATTCTAGTTATAATAAAAAAAAGCTTACTGTTGAGGAAATTGGCCGTTCCCGACGCTTTCCGTGCCTTCTTGTCGGCGGAGTCTTGAGCTGCAAACAATAAATAGTATAGATATATTAAGAAATAAATCCGCTCATTTTTTTTAAAAAAAGGTCTTAATTAACTTAACTCTAGTTTAGAATTTTAGTATCTAAACCAAAGCGCCGAAAACAGAAAACCCAAGACAGAACTCGAGACGTGTTTCGCCTCTACACGAGGCACCTTCAGGAGATTAAAGAAATATTATTAAATATATTAATACTATTTATTAAATTAATGGATTTCCGCCTAGGACGCCTGAATCAATCAATTATAATTAATTGTACTTAAAATCTTGCCTCTTGTGTCTAAAGCGTCGATGATACAGGACTAGTTTACAAGCTATGTGTCATCGGCTTTTTCACAATCTGCTGGACTGAACTAACTTTTTCTAATCTGACTATCCTGACCGCTAACTCGCTCACTCGCTAGCTTTTAAACTTGCTGGCTTGTAGCTTGTAAACTAGCCCTATGTCATCGACGCTTAAAGCTCAATTCACACTGGGATAGCAGCGTCCGGCAGAGTACTTTATCTTCTCCATCGATAATACCTATTTACGCGTGACTGTCACCGGGATTCGAACCCACGACCATAAGATCATAAGATTGACGGTAACACTGACACGGACGACTCTGAACACGGATCGCCCTGACCCGGATATGTGTGGATAGACCTTAATGTTCACCATGTATTAATAAATAGTATAAATATATTTGGCAATAAACCGCTGAATTTCCAAACAAATGTTTTAATTAACTTAGTTCTAGTTTATAATTTTAGTATCTAAACCAAAGCGCCCAAAACATAAAACCCAATTTAGAACTGAACACGTGTTTCGCCTCTACACGAGGCAACATCTCCTGAGGATGGAATTTATGGATTTCCGCAAAGTAACGCCTGAATCAATCAATTATCTTCACATATGTATGTTTAAGTTTAGTAAACGTATTAGTACGTAATTATTAACAGTATGTATAATAAAGCAGAAGACCCCGAATAATTTTACGAAAACGTGTTCAGATGAGTTTAAGATAAACATGTTTAATATACGTACGTAATAACAATATTACGCTACATTTCTTCAGAGGGTAGATATAAAAGTTTAAAGTTTGTATGGAAACAGGTTTTTTTTTATGAGTGTATTGTTTTCAAACTAAAGAATTGTGTTCTTCAAAACAAATAATTTGATACGGATTTCATCGATTTTCAAAATTAAAGTAAAAATATGTAAAAGTACGGATTGAAGGTGTTATTAGACCACAAGTTGAATGAACCTGTCTCCTCAGGTATACACAATATGTAATCTCCGAAGATAAGTACCGCCATGTTTTTCAGTTTTCTACTTAATTCAATGTTTCAGTGGGTAAAGAAAGGGTTTGATAATGTGCAAGTATTGATTGACATGCTTAGTACTGACACTTTGCTATTCTGTGACATTTGTTCCGCGGGTGGAACAAACAACATCGACAATAAACAATATGCTAGTGATAAGTATGTGTGTATGTGTGTATGTGTGTATGTGCGTGCACTCACAGGTGAGCTGGTTGCTGTGGATGCGCTCCATGAACCGGGAGATGCGGTTGTTGTGGTGGTCGCCGTCGATGCAGCACGGCTCGTCCACCTGCCGCCCGCACGCGCGGTGCACCGTCAGCTTGCAGTCTGCAACACCACAACCGCAACCACAACCACATCAACATCAACATGTGTACAACATACAACAATGCACGTTTGCGGATATTATTAAAGGAGGTAGACGACACAAATAATGGGGATAAGGGAAGGGAGATGATGCTTTGATGATAATATTAATAATGAGAGTGATAGTGATGCTGATGGTGATAATGTTAAATGATGGCAATATGATGATAATGATAGGTACTATTAATGAAGATAAAAATTATGTTGCAAATGATGAAAATGATAGTAATGATGCTCATGATAATGTTAATGATGATTATAATAATGATAGTGATGATATCAAATTAGTGCACAAAAGGATAAAGGCACACTTAAAATTTTTTCACCACACTGGTTCAAAAGAACTACCTATATACCCTGATAAGAAGAAGAAGATATCAAAGATTGTTTCGATGTTGATAACAATGATAGTGTCGATGATTACAATAATGATAATGATGATATCAACGATGGTATGGATGTGGATGACAATGCTAGTGTTAATGATGGTGATGGTACCTGTGCAGTAGTAGGCCTGCGGCGCGAGGCCCCAGATGACGTTCCCGCAGTGGTGGCAGTGCGCCACCGACGTCAGCGCCTGCAGCTGCAGGTGGTGGCCGCGCACCACGAACTGCGGACAGTATGATGGGCATAGAGATAAAAAAATGAGGTCATCCGACAGAGAACTAAGGTGGTCGATATATCTCAGAGGATCAATCAAAGCTTACGAAAAGCGAAGCACCAATCAGGTCTTGGCTCTAAATAGGAAGAACTTGCGCATAACTGTAAGAGCCAAGACACGATTGCTTGAATAAGCACATGTTCAACTTAAAGCTAAGCGTAACGCGCTCCTGCAACAAATGCAATGAGGCAGATGAAACGCCTCTTCATTTTCTGAAGGAATGTGGACCGCTAATGCACAAGCGCAGTATTTATCTGGAAAAACACAAATTAAGACCTGATGAACTAGTTGAGCTTTCTCACAAAAAAAATCCTGCAGTTCATCATAGCGGCAGGGTTAAGTGAGGAACTCTAACCGCATAGGTCCAAGTGGCGAGCACAATAGACCGACAACGGTCGCAGTATCACTAAAGCCGCAAATCAATAATAAAAAATAAAAAAAAAATAGCTCAGAGGATCAGCAAGCTGAAGTGGAAGTGGGCCGGCCATATCTGGAATATATCGTATGGGAATGTTCGCGGAGGCGTGCACGGACGCCTTTCAAGCGATTATGCGCAAGAGCCGCATCCCTACTCCAGCGTGCGCGAGCCAGCACAGCATCCTGCAGATGATTATGTCGCGCCTAGACTGCCCCATCCCAAATAGATGGATGCAAGTTTTGCTTGGCGCAGTCCAATTTTGAATAATAGTAGTAAACATTTATTATAATTCATTAAATTAAATTAATGACATACAATAATTATTTTTAAATTAAAATATTCAATCATTATTCAATTTTTATTTATTCATAATTTATTTTTAGTTCTTAAGTTCTTCTTTGTATGACATTTTTTTTAATTATTTTACGTGTGCTATAATATGGATGTATTGTCTGAGAATAAATGAATTAATAATATCTGAATCGAAGAACCGACAACCGTTGGGTTAAACGTGCCCTTGAGTGGAGACCACGTCCAGGCAAACGCAGTGTAGGACGACCCTTAGCCAGATGGAGCGATGATCTGCGCGGTATGGCTGGCAGAAGGCGGATGAGGAGAGCCGTAGACCGGGCTCAGTGACGCGCCGCGGGAGAGACCTATGTCCAGCAGTGGACTGCTATAGGTTGATGATGATGAGAGATCAAAAGACCCCTTGATAGATCAAGTGTTGCAAATGTTGAGCACTTACAATATCAAGTGTTGTAAATATTGAACACTTCTATCAAGTGTTGCACATGTTGAACACATAGATCAAGTATGGCACATTTAGTAGGGTATCAAATAAAGGTGAGGTACTGGTCATTTTTAGGGAAAAAGGGGTATTTTCATTTGTCAATAACTTACAATATTAAAATATTGACAAAGTTAGGTCGTATGCCAGTGAAAAAGTTTATTTTCGATTATCCTTGTATAGCAGTTGCATCGGTGAATGAATGCTTTGTGTGTAGTGTAGTGGTGTGTTCGCTCACCGGCTGCGGGTGCTGCTTGGCGAACTGCTTGAGGCGCTGCTTGTACAGCTTGTCGCGTTGCAGAAAGCTGGCGCGCTGGCCGCCCGCCGCCGCCGCCACGGCCGCCGGCCTGGTGATGTGCACTGCCATTTAGCGTGCTGCCAGTACGCTGCAGCATGCAAGCTGAGCTAGGCCCCCATTGATGGAGGACTCTGTTACTCTGACCTTTTTTTTGTTAATTTATGTTTCATGTGGTTTTCATCAATAAAATTATTTCTTTTCTTTTTTTTGGAAAACTTTGGAAAATATCTCAATTTTTTTTTGTGACTACAAAAGAAATAGTTCCAGGCATCTATGGACGAACGTGGGAATGTGGGTCGAGGCGCAGCCGAGGCTCGCATACGTGAGTCCATATATGCCTAGTTGCGGCCAAGGCTTGTATAGTACTTTTCTCAATAAATGGACGGAAATTACAAAGTTCCAAACTAAGTATTAGTGCATAATCTCAAATAGATTTTTTTTTAGAAAATTCGATAAAGAAATGTAAGATACTAGAAATCTAGGAAAGTGACTAGCTAATCTTGTCACTTGTACAAGGCCGCGGCATAGCCGAGGCACACATGCATACGTGAGTCAATCAATGCTATTAATAATTTTCTTAAAAAAAATGCAAAAAATCAAACTATATACAAAGTAGAGTTAGGGTGCGTTTTCACTGACGCGGAGCTGGGCCGAGTGGAGAGGAGCGGACAGTATAATTAGCCAATTCTCAGTCCGCTCCTCTCCACTCCGCCTAGCTCCATATCCGTGAAAACGTATCCTTACTTTATGTCAAGATTTGGCTTGGTTTGGGAGGCAACAAAGTTTCTTCAAGTACTTCGTTGGTTGAACTCACTTGTTCTGTATAATCTTCTTCTTCTTGGCAGACTTGGGAGACTGCCACCATTTCCTTCGCACCTCCAGAGCTTTATCGTCAGTCATATTCTCAATTATATTCACCATTTTATCACTGTTGTTAATGTATGACTTATTTGTATTTGTTTTTACACTTAGTATGTAGGCTAATGCGAACGTGCCTACATTTAATCCTAACGTAGTTCCTATAATCAAGGTTTTATAGAAACATACAACAATCGACTTCAATCGGACTGTTTAAATGACCGTAGACACCACTGAAAAGTCACAGGGAAGCAAAAAACGCAATTTTGTTCACTTCAACGAATTTTTTTTAGTTATTATGATTTAAAAACTACACTACTGTACCGATTTTGATAAAATTTCTATACGACCAATCTGTGAGTATAACCTTTAATCGGTTTATAAACAACAACGTTCTGAGGATACAATAATAAAAAATAAAAAAAACTAATTGAGAACCTTCGCCTTTTTGACGTCGGTTAAAAATCAACAAAACTGTTAATAACAAAATCTTTAGTCGACTCTCCCAAGGCGCGCCACTGAGTCCAATCTTCACAGAACTATTTTACCAAAATATTGTTTATATATTTGTATATTTTAATAAATTTATGGATTTTGGTGTATATAGAAGTGTAGTATGTTCGAGTATTTGCAATATTATAAATATAATGATAATTTTCCTTATATTTGCACATAAAGGTAGGTGTACAAAGTTGATACTCTTTTATTTATTTAATAAACTAGTATCGGAATATCATCTTTATTACAGCATAAGCTAACTACTACAATCTATATATAGGTATATTACAAAATTTACAAAAGGAAACAATTGGGCCACCCATAGACCGTTGCAAACGATCTATAGGTAGCTCAACTGCTCCAACTCGATACCCGATGGCAGCGTGCCGAGGATACTGGCTGCATTGCCTCTTTGTATAGCAAGGCTTATTCTTTGGCCCAGATAGCTGCCAGCCCTCTGATCACGCGTCGCTTCGACCAGACGCTCTGACAAAATATTAAGTTGGTTATATCTTTTTATTACACCCATACTGAATTTCACGCCGATTGGTTCAGTCTTCTGCTTTTTTGTTTGAGAGGATATACTTTCAGATATATAAATTTCATGAAAATCGGTTCAGTATATTAGTTTTTAAATCAATATATGTGAAAAAAAATTGGTTGTCTGTAATGTTGGTTTACGGACGATAGTTTAACGTCATAACCAGCGTAACGGGATAATGAGCGTTACCGGACAATGACGTCAAAGTTTTCGTGCACGCAGCCGGCGCGTCGGCGTTCATCGATTTAGTAGACTTAGTCACGTCAATATGTTGTCAAAGTAAACGAAATTGGGTATTTTGCTTCCCTGTGACTCAGAAGAGAATCAGTGATGTTTACGTTGAATACAATTGAAGTTGGCAGTAGCATATTTTTGTAAAACCTTGATTATTTATCATTTTTATAGATTTTAGTTATAAAAAAAAGTTCACAGTCGTGTGAACCCATCCTTATTTCCATTATCAGGCTAATAATAACCTCGCAGGAAACAAGTGAAGGAAAACGTTAGGTTTACGAGTCGCTCGTATCATTTACCTCTAATTAGAGCGTCAAATGTCGAGGTTAATTTTTTTATAATTGATATATTTTTGTAAGTTTCATTGTCGGTCAAGAGATGGCGTTAACAACTCATATTGAAAACTTATATCTGTTGTTCTATCCAGACGTGACAAGAATATTTTATTCCATTTTTAAATAATTTTAGATAAATCAAATTTAAAAACTATAACATAATCATTTATCAACCGACACTAAGAAGTCACAGGGAAGCAAAATGCATAATTATTCACTTCACAGACTTTTTTTCTAGTATTTTGATTTAAAAACATAACTACTGAACCGATCTTTGAACAGATTGGTCCCACATAAATTTTATCAAAATAGGTTCAGTAGTTTAGGTTTTCAAAATACTAGAAAAAAAAGTCTGTGAAGTGACCAAAATCGCGTATTTTGCTTTCCCCTGTGACTTGTCAGTGTTGCCTACGGTCACTAGAACATCTTATATTAAGTCCGGTTAAAGTCGGCTGTCGTATGTTTTTGTAAAACCTTGATTATTTGAAGTCTGTTGAGAAGAAAGAGGTTGTATGTATGTATCAAGACACATTACCTGCATTGTAGGCACAGCGCGGCGGCCGCCAGCGCCGCCAGCAGTATGTTGTGCGCGTCCGCGTCGCCCGCCCCCCGCCCACCCGCGCCCCCCGCGCCCCCCGCACCGCAGCCCCCCGCGCCCCCCGCCGCCGCCAGCTGCCGCAGCTGTCCGCACATCAGTCGCTCCACCACGGTCTGCTCCTGAGGACGACAATATAGGTGTCTTCACGGTATAATAGCGCTCGGCGCAAGTGGAGGGGAGGTCTGCGCAAGTGAAGTGAGGCGAGACGGCGCCTATTGGTTCCGCCGTGGCGGGAAGGTGACTAAGCGACCAATAGACGCCGGGAAGGTGGCTAAGCGACCAATAGACGCCGGGAAGGTGGCTAAGCGATCAATAGACGCCGGGAAGGTGGCTAAGCGACCAATAGACGCCGGGAAGGTGGCTAAGCGACCAATAGACGCCGGGAAGGTGGCTAAGCGACCAATAGACGCCGGCGCCGGGCGCCTTCCCCGTCGCGTCGCACCCCTCCCGCCAAACACATCTAAACATCGACTTACAACATAAGAGTTCACTATAGGTCGCGCAACAAAACTTGGTGGACTGTTTCTCGTAACGTAAACTATTAGAAACATAAATATAAAATGTCCGCTTTGAATTCTAATTTCAATTACATTGTACCGATTAGCATTTTAACTGTAGTTAACATAGTAATTTACCTGTATTGAACATGGTAGTTTACCTGTATTTAACGTGATATTTTACCTTAAATGAAAATGACAGTTTACCTGTACTTAACATACTAATTTACCCGTTCAACTTTATAATATACCAGTATTTAATATGATAGTATTCCCGTTCTTTACATGGTAGTTTACCTGTACTTTTAACATGGAAGTTTATTTGTATCTAACATGGTAGTTTACCTGTACTTAATATGGTAGTTTACCATAGTGACGGACGACACAGTGGCTTAGTTGGTAGTGACTCTGCCTACGAAGCTTGGTTTTCTAGATTCGATACCCGGCCGGGACAAATATTTGTGTGACGAACGCAAATATTTGTTCTCGGGTCTTAGTAGGTGTTGTGTTGTGTTGTATGTGTCCATGCCACCTGCGACACAGGGAATCCTAGTGCAGGGGTGTGAGTGTGTAAATGTTTGTTTGATATGATAATTTACCTGTACTCAAAAAGTAATTTACCTGTATTTTATCCAGGTCACACTTGTCGATGACGCAGTCCTCGGGCCCGTAGAAGGCGGCGAGCCCCACCTGCCTCTTCACCTGGAACTCGCTGAGTTGTTTACTGAGCTCGTCCTTCGCCTTCTGACGAGCTTTGCGGAACACGTTGCGGAGGAGCTCCTCTTTCTCGTACTCTGAAATATCGTTGTCAATATGAAAATTGATACTCTTCTATAGGATGAGTAGCTATAATCACATCTTTTGAAACTGTTAGACTGTTGTTACAGACAAAAAAATTATCATTTCAACCAATCAATCTGTTCGGAGTTAACCGAACACGTAAGCGTTTTCGCGTTCTTGCACTACATTGCAATTGTCGCGGTATCGTTTCGCCCAATTTTTACTAGTTACGCGTACACCAGCCACCAGGCGACTCGCGTGCTCATTTTACCATTTTACCATTTTACCATAACCATTTATCTAGTGTGTCTTTTACCAATATAGTGAATAAGTGAACTTTTAGACGTTTTTATCTACCAAACCACCCATTATAATTAAGTCGCTAAAGAGCTAGTGCTAAAAACAAGTACTAGCTTTTTACACAATCAGTTCTTAGAATTCTTCAACAACTTACATCTTCCACTTGGGCATGCAAATTTTGGCTGTGCAGTAATTTATAATTATGTTCTGAATTACAAAAAGCCCTAAACTTAAATGCCTTATAAGTTTTGAAACCTTATAAACTTGAATTATTAACAAGTCAATTAACTCACCATTGACTAATACGTGTTCGATTTCGTTGGCCATGTTTTCATCCACGCCGCTTAGTGGTAACACCTGAAATATATGAAAAAAATAATATGCAATTGTAAAATTATCTTCCGCTAGCGGCTTAGCCTAGGTTCTTTTTTTTTTTGCTATAATAGTCTTGCGTTTGACCACCATCTCACCTCTAATGATGAAAAAGGAAAAGAAAGAGAAAACGAAAAAAAAATTGGATCGGAAAATAAAAACCAAAAAGTAAAGAAAAACATAAAGAACAACAAAAACAAAAGGAAAAAGAAAGCAAGAAATACATTTTATTATCAAAGCGATACAACTATACAGACAGATAAACCATTACTAAACTACTTTTATTACATTCATAGATTATCGTATAAACTCTAAGATAATGGATAATGGGTACCTATCTCAGCGTATTTCAGAGATGGATGAGAGGATGCAACGCTGGTTTTCAGATAGTCCCTCAAAAATACAAAAAGAGTAACGTACCGCGTGCGGCATGAGGAACGCGGAGTGGATCTCGTACGCCCAGCGCCGCAGCGTGGCCAGCGGCGCCGCGCCGCTGCGGTACCCGTCCGTGAGCACCAGCAGCAGGCATGCACACGCACATCTGCACCACACCAACACACGCCGTTACAAACATGACTATATTTGCTTTTAAATTAGAAAAGATCACGGTTAAAATCCAAATAAAGTGATAGTTATTTGTACATCAATGGCCTGAAGCATGGCATTTTACGCGAGACTTTTATCAACCCGAGCCGAAGGTGAGAGCGGATATTCAAGTCGAGTTTAAAATGGACTTTATTCTTAATTCGAAATTGGGTACTTTATAAGGGCTCTTTCAATTTAGACGTTTCGTGTCGGACCGATGCAGTGCCGCTGCAGTGCGTTTGTCGTGCGGCGCACGGACGGTCATTTTTTTCATACAAAACGCACGGAAACGCTAAAATGAAAAAGCCCTAATACCCAAAGATCTGGGTATTATGAGGGACCGTAACGTAACTTTTTTCGAATTTCGAATATCGTGGTCGCATTGAATAATTGTCTCTGATTTTATATTACAAAAGGGGCGCTCATTTCAGTTTAAGGCCAATCCTCAAATCCGAATTTCATACAAAATGATTAGGACAAATACTCAAAAAGTACGCCGTATAATAGTAATTTCTTCACACTATTCGTTTCGTCCATGTTTTTTGATTTCGTCAACAAAAAAAGTGAAAGGTTTCATACTTTAATTTAGATTTTATACGTGTTTTTAAGTTAGTAGGGTTAATTTTAAAACACGTATAAAATCTAAATTAGATATGAAACCTTTCACTTTTTTTGTTGACTAAGTCAAAAAACATGGATGAAACGAATAGTGTGAAGAAATAACTATTATACGGCGTACTTTTTGAGTATTTGTCCGAAACCAAAAAGAAAAGTTGTTTTTTAAAATCCTTTTAAAGTTTAGTTTAGTCTACATATTCAACTCATACTTGACATTCAGAGTTCGCGCTCTAATCATGTTTCTATTAAAAAAAATTGGATAAATATTCATAATTCATGATATCTACATGTATGTTTTTTGAACAAAATAGTATGCACAAAGAATATTTCATGTTCCTCATTTTCGGGAATTCAAAGTGTAGTGTAGCCTTACCTCCTTTCCCCTAGCAGCCAGTTGAGCAAGACCGCGGTCCGGGCTTTGGAATCGCGGACCGATCGCAGGTTCGAGAACAGCCCCGAATACGAACACGAGTCCTGAAACAACCACTTCCTCTCATTTCATCTGATATTTCATTGTTATATATTATATGTGTTAAATCATTTATGTTTTGATTATCTAAGTATAATGTCCTAAGATTATTGTATTCAGAAGCAAAAAATTTTCAATAGGTAAGTACAGACAGCGTCGTATATAAGTATCCCCCTTGCATTATAATACCCAGCTTCAAATCCCTTTAAATGACCGTCGAGGCGAATGTAGAAGTTTTGCCTTTAAAACATAGATTATATTTGTATAACCGTATGTAAGCCTTAAAATAATTTTGAGTTTTACAATTTTTTGTAAGGATTTATAGCTGGGCGTCTTGTGCAAGGGGGATACTTATCTCTGACGCTGTCTGTACCACAACAAACGTTCTAATTCACATACAATAACGTTGGAACTAAAAGATAGCTGGTAAACTGTTTCGCCAAAACGTTCCAAGCTTATTGAATCATTACAGTAAAACTCTTTAAAAATGTGACGGTGACGGGGAGACATATATAAACTTTACATTTAAATAAAGTTCCACCTGTCCCCCTTTTAGAAACGGGGGACAGATAGCACTTTTTCCCTTCTGTGCCGGGTGACAGTTTAAATCACAAATATTGTGAAGCTAGACAGTTTATATGGAAGAACTATATCAGTTGACGGATTGAGTAAAAGGCATAGTGCAAAACTTGTAAATAATTTAAAGAAATGTAATACTTACAGAGGCTGGTGAATCATCCTCTTCCATGGAGATGATGGCACGCTGCGGGTCTGCACACGGCTGGGAAAATATAAAAATAGGGTGTTAAATTTGTTTTTTTACAGTGAAGTATCCTGCGTAACCAGCGTGTTGGTGTGTTAACTGCGTGTTGTGTTACTTGCATGTTAGTGTGTTTTGTATGTTACCTGCGTGTTGTTGTGTTACCCGCTTGTTGGTGCGTTACCCACGTGTTGTTGAGTTGCCCGCGTGTTGTGTTACCTGCGTGTTGTGTTACCTGCGTGTTGTGTTACCTGCGTGTTGTGTTACCAGCGTGTTGCGTTACCTGCGTGTTTGTGTTACCAGCGTGTTGTGTTACCTGCGTGTTGTGTTACCAGCGTGTTGTGTTACCAGCGTGTTGTGTTACCTGCGTGTTTGTGTTACCAGCGTGTTGTGTTACCAGCGTGTTGTGTAACCTGCGTGTTTGTGTTACCAGCGTGTTGTGTTACCAGTGTGTTGTGTTACCAGCGTGTTGTGTTACCAGCGTGTTGTGTTACCAGCGTGTTGTGTTACCTGCGTGTTTGTGTTACCAGCGTGTTGTGTTACCAGCGTGTTGTGTTACCTGCGTGTTTGTGTTACCAGCGTGTTGTGTTACCAGCGTGTTGTGTTACCTGCGTGTTTGTGTTACCAGCGTGTTGTGTTACCCGCGTGTTGTGTTACCTGCGTGTTGGTGTGGTAGGGCGGCGGCGGCGTGCCGGGCGGGGGCGTGTCGCGTGCCGCCCACTCGCGTGGCGCGCTCGTTCCGCTCACTGATAGCGGCGATGGAATGTGCACGAACGCTGCAGTATTCGTCAATACTCTTACACAACATATTATGAAAAAAAACGTGAAAATGTCGAAAATACGAGGTTCATTACCATTTTAACGAAATGTTTATTTATTTTTTTAGGTTCGTGGAGCATTAGCGGCTTTTGTATCCCTGTGATTTCAGAGACAGTCTAAATATACATGCTGCATAACGCAAACGTAACACGCATAGACTAATTGCATCAAAATTCCCTCATCGCATGTGACAATAAAATATACAAGACTTTACACAACATCCGACCAGAGAACTGAAGTGGAGGTCAGTTAAGGCGAATAGTACACCAGATTCCTTAGATACACATTGCCCACAGATTTTTTCTTTGGGTTGTACAAATGAAACTTGTTTGGATTTAATTAGATTTTTACTACACGTTCATAATGTTACTTTCTAGGTTCTGGAGTTCCGTTTTTTTTTTGTAATTACAAGTAGTAATTTTGAAATCTTCAAAAATGTAGGTACTCGCGAGCGAGAGGGCGAATTTAGGGGTACTATACGCCTTATGCCTACTTGCACCAAACTTTAAAAGTTCCTAACTCGCTTGTCAGTTCTTAACGGTCAGAATCTGGACAGTTAAGAACTACCAAACGAATAAAGTAAATTAAACTAGGGACTTGGACAGTTTGGTGCAAGTAGGCATTATACTTACATTTTGATAAGTCATGGTCCAGTTGTTCCGGCGACGATCTACTCCGCATGTGTAGAATAGGCACACTATTTCTGTTATCCATCTACAAATAAAACACACATTCAAAAATATACTCTTAACACACAACGTTCAAAATTAAATATATTTTTTTATAAGTACTAACGTTTTGGAAGTTTAATTCGGCAAATGCAATTAAAACCCTTCTCTTAAACATTTCATGTTTCTAAACGTTTGAATGTATCTTCTAAGTTGATGCGATTTACCCCAAAAGTGGATACTGTATTGCAACAATGCATAACCATGTGCGTCATAGACTGTAATCGCAAAATAATCGGATTTTTTTTGGCCAATTTTAATAAGCTGTGGTAATTAATTAAATACTTCTTTTAAGGACATTTTTTTGTAAGTACTTAATGTTTTTATTACGCCCAGTCCAAAACCTATGTTGTTTAATTATTTTGGAATTTAATGTTTGAAAGCAAATGTTGAAAAGACAAGTACATACATTCGTTAGTTATTTTGAAATGTTAACACATAGACTGCTGTTAGCTTAGAACGATGTTATGCAACATGGAGCAACCATTAAAAAGTTTCGAAGCACAAAAAAAAAACAAAATGAATAATTCATCAGTGAACCTACTTTATCTATCTCAGTATTATAACATCAACCCAAAATATCCTAGTTTTTTCTTTAAATTAAATTGTTTAGGGTAATTACGTACCTAATAATTTTAACATTGCAAGATCATAAAAAATATTGCACCAAAGCACCTATACCGTGAATGTGGCGATGAATTGCATGAAATAACTAAAACCACAAGCCAAAGGCGCGGATTAAATGGAACAACGAAACTAAACAGTACGGCCTTTATGAAACTGCTAAAAAAATCAAAAAGACTATACTCATTCAAACTAAGTATGGTGTAAAGTAAGAGTCATTATAACAATTTCAACCACTTGCGTAGATACTGACTTTTTATACAACTTCAAAAAGAGGGGGTTATCAATTCGGTTGAATGTTTTTTTTTTATGTTTGTTACCTCAGAACTGTTTTGTTTATAGACCGATTTGAAAAATGAAAAAAACTTTTTTTGTTTGAATACAAATTTCATCAAAATCGATTCAGTAGTTAAGTTTTTATATCCAAATATGTGAAAACGAAATTGCGTATTTTCCTTCTGTGTTGTATTATGTTTTTGAAAAACCTTGATTATTTGATTTTGAATATCAATACAAATGGATAGAAAAGTCAAAACTAGGCGGCTAACCAAATTCTTAGGCAATAAACTTGATTAGATCAGTTATAATGACTCTGTGGGTACCTGCAGCGGCGGCGGCGGCGCATTCACGAGCGGATAGCTCATCTGCAGCGCTATGCTGTTCGGCTGCGGTCCGTCCAGCTCGCCGTCCAGTGAATGGGACGACCTCCTGTACTCCTCGTACGACGGCACCGATTGGGACATCAGGAAGGGAGGGTCGGGTAAGCGTTTGTTGTAGTACTTGGTCTTCGCTAGGGGATTGTTGAATTGATTTACAGGGTTGGGAGTTAGGGGGTTGACGAGGCCTTGGGAAGTGGGGCTGAGTGGGTTGCGCTGGATTGTGCGGGGGGGTAAAGGTGGGGGGGAGTTGTCTAGGCAGGTGGTGGGAACCATTGGGACGGTGTTGTTGTGTATGTGGCGGCGCTTGTTGTTGGTTTCGTCTGAGTTCTGTCGGACTAGAGGTGGCTGGTTTTCTTGCGCCTTCTGCCGCGATTGGCGAAGGTTGCGGAGGCTTTGGCCCGTGAGGTTGCTGAGGGAGCGCGGGAGGCCGCTCAGAAATCCAGTGTTGGGTGTGGGGGAGCCGCTGTTGGATTTTTCCGTCTTCGGGCGGTTTCTCGGTGTTGATGGGAGCTACATCCGATTTTGGTGTTAGGAAGCGGTATTGAGGCGAAAGTTACGGTTTTTTTTTGGGGTGAGGGTTTTTTGGTTTTTGTTTTATGTCTGGTTCTGTGCTTTTGTATTTAGGTACGTATTTTAATAGCTCACATCGATACACATCTAAACATTGACATAAACTTTTCTATCACGTGACACGGTGTACACTTATTTGCAAAAATAATAAACCAATATTTAAACGAATATAAATCGTGATTTACATCTATACAATATACAATGCAGTGCAAATAAAATTGACACGAAAATTAAAATAAAACACTAGTTTGCTAGATAAAGGATATTGACACTGAAGAGTGACGTCACAAAAAAAACATGCAAAGAAGCAGACACAATACAAAACATGAATATTCGAATGGTTATACCCACGACTGGTCCCGGTTTAGCCTGGTTAGTGCCACAAATTAATTGTTGATTACTGTATGGACACAGATGTAGTGTCAGACACAATGAATCTCACTTTCGCCTCCGTATTGTACACTTGCGGTGCGAAAAATCTGCTGTACCAATGATATTTTTTTATCGGTTTTTAACAATCAGAGCATTATTTTAAATTTAAATTTTTAACTGACTACCAAGGAAGGGTTATTAGTATTACATCTTTCAAAAGAGTCTCTTTCTAACGAAGAAACTACAGAGTACTACTTTAAGTTTTACAATAAAAAAAAAATAAGATAAAAAAAAAACGATTTTGTTTATTGTTTACATATTCTATGGGTCAATATCAACAATAAATCACGTGTAAAGGCGCAAAAGGATAAGCATTTAGGACAGCGGTTTATGCTCCACGCTGTTTGCATACCAAACACTTGCTAAGTGTGAGAACCGAACATGGGTCCGATAATTTATGAACAAAGAAAGTTTATAGACATTCTGTACGTTTATCGCATTATTAGTAGCAAAGTATTGCTACTTGGAATATTTTATTCTTTCTTCTTTATGGTTTTGGCTTTTATGCGACGATTTCGTCATAACAAACAATAAGCAAAAGCAATTTGATAAATCAATAATTGTTTTAATTAAATGAAATGATGATTTAAAGTCGACACGATTTGTCGAGTGGCAAGTGTGTTGGACTGCCACGACGGTGTCGCGGGTTCGATTCCCGCTTCTGGACAAGCACTTGTGTGATGAACATCTGTGTTTGTCCTAAGTGTGTTTTCTATGTATTTTATGTATGCATTTTCAAATATTTAAATATTCTATCAGTTAGCTGGTTCCCACAGAACTAGCTCTGCTTAGTTTGGGGCTAGATAAAGTTGTGCGAAATGTCCAAAATATTTATACTTAATTTATTATTTATAAAGATTGCTCTGACGATAGTTTAGATTAGATTGATAGTTAGTTAATCCCATTTTTTTGCACCGCAAGTGTAACTCAAAAATATACACAAAAAATCAAATTACAGTGTCAAAACTCGTATGAATGCAATATAGTAAAACTTGCGAATGATACTATGTGCTATGATTGCCTACTGTGTTTATACTGTGTGAAAGGGTGACAATCACATCACTGGGGGCAAATAATACAACTTAGGGGGCAAATCCTACTAGAAATGTTCGTTTCAGAGGAGATAGTTACTCATACAAGTCTTCTTAGACATGATCTAGTATAGGATATTTCTTCTCTGAAATCTTACTTGCTTGGATAAGGTATTTTAATAATTAATGCAGTACAATAAACTATGTACATTATTGTACATTGAACAAAAGTAAATGATCCAATCAATAATTCGAGTCAAATCATATAAAAAAAGGTAAGAAATAAAAAAAAAAAAACTGGTATCCAAATAATTTTGCGATATGGTTTTTAAGTACCTAACAATGATCACCAATTCCTGAACGCCTATTCCCGATTGTCCCTACCCCCAGTGTTCCTACTAAGAACAATCAGGTTTTTTTCCCCGATTGTTACTACTAGGGGCAAACGGGAAACAATATTCCCGATTGTTTCTGGTTTCCTTCCTCCATGTGGCACTAATAGCAATAATTTTGTCCAACGCCCACTGTGCTACAGTGAGCCTTATCTCAAGGTCGCAAAGTCCATATTCACCTGCGCAGAGCCAGTCATGACGTCGATTTCCCGCTGCAGCGTGGAGCACCTGTGTTCCGCTGATTCCAGCTCCGCAGACTTCCTCACATCTGGCACTTTTAGCAGCTCATCTGGAAATTAAGATAAACCATACAAATATTTGAAAGATGTATGTCTAAGAAAAGATGGATGGACTGTGTGAAAGAGGATATGAACCAAGCAGGCGTGAGTACAGAGATGACGGCTGATAGAGACGAATGGAAGAAGAAGACGTGTTGTGCCGACCCCACCTAAGTGTGGGGTAAGGGCAGGGAGATAAGATAAAAGATAAAGATAAATTTATTTCAACAAGATACTTATGCCATAAATACAATTAAGTATTTCAGATCTAGAGATAGTTAAATAAGATCACGAGATATAATTTATTTTCTTAAGTAGGTAGGTAGTAGGTTATTAATTTATAGGCACACACAAACAGTTATAAAGCTTTGCCTTCCGTGCTAGTTAAAAACTGTGTTACGGCAAGGCAAGCTTCACCCCCGCAAATGGTACATAATTATTATTAGTTAACGCTACGTTAAACTTAGTTTTATACATCGTAGATTAGTCCGAGTGGTTATGCACACCGTTTAAAAATCCATGGGTACAGAAGTATAACAATAAAATGAGTACATAAGTGATTACATGTGTAACTAATAAGTCTAACGTAGGTACTAATACATATAGTACCATATAGATGATGATGGACCTGCATCCCATGGACTGCTAAAAGAACGAACAAGTCGATACTGGAACAACTAGCCATTAAGACCAGGTTGTCAACCGTTTGTTATCAACGTGTCCTTAGTTACTTTGGCCATATAGCCCGAAGGCAACCCGACAATTTCGAAAAACTGGTTGTAGTGGGAAAGGTTGAAGGCAAAAGACCACGCGGCCGATCACCTAGCCGCTGGTCCGACCAGGTCAAGACACTCACGGGACTCCCTGTCTCTGCCGCCCTGAGACATGCAGAAGACAGACAAGCATGGAAGCAGCTTGTCAATCGAGCCACTCAAGTCTTTCAAGACGGGCACGACCTTCAGTAATGAAGTACACGAAGAAGAAGAAGATGACGATGATGTGAAAGATGTGAGGTGAGGTGTTTCCTGCAGGATTCCGTCTAGCTAGATAGGGCACCAAACCAGATATTAAATATTAGCCTCAAACGTCCACTGCTGGACCAAAGACTCTCCCATAAGAGTGCGTTTCCACTTACGCGGAGCTGGACGGATTGGAGAGGAGCGGACCTGGATTGGCCAATCACAGTGCTCGAAGTGGAGTGAAAATGGAATTTCGAGCACTGTGATTGGCCAATTCAGGTCCGCTCCTCTCCACTTCGCCCAGCTCCGCGTCAGTGGAAACGCGCCCTAATACGCCATATCAGAGTTTTGGTCACGTCCCGTTTAACACTTTTGGTCATGGGCAGGCGTGATTTTTGCCATCAGGAATACGCTTATTCACTCGCCTCATCACTTGATTACATGCAGTTAAATTAATGTTTGGATCTTTTTTACGATATCACGACAGCCATTTTGGATCAAAGCGTATATCAGTGAAATGAACTTACTTCTCAAATCCCTAATGTACTTCTGTTCCTTGTCCAGCATGAGGCGCATGGTCTTCGCTTTCGAAGCTTCGAACTGACGTTGCTGTTCCAGCTGAAAAGGGAATTAATGAATTATTTATTGGTTCAAGTGTGGTCTATTCCAGACAGGTCTTCCCAAAATTATAATAGACGCGAAATATTGCATGAATGAATGTTTGATGCTCAATAATGCTGAAACTGACTGCCTGAAATTCGGTTCCTACAAGTATAGGTTTCGCCCGCGGGATGTCGCAGTAAAATTATAGTATCCTTTGTAAGCCCCCACCGACTTTCAGCCATATCGCTTTAGTGGTTTGGGCGTGTTTGAGCAGCAAACATCCGTCTATCCACCCTCACAAACTTTAGCCTTTATTAGCAGTGGAATACGGTTCATATTCCTTTGGTATACCCTCGTCGTGAAAGCCACAAGTCGGTTCAGACTGTATGCATATAATTCGATATCCAAAATTGAGATCTTTAATAACAGTAGACAGATGGCATACCATACAGTGAGATTCGCAATAATTCGCATCATGCCACTTGTTCAAATAGGCGGGCTATGTCAAGGTCACGTGACATTCTTGGATCTACACATGTGTCACGTGACATTCGGGTCTGATCACTACACCTTCTACCGTCTTCTGGAAAAAAGCCGTGTTGGCCGAGTGGGAGGTGTCTCGACTTTCTATCCGAAGGTCGTGGGTTCGAACCTGGTGGTCGTACACCAATGGATTTTTCTGTTTTAAAAGATCTATGTGTGCATTTTAAAACGCGTGCTTAACGGTGAAGGAAAACATCGTTTGGAAACCGGCATGTCATAGAACCTAAAAGATCGAAAAAACATGTGTAATGTGAACGAAAGGAGCCTCTTCGAGGCGCACTTGAAATCATTTCACCACAATGGTTCGAAAGAACTAGTGACACGTTATGAAGAAGCGCACACTTATTCGCTTGCACCCAGGCTTTAGAGAAATTCAGGCTGACTTCGTGAAGCTATCAAAGGTTTAGCGATCTAGAACACTTTTATTACATTGTTATGGTTGGCTAGAAGACTTACGTTGGCAGGTACTGGCGCTGTGATTGGCGTTTTCAGTCTGGAGGTACTCTGTTGCACTGTGAGCACCGTAGTGGGGTTGGCTGAAATAGAGAAGAAGATTATAATAACCTAACCATACCTGTTAACGAAGCTATTTACAAAGAGCAAGTTAAAGAGCATCAAATAAAGAAAATCTCAAGATCCCACAATACCGGAAAACTTGTCTCTATTAACGAAAGTGTCCTGCCAACTATGACATACGGTGCCTTGCCATGGACGCTCACGAAGAAGACTATGTACAGGGTTTGCGTTGCACAGAGCCATGGAGCGAGCCATGCCGGTATCAAATTACGAGATCGAGTTCGTATTACCGAGATCCGGCGTCGGACAAAAGTCCATGATGTCGGAAATAAAGTAATGGGACTACAGTGTACTGGGCAGGACCTTAAATATATATCAGTGGGCAGGACACTTGGCCAGACGAAGTGATGGTAGGTGGAGTTAATAATATTAATAATAACTTTATTTCAGACACAAGAAAAGTACAGTGTAGCTTAACTAGAGCCCATATGATATATATCGTATATACCTAAGAGATTATAACATATATATTCATAAAAACTTATCAATTAGCATGTCACTGGCACTGGGGCAATGACGTGCGCGCGGTGTTACGTATCAGTCATCCGGTGTCCATGAAAGTTGAGAGTCGATCCGTCGGGACTCTCACCATAAATGAGGCGAAGCCCACATTACGGCGAGACTCCAGCGTAAAGCTTTACACTGATTGGTGACCGGCAAAGGAAAATATCGGCGGAAAAGGTCGCAAGATGGCGCGATGGGTCGAAGACATTACGAAAGTCGCGGGCAACTTCTGGATGCGAAAAGCATAAGGCCGGAGAGAATGGCATTTACAAAAGGAGGCATTCATACAGCAATAGGTAGTTAAGTTATGGGTTGGGGATGATGAAGTTAACAGTCTGGGGGAATAGTTATATGCGCCTCTATCTTTTGCCTGAGTTACTTCCCTTTGCACGTCATTGGCCCTGCTTGATATAATTGCATCGTGAATCTTCACCAACCGTTCTTACAATGAGCTCTCTATCGGCACTCTGGTGCACACTCACTAAGGCTTTCATTCCGGGAGTCTCGGTCTCTAAAATTTCGAGAGACCCGACGTTTTTTTATTATTTTCGAGACTCGAAGTTTCGGTACCGGGAATAACGAGACTTTTGATACTTAGAATAATCTTAACAATATTCAGTGTAAAAGTAGCCCGTATAATCTAAAATAAGGATAAGACAAGGTGGTTCAGTCTTATGACTTTAGCCTACCAAAAAAGGACAAATTATAAAAATAAAATTACTGCTTTGGAGTGTGGAACCCATAAAGATAGGATGTACATGTACATGGATGGGGGCGACAGCCGAAAGTATCCGAGATCTGTGGTGGAACCATTTCGAAGAAAAACGCGAATTTTGATAAATTTGAAACATCGAACATCACCGAACATCATCAAATACTGGATTGTAAAGTTAAACTGTGATGTGTTCGCTAATATGCCATAAAATGCCTAAATGCCGATCCTATGAGTGTGCCTATAAGTACTATTGAAATAGTCTCGAAAGTCTCGTTTTTCCCAGGAATTTCGAGACCGCATCGAGTCTCGATTTTATTTCCCTAGTCTCAGAAAGTCATCGAGACTGAAAGCCCTAACACTCACCACGTATCATCTGCACGACTTGCTGGTGCGAGTGATGGTTGACGGGCAGGTTGTCCACTCGCAGGATGCGGTCTCCAGAGCGGAGGCCCGCCCGCCACGCGGCGCCGTGCTCTTTCACTGACTGCACGTATACCGGGTTGTCGCCTGGAACCAGACAGATATACTCCTGGGGACCTTATAGGACCAGCCAGCTGACTTGACACGATTACCGTTGAAAAATATCCACCAATAAACAACGAGAATGATCTCAGTACCGTGTTCATTGGTAATCGTCTTCAAGTGTCGTCACATCGCGGCCAAGTGCAAGTCATAGTGTTTCGAACTTTCGATGCTGTTTATAAATATCTTCGAGGCGCACTTGAAATCCTTTCACCACACTGGTTCACACACGATATATACACGATAAGAAGAAGAAGAAGAATATCACCAGTCAATTATTCAGGGTTCGAGGATATATATCAATGGATATACAGGGTCAGCCAAAAAGTATTTTTAGATTCCTCACACCTGGGTGTAACCGAAAATACCCCATGAATGTTCCGCGATTTTTAGTAGTTTAGAAGTTATGATTTTTTTAATGTGTATTTTCGAATTTACTTCCGGAGCACCTTAAAAAAATCATAACTTAATTAATAGTAAGATATTTTTTTTTTCTCAAACATAATTGTCTTGAATTACTCTTTCATACGTTATAATCAACTACACAACTCTTACTTACTACAAATTCTTCATTACAAATTACTGAAAAAAGGGTCGAAAGTGAAAATTTTAGGTTTGAGTTGAACAGAGTAAAATTTTCAAAATTTTCGCAACAGTACAAAATTGTTGTTTCATAGGTTCAAACTACTTTTAAAAACTTTAGCACTTTGTTAACTTGCCAAATAATAAAAAAAATGTTGCTCTTAATAGCGGCGTTTTCCCTGAAAGAAAACGCATATTAAATACTTACCTTAATATTAAGCTTTTTGCTTATAGAGAACAGCATTTGATTTTCCGTTCGAGTTAGTCAAGTGCTGATAGTCCATTTCCACCGTAAGTGGCGCCACCTAGCGGCTTTGTGTGGTATTTTTATGTCTACCGATAATGGCCGCTCAATTACTTCTCATTGGCTTTTTATTACGTATTTTCACCAGGCAGAAATCAAACTAAAGCTTAATATTAAGGTAAGTATTTAATATGCGTTTTCTTTCAGGGAAAACGCCGCTATTAAATACTGTACCGTTAATATTAAGCTTTTTGCTTATAGAGATTCTGTTTGCTATCGCCTGGTGACGCCATTTGCAACGTGAAATTTCAGGTTCTTATACGCCAATGTGATGATTTATTGTAAGTTCTTAATAAAACATAAGTTATTATCATTTTTCAATATGAACCTGTAATAAAGTATATGAATTATGATATTTTGTTTGTTTTAATAACAATCATTGTATTTGCTACGTTAAACATAACTCGCAACTTACTGTCTTATGTAATAAGTATAGGATATAGGATATTTAAATACTGATTATGACAGACCTTCAGCGAGGTCAAACAATATTTCAGAAACCACTGTCTGAGGTTGGTTACTCTCATAACACATTTTCAGGGTTACTGCGTTCACAGCTTCGATATAATTATCATTCGGTATACTTGCTACACAGCCATGTGTGCCTAATCAGTTTTGTTCGATACCTTCGAAATATAAGTGAACATTATTATTTACAAATGTATTGTAGTATTTACTAGCATAATACTTCATACTAATTTAATTAAACTGTATTTAAAATACAAATACTTTGTTTCGAATCGAATGAGAGTGATTAAGTTATTAAGTTAAATCAATTTTATATATTTTCTCAAAAAAAAAGTTTAAAAACAATTTCACATTGCCTTCCTCTCTATATTTTTTTTTTTTATGTGGTTATAATAAACTAGAGGAAAAATAATAAAAATAATCAATGTAATATAATATAATGTTATAGTTTTTTAAAATTATTAGCGTGATGATAATTGGGTGTGTCGACACTATCCAATTATTCGTAATTCCAGTTAGGTAGTTTAATATTATTAAGAGACACTTCTATTATGCTTCCAATGCAGTGATTTTGATCACTGTATCAAGTTAAGTAGATACAATAACATTAATTACTAGACAATTACCGAATCACCTAGTTTAGGTAGCTATTTGGCAAATTAAATGTTAGTGATTCTAAACGAACCTCTTCGAGACGCACATGAAATCCTTTTACCACACTGGTTCGAAAGAACTGGTGACACGATAAGAAATTATTATATTGCAATAGTCAACAATAACAACAAGCGTTAAGGAAAATAGGATAGAATTGTAGATATAGAATTGTAAGTATTGATTCATGTCAGTTATGCCAAATGACAATTTTTCATTGATGTATACCTTTAACATCAGTTTATTATCCTACTGCGTTTACTCATAAAACTAAGAGTAACGTTAAAAGTTATCATTATGGGAAGGATTCCAGAATCGAGAAATCATGTGAGCTGACAAGTCAGCGTCCCGTCATATCGTTATAATGAATGAGAGCCAATCTTTGTTTGCAAATGTTCGCTAGATGATATTAGGATATTATGTCATTTCAGTTGTTTTGTTGTTGTTCATTATAACCATAACATTTTATTTTTCATGAACAAAGTTTAATCAATTAAAGATCGAACGTAGTCGGTATGCAATCGCTTGCGAAGTTCGTTTGATAGCTAACGATGATAAGATATTGGGCAATAAGATATTGGGCAATCAGTATGTTGGGTTAAGTGATTTGATCTTGCCTATTAAGCAACTCAATAAAGACATGAAAAATTAAGTACCTGCCTAGGTGCAGTCGTTGCCATTCGAAATATTTGATATTTAGGTACTATAGATATAGTTCACTTTAAATACATAATATAGTATATTTCATATACCTACTAACTAGGTATAGGTATAGCAACTGTTTAAATAAACTAGTACTAGTTAAAGGCAATAATATGTTCATGTACAGAAAATTCTTATCATTCGAGCCAGATAAGTGTCTGCTTAGACTAATGCGACCATGTTAATTTAAAACTTTTATAATAAGCTCAAACACTATTTAGTTCATTTGTAACTAAGGTTTGACGTACATTTATATTGTAAGTCTGAAGCCTTTGGGAGGCTTATTTAGAACTCTTGACAACAGAGCCAAACACTCAATTAGGAGAAAACGATTGTAGTTTACAGGCATGCTATTTTGTATCATGCTCTAGTCAGTGTTCATTGTTGAACAGGGTTAATTGATACGGTACCTACTTCCGTAGTTTACGTACCTATATTACGATTAAGAAGATACACAGGCATCTAGTGCATTTATGTTAATTTGGAGGCGACAGCTTAGATCTCATAAAGTACCTACTGACAATATTTGGAAATAATATTTTTGATAAGAGTGATATCGATAAGTAAGTAGGGTACTTACTTGCTCGTTTTTTTTTTTTTTTTTTTTGAAACGTTTAATATTACGATACTTTACTAAAATACAAGGTTCGAGCCAATAATGGCTAAGCAAGGGGCAAGACGAGCACTTGTTGTCATTTAAATAAACAATTTTATTAAAAATACCATGAGGGTATCTGATAAAAACATTACGTAAGTAGTTCATTTCTCGAAAGAGAGTTGAAAAAATATCTCACAATTTCTAGCCTAAGTTAAGATGAATTTATAGTATGCTGTAAACTATTTTATAATTATAAATTATTGATATTTTTTATCCTAAACAAGGACATTCCTTCATTACGTGCTATCGAGCACACAAAGTTCCATTATTTTGGTGCTCTTACCGTGAGTTGAGTCACCCATAAGTTTAGTAAAAAGAGTGTACGAACTGGGAAGTAGCCAATACAACAGTCTTGCGTAACTTCTTTGGGAATCTTGTGATTCACTGGTAATGTTTTGCCGCTTCAATGCGTACCTACGCTACTATTAACATTCCCTGGTAAACCTGGTTATACAAGCATTACAGAACCTAAAATTAAGTTGTTTGCAAATCGTTGATGCCTTGCAGTGAGCAGGTATCCAATAGTTCTATTGTGCCTATTTGAGTCTGGTTTATGAAAGCAGTACGGGCTCGACATCAATATTTAAGATGGAGCAACCGTTTTAAAACTGCCGATGTCTTGTCGTAGACAGAAACATCTATAGATTTCAATGTAGGTACTGGAACTATGTCCTTAAAAGCTAAACTTTTATACTTAGATCTGTTTGCAGCTTAAGGTTTGCCAAGAACAAATGCATCCGGTTAGACTATACAGTAATGTAGGTAGTGGAACACTACAAGGTAAAATATTATAAAAGTCTTGTCATTAAATCAATACTTGCTCCTCACCCTCGAGATGGGAGCTCCAATCTGTCGGCAGACAATCTGTCGACAGATTGTTAATGCCTTGCCGTCAGCAGAGACATCATAAACACTTGACTCGTTGTAGGTACTTACTTTAATAGTGTACGAAAGAAAATAAACACTATCTACACCCCGGAGGTTAGTTTTAATCTGTTCGCAGATTGTTTATGCCTTGCGTGAGCAGAGACATCATAAAAACTTGAATCAAAGTCGGTACTTTAATAATGCACGAAAGAAAAATAAATACTTTAAATACTTATATACACCCCCCGGACGTTAGCTTTAACCTGTTGGCAGATTAATGATGCCTTGCGTGAGCAGAGACATAAGATTAATTTCCATGTACAGTAAATTAAAGCAGTTTAACATCTCTCAAATTTTGTAATTACTCAAAGTTCCCGAAATTGAAATCCGCGGAGAATTCATAATATATATGTTTTTTAAAATTATACATGTCTTGCTTCAGACACAGTACATCTTTTGTAAAACCATAGGTTACCCTAATGTTAAGCTTTTATTGTTACTTACAACCTAGAAAATTACTGCGTATTCAAATCAAAATTACTGTTCTAAGGAGGTGTGACTCAAAATTATTTGTGTGAGGGCTTGCTTGGTGGTAGAAATGATTTCTACAACAAATCCAAATAATTTTGCAACATTATTTAATTTCAATAAAAATCGGGTAAGTAGTCGAAAAACAATTAAATTTTATTGCTCAAATCTTACGGATTTTCTGAAGAAAACCTATTTCTCTTGAATAGGTATGATACCTACTCCCACAACGTAAGGTGCATGTACTTATACGTATTTTTCCCCTTTTTGTTTGCTAGACAATGCCACCTGGAGTGGTCTAAATGAGAATTGTGTAGGAATATTTACATACTAACCAAAAAACATCTAAACGATTGAACCTACATTAGAACTAGTCATCGGATTTTTGGAACAGACGGTTCCTATGTCAATGGCTTTTCGACAAAAAACTTCGTAGAACAGTTAAGTACTCAAGTTCATAGTATCATTAAAACGTTCGTAACGTTGTTTAATATGAAAGTTTATTTCTTTAGTAATAGCACCAGTCGTGGACTTGCGTACTAGGAAAATAAACGTTGAACCACTGACCCGAAAAGACTATTAGAATCACTTCAACAAAATTTAAAAAAGTTTGCGTAGCTCACCGATTTTCATGAATATAGTGCACTCACGCGCAGAATCCTGCTCGGATAGTTCGACGAGCTGCCGTTAATAGGGCTGCATGACCTGCAGCTTGAGCTTGATAGCTATATAGGTAGCTTGTAGCGCAAATTCACGCTATCTAGATCAATAAATTTAAATTTAAACACTTTTTCTTATGTAACTGGGGAATCTCATCAAGTGTTTCTGCTACACAAACCTGGGCGGATGGACAATATCTTTATCTTTATTTTGTATACACATACATGTTATACCGAACGGAATAAACCGTTAAATAATTCAATTTAATAAAGCCATATCGGCTACATTAAGAAAAGAGGGTACTTACATTTTCCCCTTTGCACTTTTTAAACACTTTATTTCTTTTTCGAATGATAGTTTCGAATTCGATATTGAAAACTTATAATAAGTATGGAACAGTCCTAGGTAGGAGCTGTTCGGACGTGTTAACTCGGCGGAATACAAAACGCCAATGAGAAGTAATTGAGCGGCCATTATCGGTAGACATAAAAATACCACACAAAGCCGCTAGGTGGCGCCACTTACGGTGGAAATGGACTATCAGCACTTGACTAACTCGAACGGAAAATCAAATGCTGTTCTCTATAAGCAAAAAGCTTAATATTAACGGTACAGTATTTAACAGGCAATTTTACGATGAATTTGGCACCGAACTAAGTCAGGTGAGGTTGCCATCCCAATGCGTCTACGGACATCTGGTTCACAAGAGCCCAGGTAAATAAAGTTGTTAACTATTTCTAAATTCATTAATGTATAATAAACCAAACTTTTTTAGAGTAAACTGTTTTTTAATGTATCACTGATTTTTTTAAATTGGAGATTATTAGACTACTTTTGATGATACCTTACAAATGATGTAGACCATAAAAACTAAATAAATAAGGTAAAACTTTTTTTTCGGACAAATTTTTCCTTTACGCATGCTCACCTAACTAATTTCGGTGCCAAATTCATCGTAAAATTGCCTGTTAAGAGCAACATTTTTTTTATTATTTGGCAAGTTAACAAAGTGCTAAAGTTTTTAAAAGTAGTTTGAACCTATGAAACAACAATTTTGTACTGTTGCGAAAATTTTGAAAATTTTACTCCGTTCATCTCAAACCTAAAATTTTCACTTTCGACCCTTTTTTCAAGAATGTTGTGTAGTTGATTATAACGTATGAAAGAGTAATTCAAGACAATTATGATTTTTTTAAGGTGCTCCGAAAGTAAATTCGAAAATACACATTAAAAAAATCATAACTTCTAAACTACTAAAAATCGCGGAAAATACATGGGGTATTTTCGGATAACACAACAATCGTACCCAGGTGAGAGGAATCTAAAAAAAATTTTTTGACGTCACTTTTTGGCTGACCCTGTATATCAAGATAACTATCCGATATATATCCAACTAAAATATCCGACATTTATCATAAATATCCAATATTTTGATATTTATAATAAATATCGGATATTTTCGAACCCTGCAATTATTATTATAAGTTAACACATGAGAATTATATGTACAATGTGGCTATCATTACAATACGCAATGAAGCGCTTTTGAACTTGCATTTAGGTCTTTATTTCCACTCTTTTTTGATCTACTAGTACATCGGTGCTTAAAAACTTGCCGATGCTTCACATTATTGTTTTTGGTGGAATATAGGAATACATAGACTGATAATGTATATCAAAGAAGACCTTACCTGACACCTTCATCCCGTATCCATGCTCGTCCCTGATGACGGTGACGGTGAGTAGATCGTCGCCGCCGGGTGACCCCGTCCCGCCCAACATCACCTGCAACCAACAACACACAGTTGATGAAGGATTCTCAGAGGAACCAGGAGTTGGGTTAGGTGTTTAACCATGTAGCCCCATCCCGGCATCGCACAGACCTCGTACGCCGGGGATGTCCTTAATATTCCGGGACATCCCTCGCCCCCACAAAGGGGTGACCGAGGGGTCCGCCACAGGCGGACAATCACTGACAGGGCCGCGCTCGAATCCAACCGGGAACCCGTGACCCTGTCAAGTGCCGATGCGCCGTCAAACCTCTCGTCTGATGACGAGTGGTTTGACGACGCATTGGCACTGAGGTGATTGAAGGAATATCAATAGGTTTTTAGTCGGTGTGCCCTGTGTGGTGAGCCCGACATAACCCTTTGGCCCTAAAGGGTATGCGTAATTGCATTTTCCTATGTAAAAAAAATGGTGTTTAACCATGTGCTACTTATTTTGAGGTGATTAGAGTGAATGAGGGGCGGTGCATACGAGATGTGGAAGGAGAAGCGCCGTCCAATATGAGAGGGATTGTATCGTCAGTTGGGTCGCGGAAGGCTTTTGTTCCCGTGGCCCAGCAAGATGGGCGAGAGAGAAACACCGGAGGGGTTTTAGTGGGCATTCCGTCCTCCCATGAAGGCGGCGAGTCCCACATAACTCCGATCCCACATAACCGACCGGTTTATTCGTAAATGAATTTACCCTCTGAAGACAAAAAAAGGTGTTTAACCATGTGAAATTGTTATGTTAAGGTGCTGCCACACTGCTGTTTAAAAATGTTTACAAAATATGTTAGTAAACATTTGTTAAGAAACATACGATCACAATGTTAGAAAATGTTTTCATGTTAAATAATGTTAGCAATCATTTCTAAACTAGTTAACAAATTGTAATGGTAACAAAATAAAACATTGGTTATCATTTGTTTATAAACATATAATCCAAGCCATAGCAGGGTATGCGGAGAGTGCAGGGCCGATTTTTCAAATGTTATTAAATGTATGTAAACATTTTCCATCAGTGTAGGAGCACTTAAAACATTTAACAATTCCTAAAAGAATGTAACAATTCCTAACATTTGTTAATAAATGTTTTAGTGTAAGAAAATGTTCGAATTCATTTTTTAACAGCAGTGTGGCAGCACCTTTATAGACTCAGACCATCACGATAATCCAAACCAAATGTCTTAAACCTGACTGGTTGCTCCAACAATACACGCAATAGAGCCAGATCGAAAAGCATCAAGGCTCATCAGAACCCTGATAATGGTTTTCTTAAACCCAACACAAAGAAAGGGTTTCTGACCATTACATCAATAACACTTGGCCACGGTAGGAAGGAAGCAATAAACGTACGGCATGATGTCATAGCGCGTGCTTTAGATGAATGGACCAGAATCGCGGTGACCGCACAGAACTAGACCGCGAAGGTTTTGATATTTTACATGAAGATATTTAACAGATCTTAGAGTATATAAGAAGTTTTGTAAGCTCTGTAGGTTCTATAGCTACATAGATTATACAGTATCATTATGAGGACCGTGAAAAAGCATTGTTGGCCGAGTGGGAGGTGCCTCAACTTTCGATCCGGAGGTTGTGGGTTCGAAGCCAGCCGTATACCAATGGATTTTTCTGTTCAAAAAATCGAAGTGTGCAGTAAAACACGTGCTTAACGGTGAAGGAAAACATCTTGAGGAAACCGGCGTGTAATAGAACCTAAAAAGTTCGAAAACATGTGTCGAGTGCACGAAAGGAGCCTAATCGAGGCGCACTTGAAATCCTTTCACCACCCTGACACGATAAAAAGAAGATTATGAGGACTTTGCAGGTGGTGAAACCAAAATCTATCAGCTAACATTTCACTCAAGATCAAATGAACAGTTTTGGCAACGGTCCTTGACAAAGCAAATGTACAGAATTTTGTCGTTGCCTTTGGCTGCGTAATAGCGTTTGGAGGGAAGAAATTGTCTATAAGTGGCTGTCAGGCGGTCAGGCATCATCATAATCAGGGTTGCTTGGATTTATCGTCGTGCATAGAGTTTGGTTGATCAAGCATGAATTGAATATTAATTGGAGCAAAGTTCTGAGATGATGCGTCTCTCAGAACTTTGCTCCAATTAATATTCAATTCATGCTTGATCAACCAAACTAGCAAGAAGGTCAATACCTATAATACCAGCAGAACCATCTTGTTGATGATGATTGAAAACCGTCAATATTTACTTTTTAAGAAAATATTGTCGGAAACTTACACATGAAATATTTCAGCCATCTCTCAACATAATTACTAAGGTATAGCCGTATTTACATTAGTAAAGAACTAGGGCGGCCCAAATAGCCTAATGAAAAACTAATTCGGAGAACCCATTTTAGATGTTAAGCGACATGGATGTGAAGAGCCAAAATGGGAGAATTTGCATACAACATAATAGACGACCTTAGTGAATTGTATGAGGACAAATTAAGAATAGCTGAAATTGGCAAATGATAATTGTACTGAATAGGAAACAAATTTTGGAATAAAGCTCATTTTACGTGAAAAATGTAACTTTTGACTCGATAGGTGTTGAAGTGATATGAAATGAAATGAGATTTTATTTGCCTAAAGTATTGTTATTACAAGGTCTTATATAAATATAGTATCACATACTTCGTCGGTAGTCGACATGCAAATTTTTTACTTATAATGAAAGATGAGTTTTAAAATGGATATAAGGTGTGCTTTCGAATGTCACGAATTCTCTTCGATACAAAACTACGAAATACTTTCAACGTCTAGTCTAGTAAGTAAAGTACTATTTTGGTTTGTGAATAATATAAAATACAATATTTATCAGCTACCGAATTGAATGAAAGGAAGCCTAAAATGTTCTCGAGTAAAAGAAAACACAATAACATCATCACTTGAGTAAGAAACGAGATCAAATACATGAATGAAACACGGTGAATCAAACGTACGACCGTTACAAGATACAAACCAACTAGTTTTTATATTTGTAAACAGGAAAAGCCAAATGGATGCAGAAATAAACCTTATACCATTTTTATAGAGGTTTGATGTCAGGTAGACGAAGTCAAGCATTACATTTATTACTGTCTGGTAGTAACAAAACGATTTATAGAATTTACATTATCGTAAAAGCAATAGTAATATTAAAATAGTTAAAGTATGTGTTGGTCCTTCAGTTCAATGTTTTGATTGGCAATTTTATCGGGTATAACCAATATATTTTGAGTCTGTGTGAATGCGGCATGAAGAATAGCATAAGCATATTTATCTACTATGCTGCTGTGTAATGGGGTATTTACACGGGTGACAGAAGCCGCACGATTTTAGCCGCACGGCGAAAAACGACTGTCTAATCTAAGGCTATACCTAGCCAAATTGCCATTTAGACGGTCGATTTACGCCGCGCGGCAATAATCGTGCGGCATTAGTCACCCGTGTAAACCCCGCATAAGGCACACCTACAGTTTGGTAATCAGTGTTGGGCGAGTGGAAGGTGCCTCGACTTTCAATCCGAAAATCGTGATTCGAACCCGGTTGGGAGTCTCTATGTGTGCATTAAAACACGTGTATTACGGTGAAGGAAAAAATCGTGAGAAAGCCATAGTCATAGAACCTAAAAATTCGAAAACATGTGCCAAGTGCACGCAAGGAGCCTCTTCGAGGCGCACATGAAATCCTTTCACCACATTGGTTCGAAAGAACTAGTGACACAATAGGAAGTAAGCAGAAAATAAGTTTTCTAGCTGTTTTTGACAATCTGATGAAGACAGCAGGATCAAGATTTGACGATCAGCGGAAGTAACGTCTTTCAATTCTTAGAATGTTCGCGACGAAGACGCGGCGGTGGCTTAGCGTTTATTTCCTTACTGTTACTTTTATCGTTGGGAGCACAGCACAGATAAGTAGAAGGCTAGCCAGACTAATGCTTTTTTTTCGTTCTCCAAAGTTCGCATTCAGCTTTCTGTTATAATAACAATATGCTCCCGGCAATATCAAATAGAGCACGCCTTATTTGCCTAATTTCTGTAGGCCATCTCATCCAATTTTGTAAAGTTAAGATTCGTAACTTAGTCGGCTTTTTTCCGAGTTTCAAGAAGTTCTTTATGTATTAAAGAGAGCAGTTCAATTTGTACACCAGTGTTGTACGAACAAAATTACCTTGGTTAGATTTACAAAGCGTCTAGGACGTTTCTATTAAAACGGACGGCCCCATGAAAACAAATTATTTTCACAGGCCACATCAAATTTAACACAAACGTGTCGTTTACATAACAAGCGTGATTCCTAGAACGTCACAGAATAGCGTGTTACAGTTTGGCAACGAAGCAGAGCTGCCCAGGCGCAGTAGGATAGCAAGCAGTAAGACCACTTCTTCATTTGAGCTAGGGAATAAATTTATCAAATTTAGATAGATAGAAAATGCTTTATTGCACAAGTAAAAAACAAGTACATTGGCGAACTTAATGCTAAAATTTCAGGACAATAGAGGAGTCGTTAGGCGTCGATGACGCACGGCTAGTTTACAAGCTGCAAGCCGGCGAGTTTAAAAGCTAGCGAGTGAGCGAGTTAGCTTTCGGGAAGGATTGTCAACTAGCAGATTGTAAAAAAGGTCATTTTTTTTTTATTGGAGATAGACCTTCGATTGACCACAATCTCACCTGATGTTAAGTTTAGATGTGGCCGACGATGAATCTAGAAGCGACCTGTTTACTCGCTTCTTGAAAAGACAAAGTAGTTGTCCGGGAAGACAGAAGCGGGTATGACACGGGGCGAGTTTATAAGCTACACGCGAACTCGCTGGCTTGTAGCTTGTACAAAAGCCCTGTGTCATCGACGCTTTAGAGAAGACTGGCTAATGTTGAGGCGTTTCGACAAGGCTCTCACTTTTACCTAAAGCTAGAAGGCGTCAATCAAGTGTCGTTACTGTTTAATAGAGCCCAAATACTGTGTCAAGTGTATGCAAATGTGTCCACGTGATTATGACAACCAGCTTATTGATCCTAATTATATTACTGCACACAACATACATTTAGTCGTTATAGATCTATGGATAGCTCAGAAGTCAAACCTATACTTAGAATGCCTAACCCTTTTGAACGAGTGTATCCTAAAAAAAAATCTGCATTGAATCTTTTCATCCACAACCAAA
This sequence comes from Lobophora halterata, assembly GCA_932526365.1. NCBI lineage: Eukaryota > Metazoa > Arthropoda > Insecta > Lepidoptera > Geometridae > Lobophora > Lobophora halterata. The sequence goes on along the minus strand of OW052027.1, from coordinate 6,902,905 downwards.
TAAGTTTGACTACAAAAAGTTTTATTAATTCAAATAGAAGACTATTGGAGCTTCACAATAGGATACCTAGAAAGCCTTGGCACTTGAACTTGGCTGTCTCTTATACACTAAAACTAGGCACTGAAACAAGGAGTTTATGTGATTAAGGATCCTAAAATAGATTTGGCCCTATAAAAACCAGATGGATAATAAAGATTTTACAAAGACTAGTACGTTTTCAACCGACTTCAATTGGACTGTTTTAGTGACCGTAAACACCTCTGACTAGTAACAGGGAAGCAAAATACGCAATTTCCTTTACTTACTTCTGAGTCTAGGTGTTTCTATGTATGTACCAAAAAAAAGTATTTATGTAAGTATGTATTCTATCAGTTATCCGGTTCCCATAGTTCAAGCTCTGCTTATTTAGGGCTAGATATAGGCCAAAGTTCAGAACCAATTTTCATAATTTTTCAAATCGGTTTATAAACAACAAAGTTCTGAGGTAACAAACATAAAAAAACTCCTCCTTTTTTTGAAGAAGGTTGAAAAACTCGCGCCCTTTTTCCGAGTAGTCGGTTTAGGAAGTTAAAGCTAGTAATTTGATAAAGGTAAATCTGATATAAAATAAGTTCTGAGGTAACAAACAAAAAACCCAACCGAATTGAAAACTTCTCCTTTTTTATAAGTCCATTGAAAAACTCGCGCACTTTTTCTGTAATCTGTAATCGGTAGTCGGTTAAGAAATTTAAATCTAGTAATGTGATAAATGTGAATGTGATAATGTGTGTGGTGTGCATCAGGCCATGTGCTAGTTCGTCACAGTTTTATTTCCATTTCCATACTCATCCGACAGTGGGTGGCTATGGTCGGATAAACACACTGACGCAATTCAGTTACCGACCATGACTGAAGAATCCATTATTGGACTCAAAATGGAACTCGTGCCTTGGGTTTAGAGTAATTTAAGTACTGGAAGGCTGTTACCTTAATTTTCTCAGTTACTTGGGATTAAGAGATCGCTAATAGCAACAAGCTTAAAGTTTAAAAAAATCTGAAAACCCGACTGCGAAATAATTATGCATTTATTGTTAATTCATTATTCCAAATTAAATGTAATCATATAACTTGTACATACTTTTGTAATCTCCCTTAAAATACCTTCAATTCGATACCCTACTCGATAGGTTTGGTAAACAAAAAATTATTAACGACTTACTGATTAAGGGGAATCCTCAAATCCGTGTTTTAAAATTAACTCTACTAACTTAAAAACACGTATAAAATCTAAATTAAAGTATGAAACCTTTGACTTTTTTTGTTGACGAAATCAAAAAACATGGACGAAACGAATAGTGTAAAGAAATTACTATAATACGGCGTACTTTTTGAGTATTTGTCCGAATCATTTTGTATGGAATTCGGATTTGCGGATTGGCCTTAAGCTCCAAAAATCCGTCATTTTGATAGTCCGTCTAGGAACACTCGGATGATTGAGACGAATCTAACGATACCTTAACTGTCAAAATCCATCCAGCCGTTTGGAAGATACGAGGTAACCCAGAAATTTACTAACATACATAGCAGATACGCGCGAAAAACATAACCCTTCTTTGGCAGTCGAATAAATACATGGTAAAATAAAGCTTCAATAAAACTTACATTAAACTTTTTATACAGGACCATCATCCGTCGAAAGAAAAAATCAAAACAATACTTTAACGAATCCAGTTTACAACTTCATGGTGATTAGGAACGTCAATCACTACCGTCTAGCAGTTCAATACTGAATCCCAGCATATCATTTCACCCCTTTTTTGCACCCCTATCATAATGCAGAAATATTGACCTACATCACGCATCTAGACGCGTTCAGGTTGAGGGAATTCAATTAGTTATGCTAGGAATGGCATCCAATTAACGGTAGGATGGAGGGATCCAATTGGAGCTTGAATTTTCCAATAGATTGCCTATTGCTGACAACTCGGTTGAAAGAATACTACATAGCTTGGACAGCTCTTTGTAATTTTATTAAATGAAATTAATAATTTTATTAGTCTCAGAAAGTATTTATATTAAGCGTTATTAACACGTCTTTTTACACGCTACACGCCAGCGACTTTGCTTATAGCGTGTAAAGTCGTCCGGTGTCATCGGCGTTTTGACAATCTGCTTGTTGACAATCCTTCCCAAAAGCTAAAACGCTCACATGCTTGCTTTTAAAAACGCCAACACTCAGCGTGTACAAAAGCTTGTGTGACACCGACGCTTTAGCTTTTGAGAAGGATTGTAAAAACGCCTATGACACTGGGCGACCTTACACGCTACAAGCGTAAACGCTGGCTTGTAGCGTGTAAAAAAGCCGTGTGTCATTGTACTATTACAGCCTATAATAATATAAAATAGAAGAAGTACTTTTATTTACTAGTGCGATACGCAATCCAATAGTCTCAGGAAACTCAATAATTATTAGCTCCCCTGTCAGTTGTCGTCATGTTGTGCCATAAAAGTAAGCACTTACGATTGCAGCACCACCACTTACTATCTGGCTAGACTTACTAAAAGCCCATTACTATTCAGGTATTCCTCGCGCCAGCCGCGCCAAGCGCCATCAATGTTATTGCAACTTGAAAGTAAGTTGGCATTAACTTGGATAGTGGATTCCACGTGGTGATTGGTGCCTGCATACCCTCACGCAGACTGCATCGATTCCCGCACTGCGCCAGACGAAGCGCCGCCAGTCGAGGCTCCAAATAAAGATCTTATCTGAACCTCACTCACTACTCACTAGGGTTGTAATAAAATTGTAACTTTGAAAATGAAGTTATCATATCTACTAACTTAAAAACACGTATAAAATCTAAATAAAAGTATGATACCTTACTAATTTTATGTTGACACAATCGGAAAACATAGACGAAACGAATAGTGTGAAGAAATTACTATAATACGGCGTACTTTTTGAGTATTTGTCCGAAACATTTTGTATTGTTTTTTTCGGATTTGAAAGCTTTATTGTTTTATTCAGGAAGGAAAGCTAGATAAAGTAAACTTAGATAAAACTTCAAGTTATGAGCGTGATATATGTTTCGATTATCAGAAAATCTAAAGTAAAAAAATTATTCATCGACGGATTTGATTTTTTAACCGACTTCAAAAAAGGAGGAGGTTATCAATTAGATTGATGTTTATTACCCTAGAACTTTGTTGTTTATCGATTAGAAAAATTACTTCCAGATTGGTCCCATAATTTCATGAAAATCGGTTCACTTCTTCGGTTTTTAAATCAAAATAACTGAAAAATATACGTCATGAAAAGTAAACGTAATTGCGTAAGAAATTTCATGAAAATCGGTTCAGTACTTTGGTTTTCCAATCAAAATAACTGAAAAATTTACGTCATAAAATCAAACGAAATTGCGTATTTTGCTTCCCTATGACTATTCAGTGAGACTTTTACGGTCACTAGAACAGTCCAATTGAAGTCAGTTGTAGGATGTTTTTGTAAAACCTTGATTATCTTGTATTCAATCTAAAAGCATCACATCACATCACATCACATCCTTATTTTGCGCTGTAGCGGCGACACAGCTGGAAATATCCGACAATTTTTCTCATGCTGGTGCCAAAATAATTTGGCTTTCAGTGAGACGGTTAACGGCGACATCTATCATAATAGAATTTCTATATTTTGGTCGCGCAACTGTGATCATTCCGCACTGTGATTTAATTTTATTTCTCCGAGCTATTTCTATGGGCTTACTCATATTTTCTATTTTGTTCAGACCTTTCTGTCACGTGAAAAAGATTGATATAACAGATAGATAATATAGATATTCTTTACTGTAAACCAAAACTTATGAATAAATCCTAACAGAAAATATTAATCAAAGTTTTACAAAAACATACAACAACCGACTTCTTCTAGTGACCGTAGGCACCACTGACAAGTCACAGGGAAGCAAAATACGCAATTTTGTTTAGTTCGACACCATATTTTTTTCAGTTATTTTGCTTTAAAACTTAACTAATTAACCGATTTTGATGAAAATTTATTTAGGACTATAAATATAAAAGGGAATATAAAATTATTTACAAGTCAGTTAATGAACAACAAAGTTCCGAGGTAACAAACATAAAAAAAAAACATTCATCTGAATTAATAACCTCCTCCGTTTTTGAAGTCGGTTGAAAAGTACGATGTGCAGTATTATTGCTAAGAAGTAATTCCTTCCAGGCATTAATGGAGATTCTTCATACAACAAAGATACGAAGTGAAACCACGAAACTGCTTCATCTATGTATTAGATAATTTTCTTTTTCTGGATTTACATTTCAGCAGTTTCCAAGGTCATTCACCCCATTAACGAACCATTTACCAGACACACCTATTTCCACATAACAGTAATAACACATCCATAGCGCTACATTTGGCGCTGCGCAGGGGAATTATTGTGAATTCTTTCACGTTCCGGCTAACGTGACTTGACCCGCTTACGCTTCACAGTTCGCCGATTTAACTATAAATACAACATTTATGCATATTCATAACTTATAAGTAGAAACTATAATTTCATATAAGGACTATACGATTGATATCAATCAAAAATTAAGGCTTGACCAAACCAACGCGTTCAGCTCGCGTCCGCGGCGGCGTGCGCGGTGGCGTTCAGTTGTTTTTAGAAAAATGAAAACTGTGTTTTTTTAGATTTAAAGAATGGTGGTAACGGAATAATTATAAATGAGGTCCACAATTACCCTTTGCTATATACGTCTCATTCTGAATATAAAAATAATAGAAAAGAGGACCAGGTATGGGACGAAATAGGAACGAGAATCGAGACTCATTCCTCTTCGTCTTCAATAATAGCAGACAGAAGTAAAACTTCTTCAATTTCACTATCTGTATCAGACAGCATTGTAGTGATGAAACTCTTAGTAGATTTTCTCTTTTTTTACACTATTAAAGTTATTAATGAATAACACCTACCTAGAGTAATTAAAAACGTATGTGCTCTACCGGCAGGTCTTTAATAGACCTGTACAAAGATCTTAGTTCTTAATTAAATTAGAGAGATTCTGTATTTTTATAACAAGTTGTAAACTTAGTATTAAGATCTTTTTTGGGTAATAAACTTTATCTTATCTATCTTAACTCCAGCCTGGTTGACGCCTGAAGAAACGCGACAGTGTGGACAACTTTAGCACGCACAGTAATCGCCACCGCGGACGCGAGCTGAACGCGTTGGTTTAATCAAGCCTTTAAATGTTTTGGCTTTAGGCAGCCTGGAAACTCCTGACATCAAAGCTTCTAACCAGCTAGATGTCGATTCACTTTAAATCGTCGATAACACACGGCTTTTTTACCAGTTTGAAAGCTAGTAGTATATTATATATATATATATATGTAGTATGTTAGGAAGGATTTTCAACATGGTTGTAAAAACACCGATGACACAGGGCGAGTTTACACGCTTCAAGTGAACTCGCTGGCTTGTAGCGTGTAAAACCGTGTGTCATCGATCGATCGCTTTAGACTGCCAAAATACTTCGCATACTGAGCATCAAGCCAGTAACATGGTCCATAAAAAAGTAAAAGCCAGAGGATGAGGTATGAAGGCAAAACGTGCGTAGGCCGATCACTTTTACTAAACTAATCTAAAACTTTCATCGAGTACAGTCAGCATCAAAAGTCGATGACCACATTTAGATTTCCAAATTCACTTTACACCATATAGTTATTATGCCTAAATTGCTGAACATTTCAAGCGCCAGTATTGAAAAACAAAGAAGTGGCTTATAGAAGAGACGATCTACAAAGTCAGTGACTTAATTAATTGAAAATTATTCCTGCAATTTCTATATTGTTATTTTTTCCTGACTTTTTAAATTTATTATTGTGACCTATGTTATTTTATTTTTCCAATATTATTAAAATATTGATGAAATGTATATTTTTTAAATTGACTTGTATTTTTTTTAATTATCAATAAAGAATTGTATTATATTGTATTGAATGAACATCATTTAAGTTCAAAATTAACTGTACACCACATTGTCAAAAATATAATATGGTGTATAGCGATTTTGAAAATCTGAATATGGTCATCGACTTTTGATGCTGACTGTACATTGCATCCCAGTTACATTCGGCCTCTCAAACGCCCCACTAATGCATAATTACCGTTTATTAACCGTATCATTGTCTGGGTTTTTGTTTGAGTGTATTGTAAAGGCGTGTTTGTTCTTCCGATACGATACTACGATACTTACGAGTGATACTCGCTGTACAAAGCACTGCGTTAACGTTTGTTTGTTTGTAAGGCGATTTGTTTGTTTTGTTTGCCACATTATTACGGCATTCAAATTCAATACGGTCCAACCATAGATGAATAACGGTGTTCCTATAGAACACTAAGATAGACAGTATCAAACCAAAATGGAGTCGTAAGACAGGGCCAAAAAATTTCAGACACCTTGTCTTGATGTAGTTTTATTAACAATGAAAAGCCTAGTAGTCATAACATATAAAATTTATCTAGCCCTGTTACTTCACTTTTTCGAAATTTTGACTCTGACCAAAATGTACTAGAAGTTAGCCAATGTGGCTTCTTCATTTTTCTATTCATGATTTCAGAAAAATGATGTGTGATAGTGATTCTATACTTTAATACTTCAGTGGGTCCAACAAGCTCTGGACGATGTCAGACATCTTAGGGCCAGCATAAAAACTTACTACCAGAGATTTTTATTGGACTATATTTTATGCCTGTAGTAATCGGATCGGCAGTTGTGCTTGCTTGTTACAAGTTTATGCGTATTGTAAACATTTTCCCATACAAGCAGTTTTTAACCATGATGAATGAGAATTGTAATGGAAAGTAATTTTAAAAGTGAATCCGAAACAGATTGATGTCACGGAATACGGTAGACGCTGCTTCGTTGCGAATGCTGTGAGCTGTTACATTGTTGTCGGTTCCTATTCCTGGTTTCATTAAAGCTGTGCGCTTTGAAGCCACAGATGACTGTTTGTGTAATCAATCAGTATCTTATGATGTGCGTGGGCGCGCCCTACAGTTCTGACAGTCTTGGCGATCGTGAAGTTCACTGTTTGACTATTCAGTGCAATAATCGTCTAGGAATCAAACGCTTGTTGCAAGACCTCGGAGTCAGGCTTCGATGAAGCTAGGAAGAAAACATTTTGCTTCAACAAGCAATTTGAAAGGGCAGCTAATTAGATAATAGTTTTTCGTAGACTTTCGCGATTATCACACATAGTTATTTGATTGTAACGGGTAGTTATCGCGCTCACCTCATATATAAAAACATATGAATATATACCCGTTATAAATACCCGTTACAATCAAATAATCAGATAACCTCTTATATTAAAAAAGTCTATTTTATTACATTCTACGTTCCAGTTTTACGACATTCACAACTTTGTTGTTAGACATAAACGAGCCCTAAATATTTTATCTAGAGTCGTTTCAGCCAAAATAAACAAACATCAAGAAGAATGCCGCATGCTTATGCTATTCTGCTCACCACGTAAAGGTAACGGTGACTCACTATAAAACCAGTCTGACTTGCCATCAGTTCTCACGGGCCCTTTCAGGGTTGATACTTGAGGATTAGGCTCAACAATAAACAGGGTTGTTTTTACCCTACATATCCCCTTCTTCTTATCGTGTCACTAGTTCTTTCGAACCAGTGTGGTGAAAGGGATTTCAAGTGAGCCTCGAAGTGCGACTGCTTTCGTGCACTTAACACATGTTTTCGAACTTTTTAGCTTCTATGACATGCCGGTTTTCTCACGATATTTTCCTTCAGTGTTTAAAACGCACACATAGATCGTTTTGAACAGAAAAACCCATTGGTGTACGAACGGGTTCGAACTCGCGACCTTCAGATCGAAAGTCAAGGCACCTCCCACTCGGCCAACACGGCTTTTTGAACTCACAGAGTGTCGTTGAAGATAACTAAGCTATAGACCGTTCACTCTTTGTTTACAGTTCTATCGGTTAGGGAAGGCCTAAAACCATGGGCGTTGAAGATGATGTTCATATCGAGTAATGAGTTGCTTGCTCTAAGTACTTGCTAACATGGCTTCGTTTATTCGTGTAGTCGCGAAGATATTGTATGATAACGGGACAACAGCCAGAACGAGTGTGACACAATTCTCACATCCGTACCGTACATAGTGAGAATGAAGAAAATACTTCATGCGTTTTCATACACAAGAACACAGTAGAGAGGTGCATGTATAATTGAAACATACAAAAGTTGACAAACATAAAATTATTGTTAGTAATAGTGAAGTATGGAACATATCGTTTTCTTAGTGCACGAAAGGAGCCTCTTCGAGGCGCACTTGAAATCCTTTCACCTCACTGGTTCGAAAGAACTGTGACACGATAAGAAGAGGAAGCGTTTTCTTGAACAAAAAATGCTAGCAAATCAAAGTGTGTGTAGTGTACTAGTTGAGCAAGTTTTCATAATATCGTTCTCATTCTCATAGGTAGAACGGACGCCTCCAGTTAAGAGCATTTTAATAAGTTCAAAACGACATTAATACTTCCTCTTTCTTATGTCGTTACCTGTTGATTTGTAGGTGAGTCTTTTAACTCCTCTAAATTATTTTTTATCAAAATTATCAGTCAGTATTAGGGCGGATTCAATAAATCAGTTAACATTGATTTATGTTTTATTTAACTGATCATCGATGCCATCCCTGTTGGCTTATGAGCGCGCGAGGATGCCGCTAAACCCGTACAGAGTTATTCAAAAACGACATGAAATTGTAATTCTGAGTCACGGGCTGCTACGTCTCCCAAAACATATCATCAGCATCAATCAGCCAGGACTCTCAACATTCCTTGGTTTCTCGTAATTATTGCACGAGGAACATTACCGCAAATCTTACGGTACTTTATGATGCAAATAGATTCTTGGTTTTGCTGAGTCCGATACCTACATAATTAACAATGTTCAAAACAATCAGGAGAGTAAAGTTCCGCTTATCGCCCTCGCTTTGCTTAATTACAGTCTGTCGGCGGCAACAAAGCCGTGAGAAGTAAAAACAAATCATTATCATGATAACCCGGTAAACTCCATCCAAGTGGAACGGGCGACGTGGAAGCGCAGAGCGAAGCGGAGACGTCCGCGCGCGGTGACTCATCGCGAGGGAATGACATCGAAATATCATTATAATATTATTTGATCTGTTTTTACCGCTACCGCGATGACAAGGTCGCTCTGCCAACACGTTGGTTTTTGACGTAACCGTTCGGTGTTCAAACGGAGCGATGTAATCATCGTAGTTCGTAACCTCGGAGAGGTTACACAAACATGGCTTGTTTGTAAGATGATTTACTGCATTCCCGTTTCCTGTTAAGGGTAATTGATTTAATTGCACATTTCAAGGGGTCGAAGTGGCACTGCGACTTGTATTTAAATCCTCGCGCTTCGCTGCATATTTGCCGTCCGGAACGCACGATCTTCAAACAGTACGAGTTCTGTGCAAATTTTACTTTACTGTGCAATATAAAACGTAGAATGCAATAACACAAGGTCGATTGTTCTTTATCGCAATAGAGAATCACACCTACACATCTGTTAATTTACTTGAAAGTGAAACTTTTAAACGCTCCTCCACATAGTAATTAAAAATATTTGAAGTAGTATAGTACTCTTGCTACTCACTAGTCGGAATCAGTCGAACTGCTGTGTGTTGCTTAAGAAACTCAAATATAGGTCAAACATATTATATTCGATATGAATATTAATGAAACAAACAAAGTATACTATTTTAATGATTGTTTTATTCAAGGCAATCAATCAAAAGATTAGATTGACAATATTCTGCCTTCGTAGTTAGGTGACAGATAAATATTATGTCATCAACAAAATGTTCGACAATTTTATCTTTGTAATAGACCTTAATATTTCAGAGATAAGGCTTAGTAAGAATTTACTAAGCCGCTTACTATCTCGTCCACGACCCCACCCTTGTTCTTAAAGCCCCGTTTTCATTAGGGGGCATTTGTCCCGCGACATTGTCGCCCGATACGCAATCTACGTGTCCCGCGACAGTAGCCCGACAAATTTGACAAGTGGGGACTGAGGACTCCTGTCACTCTGTGTTCTGATATGACAGTAGTGTACTACTTCCTCTGGCGACATGTCGCACGACATCTCGACAACAACTTGGTTTGTGGACGAGCGAAATGTCGAGGGACATTGTCGCCGGACAGTTGCACATAAATGTCCCGCGTCATTGTCCCCTAATGAATACATGGCTAAATTAAAAGTTAACATATATTCGTAATTTAACATCACTGAAGTTTAGGTTATTATTATATACATTTGGCGCTATGCACAAGACAAGCTATGTATATCCAAAGTGAGTTTCTCACGTTATTCACCTTTCACACTATTGAAACTACGAGTATGATTCAATGTGTGATGTGCGTGTATAATTGTAGGTTTTAAATAAGCCAATGAAAATAGAATACATCGTTATTTTAATTGATTTTGGCGATCGTAAAAGAAACTGTAAAAGAGTGAATGGCATCAATGCCAGCAATAACCATTGATTTCGAGAAGGTTTTGACTGAGGTCATCACTGGACGGCGGTTTTAATTAATAGCACAACTGTATTTAGAAACTTGGAGATGATGATAGCAAAAAAAAACTTACCAACATCCTTTGACTAGCGCTTCTCTGTTGAGTAATGGTTTCCTCTTCAGTGCCACTCAGTTCAGTCTTGCTTAGACCAGCCTAATCTTTAGAATAGCAAGCTTAAGAGGCATCCTCAAAGAAAATTTCCATACAAAATGTTTCGAACAAATACTCAAAAAGTACGCAGTATTATAGTAATTTCTTCACATTATTCGTTGCGTCCATGCTTTATGATTTCGTCAACAAAAAAAGTAAAAATTAAATGTAAACATATAAGTTATATTTGTAATCTCCTTTAAAATACCTTTTAAATTTTGATACCCTATTCGATAGGTTTGGTCAACAAAAAATTATTAACGACTTACTATCTAGCTCCAAAATTCCGCCATTTTGATTATTATTTTTATAAAACCCATCTAAGAACACTGGGTTTATTAAGACGAATCTAACGATACCTTAATTGTCAAAATCCATCCAGCCGTTTGGAAGATAAGAGGTAACCCAGAAATTTACATACATATACAAGATACGCGCGAAAATCATAACCCTGCCTTGGCAGTCGGGTAATAAAAATATGAGGACGACAAAATAACCCTTTCGAATCCGAAGCGGAGAGATAACAGTACCGTTCGAATTTCTGGGAAAACCCATATTCCAATTAGTACCAATCCATTTGATTAAAATTTCGCTTGAAAACAGCTTATTACACTGTCAACTTTAAACGGCATTCGCATTCGCAAGTAAGCTTGCAGAAATGCAGTAGGTACGTTTCTCAGGATTCTTACAAGTCAAGTCAGGCACTCATTTATGCACAACTTTTTTAAATTGTTATTATATCCGAGATATGGAACCAATGACACCTTATGTCATGTGCAAAAATCGAACGTACCGTTAGTGAATGATTGAATGATTTATTTGTCTCATGTATGGTTAGTTACAGACAGGTCTTATAAATGTTAATCCAACAATAGTAGTACAATCAATGAAACAGATTTACATAACCCCATACATCATTCATACACCCGAAATTACCCTTCTCCTTTACATTCTTGGTAAGATAGTACTTACTTAGTACCTAATAAGTGAACATTACCTTTAAATACATATACCTTATTTAATTTTGTCCTATTTTGCATCAGTTCTGTATAAAACTTGCACATCAGTAGTTTATCGAGTTGTGTGGAAGAGGAAGGACGCCCGTCCGTCATACAGTGCGAACTAGTACGGAGGGTAGTCACCTAACTGCACTACGATTTTATTTACAAACTACCTTAAAATTGTCTATCATTTACTCACTTATCATAAGACCTGTTTGTAACCAACTATAATTAAGACAAATAAATAAATTGAAATTGAAATTGAAATTAAATTGAAATTGATAAATAAGAGTGTTCTTAATTATACTTGCATTTATTGTAAAAACCAAACGTCTGACATTTTGCTGAGAGCCGGTATCGGCAGATTTATAACACCGGAATTATTTGAAGTTTAGAACCTATTTATTTTAAAAGAAATATATTAAATATGTGTTTGCGTGGACGGACGTAGATTGCCGTTGCGCAGTTCCGAATCTACGACCTACATTATAGTGGTGGGATGGGAAGCTTGAATATCGCTCTTGGCACATAAGTGCGATAATAACGCAGAAAATCATAAGAAAATTAGGCTAGGAACATCGCGACTGGAATGTTTGCAGTTTGTCAAACGAGATCAAAAAGCTAGTAAGACTTGCGATCCATTACTAATAGCCGAGAGTAGGCCTGCGTTCCAGCAGTGGCTAATTATATTCTTACATAATTCAGTCTTACAATGGAGAAAATTAATTCTCCTAGAGTCTAGACCTTCGCGATTCACCTTCTCAAAATCTGGTGAGATTGTGGTCAATCGAAGGATTATTACCATTAAAAACGTCTAACATAATGTAAAGCATTTTACGCAATGACCTGACCACCAGCCCTAATCGTGTTCAGAATAGCATAAGAGATATTGTAATAGGACGTACACATACATAACATTCCATAAGTATAAAGTCACGCGCAGTCCCAAATATTAGTCCATGGCGAGCGATTGTCTACCGAGTCTACCCCGCAAAGGAATGGAATTCATTCTAAGTACAACACCAGCCTATACCTTCTAAAATCACCTTGTACACAACCAGCACTATTACATTTGGCAGTTTATTTCTAATTTATTACTTACATAAATTGCGGCAATTTGTTGCGCTTGCGTCGATAGCGCCTGTGTTATGGAAGTCATCTTCAAATTCGACTGCGAAACGATAAAAGTCTTGCTTGACACAAAATGAGGGAAGCCTAAAACAGACTGGTGATTCCATCATGTGTGTTATGATTATGAACACTAATTTTAGTGTTCATAATCACCACTGACGTGGCTTTATTATTGTAGCATAGCAATTGACGGACTCACGACCATTTTTTTTAACATGGTAATAATATGCAGTGCCCTTTGGCGTATTTCGCCGTAGGGGTATTTCGGGTTTACAACCAAGTTACTAGTTGAGTGCCTGTAACTGTAGCATACCAACTAAAAACCCATTTACATTCCTACAATCACCTCAGTGCTAATGCGTCGTCAAACCGCTCGTCATCAGACGAGAGGTTTGACGGCGCATCATCACTTGTCAGGGTCACGGGGTCCCGGTCGGATGCGACCGCGGACCCGTCGGTGATCGTCCACCTAAGGCGGCCTCGGCCGGGGAGGGAGGGGGGCTGTGGGACAGCGGGGGGGATGGGTCAGACTAATGACCATATCCCAACACAACCCAAATGACAGATAAAGATAAAGATATTTTATTTGCCAAAACACAAGTACAATATATGGTCTTAAATAAATTGGTGTCCTAAGTATGTTCTACCTTTAGTTTAAGGTGTGCAAATTTTATAATATTATTATGCAATTATTTAATAGAAAAGAGAGTTTAAATACATGTATGTCCATATGAGTTTATATAAATTAAGTTTATGTAACTATATGTTTGTGTCCCTGTCATTAAAAAAATCGTTTACTGAATAGAAACATTTTTCAACCAGCCAGTTTTTCAATTTTACAGAAAATAAGGTACCATTTAAATTGTTTAAACTATTTGGTAACTTATTAAAAACCTTGCAGCACATGTAATATGTTTGACGTTGTGTTTGTCCTAATTTGTATCTAGGAAGGTGCAGTTTATTTTGTGAAGAATCTCTCAGAATCATCATCGTATTATTTAACTCCATAACTTGACTTCTACATTCCATTGGATCTTGCAAACATGCCAGCGATCCTCTACTCATTCCATCTCTGCCAGGTGCAGTGCGCAGTGGTCTTCGCTACATTACTCGAGGAGGCCAGGAACCCCAACCAGTACATTATGGGTCATTCAATCAGTTTAATGAAACACTGTGTCAGAAGTGAACAATCGCCCGTTATCTGGGCTGTCAGTCTCACACGCGTGTGTGAAATCTGACAATGAGGTGCGCACGATTGACCTCAATTGCAAGTGTGAAAGACTCTTAGGATCTCGCTTTTCAGGGCTTTGTGGTATTCGTGTCAATTATCTTGACCTTAGACCGTGTCCTTGAAAAGACTGGCGATAGCAGGAGCGACCGCCAGATCGCCAGAAAAAAGCTCTAGGTGACAATGATACCGCTTTTATGAGTCTTGTAGCCAATTAACAAGGATTCGGATTTTTGAATGGGTAACGACGCGGTTCTATCAGAAGCATTACCCTCATTCGAAGAATATTATGAAATAACGAGGTTTGTTTAGGTCGCACGTTTTAGGTCTTCCGCTTATCTTGTCGCTCCGCTCATGCGAGAAGACCAAGACCGGTTGTACATCATTTGCAAGCGATCCTGCAGTTTTTAACCAGCGTAATTGGTAGAGCGGGAGGTGCAATTAACGGCTCGCGTTTGGGATCTAGCGGGAATAGACCAATTAGAAGACCTTGGCGGACAATAATGGCCGATTTGGGAGGAAAGCTTTTAACATTGGTCTCCGAAGATAACAGAACAAAGTTGCTTGCTTCTTTCTCGAATGACATTGTGACCAGCTCTGGTATCAGAGTTTTTAGGGCCTTTCCGACATGACAATTGTGTATGACATGTCGATTTTCTCACGATGTTTCCTTCACCGTTTACCAGGTGTTTTATTTATTACTATTGTTGCAACGCGGCTATAATCTGCTAATTTCGATAAATAATACCTACCGATCCTCTAGTGGTCTTCTTATGTATTTTTTTATAACTCTGTGGATAATTCAGTGGGTTGTAAATATTGTTAATCTAAATACTATATTATATTATGAAGTAAAATGTATATTTCTGTTGTTTGTTGTACCGAATAAATATCAAAAAAAATAATAAAATGGCTAGTTAACTAACAAATCAATGTACAAAATTTATTGATCCATTTATGCATAGAAAATGTATAACGGCCTTCTTGATTAAATATGTTATATTTACCCATCCTATTACTATATCTTCAAGATCGTGATACATTAAGAAGACATAACGTCTAACGAACAAGATAAGCAGTCATTATGTTTACTACATAAATAAATCGTTGAATAGTTTCAGTCGGTCTATGATCTAATGCGCTTATTCACCAGGTTGAATAGCTACATAGTAAACAAATGTCAAGCAGCGCAACCGGTTGCCAGTGAGCTAAGCGAGATGTGCTACTGACGCAACAGTGCGGGTCCATTCTACCTGATACCTGGGTCTTCAATTTGTAAATTAAAGATATTTCACAAACTGCCAACTCCACCGAGATATAGGAATGCTGACAATCAAAGTCAACATTAAAAAGGCATTTACAATGTTACGCCAAACGCGTTGAACGCCACCCAAACGAATTCCAATCTTATGAACACTGAAACCAAAACATTCTCCAGAATAAAAAAAGAGCTCCTCAAGACCTTATCAAAGATTAGGAGAACAATAAAAATGGGTACTCCAGTGGGCGTACACGATAGCAGTTTGCAAGAAACAGAGGAGATAAAAAATAATTATAATAATAATAATTTCAATATGTGCAACCAGCTACTGTATGTGGCTAACTGTCTAGGCCTGTGTGATATCGAGATAAAAATAAGCCTGTGTCGTACTAAGTTTTTTTTTTAATTCGCACCGCACGGGTTTTATTATGTATCCTCACGTTTTAATAGTGCTAACTTTGAATGCGCAGAATTTTAGATGTGTTTGGGGGGAGGGGAGCGACGCGACAGGGAAGGCGCCCGGCGCCGGCATCTATTGGTCGCTTAGCCACCTTCCCGCCGTCTATTGGTCGCTTAGCCACCTTCCCGCCGTCTCGCGTCACCTCACTTGCGCAAAGCTCCCTCCACTTTCGCTGAGCGCTATTAAACCGTAAAGACACCTATAACTAGTGTAAGTTAAGTATTTAATGTAGGTAGGTACAGTTGTCTGAAAGAGTTTAAATTAAAAGTGCACACAGTCGAATAAGAGAGACGCAGCACACAAGGTCTGAAGCATGATATAATTACAAACTTTATTTTATCGATACGACAATGAACTAGAGCGAGCATAATCGCTCTCGAGGTGACTCATACGAGCAGATAACGATTTAACAGTATTTATTATATGCCAGTATCACGCTGATAGGAATCAAAGGCAGAAGAGCAAGCAAGGGTAAATAGGATATCAATTGCAGACCTCTAATTTCCTTCCAATTATCGTGCAAAGCTATGGTGCAAAGAATTTTAACTGTTTGGCAAATTTTTACCTTTTACAGGACAACAATACCATCGGATTTTAACCATGCCTTTACCACTTTTACACGAAAACTTTAAGGAGCCCAGCATAACGGCTTGCTTGGAAGAAATCGTTGCGTAGCGATAAGGCTGCCCATTGTACTTACTTCAACATACCTTGTAGTGTTGAATATCTGTATACAGATATTACAAGAACATACATGTTCTTTGGTACATTAAAGAGTTGTCATTAATTCAACGGCTAGATTAGATCATGATGCTTTTACCAATATCGATCAGATACTTGAGTTGATAATTTCCCAGAAACCATTAAGGCTTCGCCAAACAGAACGCGTACTTACGCCGCGTCAGGGCGCTAAGTTGACGCCGCGGTAAAGCGCCGAACTGTGTTGTACTATGACGGTATCGTACTGTCACAGCGAGCGCCGGCGCTAGCAGTACGCAACGTTCTGTCGCGGCGTCAGGACTGTTTGTCAGACTCTCAATATCAATATATCTGTACAACACAATGCAGCGTTATAGCTCAACGTAACGTTACGCCTTGACGCGCGCTGAGAACACTTCCTGTTTGATGAAGCCTTTAGTTTTCTTACCGTGAACCACGGAAACACCAGTTCTATTCTGCCCTAAACATGATAAACATAGGGGAGCAAGTGCGTGGAGCACTTAAGCACAACAAAGCAATATCCTTGCTTAACAATAGGCCACCCCCTCGCGTGCACGACACGAGCACAAGTGTCGGGTTTCATTCATCTCACACGCACAGGCGTCGCAACAATGGTTTACGTGTGTGCGTGACATGTGGCTACTTTCATATGCGTTTGCGCACACATAATGAAAGCTGGTCAGTTTGATGTGGACCTATTACGTCAATGGTTTGTAGTAAGTTTTGATGTCATCTTCTCAGTTTGGCACTCTTGGGAGAGTAGCTGTTGTGTGAAATGTCCAAAATATTGATCTCAAGAGGCGTAAATATGTAGGTCTTGACAGGTCGTATATGTTTGAGCCCTTTGGGGTCGAGACCCTAGGTCCATGGAAAATAGGAGCCTTCCACTTTTTCAAAATTTTGTCAGAGCGTCTGGTCGAAGCAACGCTTTATCAGAGGGCTGGCAGCTATCTCGGCCAAAGAATAAGCCTTGCAATACAAACAGGCAATGCAGCTAGTAGTATCTTCGGCACGCTGTCATCGGGTATCGAGTTGGAGCAGTTGAGCTACCTATAGATCGTTTGCTACGGTCTATGGGTGGCCCAATTGTTTCCTTTTGTAAATTTTGTAGTATAGATTGTAGTAGTTAGCTTATGCTGTAATAAATATTGTATCTACGTAGCTTTAAAAAAAATAATGTTTTTTTCTCAGTTAATTATCATCGAAATGATTGCTCTTGCGATCCACCTTCAAGGCACATATCAGTCGATCACGAAGTGTCATTTTCAGAGGACCGACTATCAAGTCAGAGGAAACAAGAGATACCTACTCTACTTCCAATTACGAACTACTAGAAGTCATCTCCCGCCCTCTATTTTCAAATCGAATCTTCTATGGGAGTTCTGTATCATTACTGGCTGAAGTTTAACGAATGTAACATGGTTTGAGGGCGACAGTAAGTCAGTAAAGGTCAGGACAGTAATTGAAAGCCCAACTGCTTAATTGTAATTAGCAGAGTAAATGAGAGCAAGGAACGTAGGTGACAGAGGATAATGCATAGTTTAGTATGGCATATTGGAAATATTTTTTAGTATTTTTTGCAAAGAGCACCAGACTTTCACCTGACTGCCAAGGAAGGGTTATTCAGGTAAAGGGCATTTCGCGCGTATCTTGTATGTATGTATGTATCTAAATTTCTTCGTTACCTCATCTCATCCTTAAGGTATCATTAGATTTGTCTCAATAACCCGAGTGCCCTAAGATGAGTTTTTAAAATAACAAATGGCGGATTTTTGGCGGTAAATAGTAAGTCGTTAATTTGTTTTGTTTACCAAAAGTACACTATATTCTATAAGTATATGTAGCGGCACGTAAGTCTAGCGCTGAACGGTACGCGGGGAGGGGTTACTGCGCATGATAATGCAGTCCCACAAGGTACCTTACTTTTTACTTCTGCGCAATAGCAGTCAGCGCTAAAGTTTCTTGCCGCTACATGCTTCATGTCATCCTCTTTCTCATGGGTAAACTGACCTCGGTTTTGAAGGACTCCCGCGTAAAAAGGGATAGCCCCTTTTAAGACGGTCAGGTCAAGCTTTGTATGTATGTATGTGGCCTGAGCTATGCCCTTCACGCACCCTAAACACGCACTTCATTACTACCTGGCCTAGCTAGTCTGCCTACTCGATGCTTGTGTGTGTGCAAGTGTACACAGGTATTCTCATACTTAAAAGGGAACCTCGTACCCATATGTAAAATAACGATTAAGGTATTGAATAAAATACCTATTTGTATTTGTAATAATCACGGTTTTACAAAAACATAGACAACCGACTTCAATTGGACTGTGTTTTAGTTACCGTAAACACCACTGAAAAATCACAGGGAAGCAAAACACGCAATTTCGTTTACTTCGACGACATATTTTTTTCAGTTATTTGGATATTAAAACGAAACTACTGAATCGATTTTGATGAAATTTGTATGGGACTAATCTGGAAGTATATCCTCTCAAACGTGTATGCATGTGTCTAGTAGGTAGTTGTGTTGTGAGCACTTTGCTTGTTGAATTTGTTAAATTGATTTTTTTTAAAGCACTACCTTCTTAAATTTGATCAAAAATAGAAAATATTGACTTTGCTTGCTAGTTTTGTGAATCATCATCAATAATATAAATAAGTACCTATAGTTCTAATTCTAATAAATATAGTATAAAAGGCTTAATCCTGCCTGCCTGACTGAATGAATGAATGAAAACTCTTTATTGTACCAGGAACTTAAAGACAAATATACAGATTATTAATGAGCAAGTACAATGGGCGGCCTTATCGCTAAGCAGCGATCTCTTCCAGGCAACCTTGGGATGGAGAGTGAGACTAAAATACGAAACGTGACTGACAGACAACGCACAGGCCAAACCTCTGAACGTAGAGGGAAATTTGGTAGGTGTGTTTGTCATACAGTGTAAGCTCATACTAAGTTTTTTTTAGATTCACAATGTAAACAAAATTTTGTGTGCCGTCGTCTAGATGATTTGCTACAAATTCACACCAAAACCACTGAACTGATTATGATATAATTTAGAGTAGACTAAGATTTAGGTAAAGATAATTGTGAATGCCGTGTTGGCCGAATGGGAGGTGCCTCGACTTTCGATGCGAAGGTTGTGTCGTACACCAATGGATTTTTCTGGTTTAATAATCTATGTGTGCATTAAAACACGTGCTTAACGGTGAAAGAAAACATCGTGAGGAAACCGGCATGTCATAGAACCTAAAAAGTTTGAAAAACATGTGTCAAGTGCACGAAAGGAGCCTCTTTGAGGCTCACTTGAAATCCTTTCACCACACTGGTTCGAAAGAACTAGTGACATGATAAGAAGAAGATTGTAAATGAAAACGGTGTGTGTGTGTAGTTTGCCAAAACAGAAATGAAACTAAAATTGTCCACAGATATAATCTCAAAGCTAAAATTACTAACGACTGAAGTATTTAGGTCTATGTCAGTTAGGTAATTATCTCATGCACTGAGCTAACTCACTACCTACCTACCCAATGAACTAGTATTTTAAGGAGTAAATTGAGTTTATATTTTGTTTGATAGAGGTTATTTACTGTTTAGACTTTACATATTGGCAATCATGTTAACTCTATGTTAATTTTCTAGTTTCTCTTTTTTGTAATATTTCACAATAGTTTGAGAAAATCCAGTGTGAACCAAAAACCTCTCATAATTCCAAAATCTAATAATTTATTCAAACAGACAGTACCTCTAGTTATTGTGTAACATAATCATTATCATGTCCATGAACATGTAGATAAATAATAATTGCTTGCAGTTTCACTTCCTCGGAGATCACAATCAAATGGGTAGTAAAGTTACATTACTGCTTTAGTTGTGTACTGTGAACAATTCAAAGAGCAAAGTCATACCCTTTTTTAATTGTTAAATTGAGGATTTGTCTGCTCAAAGATGTAGTAGCTAAGGTTAGCCTACTTTATATGGTTCCATCAGATGGGGTGGCGTAAGGAGAAACTTAGTTCAGGGCATTGACCTCTGAGGTCAACAACCCCCGAGCTAGAAGTGTGAATTACCAGATAAAAGCTGAGTGACAGTATGTTTTTTTTTGCAACCATACACACACACACAAACGAAGGGGGCGTGCAAAGCCTTATGACATTAATAAAATCTAAATCTTATTTTTTTAGTGCCCCAGTACGGTGAACTTTCATAATTTGTAGTACTAACAGTAACTGAACTAAAGTTTTTCCATACACAACCCCATCTCTGATGGTACCATAAAAAGTAGGTTAAAAAGGGAGCAAATGTTCATCACAATTTTCAGTCCTGCCTTAGTGCCCCGTTCAATACACCCGACCCCAATCGTGCTCCATCCATGAGATATTTTGAATGATAGACTTCCAATCAGAGTATTTTCAACTTTAGACACTGTTTTGAAGATTTTTCAACCGTTCCCTACACTATGGAAGATAAGTTTTATCAATCATTTACTTAGACGCAGAATAATAAAACATAAATATTGTCCATTGTATCATGGATATTTTATGTCCTAGCTTCCTTGTCTTCTTATGGTCCATCAAAGGTGAATATTTATAGCCAATGGTCCAACTTGCATACTTATTGTTTGCTTTGACAGCAACATTACTGAAGCTGTAGTAACAATAAGCTGTAGTACCGCATTGCCATAGACTGGAACAAGTTGCCACAGACAGTGATAAGTGCCCCCTCAGTGAACTCTTTCAAAAATAGACTGGACAAACATATAAAGTGCACTGACAAAAAGTAATCAAGATATACCTAAAAAGTTATAATGTACACAGCCGAAAGTATCCGAGATATGCGAGTAAGACACACATCAGCTTAATGCTGCCTGTGTATCATAAATAATAATAATAAATACTGATACATGATATCATTAACATCCTACGCGACGAAGCATAATTTATTGACTAGCCTCAAAAGCAACAGCTCCACAATATCCTATTAATTTCGTAATGCAATAGGTCACACCACCAAAACACACGGCATACTTTCAAAGGGCCAAAGAACTGCTAACTCTTTCACTCTCAATACTTAAGTCGCCAGAGAAAGGGACGGAATGTTCCAAACTTTACAAAGTATTTACACGCAAGACAAAAGTTACAAACTAAGATTTAGAGATAATATTTTTGATGTGGTTACTCTACTCACCGCAATCAAGTGTGCATAAATCCAAATTCAATAATCAGGACCAAGGTATTCCGAGAAACACGACACAAACACAAATACACAAAACACCTTTCTTCGTTAACTAATTATTTTGACGAGAGCACTCACGAATATTGCACATGCACTAGCGCAAAACACTGCAATGGACGCAACGCGAGCACTGAATCGTTTATTTACAGACTGAAACACGCGATTTCATGAAAAATAGACAAGACGTCTGCCGCATCACAATAATTTGCGGCCATCTTGGTTGCTGACGAAAAAGAAAGAGATGCACTCTTATTTCTTGACCAATCAGTACTCAGGTAAGCGACTACAGCTCGATCTATCGATGACAAATGGAATTAAATTTAAAATTCTTTGAAAGTTCATTCAGTGAAGTGCAATTCAGCCTCGCGCGCTGAAGGTTCCTTACCCCAATTATTTTGATATAATTATTAATATGATATTCATCATCATCATCATCATCATCCACAGCCCATAACTACCCACTGCTGGGTGTAGACCTCCTTCTGTACACGCCATTCTCTCCGGTCTTGTACTTTTCGCATCCAAAAGTTGCCCGCGACTTTCGAATATGATATTAGATAGAATAATATCAAACAATCACTACCGCTATGTTATTGAACTATGCAATTAGTAAAGGTTTATCTAGATGGCAGCATTGACAAAACAGTACTAAAATGGAAGCGCTGTGTTGGAACTTGGAAAGTTTTGCCTATGCGCAACTATGTATCATTCATTATTATTAAATGGTATTTTACTATACTATACTTTATACTAGAACTTCTGTATTCTCCAGTCTTTTTTAATACTAATTAATAAGCTTGCAAACCATTTTCGGCAAGCGGCAAGAACAAAATTCTTTGAAAACTCATATTACTTCTCCACTAAAAAACATTGTTACCCTGGGTACTCCTGTAAAAACTTATTTCTTATATTCTCCTTAGTATAAATAATAATAACATACTAAATAGTTAGATAATGTGTGGTCCATGGAACATTAAATATTTATTTATAGTAAACTTTATCAATTAAAAGTTATCTCCTGTGTACTTGTTTTTAAATTGTGCATATAGCATTTTCTATGAATCAATCTATAAGTATAGAAGTGGAGCTTGGAGTATGTTGGACCCCGCACGCAGTTGAGCCTTCGACCTCTTTAGTTTGGGAAGTGCGGGTAAAGCGTCGATGACATATGGCTTTTTTACACGCTGCTTGTTGGCGAGTTTAAAAGCTAGCGTGTGTGTGAGTTAGCTTTTGGGAAGGATTGTCAACAAGCAGATTGTAAAAACGCCGATGACACAGGGCGACTTTTCAAGCTGCAAGTGAACTCGCTGGCTTGCAGCGTGTAAAAAAGCCGTGTGTCATCGACGCTTAAGGGTTGGTCGGGCTAATCTAACTCACGGTCACAGACAACGGCGAGTGACGAGGATGACGAGTTTGAATTTGAATTATTTCATTTTATCTTTGGCACTGTCCAGTACGGAACTCTAAAATCGTTTCATCCTACGCAAAAGAAATCAGAACAAAATGCCATTCTTTAATTTTTAATGTAATATTTTTCGAGTGAAATCCTGTTTTTTTGTTTCCTTATCAATTAGCCTGTAACGAAACGTTTTTGGCGGCAATTTGACATGTTTGATTTAATAATCATCATCCTCTAAATATTTATCAAATTAATAAAAACTATGAACCACTATCGAAAAATTGCATTGATAACATTGACTTTATTGTTGGTAAGTATTGTTGGAAGATAAGGTATGTTATTCTGTAGCAACACTTTTTAAATATTGTTTCTTTAGTTTTGTGTTACAGATTTGAGTTATTGTGATGAAGATAATTTTTCAAAAATATCCGACAATAACAGCTCACGCGCTACTTCAATCATTGGAATACCCGAAGCATTGAACGATGCTTCTAATATAATAATGAAACTTATTGGGAACGTTATGGCAAAAAAGAAATTTGTGGGCCTTGATTCCGGCTGGTATTGATGATAAAAATCCGTAGGGTAGCGAATAAATACAAGTTATACAGACGTCTTCATTTCAAAGTAAATTCATACAAGTACATGGTAATTTTTACATAGTGTTTAGTAATTAAAACTCTTCACGTTTATAGTTGTGTGTCACTGTCAGTGTCATTTCAACAAATTAGTCGTAGGTATCCCAAATGTTTTCTCTGTTTAGTGTCGCTAAAAAACTTTCGGCTAGTAATTTGGATTGAACAGTGGTGTTAAGTGGTAGTTTGTGTCAATACCAAATGAACTAAAATGGTAACAATCACCGATCCCATCAAATCTGTGTTGAAATTTATATCGGGAGAAACGGGAGCCATTTGCAGGTTATGTTTTGATTCCACTGAGACCGGTGCCCTGGCGCTGGATGATGACGCTAGTCTTGTCAGCCCTTACTTCGAGGCAAATGTTGCTTACTCTGACATGCTCCTGGATCTTGGTGTGAGTATAACCACGTATGTGACACGTGAGTATTCCCGTTGTAGGGTGCATTGTGCATTGCCCCCGTACTGGCTTATAAACTAGAATTTTAGAGAATGAGTTTCACTATTGTTTATTGCTTACATCAGAGTTTTTTACTACATTTTAGATAGTACTGCTTGATAAAAAAATATTATGTTGCAGGTTAAAGAAGAACCATCAATGCCTTTCATGTTGTGCCCCAAATGTGCCAACCATATCATGCAAGCATATCTATTTAAAAAGTTAGTCCAACATTCATACAACAAATGGGAGGAAGTTATCCAAAAGATCCACAATATGCTGGATCTCTCTAACCAACTCCGTCACAATGCACGGAGTGTCTATTTCATGACAGGAGATAACGAAAACAAAATCTTCACCAGTCGTAAAAGTTCTCCAAAGACTAAACCAGCTGTAATGTCAAAAGTAAGGGCTTTCTTAATGCAACGAAAATGTAAAAAGAAGGCCAAGGCTAAACCAAAACCCCAAGTCATTTGTGAGGAATGTGGAGATGGATTTTCTTCAAATCTTCTCTTGGCAAAGCATCAACCAACCCACAGCAATGATCGGTGCCCTTGTCCCGAATGCCCCAAAGTATTTAAAACCATTTGGTCTTTGAAAGACCACAGGGAGAGGCAACATTCTCCAAAGAATATTCAATGTCCCAAATGTTCCAAAATGGTGAGCACAGAGAGGCTTCTTCGGATGCATGACGAGCATGAACACAAAGCCACTATATGCACACAGTGCTTCATACAATTCCCATCGAAGAAAGCTCTCACAACACACATGAATAAGCATGAACAGTTACAATGCCCACAATGCCAAAGGTTCTTCAGAAACAAGCAATCGTTCCACGTACACCAGAAAACATGCGGCCAACCAGATAAAATGCAGAGAGTCTACTGTGATATTTGTAATCAGGGCTTCGCTAGGAAAAACGCACTGAGAACGCATCTGAAAATCAAGCACAAATTTAGCAGCAAAGTATTTAGTTGCAATTGGTGTGACAAAAAGTTTGATGCAATCAGTAGACTGAAGAATCACATCGTCAAACATACTAAGGAGAAAAATTTCCATTGTGAAAAATGTGGAGGAATGTTTGTCACGCAAGCAGCTCTCGTGTACCATATTCGATTGCATACTGGAGAAAAGCCCTATAAATGTGATATGTGTCCAGAAACATTCTTGTCAGCTTCTAGACGAATGGAGCATAAGAGGAGGAAACATATCGGTCCTCATAAACAGTGTCCATACTGTGAAAGCAAGTTTATCACTGGACATTGTCTAAGGACTCATATTGACCGACATAAAAATCCACTAAGTAAGCTATTCATAGGAGACATTGACACAGTACAAGCCATACCCGAAATTGTACAAACCAAACCTAAAATATTACTTAATTCAAATTCAAATATTTTATTTCAGACCGTAAGCCCCTAAAAATAGGTACAATACAACAATAATGAACTTATCCAACACAGTAATAATGGATTGCTATGTGTCTAAAATAACTAGGTATGTGCATGGTAAATAAGTTTAATCATAGGTATTTTACAATTAAACAGAGGAATTTGATAATAAATTATTTGGATAAAAAACATTTTCCTTATTGACTGATTCTTACATAGGTATACATAACTACCCAACTTAACAAACACGGTTTATCACTATGATAACTTTTAATCCTCAAACATGTTGTCCATTGATTATTCTCATGTTTTCAAAACCGGGCACATTAGGAGGTATATTGTTTCGTGCATAATACAACTTATTGGTAGGATCTAAGTGCTTCTTCATATGTAGCCTCAAAAAGTTTTTAGTGACGAATTTCCTCGGACATAATTCACAGCTGATGGTGGGACCAATGTGCTTATGTTTGATATGGTCTGCTCTAGATGACGAATTGACAAATTTCTCATCACACAAGTTACAGGAGTAGGGTTTCTCTCCTGTATGCCTTCTCGTATGATACAATAGGGCTTCTCTAGTCACAAATTTTCCATTGCATATATCACATTTGAAGTTCTTTTCTCCTGTATGGGTAATTTGATGAGCTTTCAAATAACTAGGAGCTGTGAATTTTTTTCCACAAGTTTTGCAAACATGCGGTTCAGCATTTTCATGGACGAACTTCCGGTGTACTTTCAATCCACCCGCAGTGCTGTAACCTTTGCCGCAGTCATTGCAGAAATGTCGCTTTTTAAGTTGACTTCGTAACGGATGTTGAATTATGTGTCCAGACAGGCAAAGCGTTACATGTTTCTGATAATAATCTTTAGTTGTATAAACCTTTCCGCATTTGGGACACTGATTCTTCGTTTCATGTTTCTCTTCATGTGCTAGCAACTTGTTCAAATCTCGAAATGATTTCCCACATTCCTTGCACACTTTAGCTCCATGAAAACTGTCTTCGTGTTCCTTCAGACACTCTTCAGTGCAACTGACTACATCGCAAGAGGTACACTGATACAACACAGAGCTCAGTTCATGTTCAAGCATGGCTGCTTCATTAGTACCAGTGTGCTGACACTTAGCGCAGGTAAATAATCCATGGTCATTATACATGTGCTCTTTCAAATCA
The DNA here is from genome assembly GCA_932526365.1 of Lobophora halterata. Taxonomy (NCBI): domain Eukaryota; kingdom Metazoa; phylum Arthropoda; class Insecta; order Lepidoptera; family Geometridae; genus Lobophora; species Lobophora halterata. Next base: position 6,876,075 of record OW052027.1, on the reverse strand, counting down.
TCCGCACTGTCAAATAAGTTTTTACACTGCAAACATTTTACTTTAACAACTTTTTTTGGTTCCTCTTCATTTTGCATGAATATAAGCTCACAACTATCCTCCTTGCACATAATAAATAATTTTTTGTTTTCCTCTGGCACTATATTAACACTTAGAGTGGAATTGAGATTGTCGAGTATTCTATTCAGTCTTCGAGTGGAGTTTTCACAGCTTTCTATAAATTGTAGACAATTGACTGCTTTATCTAGGCAGTTGGTGCACACAGCGTTGAGGCCTGGTATTTCATTTGATATCTGAAATAAGTACATGGATATAAAAATCTGCATGTGACCAAATAAAATATCCCTAATAAAATCTGATATGATATGGAAATGAAGAGATTGTAGATAACCTGAATTCTTATTTACCTGCGGTCCAAGCAGTTTTTGGAGCACTACAGCGAGACCAGTGAACTCATTTTGCCCGGTATAATCAACGCTATCCTGAAACTTGGCGAAATTGTTGTTCTGGATTCTTTTCAGACATAACCTGCAATGGCTGAAGGGCTTCTCATCAATTATATCGGATACAAGCGTATTTAATTCGGTTTCTTCAGCCATAGCAAACATTTCTAAAGTTGATCTTGGAAACTAAATAGCGCGCCCTAAAATTTTTCGTTCAAGAATCCACACCAAGCAAGATTTTGGCTGAAAAAAAAACACAGAAATATAGGAAGACGCCATCATTTTGCATGAAAACTGTCAAAATGACATTTATTAGTATTTATCAATGTCACTTGTTATTTCGAGCCATAGAGGATAAGCAAGCATACGATGAAGAAAAATCAGTCACGATTTATTTTAACTCCATCAATAAAGTTCAAGTGAGCCGTGGTGGGGCAGGGGAGGCCTGGCTAAGTAGGTACTATGTACCTGCTCCTATTTATCGATCGGAAAAGACATAGCAACTGGGATTGTTTGCTGATTTGCTTGGTAGTAATTCGGACGGACACACAAATCAACGAGTCTTGGTAAAAGTCCTTTTTACCCGACTGCGAAGAAAGAGGGTTATGTTGTTCGAGTCTTGCAGGCTAAACGGTTGAATGGATTTTGACAAATGCGGTGTCGTTGGAATCGTCTAGGTCACGCGAGTGTTTTGACCAATGTTTGACCATAACCATAATATGTAAAAAAATCCTATATATATATATATATATCTATGTAAGGCACAAAAATGTATGAAATAAACCATCAATACTTGACGGATTTCGGTAAAAAGTGAGTTTTTAGATTCATTTTTGTCATGGGAGTTTCACAAAACAGAAATAAAATGTCACAAAAATCGAATTTGGCGATGTTTTCGCAGTCGGGTTTTCATACTTGATTTAAGTATTTAAAAGCCACTTTGTTGATAGGTAGCTCTAATAATTTTCTCTGTGATAGTAGAGTAAATAAAAACTTCAAAAACATTTTTTTTATTTATAAGATAACTTATATTATGTATATCAAGCAGTTAAATTATTAACAAATAAATACAACATACAAACTGTCGCCAATACAGTCCGCGTCATCTCATAACGCAGATTATAAAACTAAGTGGGTAGGTACATAGTACATACATACACGGAGAAATGCATTTGATAAAAAAATATTTCTAAGGTTTTTACAATACTGACATACCTACGCTTATGGATGAATTTAGTAAATCATAATTTACCGTAATACATTGGTATGAATAGATTTTTTTTAGTATGGAAAATCGACATTATGTGACACCACAATAAATGAAAATAATATTTGCTATGGTAACAGATATCCATAAGTCAAAAACAATCAAGAATCAATAAAAAAAACGGTAAACTCATAATAGTAATCGGACACAAAATTTAGCTTTAACATGTAAATAAAAAAAAAAAATAGTAATTAAAAAGTTCTCTGTCACATACGTTACTTAGCGAAAGAAAGCAGTTGATAGTAAGAGAGCGATAGAAACTTACACTGAGAATGAGAAACGATGTATTTTCTATTCGCGTGCAAAGTAACGTGCCTCGTACTGTATTTGTTTTTCTTTTGACGAACTCGTACAAATTGGGCTTAGTTAATTAAATAAGTGTATTAAATACATAAGGTAAAGTAGTTAGAATTAAAAACGTAAGTATTCTTTGGCACAAAACAAAAAAACAGGTAGTTCATGTACTTAATTTTTTTTGTAAATATTTTGTTCCAGAAGCAAAAAAAACATAGGATGGTTCTCCACCGGGAGTGCAATTTTTTTTGTATGTATGTCAAATAATTTTGACTATTATTTAGTCTTTCTTTTAATAGTAAAGTTCAAAGAAGTGGTTTCGAATTTAGATTTAACAATTGAGGCAAGCGAGTGGAGCCGCGAGGCGAAGCTAATATTTACAGGCCACTCGCTAGCCAGTAAGTAAGTACTGGCGACAGTAACTTGACTAATACATAGTACACTTAGAGGCAAAATCATCTTCCCACGATTTTTTATAGGTTTTTCAAACTTGATGTAATTTTGGTGAGTATAGTTTTGTTTTCAAAAACTTAAGGCAGTACACGGAGAAAAAAATCTCGTTATAGTTATGTATTTAAATTCTGTTTGAATGTGTAACAGCGAGAATAATTTAGTAACGATTACAATTATAATTATTCCTGCTAAATAAATTTAGTAACGATTACAATATAATAGTTCTAGCTAACGAAAGTTATTTAATGGTACAAGAAAAAATATTATAGTTTACTATTTAGTCTATAGGGATAGCATCCCCATTTTTTTCTCCGTGTAGACATGTTTCTGTCTCAAAATGCACGCCCCTCCCTACAACTGCCCCCACCGATTGCACAAAAGGAGGGAAGGGGGGGTATTTTAAAACTGAAATATGTGTAGCCCCCCCCCCCCCCCCCGCCCCCTGCGTGGGCCGACAATAGTTGCCCGCAAGTGTACGGCGCTAGTACACTGCCTCAGCCTGACACTGTACAGAGGTTCACTTTTCTTTGTTTAACGCTTCAATAAACTCTTCTAATTTCTCTTGCACTTGTCTTACTCGTTCTGTGGAAAATAAATAATTATTAAATCCTACTATTTATATTTTATAATATAAATTCGAAAGTTTAATAAACGGTCGGATATATGGACGTATGTTTCTCACGCTTAAACTATTGACCTGTCTGATTGAGTAAAACTATAGAACTGATTGAGTAAAACAACAAAACTAATTCAGTAAAATTACTAAACTAATTGGGTAAATTTAGTTTTATTGTAATTGTGTAAAACAACAAAACTAATTGTGTAAAACTGATCTGATAGCGTAAAACCACAAAATTGATTGAGTAAAACTACAGAACTGATTGTGTAAAACTAGTGAACTGACTGTTACAGTAATTATTTGGTATGTTCGATACATCGATCAGTTATATTAATATAGCAGCATCAGCAGGTTTATCTAGGTCACGCGTGTAACGTGTCACCTACGTAAACCAGTGCATTACCAGCAGCCTTACAAGCCGCACTCATTTCCATCATTAGTCGTAGTTTTATGTATAAGTTTAATATAGCTTTTTTACATACAAACTCGACTTTTATATCTTAGCAGCAATCAATAGGGTTAACTAGCAGCTAATTCCTACATGGTATGAGTATTGAGTGTTGTAAAGAATTACTCACTTAATTCTTCCGCTAACTCTATCCTTCTTCCCGATAATAATTTCTTCTTGAGATCTGGATCCGCTGCCATCTGAAAACAAAATACATATTAATTTGTTTACCCAACTGCGAAGAAAAGGATTGTGTATGTATGTATGTTTGTCTGAATCTATTTGACACCCTGTAGGTTAAACGGCTGAACAGATTTTGATAAATTGCCGTTGGATACGTCTAAACCACGCGGTGTAATTAAATGTATAACATCCAATATGGCGGCTGTAAGCCAACAAAATGTGTGAAAAAGTGTCATAAAAACATTAAAACTGGATCATTTTCGGTAAATAAAAGATATCTTTAGCTGCCTTTTAGTCACGGGAATGTCATAGAGTAAAATTAAAGGTCAGAAATTTAGGCGTGGACGAGGATGAGGCGATTACCTCGTCCAGCACCTACCGCAGGCCGCGGTCCAGCTGGTTACCTCGTCCAGCACCTCCCGCAGGCCGCGGTCCAGCTGGTTACCTCGTCCAGCACCTCCCGCAGGCCGCGGTCCAGCTGGTTACCTCGTCCAGCACCTCCCGCAGGCCGCGGTCCAGCTGGTTACCTCGTCCAGCACCTCCCGCAGGCCGCGGTCCAGCTGGTTACCTCGTCCAGCACCTCCCGCAGGCCGCGGTCCAGCTGGTTACCTCGTCCAGCACCTCCCGCAGGCCGCGGTCCAGCTGGTTACCTCGTCCAGCACCTCCCGCAGGCCGCGGTCCAGCTGGTTACCTCGTCCAGCACCTCCCGCAGGCCGCGGTCCAGCTGGTTACCTCGTCCAGCACCTCCCGCAGGCCGCAGTCCAGCTGGTTACCTCGTCCAGCACCTCCCGCAGGCCGCAGTCCAGCTGGTTACCTCGTCCAGCACCTCCCGCAGGCCGCGGTCCAGCTGGTTACCTCGTCCAGCACCTCCCGCAGGCCGCGGTCCAGCTGGTTACCTCGTCCAGCACCTCCCGCAGGCCGCGGTCCAGCTGGTTACCTCGTCCAGCACCTCCCGCAGGCCGCGGTCCAGCTGGTTACCTCGTCCAGCACCTCCCGCAGGCCGCGGTCCAGCTGGTTACCTCGTCCAGCACCTCCCGCAGGCCGCGGTCCAGCTGGTTACCTCGTCCAGCACCTCCCGCAGGCCGCGGTCCAGCTGGTTACCTCGTCCAGCACCTCCCGCAGGCCGCAGTCCAGCTGGTTACCTCGTCCAGCACCTCCCGCAGGCCGCAGTCCAGCTGGTTACCTCGTCCAGCACCTCCCGCAGGCCGCGGTCCAGCTGGTTACCTCGTCCAGCACCTCCCGCAGGCCGCGGTCCAGCTGGTTACCTCGTCCAGCACCTCCCGCAGGCCGCGGTCCAGCTGGTTACCTCGTCCAGCACCTCCCGCAGGCCGCGGTCCAGCTGGTTACCTCGTCCAGCACCTCCCGCAGGCCGCGGTCCAGCTGGTTACCTCGTCCAGCACCTCCCGCAGGCCGCGGTCCAGCTGGTTACCTCGTCCAGCACCTCCCGCAGGCCGCGGTCCAGCTGGTTACCTCGTCCAGCACCTCCCGCAGGCCGCGGTCCAGCTGGTTACCTCGTCCAGCACCTCCCGCAGGCCGCGGTCCAGCTGGTTACCTCGTCCAGCACCTCCCGCAGGCCGCGGTCCAGCTGGTTACCTCGTCCAGCACCTCCCGCAGGCCGCGGTCCAGCTGGTTACCTCGTCCAGCACCTCCCGCAGGCCGCGGTCCAGCTGGTTACCTCGTCCAGCACCTCCCGCAGGCCGCGGTCCAGCTGGTTACCTCGTCCAGCACCTCCCGCAGGCCGCGGTCCAGCTGGTTACCTCGTCCAGCACCTCCCGCAGGCCGCGGTCCAGCTGGTTACCTCGTCCAGCACCTCCCGCAGGCCGCGGTCCAGCTGGTTACCTCGTCCAGCACCTCCCGCAGGCCGCGGTCCAGCTGGTTACCTCGTCCAGCACCTCCCGCAGGCCGCGGTCCAGGCGCGCCGCCTCGCGGTTGGCGATCTGCTGGCGCAGCGCGTTGGCCGTCGTCTTCAGCGTCTGCTGCACGCGCCAGAACATCACCAGCTCGCAGCACTCCTGCCACAACCACAACCACGACCACATTACGTATATTTCAAAAGATTTCGAAGATTTTGACGACAAGGATGGTCGAATGGCAAGTGTATTGGACTGCCACACCCGGTGTCGCGGGTTCGATTCCCGCTTCAGGACAAACATTTGTGTGATGAACATCGGTGTTTGCCCTGAGTCTGGGTGTTTTCTATGTATTTTGTGCACGTATTTACAAAAAAAAAAGTATTCAAGTATTCTATCAGCCATCTAATCCCCATAGTACAAGCTCTGCTTAGTTTGGGGCTAGATGGCGTTGTGTGAAATGTCCAAAATATTTATTATTTATTGACATTAGACTATAACATTACAGTAACTATTGCACCGAATCGTTATATATTTACGTAACAGAACAAAAAAACACAAATAGGCACAAAAAATAGTACAAATACAAGACAAGACAACAAAAAAAAGTCCTATAATTGTCTGCGGCGAATTTCTAGTAGAATTCATTTACATGTAACCACTCACCCCGTTTCGAATTTCTAGTAGAATTCATTTACATGTAACCACTCACCCCGTTTCGAATTTCTAGTAGAATTCATTTACATGTAACCACTCACCCCGTTTCGAATTTCTAGTAGAATTCATTTACATGTAACCACTCACCCCGTTTCGAATTTCTAGTAGAATTCATTTACATGTAACCACTCACCCCGTTTCGAATTTCTAGTAGAATTCATTTACATGTAACCACTCACCCCTTTTCGAATTTCTAGTAGAATTCATTTACATGTAACCACTCACCCCGTTTCGAATTTCTAGTAGAATTCATTTACATGTAACCACTCACTCCGTTTCGAATTTCTAGTAGAATTCATTTACATGTAACCACTCACCCCGTTTCGAATTTCTAGTAGAATTCATTTACATGTAACCACTCACCCCGTTTCGAATTTCTAGTACAATTCATTTACATGTAACCACTCACCCCGTTTCCAGTCTGTTGGCTGTACAGGTAAAAGCTCTTCCGGCAGTCGCGCGCGCGAGTCAGCGCCCTCTGCAGGAAATTCCTACAACAACACACATACTTACATCCTTATTTCGATACATACATACATAACTTATTTATTTTTTATTTTGTGTTCTTGTATAAAATTTTAGTAAGACTAGAGTATTTTAATAAATAAAATAAAATATGGATACTCACTTCAAGTAAATAGGTTTCCACGTTTCGCGAATGTATTCGTTGTCCACTTCGATGCCCTTTCTTCTTAAGTTATCTCTTACTGCTACCACCTGCAATAACAATATAAAAAAATCTAAAAGTGTTGAACAAAAATAAAGCCATCATCAGGCATTCGTTTAAAAATTAATTCCACTTACTTTTACTTAGTCGTAGTAGTTTTACTTTAGTAGTAGAAGTCTTATAAAAGAGCATTTTTTTTTAATTATCGTTAACTTTTTGAAAGAGGCTTTGACGTTAGTATGAGTCCTTGACATAATTTGAAGGCATTATCAACTCTGGAAGAGGTCTTAAGGGTAATCCTCAAATCCGAATTCCATACAAAATGTTTCGGATAAATACTCAAAAAGTACGCCGTATTATAGTAATTTCTTCACACTATTCGTTTCGGCCATGTTTTTTAATTTCGTCAACAAAAAAAGTGAAATGTTTCATACTTTAATTTAGATTTTATACGTGTTTTCAAATTAACCCTACTAACTTAAAAACACGTATAAAATCTAAATTAAAGTATGAAACCCTTCATTTTTTTTTGTTTCATGGTCGAAATGAATAGTGTGAAGAAATTACTCTAATACGGCGTACTTTTTGAGTATTTGTCCGTAACATTTTGTATGGAATTCGGATTTGAGGATTACCCTTAAACTTGTCTTTTGGAAGATACTTTAACTATTGGAAGTATTTTGGAAGAGACTTCAACTTTTGGAAGAGACTTTGGTTTTTGGCAGAGACTATTACTTTAGAAAGAGATCATAACCATGTATTTTGGAAACGTCTTCAACACTTGTAAGATATTCAACTTTTTTCAGAGACTAACTTTAGAAAGAGATCATGACCATGTCTTTTAGAAACGACTTCAACTTTTGGAAGAAATTTCAACTATTGGAAGTGGTCTAGACGCATAGCGCGTGATGTAATGATGTAATCAAACACCTAGAAGTATCGGGACACAATATAACAAAAGCCAGTGTGTGTATGAGTGTCATACCTCGTCATACATGAGCGCCGGCCTCGTCACGCCGAGCCGCTCGAGCTCGGCGCGCACCTCCCAGCGCCGGTTCTGCTCGTCGGAGCTGGACTGCCAGTACAGCCAGCGCTCGCGGAAGCTGGGACCTGAACACAGTGAACAAGGGCTTGTTCAATATGTTCATTGTTCATAGTAGTGGGGGTTGAGGGGAAATAATAGCCCCGAAATCGTCACTGCAGTTGTTTGTTGGGGATGATTTCCACCATATGATTATGATTTATACTATATATTCTCTAATAAATCTCATTGCATAAAAAATTGTCAAAAAAATATTTTAAATTCAAATTTAAAAAAAATAATTCAAGAAGATATTGGGTCTTGCCTGTATTGGCCTGTAGAGTTATCTGTTATCTCCTGCAGTTATTGTAAAGTTACCTGTAAGCTCCTTCAGCAGTTGAAGAGTAACCTATGAGATCCTTCAGTGAGTTGTAGAGTTACCAGTTAGTTTATTCACTAGTTGTATTTTTACCTGTTAGTTCCTTCACTAGTTGTAGAGTTACCTGTAAGTACCTTCAGTAGTGGTAGTTACCTATGAGCTACTTCAGTGGTTGTAGATTTACCTATAAGCTCATTCACTAGTTGTAGAAATACCTGTAAGTTCCTTCAGTAGTCGTAAAGTTACCTGTAGTTATCTTCAGCAGTTGTATAGTTACCTGTGAGTTCCTTCAGTTGTTATTGAGTGTTGGAGAGTCACCTGTAAGTTCCTTCAGTTATTATTGAGTTGTTGTAGAGTTACCTGTGAGTTCCTTCAGTCGTTGAGTGTTGTAGAGTTACCAGTGAGCTCCTTCAGTTAAAATTGAGTTTTGTAGAGTTACCTGTGAGTTCCTTGAGTTGTTGTTGCGTGTTGTTGAGTTTCTCGTGCAGCGCGCTCTCCATGAGTGTGACGGCGGCGTCCCAGTCTGCGCGGGAGTTGACCATCCTGTCTTGTAGTGCGTTTAATTGTAGTACTCTTAATACCTAAAATAAAATAATATTATACATTGTTCTTTTATAATTCGAGGGCATGACTCCTTTCACGACTTTTCTCTAACTCGTGATTTCGGACTTGGCCATCAGGAACCTTCTCAAAAAACCACCCTGTATATAATTATAATTAAATAAAGAAACAATAATTTTAACCGATTGTACCAATTTGATTGAATGTTTTTTTTATTTGTGATTGTTACCTCCGATTTTTGTTTTTTTATAAACCAATTTGAAAATATTTTTTTGTTTAAAAGAAAATACTTTTAGTTGGTCCCGTACAAATGTTATTCAAATCGGACTGTAAAAACCATAAATTGTAGCACATAAGGCACAAATTCTATTTTTTTAATAACATACTTTATACACGGTCAAATTTTAATCACCATAAAAAAAAATGCATAGTCAGTTGCCGATACTGAACACATATACGACAACAAAACGAAAAAGTCGAATTTTCGTCAAAATAAATTTGATTTAAATTGGAAAACTATTACCGTTAGTCGTTTTCCTATGGTCTTGCGTCAGGCGGTACCTTTAATTGATAATAATTTAAGTTTTATTCATCGTTTGGAAAACCCGGGTATCTAGCTCGAGCCAGCTCGCAAAACCTCGGCTCGGGCGCCGCACTCGCTCCGCTGTCACTCGGCCATTTTGTAGAAATCCAAAATTCTGACTGCACAGATGCAACGTAGTACCCCATCCGCATTGCCCAAATTAATTTTTATTTGGTAATTAAAAATTGGTGGTGTTTAATAAGTAGTTACATCTTGCGCCCGTTCCTCCCACTCATGCCGTGCCAGCGCCTCTCCCACGGCCTGCGCCTTGAGGCTCTCGTACAGCGGGTCCGCGGGCGCGCCCGCCGCCAGCAGCGCCGCGAACTCCGCCGCTAGGGCTTCGCCCCCCGCACGAACGGAGGCTGCAGGGAGCGCCGTGTCCGCCCATTCGCGGAGTTTTATGTCCACTTGTGTGTTGAACTTGTCTACGATTGGAATACTGTGTGTTATAATGAGAATGACGTACTTACCTTACTTTAATATTATGAATATCATATGGCGGCATATGACATTAATGATATTAAAGTAAGGAAAATAAGTTGCAAAAAAATAATATAAAGCTTGTCGCAAATATTTTTATATAAAATAAGTGACATAATTGATTGATTCAGGCGTTAATTTGCTGAAATCCTAAATATTAATAAATAGTATAAATATATTTAGTAATAAATCCGGTTAATTTCTAAACAATTAATTTCTCTCGTTTCAGATTTCGGCGAGTCAACATCTCCTGAGGATGCCTCGTGTAGAGGCGAAACAGATATCGAGTTCTGACTTGGGTTTTCTGTTTTCGGCGCTTTGGTTTAGAAACTAAAATTCTAAACTAGAGTTAAGTTAATTAAGACCTTTGTTTAGAAATTAAACGGATTTATTACTAAATATATTGATAGGTACTATTCATTAATATTTATGGATCTCCGGAAAGTAACGCCTGAATCAATCAATTATGTCACTTATTTTCACTCAAGTGCGGAGTAAGGTTTCGTTCGTGACATTGAATGAAGTCTTTTGCAGGATTCTGTCTAGAGATTATGACGATGATATCTTACAGTATCTTAACAATCGGATTTTCTTTTTTGTTTAATTATGAACTTGATTACGCATATAATACGGTTTTAGCGATTTATAAATATCAAAGTTGAAAATGTTAAGTCAGATTGGTGATATTTTTATTTTTTTTAATTTACATAATATCTGAATGATTTATGTTATATTGTGTATTCTACATAATATCTACAGGCAAGTATTTCAGCTTTTCAATGAGAGTGTGTATAAATACACAGAATGAAAATGTTTAGTGAGTGATAGATTGCTTTACGTAGTACTTTGCTATTTATTCTACGATTTTTATTTACGGGAGAACAAGCTAATTTATTCAAAAGTACCTATACGTTTATGACAAGATTGATGGCACGTTAATGACATGACATGACATGTTTGCGCAAATAAATGATCTTAATCTTTATCAGCTTTATTAAGAAACGAGTTTTACACCGACCAGGATTTTTCATTGTTGTTCCAATATGCGCAAAATTATATCGTCGTAGTAATAGAAAGGTGACATAAATTTAAATGACATTTATTTATATTTGATCTATGGTAACGAATGTAGTTCCACTAAGGAGCAAACGGAACGTAAGTAAATGATACGCTCAAAAAGGTTTTGTTATGCTGGTGGCCGTGTTGCCTAGCAACTGTCAGATAACATGTCAAAAAACTGCCTATAGATAGTCCTTGCCCAAACTAGGGGGCCACTAGGTTTAGAGAAATAAGCAGATTTTTTTCGTAAGTCATGAATAGAGATGCTCGTTTGGTTAGTCTTCCTCGTGAAATTTCTTGATTGTAAGAGGAACACTAGTCTAGAACTGGGAAAGTCAGGGGGTGACCTCGAGTTTAGTCCTCGTTTCTAAATAAAGCTGTATGAGTCTTACTAAAGTCTAAATCGTAGGGGTCGATCCAGATCGTGGCGTTTTTCTCCTGTTCATGCTTGTATTTGATCTGACGAGGGATTCGCATCGCTAAAGGGAGGGAGAGGAGTTTATAAGGGAGGGATTTAATACTTCTACTCATCATATTAATAGGTATTATAATAGCTTTGAACGAATACTGTAGTTAATTAAAACTTTGTAGACGAGATTATTGACTTTTACAGAAGAGGTCAATGACCTTTGGAACTACAGTCATTGCTATTTAAAACGGAAATCAGTTAACTCTCAGAACGAATGCTGTAACAAATAAACAATAACAAAAAAGAGGTCAATGACCTTTAGCATCTAGTCAATGCCCTTTGAACGGTAAATAAAACCCTCTTAGACATCTGTTATAACTATTTTATTTATATAGGTTAATGGCCGTTATAACAGAGGACATTGACCTTTAGAATGGAAGTCCACGTCATTAAGGCGCGGGATACAAGCGATCCAAGCGGCGTCGGGTGCGGCTCCGCTCATTTCGCGTAGTACAAAATGTATAGAAGAGGTAGAAGAGGAGGAGGCGCGGCACTAACGAAGGCGGCGCGGTGTGGGCGGGGCGCGGAGGCCACGCCCACACCGCGCCACAGTAATTGGCAACGGCGCGCTAAATATCACCTAACACCGCTCTCATCGCTTCGGCTTTCGACATCGTTTGCTTCGCCCGCACCCCACGCCGCTCGTACCAGTCCCACCCTAGAATGTAAGCTATATCTCTCACCCACGTCGTCGTGCGCGGCGGCGGCGGCGGGCAGGTAGATGGTGTGGAACACCACGTCGCTGGCGGCGCGCCACAGCGCCTGCTGCAGCCGTAGCTCCCACGCCGCCGCCGCCACCGCCGACAGCTCCGCCGACTGGTCCAGCAGCTCCGCGCGCGCGCGCTCGAACACCTCGTCGCGGTCCAGCTCGCGCTGTCTGCGGGGGAGGGGGTTAAGGAGGGGCGCTAGACCGTCACTTGAGAGGGCGTCGCTTAGCCGTCACTTGAGAAGACTTCGCTAGACCGTCACTTAAGAAGGTGTTCCTAGACCGTCACTTGAGTGATCGTCGCTTAGCCGTCACTTGAGAAGGCTTCGCTAGACCGTCACTTAAGAAGGTGTTCCTAGACCGTCACTTGAGAGGTCGTCGCTTAGCCGTCACTTGAGAAGAATTCGCTAGACCGTCACTTAAGAAGGTGTTCCTAGACCGTCACTTAAGAAGGTGTTCCTAGACCGTCACTTGAGAGGTCGTCGCTTAGCCGTCACTTGAGAAGACTTCGCTAGACCGTCACTTAAGAAGGTGTTCCTAGACCGTCACTTGAGAGGGCGTCGCTTAGCCGTCACTTGAGAAGACTTCGCTAGACCGTCACTTAAGAAGGTGTTCCTAGACTGTCACTTGAGAGGTCGTCGCTTAGCCGTCACTTGAGAAGACATCGCTAGACCGTCACTTAAGAAGGTGTTCCTAGACCGTCACTTGAGAGGTCGTCGCTTAGCCGTCACTTGAGAAGACATCGCTAGACCGTCACTTAAGAAGGTGTTCCTAGACCGTCACTTGAGAGGTCGTCGCTTAGCCGTCACTTGAGAAGACTTCGCTAGACCGTCACTTAAGAAGGTGTTCCTAGACCGTCACTTGAGAGGTCGTCGCTTAGCCGTCACTTGAGAAGACTTCGCTAGACCGTCACTTAAGAAGGTGTTCCTAGACCGTCACTTGAGAGGGCGTCGCTTAGCCGTCACTTGAGAAGACTTCGCTAGACCGTCACTTAAGGTGTTCTTAGACCGTCACTTGAGAGGTCGTCGCTTAGCCGTCACTTGAGAAGACTTCGCTAGACCGTCACTTAAGAAGGTGTTCCTAGACCGTCACTTGAGAGGTCGTCGCTTAGCCGTCACTTGAGAAGACTTCGCTAGACCGTCACTTAAGAAGGTGTTCCTAGACCGTCACTTGAGAGGTCGTCGCTTAGCCGTCACTTGAGAAGACTTCGCTAGACCGTCACTTAAGAAGGTGTTCCTAGACCGTCACTTGAGAGGTCGTCGCTTAGCCGTCACTTGAGAAGACTTCGCTAGACCGTCACTTAAGAAGGTGTTCCTAGACCGTCACTTGAGAGGTCGTCGCTTAGCCGTCACTTGAGAAGACTTCGCTAGACCGTCACTTAAGAAGGTGTTCCTAGACCGTCACTTGAGAGGTCGTCGCTTAGCCGTCACTTGAGAAGACTTCGCTAGACCGTCACTTAAGAAGGTGTTCTTAGACCGTCACTTGAGAGGTCGTCGCTTAGCCGTCACTTGAGAAGACTTCGCTAGACCGTCACTTAAGAAGGTGTTCCTAGACCGTCACTTGAGAGGTCGTCGCTTAGCCGTCACTTGAGAAGACTTCGCTAGACCGTCACTTAAGGTGTTCTTAGACCGTCACTTGAGAGGTCGTCGCTTAGCCGTCACTTGAGAAGACTTCGCTAGACCGTCACTTAAGAAGGTGTTCCTAGACCGTCACTTCGTCGCTAAAACCGTCACTCAAAACGAGACGTCCCTTGCCGGCGCATCACTCACCTAGGAAAGGAGTTCTTCCACTCGGTCTCCAGGTTGAAGCGCATGGCCTTGAAGGCGTCCGCCTGCTGCTCCACGGAGGCGCGCACCATCCGCCAGAAGCACTCCGCCACGGCCAGCGACAGGTTGCGCGTCGTCACTTGAGAGGGCGTCACCAGGCCGTCTCTGGAATGACGATCAAACTATTAACATTACGGCACTATGGCCGCACTAGGGCCTCCAGTACCGGTTCCTTTTTCCAGTACCGGGATTTCGGTACCGGCACCCGGCCGGAACCGGGAATACCGGGATTTTCGGTATTCCCGAAAATAATTAGTTGCCCATTATTAAGTCAAACCGAAAACTCGTCAGAAAACGATAAAATAAAGCAAAATCGAGTGAAAAATAATGAAAAGCTAAAAGTTATATTTTTAAATTTATGTAATTTACTGCAAGCATGATTTTTAAGAGAGTAAATTCGCGTAACTAATTGAATATTGCATTAACAATACAGTCCAAATTTTTAAGTTATATTTCAAGTATAAATGGCTTATAACGAAAGTTTTGAATAGGGTATTTCTTTGTTTGCAGGATTGTATAGGATTAAAGTTCAAAAGTTAGTACGTCACATGCGTAATAACACTTTTAAACGAAGGTTGATTTGATTTTTGATAAAAAAATTGTTTTTAATCGTACTTTATTTGTTATTAATCTTCACAATTCAATGCTCAATGATCATGTCAATGTCAATGATCGGCCTCATAGGAATGTTAAAATGAGAAAGTGCCAATTTTGTTAATTTCCTCTGTAGTTTATCACACTCATAGTCATATCCACTCATCGATAAGTATATGTGTCAGGTTCAATAGTTTGTCAAAGACGAAACTTAAAGAAGTATCCACTTATAATTTACGACACAACCCGTTGCTTTTTAACCAGTGCGTCGTCCTACCCATAATGAAATACTCAGCCAAGGCGTGAACACTCACTGTTCTGCTAGATATCTAGATAAAAGACGCAAAATACACTATGAAACGAGCTACGCTCGGAGTTTGAGGTAATAGGGAACTAATGTCATTAACAAAGCTTATAAATCCGTATATCCATAGTCAGCTGGTTTAAATCAACATAAAGCACAGTCGCATTGCGGAAAACGGAATTATTATTCATTATTTTTTATTAATATTAGGCTATTAGACTGTTGATGACAACATCGGAGAAGATGGAGAAACGAGCGAAACGACTCCTTCTTGGAAGACTGGAAGACAGTTGCCCTAGACAGAAAAGAGTGGAAAGAAGGAAGGGAGGCCTTTGCCTTGCAGTGGGACGATTCAGGCTCATAATAAAATAATAATAAGAAATAAAAATAATACGTTCAAAGGCTTAGGTTGTGGAAACGACCGTCAGTAAACAACCCCAAATCCCATGTCATTCTTTAAATAAATGCATTGGGACGACGATACCAACAATAAGTTGATATTGCAACATTTCCTAAGTTTGAACATCAACAGCATTTTCGAAAGTTAGTAATATGGGCGGTTAGGATCCAGCGGGTAGAGGAGTTACTGTCCTTTCTTCTTTGTACTAACAGAATGCACTATTTAGCTATGGTTTTAAAGATTAAATCCCTAAAAAAAGCTCTTAAACACAAAATTTTAAGTAATCCCGAAAGTACCGAAAATCCCGGGACTGGATTTTTCTAGTCCCGGTACTGGACACAGCTGAAAATCCCGGGATTTCCCGGGATTTTCGGTTCCGGGATTTCCCGGTACTATGCCCTAGGCCGCACATTACAAAGCCATATAATCACCAGGAACTTAAGGTACTTGCAAAAAAATAAAACATGTTCCCTGTTTCAAATCTTCTTCTTACCTGTAGCTTTATCATACCGATCGAAAGGCTTTATCCTATTTATGAATACTATTTGCATATGTCTTACAAAAGTATGGACTGGATGGAGCTTCGAGAATTTAGCAAAAGGAGATGTCAAACGTCAGAATCTGCTAACTTTATTTCATCCATTTTTGACGGGGGACGAGGTAAACACACATTGCACACGCGCCTAACAAATCTTATTCATGTAAACGCACACTACAATAATCTCGCACAACATCTTAAAATACGCACACAGTTATCAAATACGGCATATAGTTTTATTTAACGTGAATGGCCAAGAAGGGTATATGGCCAGCAGAGGGGTACGTCCTGCAATAACATCTCCTTTGGCTAAATTCTCGAAGGAATGGAGTGTCATCGCGCCCTGTCTTCGGCTAGCCGCACCCATCTTCTGCTTGCAACCTTTTGCAGATCCCAAAGTCAGAGGATCTATGTCACTCACTTGAACAGCTTGGAGGAGCGGAAGAACCGTTCCTCGTACTCCCGAATGGACTGGATGGAGTCGTCGCGGCGGCTGCGGCCCGTCACCACGGCGTAGTACCCCAGCGCGCGCATCGGGAACAGCTTGCCCTCCAGGATGCGCCGGATCTGCGGGGGCATGACCCTTTACTTGGGGGCTCTGGGAACCTCTAGTTGTGGGGGCTATTGGAACGTGGGGACCTGTAGTTGTGGGATATGGGAAGCGCGCGCATTGGGAGCAGCTTGCCCTCCAGGATGCGCCGGATCTGCGGGCACGCTAGTTTGGGACTATGGGAACGTGGGGGACCTGTAGTTTGGGGATCGGAGAACGTGGGGGACCTCTAGTTGTAGTTTATAGAACGTGGCTATAGGAACATAACCACCTCTAGTTGTTGGCTCTAGGAACATGAGCTATATCATGAGTCATGACCAATTGACCATACCAGCGTTACACAACATCGCAATTTTCTCACACAAAAGCATTTAAAACCCACATTTCCAAGGTTAGGAGTACCTTACCCTGTTGGGGTTGGCGAGGTTCTCCTCAGCCAGGTCGACCTTGGTGAGCACGAATATGGTGCGTTTGCCGGACGGGTCGCATGAAGACACCAGGTCGGTCACGTTGCTGCGCTCCGCGTCCACCGAACCGTCCTGGAACAACGTCACATGGCAACACTATACTAAAAAAAAATGTGTGTCAATCAATATATGTTACTATTAAGCAGACTAACCAAATATACATATTTTCAATTATACTCATTTCCATACTCACTCACTCAGTCATATATTCATTATCACACAATCAGTCATATCCATACTCGCTCACTCATTTCTATACTGACTCAGCCACACAATCATTATCACATAATAACTCATTTATATACTCACTCTGTCACACATTCATTAGCACACACTCAGTCATATCCATACTTACTCATTCAGTTACACACTCACTCATTTCCACACTCACTCACTCAGTCACACATTCACTTATTCATTCTTAAAGGTACTCATTCACTCACTGAGCCTCTTACACACTCAATATATTTATCTTCCATATTATTCATTCACTCACTTACTCAACCACCCACCTTACACATTCAATCTATTTATCTCCCATCTCATCCGTTCACGCACTCACTCACCATGTCGGTGTGTGATGAGTACTCACCTGTATACACAGTATGATGGCATTAGGGTTGTCCATGTACTGCTTGGTCATCTGCTTGATGGCGTCTCTGGTGTCCGCCGCCATGTCTACTGTTTGCGTCTGCAATTACATCATGACGTCAAAAGCCGCGAACAAATTGGCTAAGCGTAAAGTCTCGATGACACATGGCTATTTTACAAGCTACAAGCCAGCGAGTTCGCTTGTAGCTTGTTAACTTGCCCCGTGTCATCGACGCTTTAAGGTGGGATTCCAATAACATTGTGCGCGAACATTTCTAGCATGTAATTTTTTAAAGATAAAAGATAAAGATAAAAAAAAATATTTTGCACGATTTTTCTTTTATATATTTTTTTTTATTGATATCTTGCTGTATTTTGTTATCGTTTGCTCGAGTGAGTCGACCAGAATAAAGCGCATTGCGTCGTTATCAAATGTTCTCAGTACGTACTAAAGTGACACAGTGCTGCAGCGGCAGACACTGCATCTTTTTTTTATATTAAGGGGAATCCTCAAGGCAAATTTCCATACAAAAAATGTTTCGGACAAATACTCAAAAAGTACGCCGTATTATAGTAATTTCTTAACACTACTAGTTTCGTCTATAATTTCCGATTGTGTCAACAAAAATTAGTAAGGTTTCATACCTTAATTTAGATTTTATACGTGTTTTTAAATTAGTAGTGTTAATTTTAAAACACGTATAAAATCTAAATTAAACTTTACTAATTTTTGGTCACACAGGATTAAAGGCAGATAAATTTTCCATGAGGATTAGCCTTAAAAATAGGCTTACGTTTGACCACGGCTTACCTGATGGGAAGCGATGTCGTTGCCTATTTATACACGCTTACTATATATATATAATATAATATGCTTATTATATATATATATATATATAATATGCTTGTTGATGAGATCTTTAAAGACATCCGAGTTATAAGTGGTGGGAAACACAGACGAAGGTAGAGCGTTCCACTCTCTTGCTGTGCTTTTTATGAAAGAGCTCGAGAAACATTTCGTTCATGTCGACAATAAAGGGGTGGAACGAATATCTTCACTCATATGTTTTTCCGCTCACCGCAGACGCAAGCCGGGTCGCTCCAGGGCCTAGCTGTTAGTGAAATATGGCCATTAAAAGTGGCTTGTACCTGTACCTGTACGTGTACTTACCGAGATGACCCCGGGCAGGTCCACCAGCACCATCCGCTGGATGCCGGGCCCCTTCACGGACATGGAGATGACCTCGCTGGAGACGGTGCGGCCGCCGCGCACGCTGTTCCTCATGCGGAGCTCCACTTCTCTGATGGACACACAATTTCTATTGCCGTATCCGTGATAACTTACTATGGACAAGGGTGACTAGTTTGATTCTCGATGTTAGTTAAATAGAAAGCTGACTGGGTAGGTCGGGCACCAACTCAAATTAAATCGGGATCAAACCAACACCACCCAAAGCAACAGTTCATCACTTCCTTAGTAACAGAGTGGTGCACAACTGGAATATACTGCCGGAAGATGTTGTTTCTGCAGCATCCGCAAACTCGTTGAAGAACAAACTCGACACTTGGTGACGAACCAACAAGATTATGTTAAAAAAAGTGACACGAACCAATTTAAAAATCCAACACTGTGTGACATAGACACATCAGCGAGAGCTGCTCGTCTATTAACAAATAAACGTACTATGTGTATGTACTTACTTCCTGAGATCAGCTAAGTCAGCCTCCTTGTTGAGGTCGAACTCCCTCGCCGAGTCGCGGAACTGCGCCACGTGGTAAGGGCCTTCCGACAGCGTCACCTTCACCGGAGCCCTGACAACCAAGCACAACTGGAGAATTGTTGTCCGTTTAGAATGATACAGGAATTAAGATCACAAAATAAAAAATGATTTTTCAGTTCAGACAGCTCCACAGTCCAATTGCAGTGTCTTGCCAGTCTTTTCGCTTTAGGACCGGCATAATCTACACCTGTCGTTATGAATGGTTTTGTCTTACAAATCCTACAATGCATCGTCGTCTGGTAGCCCGCCCATTATTGGGACATTCATGTATTAATAAATAGTATAAACGTATTTAGTAATAAATCCGCTTAACTTCCAAACAAAGGTCTTAATTAACTTAACTCTAAACCAAAGCGCCGAAAACATAAAACCCAATTTAGAACTGAACACGTGTTTTGCCTCTACACGAGGCATTCTCAGGAGATGTTGACTCGCCGAAGTCTGAAATTGTGAAGATCATTCCCAATTGTTCCTATCAACTGGAGAGTTGTTGTCTGTTTAAAATAATACAGGTATTAAAATAATATAATAAAACAATTTTTCTGTTAACACAGCTGTCCAGTTGCAGTGGCGTTTGGTTTGGCCTTGCCAGTCTTGCCGCTTTGGGGCCAGCCAGCCTTGGGGCCGGCATAATCTACACCTGTCGTGGTAAATGGTTTTGTCCTACAGATCCTTACACTGCTTCGTCGTCTGGTAGCCCGCCCATTATTGGGACATTTAAGTATTCATCATCAACCTATAGCAGTCCACTGCTGGACGTAGGTCTAAGGCGCGCCATTGAGCCCGATCTTCGGTTCTCCTCATCCGCCTTCTGCCAGCTATATCGCGCAGATCATCCCTCCATCTGGCCGGCGGTCGTCCTACACTGCGTTTGCCTAGACGTGGTCTCCACTCAAGAACACGTTTACTCCGACCCAAATTGAAGTATTACCTGGTGCACATCTCGCCGGCGCCGCGCGGGAAGATCCTGGCCTGCGCGATCATCTCGAGCACGGAGGTCTTGCCGGCGGACTGGTCGCCCACCACCACGACGCGCGGCAGGCGGTCCGTCTCGCCCGCGTCCCAGCCCGCCAGCTCGTCCAGCACCGACGAGTACATGTCTATCAGGGAACGCTGGAACACAACACTTGTTTAACACAGTTATTTCTTTATTTGGGCGCTTTGGCCTAGGCTGTAAGCTCATTTGTGTTAAAATAAAATAAATTATACTGGGTTAGTTTTTGTTTATGCGAAACCTGAAATTAGTTTGCTCAGAATCGATAACCAAGTTCAAAAAAAAAATTACAGTTGTTAAATTTTGGAAAATATCTCACAAAGAAATATTATTTTTCGTGACTAGAAAAGAAAATAAAATAAACGGGGCTCAGCTTTTAGCTTAAGCTGCCACTATAAATTCTGACCGATACATAGCCATGTTAAGGGATTTTTTTCTTTCCACAACTGCAAAAATTTGAAGCCTATAATCGTGCGACATGGTTTCAACAAGATGGCGCGACATGCCATCTTTGGCGGTCGTAAACGAGATGTTAGCTGGGAAACTGATATCGCGCCGAGGTGATATTGCATGGCCTCCTAGAAGTCTAAATCTAACGCCACTGGACTTTTTTGTGGGGATACTTAAAAAGTAGAGTCTACTCTTATTGGAGCCCAGCCACGATTAACCAGTTGAAGACCAATATCCGGGAAGAAATGGCAGCTATTCCCCGTTCAATGTGCCAGCGAGTTTTCACTAATTTGAAGTTCAGATTCGAAGAATGTTTGCAGCGCGATGGTGCACACCTGGGTGTCGTTTTTATATGAAATTAATATCAAAAAAAAATTATGTGTATTGTACTAAGTTTTTTTTATGATTTTTTCAAATTCGCAATTATTTCTGGCCCACCCTGTATTACAGGACCTCTTCTTTATCAACATTATCCAATTCCACGCTGTACTTTGTACAAACGTCATTCGATCCAGGTGTCATGTTCATTCGCCCGAGTAGTACCTTCATCTTCCTGGGCGAGGGTTGTCTGCCCTGCTTGAGCAGCATGTTCTGCTGCCTGAGCTCTCTGTTCTCCTGTTCCAGGCGCTGCAGCTCGCGTTGGTATCGAGCTTGTAACGCTAGTACCTCCTCTTGCAATGCGTGTACTCGTTTCTCTGAAATGATAACCTTTTTAGTGGCAAGTCGATCTGTCCGCGTAGTACAGCATACGGTCTGAGTCAATTTAATTGCAATTGCAGCATAGTATAAGTGACAAATAAGGGAAGAATTTGCAAAAAATAATTCTATCAATAGAAAGGCTAAAAAAGGACTTAAAATCATTCTTAAATATAATAATAATAATGCCAATTTAAAGCCAAATTGCCCATCGTCAATGGACAACGACGGTGTAATACTGTTCTGTATCACTCGTTCCAGTATCTTGGCCATTATCGTAGCGAGTGAGATGGGCCTATAGTTGGCCATGCTTGAAACATCGCCGGTTTTATTTTTTATTATCGGAATAAGAAGCGTACGAATTATATTTCCCGGTAAGTAGCAATGTCGTAAACACATTATATAGCTTGGCAAGTACAACACAGATATGCAAAACTGTGACTTTAACGTTATCTAAAGTCTCTGCAATTTCGTTTCTCTGCAATTCCGTTGAGATATGAAACATCAGAGAGTAGGAAGAAACGTCTTAGTACAAGGAGAAAAGACCTTGAAGTCCCAAGGTGTCCGAGGCTAAATGTAGCAATGCATGGCTGTCAATATCAGGCTGTTAACCTCTTTAATGCTCTCCCTACTGAGTTTAAAGCTATCGAAAGTCCAAATGTATTCAAAAGTAAATTGAAAAAGTTTTTATTAGCCGGTTGTTATTACTCTGTCGATGAATACAAGCTGCAGAAATTAACGAAATAGTCAAATTTTATCATGTTCTCTGATTTTTAGTATTATGTAGTATTAGGTAATTGATTATAATTTAATGTAGGTGTAATATAATAATATTAAGCATAATTTTAAGTTAAATGTTCAAATACGATTGATAAATTGTTTATGAATAAATGATATGATATGATAATTAAGTATTTAGAATGTTTGCAGTATCTCAAGTGCATATTCAAGGTCAACTTATTCACCATAGTGTCCTGAAGTGTCTTCGGCGGTACCCTGGGCAGGCTGTGGCGGCGGGCGACTCTTCAAGTTGTTTACTATCTTCGGCGATGCTTCTGCTGGAAATTTACGTTCAAATTACACAAACGGAATAAAAAAAAACATTTTTTTTGAATAACAATATTGAGAGGTCACTCGAATTAAAAAACAAAACATTAGCGTGACGAACATCGCTGTTTGTTCCAAGATTGGTAAATCCATGGTAGTATAGTCAAAAAATCCTTGTAATAATCCTCGAAGTCCTCGAGTTAGCAAATAAATAAATATTATTGACGTTTCACACAACGCCACCAGCCCCAAACTGAGAAGAGCTTGTATTATGGGAACCTGTTAACTGATAGAGTACTTGAATACTTGTTTTTTTTTTGTAAATATATAGAAAACACTCAAGACTCAGGAAAAACACCGATATTTATCACACAAGTGCTTGTTCTGAAGCGGAAATCGAACCCGCGACACCGGCGAGGGAGTCCAACACACTTGCCACTCGACCTTTCATGTGGTCAAATGCAGCTGGTCCTCAACTTGTCAGCAGCCTTCTCTTCCCCTTACTGTATCCTCATTCATGATTCCACTCACCGAGCTGTGCGTTGTTAGCGGCGGCTGCAGCGACGGCGTCCTCGTACCGCTGGGCGAGCCAGTCCCGCAGCTCGTGTGCTCGCGCCAGCCCCAGCTCGCGCAGCCGAGGATCTGCGCCCAGGTGGAGCGTGTCAACCACACCTATGCACACGCTGCTGTGACTAGACTTGCACCCTAGCTCACACGGAACGCAGCCAGGTACAGATATCACTCTCACACTCTAGTTCACGCCAGAGGTAGCTAGACGTACACCATAACTCACGCAAAACTCTTTAAGGTATGGCTACACTAACACATGCTTGACTTATGGACGCCAAAGAGGTTCTCTCATCCAACATGAAGGAAACAAACTACCTAGCAATATGTCAGAAATAAATGGAGAGAAGCATGCTGGGCATTGAACTGTCTGACAGGATAAGTAACGCCAGAATCAGAAAATAAACAAAACTAAGTGTCATCAAAAACAAAATAAGAACACTGAAGTGGAATTCGGCAGGACGTATTTGTAGAATGGAAAACTCACGATGGACAAAAAGATTAATAGAATGGATACCAAGTACTTTAATCAAGATAAACACAAACATCAGCATTAGACTGCCATGTAAAAAAAAAAAATTCATTCATTCACAGCCTAAATTAAATGTTGTATAGATAAAATCGAACTTTGGTTCAAAATACCCTAAACTGTCAAAAATATCCTAATCTGAGAAATAATAATCAAACAGTTAAATCTAATTTTAGCATAATACTAAAAGAATTTAGCATAAAACTATGAGATTTTAGCATCGAACTTCAGGATCACATTGAAATGAAAATGTAAAATGATAGTCATTTCATAGTTCCATACCCATTTGCAACTGGTCTCCGATCTTATCCTTGGCATCTATGAGTGTAGTGGTGAATCGGCTCCACTGTTCATTGTCAGGCAACAGTTCGTTCACCCAGCCCATGTCGGGCAGTCCATCCTTCCATTCTGTGTATTTCTGGAAAACATTGTTGTGTATCAATCATAGCTGCTTGTCAATCCTTCTTATTAAATTATAACATAGTCTTGTTGGTGCGTAACCAAGTGTCGAGTTAGTTCTTGAATGAGTTTGTGGATGCTGCAGAAACAATTTTCTGCAGAATCATCTTCTGTCAGTATATTCCAGTTCTTTTTGTAGAGAACAAAATCTTACCTTGTTCAGGGTCATCCCTCCTCCCAAAGCTCCCCCCAGCAGTAAGTACCGTATCTTCAGTACGCCTCTAACAGCCCGTGCCACCAACATGCCATACTGTCTCCGCGGGTGGACGGGAGCTGGGCGGTGTAGCAACATGCTGCGTCCAGTCCACACGGAGAATGCTACCGCTCGGGTGTCTACCGCCTTCCATGATGAGTGTTTGAACTGTGATCTGAGGATGATGGAGCGATTATATGTATTGTCTCAGTTATCTGGTTCTCATAGTAAAAAGCTTGCTTAGTTTGGAGCTAGATGGGGTTGTGTGAAATGTCCATACATTATTTATTATTATTTCAATAAGATCTTCTCATCTAGATGGTTCTTTTTATATTTGGAATAAGTTGGTTAGAGTTAGGACAGCAGCACTACAATCATTTGAAAAGATTTGTTATTTAATTAATACTCAGGATTTTTTTAAATATCTTAAACTGATGATCCAGTAGAGTAATAAAATCTCAAAATCAGTACTGAGCCGATTTTTATGTTCAAGGTCAAACTTCAGTAAAACATCAGAATCATGCAAGTAGACCAGACTAGGAACTTGGGGTGGTCCGCACATATTCTAGAGGCGCTAATGACATGCGACAAGGGAAACTATGGAGCAAAGCAACGCCGATTGAGAGTATCACAACACTAAACTTTAGGGTAGAAATTTATACTGATATGAACCGAAAATGGGATATATCAACTAGGCCACAACTTACCTCACACGATTATGCAGTATTCTCGACATTGTTTACGTAATTTCTTCAGTTTAGCATGTATTTCATAACCAATAAGTCCGACTTCAGCGGAAAATAAAATCGAGAAAAAAATATTTCATAACCTCAACCGGTGCTTACAAATAATCACCAATGGGTGTATAGGTGCGAAATTCAATAATTCTTGATATAAATGGTGCAATCAACTAGTAAATAAATATAAATCAATTCATTTTTTCTATTTTTTGACAAAATCACAGACCCTTAACTTTCAAACTCTAATGAAGTCAAATGAAAATATAATCTTGGTTATAGTAATTTACAGATCTATGTTACTTTTTAGGGTTCCGGCAGACTAAAAACCCATGCTCTTCTTAACCTCACTAGAAGAGACGACTGACTAACACCTGCTCACACTCACACCTTTACCTGCATGCATTCATTGTCTTGTCAGTACTCCCAGTTGCATAAACCAGGTGTAAGTGGTTAAATCGAACTAACGGTAGAAGTGGAACAAATGATTAACAAAATCGCCGCTTGGCATTGGAACACTGTGTAATGAAGACATGACATCGTCGCGAGTCTTCGCTTATAATTTCGACTTAAAAATAGCATTTGATATTCACAGATTATATAAATTGTAATTCAATCATTCATTGATAATATACATTCTATATCAGTTTCTTCCATAAACCTTTGCAGAGTTTCTTCAGTTTCTACCATCAATTTTTGCCATAAATTATAGTTGGCAACATCAGCAATCTGTCAATCACCATCAGTCCAGTCGTCAGTCAAACGTCAAAAATGGACAATTTTTTATGAATTTCTTGAAAAAATCACATCGAAAAAAGATTTCGTCGAAGGATTACATGGTTATTCTTGATAAAGCAATATTATATTATTCCAAGTTTGTGTAAAGTGCCAGTAATTAACCAGTGAACAGTGAAGTGCGATGACTTAGAATTCCGAGCAGTACAGTATCTTCGCTAAACCATTTACCAAGTGAGTAGTTTTTGTTAATGCCCAAGTTGCCCTCGATTAATTAAATATTCTACGAGGAAGTGGTGATATCACAGTCGGCTGTTATGGAGTGATGTAATGGTGGGTTCTTAGTTTCCTATAGCGGGCATCCTCCGCAGTAATTTACGCATATTCAGTGAGTGGTGTTATTTTTAGATCAAGTTCTCGTCTGCGGTGCGTCTGTTTGTCTGGTTGTATGTATAATTATGTTCTGCACTGTGGTTCAAGGCGAGGTTAGGAGTCAATAACATACAGGTAATTTAATTATTTTCTACAGTAAGATTTCTGTATAAATTCACTGTCTTGCTGTAGATTCCTTTCAAATTACTATAATACAAATTAAGTCATGGTATATCTATATTTTTTTTTTATTACACCTTATGCTAACTACTACAATCTAAACTAAAAAAAATTACCGAAGGAAAGAATTGGGCCACCCATAGACCATTGCAAACAATTGTTTCATACATTTGTTGTTCATAGTTTCTATACATTGATATTCCTTACATGCTCTAAGGCTGTGCTTACATAAATAAAAATTGATATGTACAAATATAATACTCTGCATACAAAATTCCTACACTTATCACCAAAAAAAAACTACATTGTCCTTAGATTTTCCCATCACATAATAACTTTGAGTCTACTGACTCATCTGTTCTTAGCAACTCAAATACATTTACTCAATAAAAAGTGCAAGATTACTCACACAAACTTGAATCCACTTGGCATTTATTCTCAGGTCATTCAAGGTTGATTTTATTTTTCAATGCAACTTAAACAAGTTTGAGATAGTAAATTTGTGTAGGTGTGGGGTCAATGACCCTGGTTTATAGACTTTATAGTCATACTCTTCTGGAATTTCAATTATTTTCATTCATGGACTCATTAGACTAATTAAAAACTTCAATCAAGTGGTTGATTCATTTGAAAACCCCCTAACATTTATGCCTCATAGTTGTTGAAAACTTCCTTCCTTCCTTCTCATGTAAGCCATAGGAAAATTGATTGGATTTAATTGGAAGTTGGATTGCAGTCAAATGCAAAGACACAAAGGATGTATTTCTACTTAACTTTGTAATTGAAATAATTCATTCAAGCTAAAGTTCATTGACTTCAGCTATGAATACATTAGAAGAACTGAAAGGTTTTAAGTGAATGGCAATTTAAACATAATAGGTAAGGTACATTAAAATTACACTTAAAAATAAAAGATACTCATTTAAAATAATAAAAACAAAAATGAATAAATTTGCCTTTATTGGCACAAAATTAATTAACATAAAAGTAAATTATAATAATAGTAACACATGGAATTTATAGTTTATGGAATGATTTTTGAATTATTTACCTCATGCTGAAAATTGTTAGATAAATCCAAAATCAATTGACTATATTATGTGAAGTTTAATGCAACATTACTTAGTTAGGTAGTTTACTATTTTTGAAACAAATTATAGTCAAATGCCTTAATTATTAAAAAAATACTTCAGAAAATATTAACTAATGTCAACTAAGCATGTAAATTATATATTATTAATTTTATCATGTATGGGTGCACTAAGAATGATTTACATGCAAAAGCAAACCCAGGAAACTTCTGTGCTTCTGGGCGGAGTTAGGCTGGCTAAACTATTAGTCAGGAAATCCGACGTACAAAGGACCAACTAAGAGTCCAAGTGCGGAAAAGGGAGTCCATTCACATTTACATTTACATGCAAAAGCAATGAAAGGGGCTAGTACTTAACTAAAATAAATAGAACAATAAAAAAATATACATATTATAATCAAGATTTTACAAAAACATAGTACAACCTAGTGACCGTAAACACCACTGAATAGTCACAGGGAAGCAAAATACGCAATTTTGTTTACTTCTACGACATATTTCTTTCAGTTATTTTGATATAAAAAAAAAAACATTAAACCGAATTGAACGTCCTCCCTTTTGAAGTTGTTTGAAAAAGAGTTTAAATCAAATGTTGTTCCAAGACATCTGTTTAGATCATACCTATGGTTCAGCCGGTTATACTCATGCACATGTTTTTGTAAAACTTAACAATCAATCTTATATGTAATCATGTAACCGGTTATAAATATAAACTTGTTCTCATGTAAAAGGTGTCTAGATTAATTATGAATTTGATGCATCCAATTCTCTGATAGTCATCATATTGTGTCACTAGTTCCTTCGAACCAGTGTGGTGAAAGGATTTCAAGTGCGCCTCGAAGAGGCTCCTTTCATGCACTCAACACATGTTTTCGAACTTTTAGGTTCTACGACATGCCGGTTTCCTCACGATGTTTTCCTTCACCGTTGCGAGAACGTGGGGTGCATACATAAATTTTTTCAACTGAAAAAACCCATTTACGCATGACTGCCACCGGGATTCGAACCCGCGACCATCAGATCGCAAAGCAAGGGCCTCATCCACTTAGCCACCACATCCTCTCTGATAGTTAAAATTATTAACAAATTAAATACCATTGAATATAATTCTTTCAGGTTTTCCTTAAATTTTTAATAAGTTAATTAGGTACATTATAAATTTTTGCGAACTTATGCAATGCAGTATTTCGTGTAAATGGATAGATGGTTATCACGACAAAAACTACTGAACCAGTTGGGCTAAAATAAAAATTCAGTATGGGCAATGTTATGATGTGAGCTGGAAAAGGACTTCTAAATCTTACTTTTCACCCTGATGCTACAGGGACAAAGCTGTGGGCATAAATGTAATAAAGCCAGTAAAAAAATGAATACCATAGTTCTATTACTACTTATCGTCATTTGAAAGGGAAAAGTATTATAGCCCCATTTTAGCTTCAAGGCGCTTTCCTACTTCAGGAACATTGATGAACTATTACACAACGCCATCTGGGCTCAAACTAAGCAGAGCTTACCACCACTACTTTACAGGGGCATGACTTGACTTATCGACTCTGACTTATGACAAAATAATCTCTCCAATTACTTGACACTGGCTATACCTTTGATGTGAAGCCAAAACCAAAGAACTAAGGTTCTTCGAAAAAAAGGAAAAGCAGAGCTTATTCAGGATTATAAGAATAATTATATACTTTTTTTTTGTTACAGCATAAGCTAACTACTACAATCTATATATATGTATATTACAAAATTTACAAAAGGAAACAATTGGGCCACCCATAGACCGTTGCAAACGATCTATAGGTAGCTCAACTGCTCTAACTCGATACCCGATGGCAGCGTGCCGAGGATACTGGCTGCATTGCCTCTTTGTATAGCAAGGCTTATTCTTTGGCCCAGATAGCTGCCAGCCCTCTGATCACGCGTCGCTTCGACCAGACGCTCAGACAAAATTTAAAAAACGCGGAAGGCTCCCATTACCCATGGACCTAGGGTCTCGACCCCAAAGGGCTCAAACATGTCCGACCTATCAAGACCTACATATTTACGCCGCTTGAGATCTTCAGCAGAGTTTGCCAGAGTTTTAATTAAAACAACCGAATCAGGATGAACATGTGACAATGTTTATCACACAATTTTTTCCTGAGCGGGAATCGAACCCGCGTCACCGAGGTAGCAATCCAACACACGTAGTAAGTTCATACTTCACAAAGATATTCTTGAATTCATTCTGTTTGACCTTATCACTTTGCAACAAAAAGAGGTTATCATATGAACCTACACATAACATAAATAAAACATAATTTCTTAAGTAGGTAATTATTTTAGGTACAGTTATACCTACACACTACATACGTACAGAATTAATTACATTCCAATCCTAATGATTCACAAAGGAATATCGACTTTAGCATGTCAGAAATAGAATTGAAAATGCATTTTTGTTCTCAAAATCTGTTTACATAAATAAAACTACTTATTAGCGAAAATATTGGACACACTTTTTTTGTAGAAAGTAAGAAAACATGCTCTGTTTCATCTAAAATTAAAACAAATTGAAGCACTTGAATATAAATAACAATTTGGCTTTTATACCCTTGTAGATAAGGTGTTCCCAATATAGATTCTATATTTATTATTCTGAATTAAGCTTTATCCAAATTGGCATAGAGTTCAAAGTTCAACACAACAATGAGATGATATCATCAAGTATGGAGATGTTTTTGGTACAAAGTAAATGTTCATATTTATGAGTCTTTTTATCTATTACACGTACATAAAAAAGGGGGTTAGTTACTCTAACCAAAAATCTTAGATTTTTTTTTATGGTTTTGAGTTAAGTATTTCCTACCAAAGTTACTACCAAAGTTAAGGAATAAGGGCAGGCTTGTTTGTATGTTCTGGCCAGCACTGTTTTGGTTATGGATAGGCTGTAACCAACATAGATCGATAGATAGAAAATGCTTTATTGCACAAAGTAAAAAAAATAAGTATATAGGCGAACCTCTTCATACATTTCACTGATAATAAGAATACACTTCTATGGGACCACTTTGAAAGTATATCTTCGCAAACAAAAAAAATCAAATCTATTTATACAAAATGTTTCCGAGGTAACAAACATAAAAAATCAACCGAATTGAGAACCTCCTCTTTTATTTGAAGTCCGTTGAAAACGCTTATGCCTAGATTACACGTACCGAGTACTCGGCCGAGACAGTAAAATTTTACTCGGCCGGGACAGTGAAAGCGTCCGTCACTCGCTCAGCCGAGCACTCGGCGCTATGTGATCTAGGCATTAGACCTGACGATCTGACAGACAAACCACTGGACGTAGAGACTTCTTATCGTGTCACTAGTTCTTTCGATCCAGTGTGGTGAAAGGATTTCAAGTGACGTAGAGACTGAAGGGTATGTTAGTCAAGAAGTGTAGACGCGTACTTAAGGAATTTTGATAAATAACATCGCAAACAAAGTTGCGGGTGTCAACTAGTCAATATATGAACCTAAACTAAACACATTATGAAAGACCGTACCTAAATCGAAAGTAACTACTGTTTATGCTGATAACTTATCGACGACACAGTATCCGCGCACGCGTACAGTGGTACTGACTACATCCATACATTAAGTATTTAGTATTTATTTATTTACTTTAAATAAAACGGTTAAACAACCAATTCCATTATTTAAAGATTAAAGATAAAATAATTACAATACAAATTAAATTAAAAATTAAATTACAAATTAAAAATTACTTAACATAGCATAGCATAGCATTCACACACTCACACCCCTGCACTAGGATTCCCTGTGTCGCAGGTGGCATGAACACATACAACACATCACAACATCCAAGACCCGAGAACAAACATTAGTGTTCGTCACAAATATTTGCCCCAGCCGGGGATCGAACCCGAACTTAAATTATAAATTTAAAATAGTCATCAAATAAATAATACACATAATTAATTATATTTATGTCAAAATTTTGATTGGCAGTACCAATGGAAATCAGAGGTGAGCTCTTTCCATTGATCCGCAAATATGTCACTATGTGGACTGGCTTCTAGGAGGTTGTTGAGGGCAGTTAGGGACCTAGGTATCGGTGAGGGCGTGCGCGACAGTACGGCACAAGGGCGGAGCAAAGAGCCTGTGCTTTCTGCTTTGAGTGTAGTTATTAAGCACGAAGAGTAGAAGTGACTCACTAAGTAGATCAGGCGCATCAATTGTACATACATATCTACATACATACATACTACAGGCCATACGCTTCTGTTTGTATGTGGTGGAATCAAGTGCACTGAGAATGTTGTTGGTGTCTGATTGATTCAGGCGTTACCTTTCGGAGAGTCATCCAGCTATTTATTTTTAAGTAAATAAGTGAAAAGACGTGATCGCTCTAATGATGGTAAAGGTCGTATTAGATGGTTAATTTTTTGTTTATTTTTGCCTTTCATTAGGTACCTTTTACACGTAATGAAATGCGAAAAAATTCAGGCCCTATCTGCCCTGTTTAACATAAGCTAAGGAGATTTGGCAAAACTGATTTTTTCAGATTCCTTCGCTGAGGTTTAACATATCGAAACAAAAAATGTATCCCAGCAAAAACCTTTTTATTAATGTAAAAATCAAAGCCAAAACGAGTTCTTAGTACCGCAAAAATACATGAGATCTTGTAATATTGAGCCAGAACTGGAACTCTATTTATCGTTAACTCTTATTTTATACAATCGTTCATTGTAATTTTGTAACAACTGAATTATTGAAACTAACCCATCCAAAAAGCCGTGCTAGCCGAGTGGGAGGTGCCTCTACTTTCAATCCGAAGGTCGTGAGTTCGAAACCGGTCGTACGCCAATTTTCTGTTCAAAAAAGTGAAGGTGAAGGAAAACATCGTGAGGAAACCGGCATGTCATTGAACCTAAAAGGTTCGAAAACATGTGTCAAGTGCACGAAAGGAGCCTCTTCGAGGGGCACTTGAAATCCTTTCCCCACACTGGTTCGAAAGAAGTGAGTCGATAAGAAGAAGAAGAACTAAACCCATACCAAATTTCAGCTCAATCGGTTCAGTAGTTTTGGCTTGATTGAGCGATAAACATCCGTCTATGATCACATGGATTAATTACAATAACCTCTAGCTAAAACAATGTTACTTGCATGAGATCATACATTGTTGTCTGTTTTCCTAACTGACCTCATGCGTGTATCAAGTGCAACTTATTAGGAAGTGAATGGTCCATTTTAATAATACCCGTAAAATTGATTTTTTTATTTTTGCCCGGAATGTCTAATTTACTAAAATTATGATTTTTGCCATTCTATTCACTTTTCAACAAAAACAATATGCCAATCAAAGCTTTATTATAGTGTAACTAGGCCGAATTAAAAGTACTTGCTAGACAGCTCTATGTGCGCCACCAAGCTTGGTCTTCTCATCCAATTGAAATTAATGTGTAAATTATAATTTTGCTTTTAAAATTAAAAAAAATACTGGATGGACATTTGGGTACGCAACTAGGCAAGTGATGGTATGGCTTTATTTTGCGGTCCTTGATGATAACATGCGTCAGACTAGTGGCTAAGTATTGGGCTATCCACTCGAACTGTCACTGTTCTAAGGCGCCATCTCCACGAGCGAGAGAATCGCGACGAGTCCGCGCTTCTATCGTCGGGTAATTTCCACGACCGAGCGATTATTCCGCCAGCGTATCGTCACGACACTCGTGACGGAATCTCAGCATGTCCGCGACGACTCGTAACGGAATCGCCGCATTTCCTTGACGCTGCGTTTGACAGCGCGCCCGCCGCGCGTCACGTTGCGCGGCGGGCGCGCCACCATTAGCGATGATACCGCGGCGATACAATACGATGTTATTGCTCGCGCACGTGCCACTCGTTGCATCGCCGCGATAACATCGCCGTGTGGAGACGCGTTCATAGAGAGTATATATAAATACGTGGTACGACGATAATATCGCTGCGATTCTCTCGCTCGTGGAGATGACGCCTAAGGCCGTTTCGCCTTTATAATATAAGTAGGAGGTAGGATGGTTGTTGTATGATGGCTATTGTTTCCAGGTAGAGCAATGGCGTCGGTGTGGAAGCGGCTTCAGCGCGTGAACAAGCGCGCAGCTAAGTTCCAGTACACAGCGTCTTACCACCGCGTGGACTTGGAGACCACGCCCAAATGGTAAGCTACCTATACCTTTTTTATCAATATATAAAAGGCTAAGCCCTAACTGACTGACTGTCAGACAACAGGCCAAACCAAGGGGTGTAGAGACTTGGAATTTCGAGGGTATAGTATGTTCGTCAAGAAGTGGAAACATGTACTAAGGGTAATCGTCAAGGCAAATTTCCATACAAAATGTTTCGGACAAATACTCAAAAAGTACGCCGTATTATAGTAATTTCTTCACACTATTCGTTTCGTCTATGTTTTCCGATTGTGTGAATAAAAATTAGTAAGGTTATACTTTAGATTTTATACGTGTCTTTAAATTAGTACTGTTAATCCAATAAATCTGCCTTGACGATTACCCTAGGATCATCTGGTGGTAAATGATCACGCTTGCTCATGATCAGAACAGTGCTACACAGGACTTTGACTTACACAGACCGGTGCAACACTGCTAAAGCGCAAAGACATTTTGATGGTCAGTCTCGACTCGAGCACAGTAATTTCATCGGTAAGCTACCTAACTTGAACACCTTAACCTGTAGGCATATGATAAGGCCGTGGAAGTCCACGGCCTTATCATATGCCTGTACCCGCTGCCGCTAGTATCTTGGTTGGCTGTAAACAGAAACGTATCTAACGCCATAATGAATGATTGGACACACATACGCTGCGTATGTGTGTCCAATCATTCATCTTGATGAAAACTAATCTCATCCTGCCTCTCGTCCTCCTCTTTTGGCCACCACGTCCTCATTCGACCACCACGTCCTCATTCGGTCACCACGTCCTCATTCGTCTACCAGTTCCTCATTCGGCCACCACGTCCTCATTCGGTCACAACATCCTCAAAACATATTAGAAGACAAATACCAAATTGTGAGAACCATTTATTGCTGTTGTAACATATTTGAGTGCAATTTAGCATCTTCAAAACTTAATATATGTTACTTTGTTTCAGGAAACCAAACAAGCTGAGCGTGGTGTGGACGCGGCGGTCGCGGCGCGTTCTGACCGAGCCTTTGGAATGGGAGCCTTCGCTGAAGGATCCGCTCAAGTGAGTTAACACACTTTGTATACAAAGGCCACATGCGATTCTAACACTTTATTGTGTACCTATTTGTTAGCATTTTTATCATGTGAAGACAATAAATGTATTGACGCTACGCCACATGAAAGGCAAGTACTTCAAAATAAAATGAAAATGATATTAAATGAGATCGATTTGCCTGAACTATGGGCTATCACATATTTCGTCGGTAGTCGACACTTAGAAGAAGTTGGAGACATACTTTTATATTTGAAAGTCAGTAATACTGCATTCAAGGATTTTTGAAAAGTCGCTTGCGCAAGCCGGGACTCGAGTCCCGGTTTCCTTTTGTCTAAGTCCGATAGTTTCATGGTGTTTTTTGAGTTCGAACCCGAAAAAACACCATGAAATTATCTGAAAAGACAGATAATTTGAGTAAGATATTTTTTTATAATATAAAAAGTGTAGATTTTTTTAAAATCCTTGAATGCAATATTTTTTACTTTAATAAAAAATCACTGAATGATTATGCCAAAATTTTGTCCTAGAAACCATGTGTAATATCCTCAAAATCAAAAAGACTCGTGCAAAATACTTTATCTTAAATGTATCTCATTAATGGAATGAGGAAGGACTTGCAATACATTACAAAATGTGTATGTATGTTTGTTTGTTTGTTCAGGGGGTCTGTGATATACTCTGTGCCGGAGAACCAGACCGTCACAGTGACGCTCTTCAAAGACTCCAGAACCAACGAACTAGAAGATAAGGACTGGACCTTCGTGCTAGAAGATGTAAGTACCTACTGGTTCCCGCAGCTTGTGTGCGTGCAGCTTTAAAGCACAGAAGTAATAAAGTATAGAAACACAATGTAGTACATACGTTGAAAATGCAACCACTAAAAGGGAGCCACATTGGCTACTTTCTGTACATTTTGGTCCGATGCAAATTTTCGAAAAGAGAATTATCAGGGCTAGATAAATATTATATGTTAAAATCACTAGGCTTTTTCATTGTAAATAAAACTATATCGTAAAAAGTAACAAACATTATTTGAAAATGGAGATATTTCATATTTATTGACAAGGTGTCTGAAATTTTTTGGTCCCGTCTTACGATTCTCTTTTGGTTTGATACTGTCCATCTTGTTCTATAGGAACATCGTTATTCATCTATGCTTTAAAGATATTTGAGTGTTAAATTGTATTGGCCGAGTGGGAGGTACCTCGACTTTCGATCTGAAGGTCGTGGGTTCGAACCCGGTCGTACACCAATAAATTTTTCTGTTCAAAAAATCTATGTGTGCATTAAAACACGTGCTTAACGGTGAAGGAAAGCATCGTGAGGAAATCGGCATGTCATAGAACCTAAAAACATCGAAAAATATGTGTCAAGTGCACGAAAGGAGTCTCTTCGACGCACTTGAAATCCTTTCACCACAATGGTTCGAAAAAAGTAGTAACACGATAAGTAGTTCTGAAATTCACCCTGTATATTTTACTCTACAGGTATCAGTAACAGGCAAGAGACGGCGACTGGCAGTCTCTTCGATAAACATGCGCAAATACGCCAGTCTAGAGCCCTCTCAGCGCCCCATCACCGTGACCTTGGACCCCACCACGCACAAGATCGTGGGGGCCTCGCTGCAGCTGACCCTGCACTGTGTGTTGCTGCGGGAGGGCCAAGCTACGTGAGTATACCTGTACCATTGGACCCCATTACGCACATGAAAGCCATCAAATAATACCACGAGATTCGAAATTCGAAAATAGTTATATTAAGGTCCCTTATAATACCCTGATCTATGGGTATTATGAAGGACCGACGTTCGAAATATGAATAAAGTTCACAACTTCAGGCATGAAACCTATTACAAACTGAACCTCTTTGAACAGATTTTATAAGCAATCACTTTTTTTCCTAGGGACTAAAATGCAGTTTTACCCCAGTTTTAAGTATGTACTACTCGGGCGAATAAACATGACACCTGGCTCGAATGACGTTTGTGCAAAGTACAGCGTGGAATTGGATAATGTTGATAGAGAAGAGGTCCTGCAATACTTGGTGATGATAAGTGATGATAAGGCAGAGCAATTAGAGGAAGAATAATCACGGAGGGCGCCGCGCGGGGGGCGGGGGACGCAGCAAGTGCCGAGCGAGAGTGGCAGCCAGGTGTCATGTTTACTCGCTCGAGTAGCACGAAGTTGAACTTTACGAACATGAGAAGTGAAAATGTTTTAATTTAATAATTACCAACAAGTTTAAAAAAATTGAATGGTATGTACCTTATTTTCTGTAAAGTTGAAAAACTGGTTAATTGAAAAATGTTTCTATTCTGTAAACGATTTTTTTAATGATAATGATACAAACACATCTCTATGTCTCTACATAAACTTAATATATATAAATTGATAGGGACATTGATATAATTATTATTAGCCTTAAACTAAAGGTAGAACATACTTAGGACACCAATTTAAGACCATACATTGTACTTGTGTTTTGGCAAATAAATTATCTTTATCTTTATCTTTAACGTTATTCTTTGTACAGAGACGAGGACATGCAGTCTCTCGCGTCGCTGCTGTCGGTCAACAACAACTCCGACATCGCCGTGCTGGAGGACCTCGACGAGGACTGGCTGTCCGACACCTCCACCAGACAGGTGAGTGACCGAGCGATGCGAGCGACCACGGTCTACGTACTGGCCACAGTGGCGTTTTATGGGTGTATGTTTGTATAAGTGGGTGGGTATGTAAGTATGTATATGACTATTATTAGACACTCATTAGTTTTAAGTCTTGTATTTGTTATTTTCCATGTGTATAATAAATAATTATATATCTATATGAGTCTTTCTATGTATATGTGGGTATATATACACATGTGGGTTTGTGTGTAGTGGGTATGTGAGAAAATGTGGGTAGGTATGAAAACGTGGGTTGTATGTATAAACATGTGGGTATGTATGTATATTGTGCGCTAACCCCATCTTGGCTCCCCATCCCCACTCCATCTTGAAATGTGGCAGGTGGGTAGTAGCTACTGGGTAGGTAAAATCAATATATTGTTCGAATTTGTCGATGAGCTAAATCGGTTAAGGAGTAACGTATCGGTGTGTGAGGTCAAAGTTTTTCGCAAACTACTAGCTGCTAAATGTCGTAATATTTATTTCACAATAATAAATTGTAATGTGGTACTTCAGATGTCGGATCTCAGACAACAGATGGAAGAAATGACACAGTCGCTAACCAACAGCGACATGGCGGCTACCCCCGACTCCGTGCAGAGCCTGGCCTTCGATACTTCCCGCACGCCCACCGCTACGCCGCTAGAGCCGAAACCACTGGCGCAATATCACGTACGTACACAACAGATGGAGGCAATGACCCAGTCGCTGACCAACTGATATAATAAATATGAAATACACAAGAAAATCCAAATTAAATCTAGGTCAAATTTGACCCAATCGATTTAGAATTTCGGCTTCATTTAGTTATAATCAATATGTACCAATGTGTTCGTTTGTGGTAACAAACCGTTACCACAAACGAACCGATGTAATCAATAGGTACATCCGTGCAGGCCGGCTCTGCAGCAAGATCAGCGGAGGCCCTCAGATGGTCTATTGAAATAAATATATTTTGATTTGATTTTGATTTTGATGGTGCAAATATGCACTTCTAAATAATGGATACATGTTTGAGCCGTTTGGGGTAGAGACATTAGGCCCTTGGGGACCAGGAGCACACAAAATCTACAAAGATCTAGCTGATAGGCTAAAAGAGTCTACACGTGTCCAGAATGCCGGCTTTTACATTGCACAGCGTATAAGCATTGCCATTGAACGTGGCAATGCCGCCAGCGTTCTGGGCACGTTGCCGTCTGGTGGTGACAATGACTGACTAGGTTATTTATAAATTTTTTTTATTATATTTAGTGTAATTTATGATTCAATTCACTCTGTTAGTAGTTAGTTGTGTAAATAAAACTTATATACTAAATTATAATTATATAAAAAAACAACATATTATTAGGAAATACCAGAAATGGATTAAAAGACGATTTACAAACACAAATAGCTCATAATCTTCCAAAGCAATAAAATCAAGAACAGGAAAATATGCATGCGAACACGACGTCAATGACAGTCTCCTTTCCTTCTTTTATTTCAAACGCCCGCGTCAGTCCATTCTAATCGAAGAGGTTGCTTAGAAGACTCTAAGGAGTCTGCCAACAATATATTAAAATAAATTGCGAAAATTACAAATGTGAAAAAAAAAATGTACTAAGTTAAGTACCATTTTTTTTTCAGAACGATTTCCAATTCGAGCCCAAAAAGTTCGATCTAACCTCAACGCCCATAGACAACACATTCAAAGAGGTGATCTTTAAGCCGAAGACAGTCGCGAAAAGGAACCTTAAGCCCCTGGAGTTAAAGACCAATCTCAACTGCATCGGGCTGGACCGGAATGATAATGAAGAAGACGGGGATAAAACTCCCACTGCTGATATGGAGAAGCTGTTCCCCGGGAAGTTTGATAAGGATAAGACTCCGGTGAGTGCTTGGAACTATGGGGATGTTTGGTACAGTTGGGACTAATGGGATTTTTGGTGTGATGGGGACGTTAAATACATAAACATAAACATTCACATACTCACACCCCTGCACTAGGATTCCCTGTGTCGCAGGTGGCGTCACACAAATGTTTGCCCCGGCCGGGGATCGAACCCGGAAAACCAAGCTTCGTAGGCAGGGACACTACCAACTAAACCACGGTGTCGTCACAATACAATGGGGTACATTTGGTAAAATGGGGGACATTTGATACAATGGGGATTTATTTGTATATATTTAGACAAAATGTCTGATGCTCTTGTGGCCGAACATCAATCATCAATCAATATACATACACCGCAAGTTTCTAATTACTAGAAAAAAAATATGCATAATGAGATACAATACGGCCGACGTATCTTGGCGAGTCTGAACATAGGCTATGCGAACTTTAGCGCATGTACACACAAATTACATTGTTTTATATGTATAATATATCAACGCGGGCGAAAGCGCGGGCTTATGCTAGTTGGTTTATTAAAAAAAATTGGCATTAACAGTTTTCTATTGCGTGTTTTCTTTTCATGCGTTAAAGTTCGCATACCATATGTTCAGACTAGCCAAGATATGTCGGCCGTATTGTACCGTTACTAAAAACAAATATGGCAGAAAAATCTAAAATTCAATTCAATTTTCTTTCAAAATAAAAAGAAGGCTTCATATAAAATTGAGCATTCGACATTTTGTCGGGCCTGCCACCCCAGAAGTGGGAACGTGGGTTCACATGCATGATATCTGTGTACCAGGTGCAAGACCTGCTGGAGTGGTGTCAGTTCGTAACTCGCGAGTACAAGGCGTGCAAGGTCACCAACCTTACCACCAGCTTCCGCTCCGGACTGGCCCTGTGCGCCATCATACACCACTACAGGCCCGACCTCATGTGAGTACCCATACCTTCCGATCTAACTAAAGACGGTGTATTTTGGGAACTAGAAAAAAGACAGTATATAAGTATTTATACATGTACGACCACTCCACTGCATCACAGTCACAGTCACACAGAGACACAGTCTTAAATTTTTCTTTTGATGATGACATTTTCAAACGATTTCAAGGTTCAAAGGAAGAGGTTATCAATTCGGGTGAATGTTTCTCTGTTTTCTTTTAATGTTTTATGAACCGATATTAAAAATTATTTTTGTTTGAAAGGTTTGATTTCAGATTGGTCCCATAGAAAATTTATCATAAACAGTTTAGTAGTTTAGTTTTAAAATCAAACTAACTGAAACTAAAAGTCGTTGATAAAAACAAAATTGCGTATTTTGCGTCCCTATGACTTTTCAGTGGTGCCTACGGTCACTGGAACAGTCCAATTGAAGTCGGTTGTTGTATGTTTTTGTAAAACCTTGTTTCTGTTTCTTCTACCTTTTTTATCCTGACATCGGGGCCTTTACTTTGCAGGCGGGTGTTATTATATTTTAACTTTGATGCGTGTTGTCAGTGACTTCTCGGGGCTGCAGCCAGACGACGCGGAACGCAACGTGCGCTGCGCGCTGGAGGCGAGCGGCGCGCTCGGCATCTCGCAGGTGCTGTCGGCCGCCGAAGTGTGTAGACACGCGCCCGATAGGCTGGCTGTGAGTATACATACACATTACACATACACATACACACTGTATACTACGACTATTTACTCTAAATACTATAAGTACTTTAATAGTATTTGATACGATTTAAGTAATATTATCAATTAGTTTACACCCGGAACTTCGTTTGTACGCACTTGTAGCTCTTGACAACTTTCATATTTTTACAAGCTTCGTCTACTAGTTTAGCCTGTAAATGTCTATCAATCAGTCAATCAGTTA
The DNA here is from genome assembly GCA_932526365.1 of Lobophora halterata. Lineage (NCBI taxonomy): Eukaryota > Metazoa > Arthropoda > Insecta > Lepidoptera > Geometridae > Lobophora > Lobophora halterata. The sequence goes on along the minus strand of OW052027.1, from coordinate 6,835,142 downwards.
GTCGGGTTATAATAACAAACAAAAATGAACGACACTATAGGAAAATAATGTCAACAGTGATCACTCCAAAAGTACAAAATAAGCATTTTTTGAAATTACGGTGATTTTTTTTACAAAAAAATTAGCGTCTAGTCAACAAATAAATCGACGGCGACGCAATCAATGAATTTCTATTTTTTTTTAAATATATATATAACATTGTTTCAGATAATGACGTATTTGTTCCAACTGAGAGCGCACTTCACCGGCAGCGAACTGCAAGTCGAACAATTAGGTATAGTTCAATAGTATTTATTGGTAATAAGAAGTAATTACAGGTCAAGAAATATAGAACATTGCTGTATATCTACATATTATACACGTCTAAAATAATGAAATTAATTACATAGGTAATAATTATTATAAGAATAAATTCATGAAAACAAATAAAAAAAATAATGTCAATTAGAATTACTTAATTAATTACAATAAAACTAATTAATTAAAATAAAGTATCAATCAATTTCAGAAATAAATGAATTCTTCAAATGTGTAAAAAGTCTGCTCGACAAACCAGCGCTTTAGTTTCTAAGTATATGAGAAAAAACCTTGAACATTTCTCGATGCGGGCTGATTCTCACAACTACCTGACGAGGGGTCGGCATAAACTTCAATTACCGCACAAGAGGTTATCAAAGTCCCAAAAACAAATTGACTTTATTGGTGTCAAAATTTACAACAAAATACCTGACAACATTGAAAATGAAAAAACTATAGGGTCATTCCTTAAAAAACTTAAAATACTGCTTTTAGACAAAGCCTACTACACACTCGATGAGTTCATAAATGACAAGACGGTCACTATCATTGATCCCACTTATCAGACTAACAAACAAAGGTTTGGTACTACAAAAAATGTAAATTACCTAAGTAAGTAGGTACCTATATTTAATCATAGAAAATTTGACTTGTAAGACTTCTCTTATAAATAAATAAACTAAACTAAACTAACTTTCGCTTTAAAGCTGCTCAAGCTTTCCTGCTCAAGCTATATTTATGATACTAGAAAAATCGGCGTATGTATGTGTGTGGGTATATATAGGTATATTAACAAAAGCTGGCATGAACACACATTCACACGTGCGCTTGTGTAGTGTCTGTGAATAAGAGCGCGGCGTGTCCCTATTGTGACCTGTCAACATTATCATTCTTAATTTGTTAAAGTGTAGTGAAATTGCAATGGTGTGAGTACTTTGACAGTGACAGCTTCCGTCACGAAACAATTACTAACAGAACCTCTTTGAACAGATTTTATAAGCAATCACTTGTTGCCCGAGGGCCTAGAATGCAGTCTTACTCCCCCTGTCTTACTACAGTCAGCTGCACAGACATGTATACACTCTCAAGCTTTCACATTTATATTATACTTTTAATTTTGCAATGACATTCTTCTTCTGACAAGTAAAAGGATTACATTAATTTGAAAATGCTTGCGTGTACTTTTCTTTGCAAAATTAAGAGTAATATGAATGTGAAAGCTTGGAAGTGTATACATGTTGGTGCAGCTGACTGCACCTAGGATAAAGTTGAACTTTACGAACATATAACATTATTTCGAATTTCGAACATCGTTGTTATTATTTTGAATTACTTCGCCCATTAAGGGCGCTAATTTCAATTTAACTTTATTTATTTTCCTCTCAATTGAAGTGAAACATTGTGTTTATCTCGGTCTTGAAGCCGATTTTATACTCGACTTGCTTTTATTGACGCTCTCACCTTCGGCTCGGGCTGATGAAACTCTCGTATAAAATGTCTTGCTTCAGGCCCTTGGTGAACAAATAACTATTTATTCAAGGCAACGACGAGACGGAGTCGTCATATCTCGTGGGGCGCCACGACACGGACGGCGCGCTCCCGCGGGAGTTGTTCTCCCGGGAGATCGCCACCCGCCGCTCCCGCACCATCCAGGACCGCCCGCGCCCCGGGTGAGTGCGCAAGCATTACTGTGCTCCCGATCGAAGGCCACATGGCAAAAAAATCTCGTTATAGTTACTAAAATTCTGTTTCAATTTGTGATAGCGAGAATAATTTAGTAAAGGTTATACCAGTTGGTGATTATTCACTCGAGTGAATGCTCCATTTTCCTTTCATTCTATGTACACACGGCTTAGAGGGAATGATATAGAAGTACATATTATATTAAGCAAAAAATGTCTTCTTATCTTAACAAAATGTGACTTCCAAATTAAGAAACATGTGAAAATAAAAAAAATATAAGAAAAATCTGATTTTAATCAAATAAATCCGATTTTAATCAATAAATCCATTTATTTTTAATAATCTTGATCTTTATCAACCTTGTTTAAAGCAATATACACGCTGTAATTGTTAATTTTAATACCCTCTTGAGTATAACTCAGACTTCTTCCAGTTTATCTAACTAAGCCTTAATTCTTCAACTCACGGCCAAAAACAAGTTTTTGTAATCCATCTCTATGTCGCTGTAGTTCGCAAGAGTCGTCCGAGCGGCCGAGCTCCCCGGACAAGCGCGCGTCGCTGGTGCAGCAGTCGCGGCACATCCTGGGCCGAGTGCTGAGCGCGCACGACCGGGACAAGCCCACTGCCAAGTGGTTCGCGGACCCCGCGCCCGCCAGCGACGTGAGTATTGCGGCACTAGAGTGTGTGTCACACGTACTATCCAGTTGACCATTTATATCAAGTTGACCTATACTATCCAGTTGACCTATACTATACAGTTGACCTATAATAGCCAGTTAACCTATACTAGCCCGTTTACCTATACTATCCAGTTGACATATACTATCCAGTTGACCTATACTATACAGTTGACCTATAATCGCCAGTTAACCTATACTAGCACGTTTACCTATACTATCCAGTTTACCTATACTATCCAGTTGACCTATACTATACAGTTGACCTATAATAGCCAGTTAACCTATACTAGCCCGTTTACCTATAATATCCAGTTGACATATACTATCCAGTTGACCTATACTATCCAGTTAACCTATAATAGCCAGTTAACCTATACTAGCCCGTTTACCTATACTATCCAGTTGACATATACTATCCAGTTGACCTATACTATACAGTTGACCTATAATCGCCAGTTAACCTATACTAGCACGTTTACCTATACTATCCAGTTGACATATACTATCCAGTTGACCTATACTATACAGTTGACCTATACTAGCCCGTTTACCTATAATATCCAGTTGACATATACTATCCAGTTGACCTATACTATCCAGTTAACCTATAATAGCCAGTTAACCTATACTAGCCCGTTTACCTATACTATCCAGTTGACATATACTATACAGTTGACCTATAATAGCCAGTTGACCTATACTAGCCCGTTTACCTATACTATCCAGTTGACATATACTATCAGTTGACCTACAATATCCAGTTGACCTACTCTATCCAATTGACCTACTCTATCCAATTGACCTACTCTATCCAGTTGACTTACTCTATCCAATTGACCTACTTTACCCAATCGCCCTACTCTATCCAGTTGACTTACTCTATCCAATTGACCTACTTTACCCAATCGCCCTACTCTATCCAGTTGACTTACTCTATCCAATTGACCTACTTTACCCAATCGCCCTACTCTATCCAGTTGACTTACTCTATCCAATTGACCTACTTTACCCAATCGCCCTACTCTATCCAGTTGACCTACTCTATCCACTAACGGACTCCCATTCCCAGCCGGTGCCGGCGCCCCCTCCGAAGCTGATGACTCGCAAGGAGCTGACGGACCCCTTCGGCTCTGATGAAGAGGATGAAGAGAAGAACCCCCCGCAGGACCTCGCGCCCCCTGATGCTGGTGAGTAAGGGAATTTAGGGAAATTGGTAAAACAAGCTCAAAGTTGGATTTGGATTTTTTACACGATCTAATCATATTTGTATATATTTTATTCGAAGCAAAAAATGTAGTTTATAAATCTAACAATCAAGGTTTTGCAAAAACAGCACAACTGAATTCAATTGTATTGTTTAAGTGACCGTAAACATCACTGAATAGTCACAGGGAAGCAAAATACGCAATTTCGTTCACTTGGATGACGTAATTTTGTCAGTTATTTTGATTTTAAAACCAAAGTAATAAACCGGTTTTCATTAAATTTCTATTGGACCAAACTGGAAGTATATCTTTTCAAGAATTTTTTTTTCAAAGCAGTTTATAAACAAGAAAGTTGTGAGATAACAAACATAAAAAAAAAAAAGAATTGATAACTGCTTTTTGAAGCCGGTTGAAAAACATTCGTACAGTACATTATGTACAGTACGTTCATTCACCTAAACCAAATTTCAAGCTTAATCGGTGCAGTGGTTTTGGCGTGGCACAACAAAATCATCTATCAACCTCAAACACTTTCGTACATATAATATTAGTGGGATGGTGACCTTTATTTTGAATCTAAATAACTTGTTGACAGCAAAACTGGACCTCAAACCCGCGACCATCGAACCGGCATTCACCGACCCACTGTCATCACCACTCAACTCAGACAGTTCTCCATCCAACAGCTCAACCACTGAACCAAAAGACTCTCAAACTTCTCAAACTACTCAAACTCATCAATCTGCTAAAATTATCAACGAAAATGACTCTCAAAGTGAAATCCAAAATGATATACAAAACCCAATAAAAAAAATTGAAGTGTTAAGTAATAGTGAAGCTACGGAAGCCTTCGCGAACGGATCGAGTGCCCTCGGCTTGGAAATCAAACCCGCTACCCCAGATCTACCAAAACCTACACCGGTAAGTTTTTCAAAATTTTGTATGGAGTTGTGTTGTCTGATTTTAGTGCTGTTTTAGTGTGTCTTTCCATAAAAAAACCATAAAATACCGAAATCCAATATGGCTTGTTATTGCCGCCATGTTGCATTTTTTGACATACTCATACAATTCTACATATACAAATCCAGATTACCCGCATTTAGCAAATGTTTAGGCATAAAAAAAAAGTTTGCATTGTTTAGATTTTCAAAAGAAATCTAGATTGTAGATGTCATCAAAGTGTCGAAAAAAATAACTTTTAAAGTTATACTTGGAGGCAAGAATTATTACTCATCTAGCCTTAAAAATACACTAATTTAAATCATTATTACGTGATATTTTAGTTTGCGACAAAATATCACAAAAATAATTTAAATAAATTTTTTTAGACTTTCAACAATAAATGTATGCTTAAAAGTTAGTTTTTTAAGCCCGATGTGTAATTTTCAAAGCTTTCATAATATGTACGTATTGTACATACTTGTTCTTACTTAGTTATCATATTAGTCAAATTTCCAGCCTTTTTCATAACACAAATTATTTTTAGTTAAATTTATTCAATAACATTAATTTCCTTTTCATTATTGCCGCGAAAAAAACATGGCTTTGTGTGACGTCATCGCTTCTCGACGCTATAACCAACGCTTATTGGATCACCAACGCTTGGCCCTGATTTGTCGAAACACATCTATGCCCTGATTGGTTCAAATCTGCTATCATTGGGCAAAACAAACCCGCTGTCATTGGTCGAAACCCTGTCCTGTGATTGGTTGAAACGCTGTAATCTCATTGGTTGATTAGCAACTGTTGTCGCGTCACGATGAGCTTAAAGAGCGAGCGAGACAGCTGCTAGAGGCGACCAAACGCGAGGCGAGAGAGAAAGAGAAGAATAGACGGCAAAGGGAAGAGAAAGAAGAGAAGGAGAATGGAGTCAGGAATGGAGACATCAGTCCTAAGAATGTACGTATTTTAGAGTTACACTTTATTTGGTAACGAGAAATGAAGATTAAAATATTATTTTGCACTATCTAGCTTCGTTTCAGGGTTGATAAAAATAATGATTTTATTTGATAGTATCAAAATAATCGGATTTTTTTATTTAAATCGGTATTATTTGATAAAGGCTAATCCTCAAATCCAATTCCATACAAAATGATTCGGACAAATACTCAAAAAGTACGCCTTATTATAGTTATTTCTTCACACTATTCGTTTTATCCATGTTGTTTGATTTCGTGAACAAAAAATGTGAAAGGTTTCATACTTTAATTTAGATTTTATACGTGTTTTTAAGTTAGTAGGTTTAATTTTACTTTGTATGGAATTCAGATATGAGGATGCCCCTTAAAATATTTTTTTTTTTATTATTTCTTAATTTCATATCGTTTTTAATTCGGAAGTCAGTTATTGTTTAGAAGAACCACAAATTTTTCTTCAATAATTATTTAAAAAACATGACCCTTCTTTGTAGTCGGTTAATCTGTTCTATACCACGGTAAGTTTTCTGGAAATAAATACAAATGGTAATGGTACAAGGGTAAATGTTAACTTCCAGCCTATGTCGGAGGAAGACAGACAGACGATGTTGCGGGAGCGAGCGAGAAAGCTGATCGCGGACGCGCGCGCGGGCATAGTCAGGTGAGACACTTGTGTGCAAGACGATTTTATTAATGTGTCTGCAGTTCTGTGAGGATATATAAGAAATTTAATAACTAATGACTAATAACAATAACAAAGATTTATTTCAGGCAACTTCATATTACAGAAAATATTAAGTTAAATAGGCCCATAGAAATATATAGGTACCTTATGCCTAGATCACACGTACCGAGTACTCGGTTGAGCGAGTGATGGAAGCTTTCACTGTCATGTGTCGAGTATCATTTTACACTCGGTACGTGTGATCTAGGGATTACAGACTAACATACATAGAATAAATACACAATACAATACAACATAGTTAGGATTTTTTCTTCGTTGACGCCATCCGGTACAATAATGTAAACAATTTTTTCTTTAAATATATTTTTGATTATTTTAATGGCTTTAATGTTATAAATATGTTATCTCTTGACAAATGTTAACTATATTTAATAAGTGTAAGCCGTTCTAGTTAAAGTTAATAAATAAATAAAATTAAATACAAATAAATGTCATATTAGCCGATGCCCGCGGGTAAGACCGCAAAGTAGCGGGTTGTCGCCCTCATTTTGTAGAAAGAACCGTAATTTAGTTTATTATTTATTATGTATTTTATTATTTTACATTTTTACTTTCAAATATGTTGTAAAGATTGATCCTTATCAGCTACAGAATTCATTGGTTTAAAAATACAGGTTGTCTTTTTTAATATCATTGGGTCGATATGCGTCAAAAGTAAAACATTGAAAAATAACTAAATATATCCTATCACGATTTTTCTCTAACTCTCGTGGTTTCGGACTTGACCATTACCGCCCTTCTCAAAAACCACCCTGTATACAACCCGGTATATTATGGGTACCAATGTTTAGTAGTTAATGTGTTGTACGTGCGCCCCTCAGCCCGACGTCGCCGCTGTCGCCGGCGCGCGCGCGCCCCACGGTGGAGATCATCTCCAAGCATTCTGTGATGGAGGAACTCGCCGCAGGTAACTATTATATGCAGTGTGCACATAATACCTGTAATTGGCTCTATTAAGCTAAACTATTGTGTACCTAGAAGTATAAAGCTGTTGGTTCTCCAATAAATAAATACCACTTTTGTTCCTTTGAGGCCAAAATAAAACATTCCTATTCTAGCAACTTACTTTCAAAGGTTATTTTCGAATCTATCTCTGCTAGTGGCTTCACGCGCTTCACGCTTCACGCCTCTTTTCGTCGGCACCGTGGCTTAGTTGGTAGTGACCCTGCCTAAGAAGCTTGGTATTCCGGGTTCGATCCCCGGCCGGGGCGAATATTTGTGACGAACACAAATGTTTGTTCTCGGGTCTTGGATGTCGTGATGTATTGTATGTGTCCATGCCACCTGCGACACAGGGAATCCTAGTGCAGGGGTGTGAGTGTGTGAATGTTTACTTATTTGATGTGAGAGATTACTTGTCAGTGAGAAATTTCGCCCATTGTCATCAATTACTCAATGAAATTTTTATTAGCGAAAACCACGCTTGCAGGCTTAATTTATGATCTTAATGATTTGTATCTGTAATGTTGACGTTGAACAATAAATAATCTATCTATATGTCGTATTTTTACAAAGAACTTGTATACTATGTATCTAGAATGCTGACTCACACGAAAACTGCGAGCCGAAAGAGCTAGAACCAGTAAGGAGTGTGTCTCGTTCTGTAGGGCGACCATAATTTTTGAACTTTGAATATTTCATTGAGACATAAACAAGCAACCAAGGGAAAATTCAATCTGCTCAATAAGCTATCAATGTTATATACATACGTTACTTTGCATTATTGTTTTAAAATTATATTATACATATGTGCATTAAAATATCAACAAAAAAGAGGGCGATGCGCCGCATTCTAGTGAGGTATATCTGATTCAATGGTTTTAATACTGTTTCTTTCGAACAGTAATTATTTTTCTCGGCAGTTAGGTACCTAACCTACATGACAGCGACTGTAATAAACCTTTCAAATGAATCTGAATAACATTTAGAGCAAATCATCTAATTTCGAAAATTGTCCCACTTATTTCAAAAATTATGGCCATGTTAATTTTAATTGTATGCTGGCAACTGTGTGAACGAGACACACTCCTTAACGAGGGGGTCTCTATCAAGCATTACAATCCTTAAATTTAGATTTAATTAAAAAAGAACTTTATTTCCAAGTCATAAGGTTCAGAATTGTTAATCCTTAAATAAAACAAAATGGCGTGTTAGCTCTCTAGATACATAGTATAGAAGCTCTTTGTATTTTTAATTAGACGAAGTCAACTGACGCTTACTGTGTTGTCAGTTTTTGATGTAATAAAATAGTGTTGTGACAAAGTGAATAATTGAAAAAACTCCTGAACGAATGAAATTGCCTCGATTGTCTAGTGAATAGTTAGTGTGCCGAACTGCCGATATCGGGTACGGGGTTCGAATTTTAGTCGTGCTTTGTACGTACCAACGAGTTTTCGACGACTATGTTCCTATAGTATCTACCTATACTGAATACCGAGTGTTTTAAACATTAAGGAAAACATTGCGTGGAAACTTGTAAGACTGTCCTATTTTCAATACATCATGTAGTTGAAACTATAACAGTAACAATTATAGGTAGGTAATGAAAATAAAAAAACATCGCTTATTACATAATTGTTTTTATTACAGCATAAGCTAACTACTACAATCTATATATAGGTATATTACAAAATTTACAAAAGGAAACAATTACCCACCCATAGACCGTTGCAAACGATCTATAGGTAGCTCAACTGCTCCAACTCGATACCCGATGGCAGCGTGCCGAGGATACTGGCTGCATTGCCTCTTTGTATAGCAAGGCTTATTCTTTGGCCCAGATAGCTGCCAGCCCTCTGATCACGCGTCGCTTCGACCAGACGCTCTGACAAAATTTAAAAAACGCGGAAGGCTCCCATTCCCCATGTACCTAGGGTCGAGACCCCAAAGGGCTCAAACATGTACGACCTATCAAGACCTACATATTTACGCCGCTTGAGATCTACAGCTTACATAATTTGTTTTTATTCATTATCAGATAAAAAATCATCACTATTACATTAAATATGGCAACATTATTTTACTAAGTGACATTAGCTACTGTCAGTTGGCTTTATTTATGTACGATGGTGTATGTATGTTTGTTTATTAGCGGGCGGCGTGGAGCAGCTGGACGCGTTACTGTCGCGGGACGCGTCCACTCCCAACTCGCGGAAGTCTCTCAGTCCCGACAGATCTGGTCAGTTTATATATCCTACTCTAACCTTAAGTATATGCTTGAGAATAACTTCAAGGTTTTACAAAAACATACAAGAACCGACTTCAATCGGACTGTTCTAGTGACCGTAGGCACCACTGACCAGTCAAAGGGAAGCAGTTCACATCAACGAAATTTTTTTTTCAATCATTTTGATTCAAAAACTACACAAACCGGTTCTGATAATCTATGTCTAATTTCTATGAGACCAATCTGAAAGTATAACGTATCAAACAAAAAATACTTTTTTTTGTTCGGTTTATAAACAACAAAGTTTTGAACAAAAAAAAAAAGACTTCCGAATTGAGAACCTCCCCTTATTAAAGTTTGTTGAAAAGGAAGTGACACAGTCTAAAAACGTAGCTTTTCATAATTCTTCCAAAATTCTGCCACTAAACAGTAATGTTTAGTTTATAGGGCACTGTCAATAAATTGCATTTAATTATACATTTAAACGTGTTTAATTTTAGAAAGTCGCAACAGTGAAGACAGTAAAAGCGTGAAGAGCGTGAACAGCAATGATGACAGATTCACGCTGCAGTCGTTCGCGGCACTCGTCGACAGACTCACCCCCGACAAGGAGAATGTTGACGACAATGAGGTGAGTAGTGTGTGTCACAGTGAACACAGTAAATAGAGTGACAACAGATTCACACTGCTGCCGTTCGTGGCACTCGTCGACAGATTCACCCCCGACAAGGAGAATGTTGACGACAATGAGGTGAGTAGTGTGTGTCACAGTGAACACAGTAAATAAAGTGACGTCAGATTCACGCTGCAGTCGTTCGCGCCACTTGTCGACAGACTCACCCCCTAACCCCCAAAAAAGTCGATGTTTGGACGTGTTTGGCGGGAGTGAGAGAGGGTGCGACGCCGGCGTCTATTGGTCGCTTAGCCACCTTCCCGCCGTCTATTGGTCGCTTAGCCACCTTCCCGCCGTCTTGCCTCACTTCACTTGCGCAGAGCTCTCCTCCACTTTGATCGAGCGCTATTAAACCATAAAGACACCTATACTCCGTAAATTTTAAATCACCAGAAAAAAAATACGCGTTACTGAACACATATGTATGTATACGGCAAAAAAACTTGAAAAAATTAAGTCAAAGTACAAATATTTTTTATTAAAATTGGATAGCTGTTACCGTTATCCATTTTTAATTTTAGTCATTTTCCAACAGATTTGCGTCAGGCTGTACCCACCGAATTGATAATAATTTAAGTTTTATTCATCGTTTGGCAAAACCTTGAGCCCAGCTCGCCGCAGCTCGGCTCGGGCGCCGCACTCGCGCCGCTGTCACTATCATTTTGTAGAAACCCAAAATTCTGACTGCACAGATACAACGTAGTACCCTGCCTGCATTGTCAATTTTTTTTTGTTATAAAAACTGGTATTGTTGACGTGACTACGTCTAATAATAGTACTGTATATTATGGATCTCAGTCTGAAATAAAATTTAATTAATTTATTTAATAAATCGATGAACGCCGGTTGCATGCACGAAAACGTTGACGTCATTGTCCGGTAACGCTCATTGTCCCGTTACGCTGGTTATGACGTTGTCACGTTAAACTATCGTCCGTAAACCAACTTTAAAGAAAACCAGTTTTTTTTAATTTATTTTTTATTTATAGTGTAGGTATATTGTTAGTCTATTCATTCTCCTGGCTGCGGAGGCGCGCGGCCGCGTTGGCCTTGCGCTTGTTATTAGTGTATATTGGTGCAATGAATGATGTGTAATGCATTCGTACAGAAGCTGGAGTCCGGCTCGTACATCGCCAGCGAGGTGGCGGCGCTGGAGCGCGAGCAGCGCGCCGTGGACCAGCGCGCCGCCTCGCTCGAGAAGCAGCTGCGCCAGGTCATGGAGGCCAAGGACAACTCCGAGGTACGCCACAGCAGAGACGAGCTATGGGGACAGGCGAACTATGGGGACAGGCTGACTATGGGGACAGGTAGGGTATGGGGGACAGGCAGACTATGAATACAAGCAGACTATGGGGACATGCAGCCTATGGGGATAGGCAGACTATGGGGACAGGCAGACTATGGGCACATGCAGACTATGGGGACAGGCAGACTATGGACACATGCAGACTATGGGGACAGGCAGACTATGGACACATGCAGACTATGGGGACAGGTAGACTATGGACACATGCAGACTATGGGGACAGGTAGACTATAGACACATGCAGACTATGGGGACAGGCAGACTATGGACACATGCAGACTATGGGGACAGGTAGACTATGGACACATGCAGACTATGGGGACAGGTAGACTATAGACACATGCAGACTATGGGGACAGGTAGACTATGGACACATGCAGACTATGGGGACAGGTAGACTATAGACACATGCAGACTATGGGGACAGGCAGACTATGGACACATGCAGACTATGGGGACAGGTAGACTATAGACACATGCAGACTATGGGGACAGGTAGACTATAGACACATGCAGACTATGGGGACAGGTAGACTATAGACACATGCAGACTATGGGGACAGGTAGACTATAGACACATGCAGACTATGGGGACAGGTAGACTATAGACACATGCAGACTATGGGGACAGGTAGACTATAGACACATGCAGACTATGGGGACAGGTAGACTATAGACACATGCAGACTATGGGGACAGGTAGACTATAGACACATGCAGACTATGGGGACAGGTAGACTATAGACACATGCAGACTATGGAGACAGACAAATAGTGACAACGAAACTTATGAGGCTACAAATACCAACTAGACAACCTAAATTTTAATTTATTCTTGGTGAAATTAATAAAAATAATATACCTACCTAATAGGATGAAGTTCTCAACGGAATCAAGTAACATAAATTATTCTAAGCTAATTTTATTTCAATTATAGAAAAAGTGGCGAAGAATTTTCTTCTCGTGTGTCCGCCCACCAGTTTGTCCGGTAATTTGTATAAGAATTTGTCGGAAATATCGTAAAATCTTAGTTATTAATGATGTAAAAGTAAAATATGTATGTTTTCTTCGGGATCTGTTTGTACCTACCTTAAAAGTAGAAAGCGTATTGTTCATTGTATTCCATTATAATTTGCGAAAAGTAGTAGAAGTTTAAATAAAATTATGAGAAAAGTAGTAGTTTAGAATTGTTGCAAAAACTAGATTAATTAGATTTTAATTTTGATTTTGAAATGAGATTATGTTTTTACTAATTAGTTTCTGTGTTTATAGGAGGAGGCGCATCTGATGTCGCAGTGGTTCAACTTGGTGAACAAGAAAAACGCGTTGCTGCGGCGGCAGATGCAACTGAACATACTGTGAGTATATCTCTAACTTTTTAATTACCAAAAAAACTTACATAAGAAATGCAAAAGGGGTAACCCGTTACGTACGAATATGGCAAGAAAACTTAAAAAAATTAAGTCTATTTTTTTATCAAAATAAATATGATGTAATTTCATAATAATTTAAGTGTCATTCATTGTTTGTCAACCCGGGCACCTAGCTCTCGCAGCTAACACGTTACGTACAAATATGACATAAAAACTTTAAAAAATAAAGTCGGATTTTTTAACAAAATGAATAATGATGAAATTTCATAATAATTAAAATGTGTCATTCATCGTTTGTCAACCCGAGCACCTAGCTCTCGCTCGCGGCTCGCCGTGAAGTCGCAAGTGAGGCATCTGAACACAAAATGAAACATTAGTGCCGAATGAATTCATTAGTGAACCGATCCAACAGTGTTGGATATTGGCATTCGCATTTTCACTCCCACTCCGAATTATCGAGAAATGAACGGTCTGAACACTGAGAGAACGTTCATTCGTCATTCGCCATTTTGTCTCGAGTCCTGTAGCCGAAGGTCGTCACGTGTTTATATTTTTTCTGCGTTGATTTGCACCGATCGCACGACTTCACTGTGTCGATGTCACATTAAAAGAAAAGAAAAGTGAATTATCTTTTCTATATCATTCCCTCTAAGCGGTGTGTTCATTTTCCTTTCAGAATGAAACCATTCACTGGAGTGAACATTCACTCGAGTGAACCGTCTGATATCACTTTAAGGGTAGTAACACTACTAATTTAAAAACACGTATAAAATCTATATTAAAGTATGAAACGTTACTAATTTTGGTTGCCACAATCGGAAAACATAGACGAAACGAATAGTGTGAAGAAATTACTATAATACGGCGTACTTTTTGAGTATTTGTAAACATTTTGTATGGGAATTTGCTTTGAGGATTACCCTTTAACCAACAATTCTGACTGCACAGAATTTTTAATGTTTATTTTTGAGAATATTTTTTTTTAAAATTGGATTTTGATGTGTTCCAGTGAACAAGAAGAGGACCTGAGCCGGCGTTGCGAGCTACTGGCACGCGAGTTGCGTTTATCCCTCGGTGTGGACGAGTGGAGGAAGACGCCCGGACAGAAGCGGCGGGAGCGTCTGCTGCTGCAGGTGCGTAGCGGGCGGGTGTGAACCGGACAGTATCATGTGTGAACTGTAATCAGTAATCAGTCATTTATTGCAAAGAAACATGTACACTTACGCCTTAGGGCTATGGTATACTATACTTATACCCTGTTGGGCACAGCAACTTTACTTAAATGTAATATTTTTTATATTGAATTTGAAAAAAATACAAAAGAGAGACTTAACGCAATATTAGCCATACATATTTTATAATTACATTAATATGACCTTAAAGTAATAGGAACTTAAGTTCTATATCTATATAGTATCATTTGTGAACTGGACAGTATCATGTCGCACCTCCGATAACCATAAAAATAGAGTAAAAAATTAAAGAGTTGATTTGTTAGTTTATTGAGTTAAATAAGGCTTTTTTTAAATATTTGAAAAAACTGAATATGTCATAGAAAAGCAATATTTTTTAGCTTTTCAAATATTATATAACATGCATTAAATTTAAATAGCAACATAGGGTCTACAGACCATATATTCAAATCCGAGAGTTTGTTTTCGCTTTCCTGATTATTTATGTTTTTCATTTAATTTATTCATAAACAATTTTTACATTGTGTAGGAATTTCTAAAACTAAGCGCATTTGTAAATAGTACTTGCATTAATTTATTATTACGAAACATACACTATTACTATTTTCATTTTACTATATTCAAGTTATAACCCTATTTTATCGGAGATGCGATGTGTGAATTAGACAGTATCATGTCCGAACTAGACAGTATCATATTATACTATATCAGTCAGTAATGCCAATTTGTGGATCGAAAATGTTAGTATCTCATGCATGCTTTAAAAAAGTTTGTGTAGACCAATAATATTTGTACCCCGTTGCTATTTGTAAACCTAGGATTCTAGAAAAAATATAAATTTTCTCCTCAATTTTCAGGAGCTTCTGTCGGCGGTCAACGAAAGAGACAGACTTGTACAGGAAATGGACGAACAAGAGAGAGCGTGAGTATTACCTATTTGTGACAATTAAAAACATTTTTTCATAAATGACAAGTTTAACGACTTTTTTTGGGGTTAAAATCCCCACTACTCAGAAACAGCTCTAATTTGAAAAATTAAGAAAAAAAAGGATCTCATGCGAGCCCCTTTAGGGCACTACAATAGAAGGCTGGCAGACCGAGGTTTTGAACAATAGATAAGTAAGTAAGTAAAATAGAATACTCAGAAACGTTAGATAGATGGATCGATGTTTGTTGCCCAATCTCGACAAAACTACTTAACCAATATGGCTGATATTCGCTATGGGTTTAGCTTATAAGCTATCTTTTGTTATTCTTTTGTTAACCATCCCAATGAAGTCACATGTTTTTAACCGACTCGAAAAAAGGAGGAGGTTATCAATTCGGTAGATGTTTCGGAATGTTTTTTTTATTGTTTGTTACTGCAGAACTTTGTTTTTATATCAAAGTAACTGAAAAAAATATGTCGTTGAAGTAAACGAAATAGCGTATTTTGCCCTGTGTGGCCCTGTGACTTTTCAGTGGTGTATACGGTCACTAGAACAGTCCAATTGATGTCAGTTGTGTATTTTTTTGTAAAACATTGTTTTTTTTTCACAGGATAGCAGACGACGACGAAATCGAGCGTAATCTATCACAAGTTGACATGAACAGGAAAAACAACTGTAGCATCCAATGAGTACGGTCTATAATCGCACGGCTCGTGTAGTGAATTTCAACACTATTCTAAGAAAAATACATAAAGTCCATTAGATTATATAGGATTTTAGAATCTGCAAATATTTTTTTTATTGATTGTAGGCTTTTTTGAAATGACTTGGCAGGGGGCACTGCCGCGTGTCTTATGTTCCTTTTCAAAATGATGTTTCCGTATGAATAAAGGAGTCTGTTGTTTTAAATGAGTACTTATATGGTTTGGGCGTCAAGATAGATATTTACTTCGTTTTTGTACGGGTTCCGTATTGCTTTTTTTTTCGGAATTTAGAAATTTTGAACATATTCTTACTTATAGGTTTATCTTATTTTAAAGGAGTTAAAGAACATTGAACTACGTCATAATACTCATTATTATGTTTCCTATACATTTTAGATAAATTATTTTCTTTATTACGTAGTTTTAACATAACGTTCGTTTGAACAAAATTTTAAGTGGCGACTTATTTTAAGCATTTTTGGTATTTTAACTGTACCAAAGATTAATTTATATTTTTTATTATTTTAGCATATTAAACAATTTTACGTAAAGTGATATTTAAGTACAATTTGCCTTATATTATATTTTTTTACGCTGCTTAGATTACCATAATCTAAATACTTTCAAAATAAGTGGTTTTTATTGTAAATATTTGATACATGCATTATTTATTCGTCTTGCCTTCATGAAATTTATTACAAATGATACACGAATATTTAACACTACATAAACAAAGTACTTAGAGCTTTTGTGAGTAGGGTTCTGTACAATTTAAATTTGCTTCGTACTAAGGTTGGTCATATAAAATAATTGTAGTTTGCATTCCGACTATAATAAGATTTTATATCCTTATTATTTATGTAAGTTCACAGATTACATAAAAAAAACCTATCACTTTGTACAAACACAAATTTAAAGGACATGAATTTAAAAAACTTAATAATAAAAAAATCATGAAATATTGTCTGTTTTTGACGTTGACATTAAATTTACTTATTGTTTGACATTAGGCGGGTGCTACACGATCGGTACTGAAATAATTAACTCAATGAATTTGTGCAATTTTATAGAATAGAACAAACGTATCGCTTGAAATTGGATAGACTAGTTTTAATTAGTGCGCTTAGTAGTTATTGTATCGGTTAAAAAGAGGAGGTAAATACCACCTTTCTAAACCCTCATATTTTTTTTTTATAATATGACGATGAAGACATACTTTTGATTGACAATTCAGTTTGATTAAGGATTTCGTTATTTAATTATGATATTATCAATGAGTTACAATGACCAGATATTCTCACTTGAAAATGTAATTGATTTAAGGCCAATCCTCAAACCCGAATTCCATACAAAATGTTTCGGACAAATACTCAAAAAGTACGCCGTATTATAGTAATTTCTTCACACTATTCGTTTCATCCATGTTTTTTTGATTTCGTCAACCAAAAAAGTGAAAGGTTTCATACTTCAATTTAGATTTTATACGTGTTTTTAAGTTAGTAGGGTTAATTTTAAAACACGTTTAAAATATAAATTAGATATGAAACCTTTCACTTTTTTTGTTGACGAAGTCAAAAAACATGGACGTAACGAAAAGTGTGAAGAAATTACTATAATACGGCGTACTTTTTCAGTATTTGTCCGAAACATTTGAATGGAATTCGGATTTGAGGATTCCCCATAAAGTAGAAAATAAATAAAAGGCGATTAAAATAAAATAAAACGACAATCTCTACACGCATAATTGGAATAAAATAAAATAATAATGGCCGATGTTTTTTTTCTAATTTTATTTGAACACCAGAATATAGAATAGTGTTGATAGGGGGGTCTCATAAAAAATAATTAAGTACTTTTAATTTTTATATTTCCGAATATCGCTTTGTTTTTGTAACATATTCAATATTACAATTTCTAATAGAACGAAGTGCAACCATGCCATATTTGTAATCCATTTAATGTAAGTTATTTATTGTAATTACGAACCGGTAATAAAGTGATATTGTAAATTATAAATGTATTTAATTTATAAATTCAACACCCATTGAGCTGACCTATACATACTACTCGGGCGAATTAACATGACACCTGGCTCGAATGACGTTTGTGCAAAGAACAGCGTGGAATTGGATAATGTCGGTAGAGAAGAGGTCCTGCAATACTTGGTAATGATAAGTAATGATAAGACTTCGAAATTAGAGGAAGAACAAACACGGAGGGGCCGCGCGGGGCAGCGGGGGACGCAGCAAGTGCCGAGCGAGAGGGGCAGCCGGTGGCATGTTCGTTCGCCCGAGTAGTAGTTATATTCGATAAATAAATGGCGGACGAACGGATTAACACTACTGATTAATTTAGTGTTCTGTTTTCCTATTTAAAATTGAACCCTAAAAAATAATAAATTTTGTCGGTACTATCAAATAATATTATTTATTCTTTGGTACTATGTCATTGGTTAACCATTCGGGAATTAATTAACTCCCACCAAGTAATTGATTTGCGAGAATTTATTTTGGCTACATCCCATTTGGACAACGTTTCATTTCGTTACCCTTATTAAATACCTACGCAAAAGTGGCGTTTGGCAATTTCCCTGCTGTTCGATCTTTGCTCAGTTTATAAATGCAGGATATTTTGTTTGTCATCCGCCTTTTCTACGACTACCGTCATTTCGAATGTTTGATCGGCAAGCCTGCTCGCCGCGCCACCTACTACCGGCGGCTAGAGCCTAACACAACCAGTTGCCCTTTGGTTGTCGCACACACCACACGTATTCGTTCATCGCGTGTCGCGCGAGACGTTATCATAGTGATTGTGCTTGTGTTGTGCTAATTGACTTGGTAGCTACCATCATAATACCCTGGATTTGGTCTGCCGAAGCCGTGCTTAGCTGGTCTGCATCAGGAGTGTCGAGTGGAAGTGGCAGAGGTAAGTGGCTACATTTTACCTACCCTGTGTCGGCTGAGCAAGATCTTTCCTACCTTTTACCCTTAATACCCGTTACAATCAAATAACTAGATATAGGTACGTGTAATAATCGCGAAAGTCTACTTAAAACTATAAGATCCTTAAGTGAATACCGTGCAAAGCTCAAATGGCTCCCTATTCGAGAACGGAGGAACTTGAGAATCCTTTGTCTTCTTTGTTCTGTACTAAAAGACCCGCAGGCTCCACAATACCTAAAAGAACGTTTTCACTTTCTGAACGATACCCATTCAAAACAACTTCGCTCCTCGGACAATCTATTGTTAGCCACTCCTCAACACAGCACATTCTTCATGACAAACTCTTTTACAGTAGAGGCAGTCCGACTCTGGAATAAACTTCCGATAGACATTCGTAAGGCGGACTCCAAGGAAAAATTCAAAAAACTCACTCGCCAGCACTTCCTTAACATCCTTTATCAATAGGTATCCTGTATAAATTTATTAATAGGTGACATTCATATGTATTCATAGGTATAGTATAATATATATTTGTAGGTATATATATTTTAGTTTCCTAATTTAATTTCTAAATATTATCTATATTAGCACGCTAACCATACTGTACCACCATACAAGGGTTGGCTGGGAGAGAATGCCTAAGGCATTAAGCCCGCCCATTGTGCAATGTAATTTTTATTTTTGTGCAATAAAGAATTTTAATAATAATAATCCTTCCTATCATTAAAGGTCCGTCGATATTTGAATTTTAATTTTACCAGCACATATATCTCCCACACACCTGCTAACCAACTATTTGCACCGTGCTTGGATAAGACCCGCAATGAGGTTATCCGACAGAGGACCAACGTTACCGCCATAGCTGGCCATCGATGTTTACATCGATGGGGCTGGCCATATCTGCCGAAGAACCGATAACCGCTGGGGTAAACGAGTTCTTGAGTGGAGACCGCGAATCGGATGCACTCTTATTTCGATGGGTTCCCATTCGGATCTGCATCTGACGATGACTACAATATATATCACGTGGTCTGTGGTCCCAATCGATTTAAAAAATGTTAACCGGCGATTCGGACCGTGGTCCCAATGCCTAGTGGTCCCAAATAGTCCCAATCGACGGAAGCCTCCAGCAAACATAGTGTAGGCACCCTCCGGCCAGGCTGGGTGACGATCTGTGGAAGGTTGCAGGCAGAAGATGGATGCGGCAAGCCGAAGACAGGGCGCGATGGCGCTCATTGGGAGAAGCCTATGTCCAGCAGTGGACTGAGATAGGCTGATACCTAATGATGATGGAAAAGTAAAAAAAATACAAACTTGAAAAAGGGAATCATTTTATTATAATTCGATACAAGCATTAATACCATATTGAAGCAAAACTCCAATGGCGAAAACCGAAACATTTTTTTACTTCAAGAAAAAAACTTTCGCAACTTTTGACATTAGGGTTCGGCTTTGTATGTACCTAAGCCACATTAGATTGGAACATTTGAACAAATTGAAAATGAACAGCTAGCTAGCTTCTATTTCGCAAAAGGTTTTGTGAAATATTGGTCCATTTAGTAAAGGCTAAAATAAATGTTAGTAGGTACCTAATATTATTCCTACCAAAAAAAAATACGAGTATGATTCTTATAAATTGTGACTTGGGGCTTTTGTTATGCTTAGAGACGATATACATAGGTACATATGGTTAAAACTTAATTTAAATTATTAAATGATAAGTTGTACTGGAAGAACTTTGTTAAAATTACCGTTTATTATTCCTAAATAGGTTACTTACTTAATTACTAGGTAGGTGTAGGACATTAAACAAAATAGGTACCCTATTTAGGTACCTACATAAATAAATGAAATATTTTGCTGTCAGACAAAAGACCTACCTAACGAAATTCAAATTGTCATTATTAAATAAATTCTTGAAAATAAACTTTTTGAGCTTTATAAAAAACATAAAATTGAGTAATTTAATATTGTAATTAAATATAAGTAGGTATTTATAGAAGTTATAAGTACTAACTACAATTTCCTTTATTGAAATTGTTGTCATTTCTTAATTTTCTAATAAGTGCCATTTGGACATTGCATTATTATTAAATACTTAGAAGCACTTGCGGCTTAATATTAAATACCGTAGATATTTTCCTACACTAATAAATACCGGACCTCAAGAATGGTCTGAAAAAATCCCAAATTAGACTCACTATAATCTATAGTGGGCCTTAGAGCCCGAATTTTATAATACTTACATTCTGCCCAGCAGTAACTTTTTTTACACAAATTGTCATTTAAATGTACCAATCGCTTATTTATTATTTTGAATATTTACAATTTTCTTATAAACAAATCACAAAACATTGTTTTTGATAGCTACCCATTTTATTATAACTAGTGTCATACTTACTATTATATTAAGTACATTTTTACATACATCTTTCTTTTTCCTAAACTTGCACTTTTTTAATAACATTGTTCATTCACTTTAGTTTTGAGGTCTCGGGAAACCCATCTCTAGAATCTCGCTGTCGATAGGTTCTTTATTTTGACGTGTTGTCCAGAGTGACAGCTGTCAGCTGTCAGTGTCAGTGTCAGACTAAGCGCGCGTGTGGTTGTTGGCGGTGACGGGTGGTGCCTCGGCCTCGGCTTCCGCCTCGCGCGCCTCGGCCCTGAGTCTCCGGTACTTGCCTGGAAACAGCAGAACAATCGTGTACGGCAAATACACATAATGATGCAGCTTATTATACTTATTTGAAGTTGAGAATTTTATTGTTTAACCTAAATGGAAAAAAAACTTAAACTTGAACTTTTGGAAAATATAGGTAGATAGATGAACACTTTATTGTACACCAACTAGAACAAAGCAGAGCAAAGCAATATAACAAGAATAAAAAGGTCTTAAGGTACCTAAGTAGTACAAGGGGTGGACTTATCGCTGTGAGCTATCTCTTCCAGGTAACCCGGAAAACATAGCAGCCCCACGTTGGGCGCCAGTTTGTTTGTTAAACCCCTTGCAGCTAGTTTTAAACATAATTTGACCTACATTCGTTGAAGTAGCGAATGCCTGCCTTTTAGGTAACGTAATTTGGCCCACTCTTGCCAATATAATATTATCAATAATATCTTTATAATAATGATATTATCCTTAATTTACCACGCGGACCTAGCAGATTGCTAAATTATTTATTTTCCTATTCTGTGACATCTAATTAAGTAAAACATCTATCTGTGTTGGTACCTAACCTGTTAAGAATATAGAAAACAAAACCCGACGGAGTTATGAATCCTGCAGCAAAAATCCAATAAGAGCTCATTCGCACGAAAACTTTAAATGCTAAAAATCCGTTCAAACAGAACCAATGCATTTTGCGCGTTAGGTATAAATGCGCTGTCATGGGGACAGCTATTTGGAAATGCATTTTCACACCACCTCGATAATGTCCAATTACATATCACGCTATCATCAAAGTAAAGCATAGCATTACCTCCCAAGGGAGGTAGTGTTGTATGAAACTCCTAAGGGTAGTAATGTGTTTTGACGTAATTTGGAACGTCAAATTCGTGTGGAAACTCGTGGAAAACTCTAAGTAAAAGAACGCCCATATGGCATCGGCAACTGGCCACCATAAGCAGAACTAATAAAAAAAAGAAAAAAAAAAGGAGCGACTTTAAAGATTGTGAAACAAAAGTCGGTGCTCGCTGCTGGAGCCCTGGCTTTTTATTGTCTCGCAGAAGGTGTGAAAAGTAGAGTATGCTCCTCTGGGATAAAGCATGTCTTCGTCTTGGCGGCTTGAATCCCTCGCGTCACTCAGGACTCTACACAACTCCCTCGCGAGTCCCTCGTTAGCTCAGGGTTCAATATGCCGGGGACGCCGGCTGCCCACGTCCGTAGGAGGATACCCTTTGATACCCTACACGTGTTTTCCCCGGGTGGTGCTAAGAGGCAGTCAGCCTCTCCACGCGTCTCTCTGGCCTGGCAGAGAGCGTGGTGGATGGAGGCGGGCGGAGGCAGGAAGCCTGCTCCGCCGGGAGGAGGTAGTGATGGGCCCGGTGTGTACTCACACTACTACCGGGCAGACACGAGGTCGCCATCCTGCAAACCGTAAACCCGGGAGTGGAAGGGAACGGGGGTCTTGCCTTCATTGGCCGGGCCGCGAGGAAATAACCTCTATAATAAATTCTTAAACTTAAGCCGCGGACGCAGGGCGATGGGTTGCATGGTCGGCAAGCAGGTCGGCAGATGCTGCGTCCCCCGTCAGAGCGCCAGCCGAACGCTCGTGGCGGGTAAAAGGGCTAGGATTATCCCCCCTAGTCCACCATAGGCTTATCGGGTTGCAGGGGGCACCAACTCGACGGACCTTTTAGATCCCCCATACTCGTGGGAATAGATATGGAAATAAATACAAGAACTAAAGATGTTGGGAAGGAGAAGACGGAAATGGAGGCGTGTAGGAGGACGGATAGGGAGAAGGGAAAGGCACCGGCAAGTGACGGAAATGAGACGGACAGTTCTTATATGTCCGTCTCCTCGTTGGCGTCGACGGCTTCATCAAGGTCGACCAGGAAGAGGGTCCGAAAACAAGTGGGCAAAGACAACAAACCGGCCAAAAAGGCCTTGACAAAAGGGACGACTGTGGTTGAGGAGGACGAGTTCCTCACATTAACCAACACGAGGGCTAAGAAAAAACTACCGACGGTTGAGGATTTGGTTCTGGAATATGAGAGCAAGCCTACTTCGGAGCTAACAGCCAAAATGAATGAGTGGCTGCGGGATGTAGAGTTGGTGGCGGACAACTCGGGGAACCTGCAGGGCCAGCACGCCCAACGCCTACGCGGGGCTGTGCGAAAGGTCCGAGCCTCTAATGAGGAGCTGGTGAAACGGGCCACCAGGGACCCCGTAATAGAGAAGTTACAGGTGGAAAATGCGCAGTTACGCTCGAGGGTGGATGTACTCTCCGCGCAAATAGAGGGGCTGAGAGAGTCGATCCGAATCTCAAAGGAGGAGCAAGATAGGATGTTGGCCCGAAAACAACCTTTGACGACGGCACCGGCCAAGGTGCCAGTGGTCAGGCTGACGCGGCTGCGGGAAGGTGGTAATCCAGCTGAACCGGAAACGGTGGCTGAACCAGCTGCAGTTGCTGGCTCGTCGGCAACGACGGTGGCAGAGGTCACACAGGGAAAGGAGGCTGCGTTGATGAAACGCATCGCAGCTATGTTAGATGCGAAGCTGGCTCCTTTTGCAGCCCAGTTTGGACATCCTCAAGGAGGATCGGAAAGTGTGGCCTCTGCGGCCAAAAGGAAGAGAAAGAAAGGTAAGGGCAGGGTTTCAAGCCATTTGCTCACGGTGCCTCCCGTGGCCCCCTTACCTGCAGTACCGGCAGCGCTCCAAAGAGCACCGGAGGCATCTCCATATGCGACCACGTCCTCGTGGGCAACAGTGGGGAGAGGGAAGGCTAAGAAACTGAGAGAGAAGTTTCAGCCACCGAGTAAGCCTGGCTCGAGGCCAAAAGTAGCCCCAGTCACGAGGAGGGCCCCGCCGAGACCGGCCCGGGTTCCGAACTCGGCCGCCGTAGCGGTTACAGTAACGGACCAGGGGACGACGTACGCCTCCGTGATGGCAGCTGCAAAGCAGCGGATTAAACTGTCGACGCTCGGGATTGAGAGCGTCCAGTTTAAGAAATCCATCACGGGAGGCGTAATACTGGAGGTGTCAGGCCCCGAGTGCGGTTCAAAAGCCGACACTTTGGCGGCCAAGATGACGGAGTCCCTGAGTGACCTGGGCGTGCGTATTGCGCGCCCGGTGAAGACCGGGGATTTCAGGGTCTCAGACCTTGACGATGGTGTGACCGCAATGGAGGTCAGGGAGGCAGTCGCTGCGGCCGGTGGATGTTCAGTAGGAGACGTGAAGGTAGGAGAAATCCGCCGCTCACTGTCAACTCTGAGCACCATCTGGGTGCGCTGCCCACTTGCCGCGATGCACAAAGTAGTGGAGGGAGGACGCCTTTTGGTTGGCTGGACGTCGGCCAGAGTGGAGGTTCTGGTAGCACGGCCCTTGCAGTGTTACCGGTGCCATGAATTCGGGCATGTAAAGGCACTCTGCAAGGGCGGGGTGGATCGCAGCACACAGTGCTACGCATGTGGTAAGCCGGGGCACCTGGCAGCCCAGTGCGTTGCACCACTCCGGTGCTCTGTGTGTGCGGATCTTGGCCGACCGGCCAACCATAGGATGGGTGGCAAATGCTGCACACTACCAATGAGGAAACGGGTAAAGGTGACCCTGCCTTCTCCAATCGTCGCAAAGGCGAAAGGGGATCAGGTGTGCGGAACCCTACCCGTGGAGGAGATGGAGACTGAGTCTTCTCCACCAGAGACTCAGCAAGGTCGCGTGAGACGCGACTCCGCCCGGAGACAGCGGGACCGGGAAGTCCTTAACGGACAACCCGGGCCGTCCGCCCCATGAAGGGGTGGCGGCACCTGCTAACGAGGGAGATCCTTTTGGGTTCGAGAGCGGTCGGAGTGAGGGCTCTGGTCGCTCCCATTCGAATCCAGGGATGGCTGTAGTGTACGAGTGGCGCACACTGCAAGCGGAACTTGGGGTTGGCGAAAGCCTTCCCCGGGATGGGCCTCAAGGGCAACGTGCGTGAGGGACACCGGTACGTGTTCTTTAAGATATCCCGGGGTCCCTCTAATGCGCAGAGGTCGGCCACCATGGGGTTTTAGTCGGTATGAGTCCGACATACCCCTCCGCCCTCCCTCAAGGGCGGTGGGCATCCATGAGGATTTCCCCATGTAAAAAAAAAAAAAAAAAAAAGAAGGGTTCAATATGCCACCCGCGACATAAGACACTGCTTTATCCCCTTAGTGCATAATATAATATGGTTCTGTTAGAACGGATTTTAACGCGCGTTAAAAAATCTCTCGTGCGAATTAGCTCTAACGCGTCAGTAAATGTGACTTTAGGGAAGCATATAGGTACCTTAACCTAAGTGTGACGTCAACATAAATACAAGGTTTGTCCACATTAGAGGCAAGGGGCGTTTATATTCAGGGGACTCACGCGCCAATTTGACCATGATAACCCCCCACCAGATAGACCAGCCCCACCCCACCAGGCAGAACAGCACCGTGAACAGCTGCAGCACGCCCACCAGCAGATTCACCACCAGAGAACCTGCGCACGGAACATAGGGTTAATGCAAGTGAACGTGCACGAAAGTAGGCTCTTCGAGGCGCACTTGAAATCTGAACCACCGTGGTTTGAAACAACTAGTGACACGATAAGAAGAAGACCTTGGGTTAATATATGTACAGACAGCGTCAGAGATAAGTATCCCCCTTGCACAAGACACCCAGCTATAAATCCTTTCAATAAATTGTAATACTTAAAATTATTTTTAGGCTTACATACGGTTATACAAATATAATCTATTTATTAAAGGCAAAACTTCTCCATTCGCCGCGACGGTGATTTTAAAGGGATTTGAAGCTGGATATTGTAATGCAAGGGGGATACTTATCTATGACGCTGTCTGTACATACTCGTACGGAATACAAAGAACTAATGACGAGACGTGTCGATGGTCAAGTGGCAAGTGTATTAGTATTCTACGTCCGATGTCGCGGGTTCGATTCCCGCTCATCGGGTAGGTACCAGCCACTAGGGACTAGAACACACCAAAACCACTGGTTCTCACGAGACGAAACCTAAGCACTATTTTTTAAATCAAATTAAAGTTTTGAAAAGGTTTGTATGTCCAGTATGATGGCTGGATGTTTGTTATTCAATCATGCTGAAACTGCTAAACCCGATTGTGATAAAAATTGGTGGTGTTTCAAGACCTGAAAACGATAAAACACTATCTCTTGAACTTTTTATCTTGATATCATTGAAAGCAAACCTGCGGGCTGCAGGATATCATCATTATGTGACTTTTATAGTTAATTAATTGACTGAGAACGTCAAATTAATGACATCAATTTATTTTGCGTCATACTTAGGTAGTGTAGGCGACATCAAATTGATAGATGATTAACTAAGTAACTAATGATTTTGAGTAACGATCTATCAGGCTGTAGAAAGAAAATGATTTATTCGTGTGAAATTATTCATTCTAAAAAAAAATAGTTACTTTTATTTATTGTTAATTAATTGAATGCCTAAATTATTAAAACGTAAAAAAATTGCAAAAATTTTACCGAAACGAATAAATTAATACCTATTTATTTATAGTGATTGATGCTTTGTATTGAATTAAAAATTCACAGTGCCATTTTTAAAAAGTTGATTTACAAAAATGGAGTCTTTTGAACCGGTACTTAGCTAACTAATAATAATTAGCTGTTTCTTATTTATTTATATGTTTGTTGATGGACGAGCAACTTTCGCTATGTCACACATTGTTGGATTTTTGAATAAGTAGTATTGTGTCACTTTAATTAATATAGTCTTGTTGGTTCGTAACCACGTGTCGAGTTTGTTCTTGAACGAGCTGGATGCGGCAGAAACAACATTATGATGTATGTTATACTATGATTATTTAAATAATGGTGATTAACCAGCTTACCTATCCTATATTTGGCTCCGTCGTGGGGTCCGAACCTGGGAATGCCGAAGCACAGGCAGAACATGCCACTGAAGATTGATCCTGCAAAACAATAATCAAGGTTTTATTGAAAAATCTTCAACAAAGATCTTTACGAAATACTTATATTTATAACAGAGATTAATAATAAATAGCACTAAATATATAAAAAAAAAACTATGAATAACCTAGTCGGTCGTTGTCATCACCAGACGGCAACGTGCCCAGAACGCTGGCGGCATTGCCACGTTAAATGGCAATGCTTATACGCTGTGCAAAGTAGAAACCAGCATTCTGGTCTTTTAGCCTCAGCCAGATCTTTGTAGATTTTGTGTGCCCCTGGTCCCCAAGGGCCTAATGTTTCTACCCCAAACGGCTCAAACATGTATCCATTATCTAGAAGTGCATATTTGCGCCGTTTGAGGGACTCCGCTGATCTTGCTGCAGAGCCGGCCTGCACGGATGTACCGGGAAGACGGGACGGTGCCAGTGTATCAACGCAAGTTGCATCTCAAACTAGCGGCCGTCCCAGCTTCCATGGGACCAGTGTCATACCGTCGGGTCTTTTACCATCGTCACGCATTAGGCCGTTTGGCTCGAAAACAGCAGTGACGTTGGCGGTTGTAAAAGCCCGGCGGATGATGTCATTGAGAGAGTTATGACGGGGCACACGTCCGGCGCTCCTTGCACATGAAAGCGCATGGTGACCGAAATGGTCCGCGGTCTCACCACAGCGACAACGATGGGCTACTAAGCAAGGAGCACCTAATCTCAAAGAAGTAGCCACCCGATCTATTAAAGATCTATTAAATTTTAAGATCTTTTAAATAAACCTAAAGATAAACTGTGAAACTGTAGATACCTATCAATATCTAGCTATATGTTTTCATAAAAAGTGCATTGGCAATACTCACTAATATAGGTAAACGATAGCTCAGAGGATCAGCAAGCTGGAATAGTGGCACTGGACGGCCATATCTTTTGAAGAACTGACAACCATTTGGAAGCGAGTTCTTGATAAGGCTGCGTCTAGACGCAATCCAGCTAGATGGAGTGATGATCTGTACGCTATAGCTGGCAGAAGGTGGATGACAAGCAGCCCCGGATCTAGGGGGGGGCAGCCAGGATTCCGCGCCCCGGGCGCCAAATTCAGGGGGCGGCAAATCCGAAAGCTTTTTTTTATTTTTTATTATAGGTTCACTTATTTTTAAGTCTAATGAAGTGACTTTTCGAACTAAACTAAAGAAAAACATTAAAAATTTGCGCTGCTTTATCCTGTTGGTTAATTTGGCAGGGGCGGCTTAACCTATTGTGCAGGGTGTGCGTTGCACACGTGCGCACGGTCCTAGGGGGCGCCAAGCGCCACTCTCCGCGAGCGCCGCGGCCGCGGACACTAGCAACCGCGGACGCCCGGGGGCGGTCGACGAGCGCCACTCGCCGCGAGCACCCTAAGGTAGGCACCCTGGCGATCGCGGGCGCCCAGAGAAGGCCGCCAAGCACACTAGGGCGGCCGCTGACGCCCTGGCGACTACGAGCACCCTGGGGTGGCCACCGAGCGCCACTCGCCGCGGGTGCCTGGGGGCGGCCAACGAGCGCCACTCGCCGCGAATGCCCTGCGGCGACAGCGGACGCCCTGGCCGATCACCAGGCAAATGGTGCTCTGCGATTTTTAGGTCTTAATCAAAGGCGCGATCATGTTGACTTAGTTAGTTAATTTTGGGTCCTGATAACGCGATTTGTGAAGCGAATATTTTCGGCTCGCTGTGCTCGCCGCAATCCCATATATAGAGTGATTTTCATGACTAAATTAAAGGCGTATAAAAAATTGCGGCTCGCTCCGCTCGCCGCGATCAGATTTTTGTTGTTGGATGATTAAGAAATTTCATTTTTTTCTAGATAGATAACCAAATCACTGAAGAATTTCCCTAGTAAACTGAAAAGCCTTAAAAACTTTGCGGCTCGCTACGCTCGCCACGGTCTGCTTTATCCTATTAGTGATTTTGGGTTCTAATTCAGTGATTTTCATGACGAAACTAAAGGCGTAAAAGTTTGCTGCTTGTTTCAGGTTTATGTTAGCAATAACAAAAATATAACGGCATTTCCCTAGTAAACTAAAAGACAAAAAAACATTTGCGGCTCGCTTCGCTCGCCGCGATCACTTTCATTCAATAGTATATTCGGTTTCTGATACAGTGATTTTTAGGACTAAAATTCAAGCTTAAAAATGGTGAATAGATTTATAACATGTTCGGTGTTTTTGCCCTCTGATATAGCGATTACTAATTTGCGGCTCGCTTCGCGCGCCGCGATCGGCTTTCATACAGTTTTTGAGTCCTTATAAAGCAATATTTCCTGTAGTAGGTATATTAATACCCTAAAAAAATTAGCGGCACGGAACTCTTCGCTTGCCGTGATCCGATTTATCATATTGCTTGTTTCTGGGTCCCTATACAGTGATTTTTAGAACTAAACAAAAAATAAACAGTAAAAAAATATGCTTAACACAGGTAGAGCAGCGCTAGACCGGTCATTGTACCGTTCTTTCCGGGAGGCCTATGTCCATCAATGACCGTCTGATGGCAAAATGAGGATAATAATAAAGGTAACAATATAGGCGGGCGGGGGCGGCTTTTTTAAATTTGTGCCCCCCCTTACGAAAATTTCTAGATCCGGGGCTGATGACAAGAGCTGAAGATCAGGCTCAGTGACGCGGAGAGATTTAAATCCAACAGTGGAGTGCTGAATTAAATGATAATCATCACTATCATTTATGACTTGGACCCATCGATGTCTCGGACCTTGAATGATTGCGTGAAAAGTCGTCAACAATAAATTGAACTTTCAGTAGGTAAGGTACCTATACTTTTATTTGGACTTGTGGCGAAAGGGTCACATTTTTTGTGGACTTGTTGAAAAATCAAGATTTCAGTATGAAATGAAATGGAATTTATTTTCTACAATGACAGACAAATAGAGAAACTTATAACGAATCTTAATAATTCCAACTTAAAAAGACTTAGGTACCTACTATAACCTACAACTCGTATTTATAAAGTGTATGTATTTGTATGGCAAAAAAGGACTCAACTCAGCGTTATGCTAGATAGATGGGGTTTCCCACCTATCCAGCGCTGGTTTTCAGTTGAGCCCTGTGAAGGTTAACGACATGACCTATGACTATTAACCTACTTATTTTTTACTAAACAATCAATAAACGAAAACAAAAAAGCAACCTAAAAAAATCATAATAAGCAAGGAATGAAAGTATCTGTAGATTATGATCATTACTGTCACTCACCCAGCCCAGGTACGATGATGTTGCAGACGAGACAGAAATAGGCGAGTGCTATGGGCAGGACAGGGACGGCCGCTCGGATCATGCTGGTATGCTCGATGAGGGCCGGGTCCAGCTTCTTACGCGTGTCCTGGGGGTAATGAAATGGAATATTGTTTATTTGCTAGAACATATGTGTTTACAATAGGAAGATGCGTTTACAATAGGAAGATGTGTTTACAGGAAGAAGGTCTTTTACATGCCAAATAGGGTGCAAGGCATATAATTTTCGGTTAATCTCAGCGGCATCTGTTCCATTGTTCTCGAAAAAAATAATAATTATACATTGATTCTCATCGGCTGCAAAATTTTTAGTATTAAAAAATAAATCATATTTTTATTCCCAAATTGCATCCGAAGAGTTCTATAACAGTTAGCAAGGAAAGTTTTCAATACGATTTTTATTTAACTACTGGGTCCTTACTTTAGTAAGTTATCAATAATAAATATACTCCTCACTCTCACAATACAAGCAACATTCCTTTCTTAGTACACTAACGTACCTACCTTCGAAATTTCAAGGCTCTACCAAGCTCTATAAACGTCCACTGGTACCACTGGTATGACTTGTGCGTTGTCTGTTAGTCACTCAGGACGAAGTCTTTTATACATAATTTGAAGTAAACAAATGTTACCAAGGAAAGGATAATAATGGAATAAAATAAATAAATGTTGCAGTTTTTAACACGTCATTCTACTCGCTCTTACATTTTTGAGATTATGGAAAAAATGGATGTGATGACCAATTCTGGTGGTAAGAGATTGCAACTTTTAAAAAAAAAATTGTAAAAATAATCAAGGATTTACTAAAACATACTAGGTACAACCGAGTTCAATTGGACTGTTTTAGTGACCGAACACCACTGAATAGTTACAAGGAAATCAAATACGAAATTTCGTTTACTTCGACGTTCGACGACATATTATATTTTTCAGTTTTTTTGATTTAAAAACTAAACTTCTGAACCGGTTTTGATGAAATTTCAATGGGACCAATCTGAAAGTACCTACATACATATATCCTCTCAAACAAAAAAATATTTTTTTTAAAACGGTTCATAAACAAAAAAGTTTGGACTTAACACACATAAAAAAAAAACAAATTGAGAATCTCCTTTTTTTAAGTCTGTTGAAAACGTATCTAATTATCCTTGTTGAGCCAAATTGACGTTTACCTCAATATCGTCCTCGATATCCGTATCTTTTTTCATTAAATCCGTGGTGAGGTACACCTTAGACCCTCGCGATCCTCTGGACTTGACTGAGGGTGTTGGAGACGGCATCACAGGCACTTCTAACATGGCCGTCATTGTTGTTGACAAACAAACGATATTTGTTTTTCAAATAGCTACGATCTTTGAAGTCGTAAGTAGATAGGTATGTTGATTGAGGAATTTGAGTTCTTATTCTTATCGTGTCACTAGTTCTTTCGAACCAGTGTGGTGAAAGGATTTCAAGTGCGCCTCGAAGAGGCTCCTTTTGTGGAATTTTGGTAGGATTTATCTACACGAGCAGATGGATTAAATTGGTCTAAAATATGAAGTTAAGTATTATACGAGTAGGAACGTTTAATACATAGGGTAGGTACGTAAATTAACAAAGTAGGTACGTTAGTTTTTGATCACACTAGGGGTCACAATACACCTAATTTGAATGACTAAATAGGTATTTTTTATTATTAATATATAAATAACTATTTGAGTATTTCCCGACCGGCCAAATTTTTCTGAACAGCTAATTATTAATCGACGGGGAATTTCAATTCCCTTCGGACCAACTATTCTCTTTGCATTTTTAGTTCACTTAATTTTTTTTTAGAAGTTATTTTTATATGAAGACGATCTAACCGTTGTCTGTAAATGTCCAAAGCAAACTAAATTACTTACCTACTATGATAATTTTAACGTTTTGCAAATCATACGTTGAAGACATTTTAGTTCCATTGATTTCTCATACCCACAACATTGTGTGTGTAACTTAACCTTGTGTTTCTTTATAAAAGTTACACAAAAGAAATCCACCTATTATTTAAAGCGTGGGTGTTGATTAAATCGTTACGTGTTTTGAAGTAACCTACAAGCGAAAATAAAAAAAAAACTTTTTTAAGAGATTTGCTTGACATTTGTTTAAGTAAGTGATATATCTACTGACAAACCTTCACTTCTTAGGAGGGTGATAGTTAATTGAATTAAATCAAATAATTTAATTTGGATGATAGTATCAATAAATAATAAAAATATTAAAACTTATTTAAAATGGCGCCCAACGTGGTACCTCATAAACTTATCTTTTTTTACAAGAAAAAGTTATTATATTGTATTCCAATTCATTTATTTGCAGAAACAAGTGTTACAATGTTGTTCTAAAACAATATTGTTGTTGTTGTTATGTACTGCTTATACAATGCATAAATTCTATAACTTATGGAAAGTATTTTAAGAAATATCTAAATATCTTCACACAGAGAGTCACGTAATTGTTTCATGAGAGAACCACGTTGGCCGCCATTTTTCTATTATTTTATTATTTTACATATCATGACGTATTATTACTGTTTTACATAAAAAAAACGAGCCCAGTCAGATTCAATACCCACAAAATATTTTGCTCAGCGCGCCTAAAGAAGTGTTCACTTTGAAAAAGTAGATACTCAATTTTACCCTTGCGTTACACTGTGTTATGGCATATATTTTTAAGGCCATGTATACTTTAATATAACCATTCGTGTGTGTATAACCAACCAACATCAGCTTAGCTGTAAAGTAACTACTTTGTCCCAGCAGTTGCAATCATAAACTTTGTAACCATTTCTTAGAATTTTCTTTACTTTGACCAGTTATGACTCGGACCTTGAGTGATTTGTGAGGTTGCGTGACAAGTCGTCGCTACGACAGGGTCGTTGATACATGGACTTGTGGCGAAAAGGTCACATTTTTGTGGACTTGTTGAAAAATCTAGATTTCAGTATCCACATTTTTTTCTAAGGTGACTTTTGTTCAGAATATCAACGATGAGACATTGAGAATATGACTAACCAAACACCACTGAATAGTCACAGGGATCAAAATGCGTAATAATATACAATACAATTTTTATGGGACCAATCTGGGAGTATATTCTTTCAAATAAAAATATTTTCAAATCGGTTTATAAACAACATAATTTTGAGATAACAAACATATAAAAAACAACTGAATTGAAAAATGAGGCCTTTTTTTAAGTCTGTTGAAAAGACTTAAAATGACTTGAATCAAATACGCTGTCAAGAAAGGTCAAAAAAAAAAAAATATGAAGCAGACAAAGAATAAAAGGTATCAACCATGGGCCAGAGCCTTACACAAGAAGAAGAAAGAAAGATGGACCTATGGAGATGAGTTACCTCGGGTGGCAGCGTGGGGGAGAGACTCTTGTTCTTGGAGAACATGCTGGCGCGGCGGCTGGTCGGCGGCTCAGCGCGGCGCCGACACATGCCACGCAGCCACGTGCACAAGCGGTTGTTGCAGCACCTGAATGAATGTATGAATGAATGAATGAAAATTTTATTTGTGTAAGATAGTACCTACACAGATCTCATCACACTGAAACGTGAAGGCTTAGATCTAGAGATGTTTTCATCTATTGGTAGGTACGGAAACACAAACTCTCTACACCCAGGTCATTAAATTGGCGCCCAAGGTGGTATTGGTCAAATCAAATTTCAAATTTATTTATTTTGCATCACACATCTTAGGACTTAAAACGTTACATACATAGCAGGCGATATATAAATATATTTAACCAAGCGGGATCGGTTTTATTATATACTCCGACAAGTTTGGACAACTGTATCTCGGAGCGTATAACTAGCCGCCTCGCTAGGTTTGCTGTTTTTTACATAGATTTGTGCACTTCACAGTTATTACCAAGATAATTTATTCTTTTAACTGGTGCAACTATCCTAATAATCCCTACAAATAAACGTAGGTATGTGAAAGGATGTTTCTCAAAGAAGTTAAAAAAAATTGTATATATTTGCGAGATAGGCGTAACCGCGTAACTGGAAAAAAACAAAATGGCGCCCAACGTGGTTCAACCGATAAAGTACCACGTTGGGCGCCAGTGTCATTATAATCATAGTTTTTGCACGTATAATCAATTATATGAAAGGCTTCGAACTGACTGACTGACTGACAGACAGACAACGTACATGCTAAATCGCTGAACGTAGAATCTTGTTCGTCAAAAAGTACAGGCGCGTACTAAGAAAGAGATTTTATTAATCGCAATGCAAACGAAGTTGCAGGCGTCACTGATATTCTATGCAACCATATATTTTACACGCCTTTAACTAAAGGCAGAACATACATAGGACACCAATTTATTTAAGACCATTATATTGTAGGTACCTACTTGTGTTTTGGCAAATTAAAATAAAAAGGGCAAATTAAAATAAAAAGTATTACTGCTGTGGAATGTGTGGAACCACAGCGCGGATTTTGATAAATCTGGAACATCGAACATCACCAAACATCATCAAATATTGGATTGTAAAGTTAAACTGTGATGTGTTCGCTAAAAGGCCATAAAATGCCTAAATGCCGATCCTATGAGTGTGCCTATAAGTATAATTGAAATAGTCTCGAAAGTCTCGTTTTTCCCGGGAATTTCGCGACCGCATCGAGTCTCGATTTTTTTTTCCCGAGATTTAGAAAGTCATCGAGACTGAAAGCCCTAGTTTAGGCCATTAAATTATCTTTATCTTTTATTGATAACCGCTAGATCAACTCACGTGGTAGGTGATCGATCACTCAGTATGCTGTCCCTCCGTTCGACCTGTCGCTTCCGACCGCAGCAGCCAGCATCAGTCGCGACATCGGGCGACGCGTGTCGCGGCGACATTGTGACGTCTGCGACATTCTGCGCCGGTATTCCGCTGTCGCCGACGCGTCGCTTGCGTCCGCAGCAGCAGATGATGTCGCGGAGTTTTCGCTTGCGTTTCGTTTCGTCTTCGAATTCGATCGTTGCTCCCTAGAAAATATATTTAAATGTAACAGGGAGTGGAAATTGGACAAATGCAATGATTTCGATCGTTAATCACGTAGGTAACTTGAGAAAGAAAAAAAGAGCTAACTTTACCCGAACGACCGTTACATAGCCGAGCGTGATGACTCAGTCTCATTATACCCACAAATAATAATAAAATAAAAAGAAAAGAAAAAGAAAGTGCTCAGCGCGAGCACTTTATTTTATTTTATTTTTGCAAGTTTTCAATTTTATTATAAGGTCGACTTATTGGCACCCAACGTGGTACTATATCATCTGGTCCCTAATTAGTTAAGTAACTATTTGTTTTGACGTAAGCTCAAACGTAAAAAAATATAAACGGCATACAAGTACGAGTAAATCAATATAAAATCTGCCAATCAAGTTTCGTTTGCTAGGGTACCACAGGCTTACTCTTGACTTATGCCTACTAGCACCAAACTGTTAAAGTCCCTAAGCAATTACTTTAATCACTTGGTAGTTCTTAATAGTCCAGATTCAGAACATTAAGAACTGCCAAGCGAGTAAAGTAATTGCTTAGGAATTTTGAAATTTTGGTGCAAGTCGGCATTAAAGTTAATATTATTTGTTACCTTTCCAGCAGCTCTTTCTATCTCCCTCTCAACTTCTTCTTCCACCTTCGTCTTCTTCTTACAGCAACTGAATTTGCTCATCATCCCCTGCTTTTCTTTCGGCGCCAGATCTTCCGTTTCCTCTTGCACCTCTTTCTCATCTTCATCCTCACCTTTGACGCAACAAGGACAGCACTTGCTCTTGCATTTACCCATAAGTCGGGAGCAGATGTTAGGTGTCTTATTTTCCCCATTTTCGGGAGAATCCTTGATTTCGTTATCGGGAGTTTTTTCTTTTTCTTTCTGTTCTCTTTTCGTTCGCGCTGGGGGTTTTGGTGTAGTACTTGTGCTTTGAGGGAATCTGTGAAATTTGGGTATATTTTTAGGTAGGTATTAATATTATCAATATTTTAAATAAGAATTGTCATGTCACAGCTCAACCATTTTTATGTGACCTCGTAGTTATGTGTCATGCAGGTTCGTTGAATTTTCTTTGGCTTAATCTACTTGTCACATTAGTTATTCTTTTGTTATTTTTTATCAAAAGGATTACTTGTTAAAACCCTTATCTGATTAATTAGAATAACGTGTTATTTCTTCTTTTTTAAGAGGCTTATTAAGTCATTGGTTTATCATGTTTTCGAGTTGCCCCTGAAAGTTAGCGTGAGAAGTCCGAAAAAGTGATCGTTCAAAAATAACGATAAATATGTCAGCCATGCAACACACCGTATTTACCTGAGAAGCGTGGACTGGCCTGGGTATCTAGAATACGAACAATTTTGAATTTAGAAATAATTTTGTTATTGTATTTCTTGTGCATGCAATGAGCATTGCTACCGCAATTCATTTGAGCGTCTTTTATTTAAAATATATCCAAATTTACCGATTAGTCTGAATTATGAACCGTAAAAACCAAAATGGACATTTTAAGTACATACGGTAAACAAAGAAGTTTTACCCAGGCTCATTGTCGTACCGCTTTGGCAGCAACTCGTTTGGCAGTATGTAAACAGTTCGATTGTGTAACATTTTTTGAAAAACACTAAAACAACACCATATTTGACGCAAAACTCACTAAGTACAATTCAAAAGTTACTGGCCATCTTGAGTTTTAAAAACCGAACGAGTATTCACACTTTTATTGTGACCAATACAATTTTTGGCAACGGCAGACTCTATTTATTCATCCAGAAAGTTTTATGTTTAATTTCGGTGGATAATGTATTTTGTTTTATTTACAATAGGGGTTAGTTTTCCCGCCATTTCGTTGGTGTGCCGAGCGGGTGTAAGGTAAGACGGGCGAGGTCGTACTAAAGCGCGGTCTAATTTCTTAAGGGCTGTATCGAGTGCCAACTACGTGGATTGTAGTGGCGTGCTAGTTTATTGGACCTTGACCAAAGAAAACAACCTTTTTCTTTACAAATATGCAGATGAAAATTCCATTGACTGTGTTTTATGGCATCACTGGGTTGGCAGAATAAAAGTTAGTTTACTTAATATATTTATTAGGGAGGGTTTGAAAAAGTTTTAAAATATATTGGCGGGAATTTAAGATCAAACAGGATTTTGTAGCATAAAAGTTGAGTTTTCTATTTAGTTAGAAATTATGAGTTTTCTATAATTTTATTGACTTAGATAATTAATATATATACATTAATTCGTAGTTTGTTTTTTAAATAATTAAATAAATAATACCTTTTTTATAGCAGCTATAAATGACTTCGTTAAATGATTTAATAGAAGTATCTTTATAGGTAAGATTAATAAACACAAAATACTTAATAAATAAATAGTACCTACAAACTAGCATTAAGTTCGCCTATGTACTTGTTTTTTACTTTGTGCAATAAAGCATTTTCTATCTTACTACAAACAATTTGAAATATTCAATGCCTAAAATTAAGTCTTCATAAAAACCAGATTACCTACCATGCAAATCATAGTTACATACATTTTTTTTTCTAAATTGGTTATGAGTCAAAGTTAATTGTAGCAAAAATTTCGTGAACCCGAGTCATCAGCGGCTAAGGGTTGCCAGGTTTACCAAGTATCAGGGTTGGCACACTTCAAACTCATTTCACGCAGCGGAAATTAGTTTACCACATAATAAAAAGTGTAGGTAACCTACCTATATTAGTGGGTGGTTACACACACATAGGTACGTAATGTGGGTTAGATTCCTTAGATATTATGGCTATTTACGCGCAAAATAGAATTTACTTTTATTAGGGCTACGATCTATTTTAGGAAATAACTCATGTTTGTAGGTATTGTGTGTATAGATGCTTAAAATAGCTTTGGACCAAATAAACCTACTACCCGCTTAGTTTTACTTCGGGTAAGTAGTAAACTACGGAAAACACACAAGAGTTTTGGCGGGAACGTGAAAATGTCTCATTCAGGGCATTGAATTGTTTTACAAAAATTGTATTACTTTGAGCGTAAAAACGGATTCGATTTTTTATCCATTAAGTGCTCGTGAACGTGTATGAGTGTTGTTGTAGTGTAATGCTGTAAAACGTGACTTTTCGTGTTGCCTTCAAAACTCCACAGAAGCCTCTAGTAAAGTCGCCATGACTTGACCTAACGACTCTGACTGATGACAAAATAATCTCTTCAATTACTTGACATTGGCTATATATTTTTGCTTATATTAATATGGTCATGTTTTTTATTAATTTTAATGAATTTATGGTTGTTTTATAACAAAAGCTATGGCAACCCTAAGCAATATGCTAATAAGCCGAGTGGTCACGCCATGCTTCGCTC
This sequence comes from Lobophora halterata, assembly GCA_932526365.1. Classification (NCBI taxonomy): domain Eukaryota; kingdom Metazoa; phylum Arthropoda; class Insecta; order Lepidoptera; family Geometridae; genus Lobophora; species Lobophora halterata. Next base: position 6,796,057 of record OW052027.1, on the reverse strand, counting down.
GATACTGACCACAGCCCGACGCAGCTCACTCCACTTATCCCTGTCTTAGCTGCAGCTTGTCTTCAAGACTGAGCGCACTTTTTTTGGGAACAGGTACTTAAAGTCTTGTCTGCCACTTGCACCAAAGTGGAAAAATCTAATACTTTGATAGGTATTTTTTAATATAAGTACTGACTAAAACTTTACTCAGATCAATTTCCATTGCACCAAACAGAACACACTATGTAACTTCCAAGTCTGGTGATTTCTAAATAAGTGAATGAAAGAGCGATTAATCTCGCGACCATCTAAATTTTCTATGGTTTATTCTGTGGGTTTATTGGTTCATTGACCTCAGACAAATAACCAATATTATTTTATGCAAAATATATTTACGATATTTACCGAGTTTTGTGTATAAAGCGAACAATTATTTAGGATAATAGGCTCAGATATTTGGAAAACGAAGCTGAGATGGACAAAAACGTGAAAACAGTCGGCGATTTTCTCAGAGTTATATAAATTAAAATAGGTACTTAGTTCCTACTCCTACTAACAACAAGAAAAGGGAATAATATTATGGAAATTAACGTGCAATGATTCAAGAACAACAAAGTCAAAGCTGAGAAGAATATAAATGCCAATTTCAGCGGCTCTAGTGATTATATTTGTGATTATACGTAACATGTTTGTTGGTAAAATTAAATATTTTTGGCTTATCAATGTGTTTTATACGGTTATTATGAAGGGCTATGTAGGTAAGTGAAGAGTTGGGGTCCGTCGTTGTCTAGCTAGATCATCTAGGAATTCTAGATAATCGTATTTTAATTTCATATGGGTAGGTAAGTAGATACAGTGCTGCCAGTACTAATGCATAAAAATGTACCTACAAAAAACTGCTCAAAAAGGTACGTTATTTGACTGAAAGATACTTAATTTAATTATAATAGGAGTAAAAGGTACGTAAATCTAACTTTTTAGTACGTACTGGCATTGCTGGTTTAGAGTAGTACTGATATAGTAGGTATGCTCAATAAGAGTGAAAGAGACAAATATGTATTCTGACAGAAATGACATGACGGCTCATTGGGATAGGGAATTTCTAAGTGCTATGAGGTCGAGCAACGGGCTCCCAAAGTTAAGGAATTCTTTAGGCGTTAGATGAATACTTATAGTTGGTGCAATGAATTTGGATCGTAAAGATCTCCCTAGCGAGTAAAATGATTGTTTAGGATTTTTTTAAGGTTGGTGCAAGTAGCCATGTGTCTTCTGAATCTTTGACGAAGTATTGTTTAATAGGAATAAGGATAGTTTTGATTTCTTCCTACACTAAGCTTGTCTAAATACCTTCAGCTGTATAGAGAAGGTTTGGAGTGATAATTTGCGCACTGTTATGTAGCTGGCAGGTGGATGAGAAGAGCCAAGATCGGGCTTTTGGGAAGGTAAGCGTTCAAAACGGGATCATCTCTTTTTACAGGAGCTATTTTCAGCAAGAAGAGTGAAACTACAAAAGTTATAAAACTCCAAAGAAGAAGAAACATTATTAGATAGATAGATAGAGGAACACTTGGTTGCACACCCCAAAACAAGAAAATAAACAGAAGCACAAAGAATATAAAAAGTTAAGCAGTCTTATCGCTAAAAGCAATGTCTTCCAGACAACCTTTTGATGGATCGGGAAAGGATGGGAATAGATAATGACGGTGGCGTGTTTAAATAAGTTACATACATAAACCTACATAAACATAAATACTTATACATAGGTATAAATAAAAACTTTAGGTAAAGAAGATAATTAGGAACATCTATAAAACTAAACGTTAAATTACACCTAACAATGCACTATTAAATGATAACTTTAATGTTTCAAAGGATACGATTGATTAATGTATTGTTCGGTAACGAAGGATCCTGTATTATACAACAGACGCGAATCCCCACAGGTGAACGTAAAAGAAAGTGTCCTCAGGGTGAGTTTCACCAGTTTCACCTTATACCCCGTGGAGCGACGCGGCGCGGCGTGCATTCTAACCACATTGTTATTACCCACTATAATGTTTATAGAAACTTAGTTATATGAGAGTTATAAAAAAATTAAGACGCTATATTTTCACGCATTTTTCGAGAATAGGCATAAAGGTCTGGCGAAAAAAGATTTTAATATCAAATCTAGAAGAAGATAATGATGCACTAACAATAAATTTCGAGTCTTATAACGAACTCCTATCGTATCGAAGCCGTCTTAGCCGAGTGGGAGGTGCCTCGACTTGCGATCCGAATGTCGTGCGTTCGAACCCGGTCGTACATCAATGGATTTTTCTGTTTAAAATCTGCAGCTGCGCCGGCTGCATGCATGAAAACGTTGACGTCATTGTCTGGTAACACTCATTGTCCCGTTACGCTGGTTATGACGTTGTCACGAAAAACTATCGTCTGTAAACCATCTTTATAGACAAGCAATTTTTTTATTAACAAATTGACTCACCCGCCATTACTCTGCGATCTGTCTGAGCCGTTTTCTCTCGTGTCCAAGTGTATGTTCTCCATGCCAGGAGTAGACACGTTAGAACTCTGCACCTCGACTTCCGGTTCACCTTTCACTAACGTCGTATTTACTTTCTCAACTCCTGCCGAATCCTTCTTCTTCTCATTCACGACCGTCACTATCGGCTCTATAGCTTTCTTTTCTTTTACCGGTTCAGTTTCTTTCGGTTCTTCGACGGGAGTTATGATGCTTTCAACGATTTTTGTAGCTTCGGATCGAATTTGTGTTAACGCTTCTGTTTTTTCTTCTTCTTTCTTTACTGGTTTCTCTTTTTTCGGTTCGGGTTTTTCTTTTATTGGTTCTGGCTGCTGTTCTTTCGGTGTTTTGGTTTCTTTCGGTGTTTCGGTTTCTTTCTCTTTTTCCTCAGTATTAGCTTTCACTCTAGATTTAGCAGAAGGTGTAAGGATGTTTTCTCTTGATATTTCAGGGGTTTTGAGTATGTCGTCTATTTTCTGTCTTACTTTTTCGAGTTGAGGATCGTTGAATGGTCCTTGCAAAGGTTTCAGTTTGTGATCTTCAGTAAAAATAGGTTTTCGCTTTTCTTCTTTTTTCTTTTCGTCAACAATCTTCACATCACTCTTATGTCCTTCTTCTTTGCCAGTCAAAGAGTCCTTTGAACTTAGTCTTTCGAATATGCCTTTTTCTCTAGCCTTTTCCAAAGTAGTAGGTAGTTGGTTAGTAACAGTAGTCACAATTTCTAAAGGTTGTGAAGTTATTGCAGCTGTAGTCATAGAAACGATGTTTTTCTTAGTCATTATCACTAGTTCACCTTTGTCATTGGTTATTTTGTCACACTGTGTCTCATTATCTTGTGATTGACTCTTTTCAGGGTCTGTAGCTGAATCAGTTGTTTGTTTTTTGCTATTTTCTTTCTTAATGTCTTTTTCGTCATTTTTAGTTTGTTTTACGGCATCTTTTTTGCCAGCTTCGTTGAGTTTACTGTTCGATTTGTTTGCCAAGCTAGTTTTACTACCCATCTTCCTTAGAGGAGGTTTATCAGCTAAATTCTTTGTACTTGGAGTTCTGGTAAGACTTTTCATACTATCTGTCCTGCCGATCGGTTTCTTTGCTTCAACCTTACCAGAAGTAGGCTTGGTAAGACTTTTATTGCTTGGGGTTCGAGTTACAGGTTTGCCAGGTACAGTAGAAGGCTTTGATGCAGGAGTTTTGGGAGCAATTTTACGTTTATCAGGACTAGGGTCTCTGCTAGGTTGTCTAGAAATTGGTCTAGATGTAGCAGGAGTGTTTCCAGTTTTGACTGGTTTTCGAGCAGTTGTAGTAGTTGTGGGTTTGAGAGTCTTATTTGATCCAGGTTTGAGGTCCTCTACAGGGCTTTTGTTGGGAGTACCAACGATAGGAGAGAGACGTTTAGCGTTGATGAGTTTGTTTGAAGGCGGTGGACCACCTCTGCCAGGGGAAATCGGAGGTTTTCCTTTGATATGCTTTGGAGATAAACTCAAATTTTGGCTGCTCTGACTGACGCCTCGTTTGTCATGGATTTGACTTCCAACTCTGATTGTCTCATGAATGCTACTCGTACTGCTGGATATAAACCTTTGGTTGTTCAAGTTATTTTCAAGAGGTCTTCGTGGGATGTACGGGACTTTCTTAGTGGTCCTTACAGGAGATACAGAACTCTGTCTTTTTGGTATTTTAGAGTGTTTCGGTGATCCATCATTGGATTGGGGTTGTGACTTCGACACTGACCTACTGGTCACCCTCGATCTATGCGCAACTGGTTTCATACCGTCATTTTTGTTTATGAATGGTTTGCTTGGCTTTACCTCTTTAGCCAGAGGTTTAGCTAGATTCGTTTTGGAAGATTTTAATGCATCTTTGTTCAAGGCAGTGGAAGGCGAGTTTGAGCGTGATCTTAGATTGATCTTACTCGGCGAGTTACTTCTAGAGTTAGTCCTGGAGTTGCTTCTAGAGTTCACTCTAGAGTTGCTTCTTGAATTCACTCTAGAGTTTACTAAGCTTCTAGAAATCTTTTCTTGCAGTTCCATTTCTTTCAACAACGCTTCTTCCTCTTCTTTTCTTTTTCTTTCCGCTTCTGCTTCATTCTTCTCTCTGTTCAACTCGCTGAGTCCTCTTATATCTTGGATGTTCTCCCTCACGAAGTCCCTGGGGGAATGCGGTCGGGGGAGGGTGATGGGAGGGGGAAGTGTGGCGGTCGCCATCTTGTCTATTCTTGATAAGGAGTTGGTTCTTCTCCGCGGTGGAGAGCTGTTCCTGGAATTGGCTGCAGAGGTGCTCGGTGTGTTGTGACGTGATGTTTCTTCTCTGAAGCCTCGACCTGTTCATATAAAAAACTGTAATTACCATGTACAGCACTCTTAATTTGTTAATTAAATTAGATGTATTGTTGTTAAATTAAATTTAATATAGAAACTAAAACTTTATTATATAGGTAGGTAATTCATTTTTCATTTTGATATTCCAAAAGTTCGTATCAGTTTGTTTAATTATTATTAAAGTTTGTACTGGTTAAATAGTAATTAATTGGAAGGCACTATTTACCATAGTACAAAGTTTTTCAAACTTAGTTTGGTGACAAGGGCTTAAACTAAAATGTAAGTACTTGAGAGAAATAAGGATTTTTATTTATTTATTATTTAATATGCATCATTCAATACTCAATACTCAATTATTTATTCGCACGAATATGGGTTATACATTAAAAAATACAGTTGTTTGTATTATAGGATAGCACCATCCATATTCTGCTTTGTCAGCATACGAATTTATGTACAAACAGTGTTCAAGCCGATACAACCAACGCCATCTAGCGATGGAAGGTGGCGTTACGCGCCCACCCAGAACATCGTCGTTATTTCCGAATAACTCGTTTAAACTGAATAATACGCAGCTAACTTATCTACAAGCTCGATTCGTTAGATAGACTACGTTAAAACTTTGTAATTTCATTTTTTATTATAATATACGTTTTTATTGAGAAAAATCAATATCTCATCATTGAAGAAGTCCTTAGCTGCATCCTCAAGAAATAGGAATAATCGTTCACGCTCAAACATATGATCCTTCGAGCCAAATATCCAGATCAGCGCGGCCACGTCAAGACTTCAATTCGTTTGAGAAAACCGTTGGAAGAGGAACTGAAATACCTGGAGCAGCGGCAAGTCAAGCGGTCAGGTCTTCAACCCATCTTTACCTCTCCCGTTCCAACAGTTTGCGTTAAATTGTGTCGTTTCGTTTCCAGTGCGTTACCTTGTGCCCTGCTTCGTCTCAGCCGGTACCGAAAAGGAAACTGTAAGTACTTTTGCCTTTTATAACTTACCAAAATGAGTGATGACGAAGTTTATGAGGTTGCCAAGGGGTCAGAACCCCTAAAAGTCAAAATAGATAGGCCTAAATCTCCCCGGTTACTTGCAAATACCGTTACAAATAATCGCCTCGCAGAGCTCAAGAAGCAGCGAGGAACGCTTAAAACTAGATTATCTCTGTTTGAAAAACATATTTCCAAATGTAAATCACTTGAATTCAATGTAACAAATAAAGCAGAGTTGAATTTGAGAATAGAAAGTAATACCGTTATTTTTGAAAACTTCAATACAATTCAAAGTGAAATTGAGCAATTAGTTTCTGAATCTGACCTTCTGTCACAATTAGAATACAGAGAATCATTCGAAGAACAGTATTTTACTGCGATGGCTTCTGCGAAGTGCATTGTTACCGAAAATGAGTTGAAGCAAACTTGTTCTCATGCTTCATCAGATAATCCTGTGTTGATGCGTCTTCCAGAAATCAAACTAAAAACCTTTGATGGTTCATACGATTTATGGTTAGAATTTAGAAACTCATACCTTACCATGATTCATGACCGTCATGATCTAAATGCCATTCAAAAGTTTCACTATTTAAAATCTTCACTCAGTGGTTCTGCTTCTCAAGTGATAAGTGCGCTAGAGTTTACTGCTCCAAACTACGTCCACGCATGGGATCTCCTTGAAAACAGATTCCACAATAATCGTTTATTGGTTCAAAATCATGTAAAATCGTTGTTTACCACTCAAGCGTTACAAAGCGAGTCTCCTACTCTGATAAGAAAGCTCATAGATTCCACATCTCGTAATTTACGTGCTCTTAAGTCGTTGAACGAGCCAACAGATTCGTGGGATACACTTATCATTTATTTGATTGTGTCCAAACTTGATTCATCAACTGAGCGAGAGTGGGAATCTCATAAAGGTTCACTCGTCTCAAAAGATTCGAAAACCACTATCAAGTTAGATGATTTACTCGTTTTTCTTAGAAACCGGGCAGATATGTTAGAAATGATAAAATCAAATAGTAGCAAGAATACTAATTCGTTAAAGAACAATAATAACGTTGAGTCTAGGCCAATCTCAACTCAAAATAATAGGCACTTCAATAGGAATTCGAACCCGCAACTCGACACGCATGTATACGTCGCTACGAATAATAAGTTCAATTCATATAGGAACCAACAAAGGCGTGCGTGTATTTTATGCGGTGATGATCATGCGTTGTATTCGTGTGCAAAGTTTTTAAATATGTCTGTACAGGATAGGCTTATAACTGTAAAAGATACAAAACTTTGTCTAAATTGTATTCGTTCTGAAAGCCATTCGCCAAATGAATGTTCATTTGGTCCATGCAAATTATGTCATAAAAGACATAATACGTTACTTCATAATGACAATATTCGTTCAAATGATAGTGTAGGTATGGTTGCGTCTGCGCATCATAACTCGTTCCCTATACCTAGCGTAAGTAGGTCATCAGATGATGCGCCGGTAGGCTTCGAGCGCAGTGTGTTTACTTGCAGTGCCGCAGTACAGCCGGTATTGTTATCTACCGCGCTTATCGATATACCTGATCATAGTAACAACTATCACACCGTAAGGGCACTTCTTGACAATGGTAGTCAAAATTGCTTTATAACTGAATCGTTATGTAATCGTTTACAATTACCTATAGTACAGTCCACTATTCGTATCTCAGGCGTGGGACAAATCGTTTCCCAAAGTACCCATTCCTGTAAAATAAATATTCGTTCAAAGGTCAGTAAATTCCAAACTGATATTCAGTGCTTGGTTTTACCAAATATCACATCGAAGCTTCCTTCGATAGACGTTAACTGCGAGAGTATACGTATACCTAGCTATATCTCGCTCGCTGATCCCACGTTCAGTGTTTCGTCCGAGATAAGCGTTCTGATCGGCGCGGACATTTTCTGGGATTTATTAAAAGAAAATAAAATCAATCTTAGCTCTGGTCCATACTTACACGATACAGAGTTAGGGTGGATTTTATCTGGTCCTATTCGGTCTAATTATTCGTTAAAATCGTTAAATTCGTTAAACATTGACCGAGTTCAATGCAATTTTGTGCAATGTGACATTCAATTGCGCAAATATTGTGAGTTGGAAGAGCTTTCCGACTCAAACCCCGCTACGTCAAAGGATAATCGTTATTGTGAATCGTTATTTACAGAAAATACACGACGTGATGAACACGGTGGGTTTTCTGTGCGCATTCCGTTGAAGGAATCAGCTGTTTCGTTTGGTGACTCATACACCGCAGCTACTAATCGTTTCTTATCTCATGAGAGAAAATTAAATCGTTTACCTAAATATAAAGAAATGTGTTGTGATGATGGAGTTCCAATACAAATTGGAACTGAGTGGCGTAGGTTCATATCCGACTTACAATGTTTGCGTGATATTAGGATACCTCGTTACATAAATACTACGGACGCACAGTATAAAGAAATTCATAATTTTACTGATGTGTCACTAACAAGTCAATTATTGGACTTTGGACGCTTCTCGTCATATAATCGCTCATTACGGGCAGGTGCGTACCTATTGCGTTTGATAGATAACACCCGACCCTCCAACTTAGCAAACGACTGCAACCGCGTATGCAAAACCGGTTTGCTAACTTCAAGTGAGCTTGATCGCTCGCTTATCATGTTGACACGCACAGTGCAACAGGAATCGTTTTGTAATGAATATAATATTCTAAAAAATAATCAGTGGTTGAAATCAAATAGCAAAATAGCAAGTTTGAATACGTTTTTAGATAAAAACGGTTTTATTCGTGTTGGTGATAGGCTGTGTGAAAGTGAATTCAGCTATGAGAAAAAACATCCGATAATCTTGTGTGGTAAACATCGGTTTGCAAGATTGTTATGCGAATACGAACGTAAACGTTTGTTCTATGCAGCGCCTCAGTTGCTGGTGTATTCCATGCGTGAACTATGGTGGATACTAGGAGCCCGAAACTTAACAAGGCAAGTGGTTCATTATTGCGGATCTATGCTCGTTTTGAATCGAAAAGGTTTTGAATCGAAATTAGTAAAATCGTACAATTGTTTATTTATCTGTTTCACAACTCGAGCCATACATTTAGAACTGGTAGGAAGCCTCACAACACAGGATTATCTTTTAGCTTTGAAAAGATTCATTTCACGACGCGGAAAGCCATATCAGATTTTTTCAGACAATGCGAAAACATTCGTAGGTGCTGAAAAAGAATTATCTGTAGTTTTTCAAAATTCGAATAAAATTTCTGATTTTCTTAATCAAAATCAAATTCGTTTTACATATATACCTCCGTATAGTCCTCATTTTGGTGGGTTATGGGAGGCAGGAGTCAAGTCCTGCAAGTACCATCTAAGGCGAGTGCTTGGCAATGCAAGGTTAACGTACGAGGAATTCGGAACGGTACTAACGCAAATTGAAGCCGTCCTGAATTCCCGTCCATTGTCCCCTCTGTCCTCAGATCCGACCGACTTGCTTCCGTTGACTCCAGCGCACTTCCTGATCGGTCGTCCGATGACCGCGCCAGCCAGCGAAGACCTGACGCAGATCACGCCTACGCGACTGGGCCGCTACGACCGAGTGGAGCAGCTCCGGCAGCACTTTTGGCAACGTTGGTCCAAAGAATACGTGTCAGAGCTACAACAACGCACAAAGTGGAAGACAGACAGTGCAGACTTAGCCCAAGACAGTCTTGTGCTAATAAAAGAATATAACCTTCCGCCCCTCAAGTGGAGAATGGGTCGGATTATTCGTTTGTTCCCAGGAAAGGACATGGTTTCACGAGTCGCTGACATTCGTACGGCGAACGGCATCTACCGGCGGTCTTTCTCCAAGATCTGCCCGCTTCCTGTGCAGCCGTCGATCCAGTGAGCTACCGAGTCCTCTACGTTGGAAGCCTGGATCCTGGTGCTTCCAAGGCGGCCGGCATGTTCAAGCCGATACAACCAACGCCATCTAGCGATGGAAGGTGGCGTTACGCGCCCACCCAGAACATCGTCGTTATTTCCGAATAACTCGTTTAAACTGAATAATACGCAGCTAACTTATCTACAAGCTCGATTCGTTAGATAGACTACGTTAAAACTTTGTAATTTCATTTTTTATTATAATATACGTTTTTATTGAGAAAAATCAATATCTCATCATTGAAGAAGTCCTTAGCTGCATCCTCAAGAAATAGGAATAATCGTTCACGCTCAAACAAACAGTAAAAATAATTATTATTTTACATTTACTACGCTTAAAGGCGAAATTTTGTGAGGTGCGGATTGATAAAAAGATACGAGTTTAGAGAGCAGATGATGTTTGCTCTACAATCACACCTAAACTACTTAACCGAATGAGATAAAATTCTATATGGACCTGCTACTTGTGAATCATTACTTATATCGTAAAACAGAGACGGTTAATAAAAAGGGGTCTCTATCAGAATCGCGAAGGATAAATAAATAAATATTTAGGACATTTCACACAACGCCACCTAGCCCCAAACTAAGCAGAGCTTGTACTATGGGAACCAGCTAACTGATACAATACCTACTGATATATTTTAAAAGAATACGTATAAATCATTGTCCAGACTCAGGACAAACACCGAAGTTCATCACACAAATGTTTGTCCTGAAGCGGGGATCGAACCCGCGATACCGGCATGCAGTCCAACACACTTGCCACTCGACCATCCGTGTCATCAGGTCGGTTTACAGTCATTTTATTTTCTCAAAATAACTTAATAAAATATACATTTGACTTAAATGAGAACTTGTAACTAAGTAATTTTATTAATAGCAATATAGGTACATAATTAAAGTATCTGACGCTAGTGCCAAAGTATACACCACCAATTTTTAATTACCAAAAAAATTAAATGGACAATGCAGACGGGGTACTACGTTGTATCTGTGCAGTCAGAATTTTGAATTTCTACAAAATGATAGAGTGACAGCGGCGCGAGTGCGGCGCCCGAGCCGAGCTTTTGCGAGCTGGCTCGAGCTAGGTAGGTCGTTTGCCAAACGATGAATTAATCTTAAATTATTATCAATAAAGGGTACCGCCTGATGCAAATCCATAGGAAAACGACTAAAGGTAACGGTTATCCATTTTTAATAAAAAAAAAAAAAATTTCAAGTTTTTTTGCCATACCTGTGTTTAGTAACGGCAACTGACCATGTGTATTTTTATTTTCTGGTGATTAAAAATTGACCGTGTATATGAAAATTATCTTGATGATGTTACCTTTGAAAGGCGAGACCCTACTGGGCCGGATCTCGACCGGCAGGGAGCGGGGGCTGGTGGGGCGCGATGACGAAGGGGTTTCCGTCAGAATCGCGAAGGATTTCTCCTTCTTCCGCTTTGGAGTTGGCAACACTCTGTGAAAATAGTTTCTTATGAAAATATGGCCTTGGTATTTGGTTTTATTTCTGTGTATACTTTCAAGGCACTCTACTCTACATCAATCATCAAATATAAAAGACTAAAGCAGGGTTTAGACGAAGCCAGCGCTGGCTGCCAGTCTCATTGGCAGCCAGCGCTGGCTGGTTATTGGCCTCGTATAAACAGTTTTTCAAGACAAGCTAGCGCTGGCTGCCAGCCCTGGCGGGAATAGAGCGCTAGCCTATTTTCTATTGGCCTCATCTAAACAACGCGGGCCAGGCCAGCACTAGCTTGTCTGGGGACTGGCGCCAGCGTTACTGGCTTCGTCTAAATCCTGCGTAAGTTCTGATTGATGACTGACTGACAGTAAATGCACAGGCCAAACCCCTAAACCTAGACAATTGAAATTTAAAGTTGTGTTCGTCAAGAGCTGAAAGTTTCGGATTTCAGCTAGTTTACTATATTTATTAAGAATGAAAGAAAATCTATTGATATCTCTTTTTTATATTCAAACAGGAAAACGGTACAGGCAAAGTAGGTAGAGACTACGTCTTAAAAAGTATTTAGGTATTGTAGTCTGCATATTTTTTTCAAAATAACCGTTAATATGTTTGTATCTAAACCAAAAAAATAAACCACAAGTCTTTATTTTGCACTTGTAACAGTAAAAGGTATTATTTTGTCGTAATTCAGTGACCTTGGATGTTACTTCAGCACAATAACTGGACCGTTCCACTCTTGAGAAATAACTTATACCTTTTAACAGTATAAACTATAAATAATTATTTGACAGGTCAACAATGGAGAATAAAAAGTGACTTAGTTTTGAACAAATATTTTGTTGATTCTGAAATCGCTCCGTCGCTCATTGTTTTTTTTTGCCTGAAATTTTAAAGTTATAAGTTGTACTAGGTACGCCTATATTTTGTTTCTGTGAGCAAAGCATTAGAGAGAGTCCGTTTTTTTATACATAAATCTGCTTTAAAATGATTAATAAGAATTTTAAATTTTTTGTGTCCATGTGTATAGGTCATAGGTAGTGGTATTGTGTTACGTATATTATGCGGGGTAGGTGTGGCGCCCGAGCCGAGCTGCAGCGAGTTGGTTCGAGCTAGGACTACCAAACGATGAATACAACTTAAATTTTATTATCAATTTTTGGTAACGCCTGACGCTAATCCATAGGAAAACGACTAACGGTAACCGTTATCCAATTTATCAAATTTATTTTGACGAAAATTCGACTTAATTTTTCAAGTTTTTTTGCCACATCTGTGCTCAGTAACGACAACTGATTATGTGTATTTTTTTATTCTGGTGATTAAAAATTTGCGGTGTATACGTTTATAGCACATAGTTTCAATGGTAGATAGATTGATAGGTAGATAAATAGATTACCTAGCCGGACTAGAGTATGGCACCCGAGCGAATACGCAGACTGTAATTATCCTAGTTACTTTCGCTCGATATGCGTCGGTGGTTGCCGAGGATTAGGTGATAAGCGCTAGCGAGAGCTGACGCCAGGTTATTATTTATTCATTATTGCACCACTAAATTACATTGCCCAAAGGGCGGGCTTAATGTCTAATCACATTTTCTGCCAACCCTCGTAGGATAGAAAAATAACTTCATAGGTACCTATAAGTGGTAAAACCAGACCAAGTCTGTTACAAAACGCGCCCCGCCAGGCGATTTTGTACGCTGTAATATCATGATACTTGTTCACTATTAACAATTTCATTCGTATCGTAAATGACTATAACAGACAGTCAGCAGTGTGCTGACTGTGGGTGGGAGTGATTGCGTGACGTCGGGTCATGCGTGAGTTATTATAGCTAAATGTTACATTATCATATCACATTAGGACACTGATAAAAATTACCGGTGACATAATCACCGGTGATTTCACTGTTACGAAATGAAATCATATCACCATGTGACAATGAAATAGAAGAAGAATTTTATAGGTTTGGTTTGAACGAGAATTATTAATTCTCGTTCAAACCAAACCTATAAAAATGTAAAGCTTACTAACGCTTCAGCGTATGACTTTGTACGCTCCCCGGACTACGCACAATGCACACACGCGTATCATTAGGTGCCTACTTACGGGTTGTGAACCCGCACTGGCCTTGTTGACTGCCCTCCACTAACATGCTAAACAGCACTATATTTTTGCTCTATTCTTAATGTCTGTTTTCACTTTAAATGATCAAAGTGAAAACAGACATTTTTTATTAATTTTTTTATGGACTTTATTTAACATGTTGATGCCAGCTTATTATTATGATTATTTTTTTTTAATAGCACAAATATAATTACATTTCACAAATGGGCGGGATTAATGTGTAAATGGTTTACATGAAAACTTGTTTAGATTGAATTGGATTTTTACTGCACGTTTGTGGTGCTATTTTGTAGATCCTGAAGGACTTGACTCTTTTTTTCGTAATTACAAGTAGTAATTTGTAAATCTTCATCTATTAAGGTTTTAAAAAAACATACAACAACCGACTTCAATTGGACTGTTCTAGTGACCGTACACACCACTGAAAAGTCACAGGGAAGCAAAATATTTTACTTCAACGGCATATTTTTTTAGATTTAGAAACTAAACTACTGAACCGATTTTGATTAAACTTCTATGGGAACAACCTGAAAGTATATCCTACCAAACTAAAAATATAGGTTTTCAGATCGGTTTATAAACAACAAAGTTTTGAGGTAACAAACATCACAAAAAAAACATTCAACTGAATTGATAACCTCCTCCATAAGGTAGGAAAGCGCGAAAATGCGAATCAGGGGAACTATTCGCCTTAAGGGTAATCCTCAAATCAGAGTTCCATACAAAAATGTTTCGGACAAATACTCAAAAAGTACGCCGTATTATAATAATTTCTACACACTATTCGTTTCCTCTATGTTTTTTGATGTCGTGAACAAAAAAAGTGAAAGGTTTCATACTTTAATTTAGATTTTATACGTGTTTGTAAGTTATTTTAAAACACGTATAAAATCTAGAAATGACTATAATACGGCGTACTTTTTGAGTATTTGTCCGAAACATTTTTGTATGGAACTCTGATTTGAGGATTAGCCTTAATAGGATATTAATATTTGTGTATATCTTATTACTCTGTGGTAATATCGTTATATTTTCTCATTCCTCAATTTAGCTGTTATGCTTTTCATATGCGGTTGTGGTGAAAATTGTGGTGTTAAGAAAGTTTATGGTTTTCATTGTCAATTTGTCGCTAGCAGTCAAGGATAGTCTGTGATATGGGAAATAAAGATATAGATTTGATGAATTTACGAATGCAATATAAAATAACAGTGTTCGTGGTAAGTATTTCCGTAGAAAGGGTGGTCCAGTAGTGTTCAGAAACGGGTATATGACGACACGGATGGTCGAGTGCTAGTGTGTTGGACTTCCAAGCCAGTATCGCAGGTTTGAATCCTGCTTCAAGAATATTTCACACAACGCCATTGATATCACTTTAAAATATTTTCATCTCGAAAGAGCAATTGCATTGAAAAACCCATTCCGGGACTAGGTAGTCAAAAACCATCAATCTGTAAGGATATCAAACTTTTGCTTTCATAATACCTACTTATTACCTACTAGCTTTTGATTCAAAAAAACTAATGGTCCGCGCAGACAAAATGAGATTGCGCGGAAGTCTGTCAGACTAACTGCGACGGTCCTACACTAGCAAACATTACACAGATCTATAGTAGCGAGGTCCGACGGGCATGTCTGCAGATTTTCCCACAGGCATGTCCGTCTAGTGAATTCCCCGCTCTACACTAGGAAACATTGCAAGATCTATGTATAGTAGCGAGGTCCGACGGGCATGTTTGCAGATTTTCCCACAGGTATGTCCGTCTAGTAAATTCCCCGCTCTACACTAGGAAACATTGCAAGATCTATGTATAGTAGCGAGGTCCGACGGGCATGTCTGCAGATTTTTCCACAGGCATGTCCGTTTAGTGAATTCCCCGCTCTACACTAGGAAACATTGCAAGATCTATGTATAGTAGCGAGGTACGACGGGCATGTCTGCAGATTTTTCCACAGGCATGTCCGTCTAGTGAATTCCCCGCTCTACATTAGGAAACATTGCAAGATCTATGTATAGTTGCGAGGTCCGACGGGCATGTCTGCAGATTTTCCCACAGGCATGTCCGTCTAGTGAATTCCCCGCTCTACACTAGGAAACATTGCAAGATCTATGTATAGTAGCGAGGTCCGACGGGCATGTCTGCAGATTTGCCCGCGGGCATGTCCGTCTAGTGAATTCCCCGCTCTACACTAGGAAACATTGCAAGATCTATGTATATTAGCGAGGTACGACGGGCAAGTCTGCAGATTTGCCCGCGGGCATGTCCGTCTAGTGAATTCCCCGCTCTACACTAGGAAACATTTCAAGATCTATGTATAAGTAGCGAGGTCTGACGGCATGTCTGCAGATTTGCCCGCGGGCATGTCCGTCTAGTGAATTCCCCGCTCTACACTAGGAAACATTGCAAGATCTATGTATAGTAGCGAGGTCCGACGGGCATATCTGCAGATTTGCCCGCGGGCATGTCCGTCTAGTGAATTCCCCGTTCTACACTAGGAAACATTGCAAGATCTATGTAGAGTAGCGAGGTCTGACGGCATGTCTACAGATTTGCCCGCAGGCATGTCCGTCTAATGAATTCCCCGCTTTAGGATAGTGGGACTTCAACGATAGATACTTGTTTTATGAAATGAGTGTGTATTAATGAGTAAAGGATGGGTGTGCGGTGTTGTAACTGCGGAACCGCGTCCCACCGCCTCCCACAGACTGCTATTGTTGTGTTGCACAACCCATTGTGCGCGATTCGACACTCTTTGAAAAAGGAAAAGTGGCCATCTTGGAAAAACTATTTAGAAATCTTAAAACCACATCTTTGACACACGTAGCTATACATCGGTTTCTTTAAAAATAAGATTAGATTAACTTTGAAATTGGTCTCAAAGAAATTTCATTAAAACTGGTTCAGTAGTTTAGTTTTTAATCACAATAACTAAAAAAATATGTTGTTGAAGTAAACGAAATTGCGTATTTTGCTTCCCTGTGACTATTCAGCAGTGTTTACGGTCACTAGAAAAGTCCAATTGAAGTCGGTTGTCGTATGTTTTTGTAAAACCTAAACCACCATTTTTTTATAACAAAATAAATAAAATAAAAAAATAAATAAATGGACAATGCAGACCCCCGTCTGCATTGTCCATACTACGTTGTATCTGTGCAGTCAGAATTGTTGGTTACTGTAACATGTGCGAGTGACAGCGGCGCGAGTGCGGGGCCCGAGCCGAGCTGCGGCGAGCTACGAGCCAGCTAGGTGCCCGGGTTTGACAAACGATGAATGAAACTTAAATTATTAACAATATTGGGTACCGCCTGACGAAAATCCATACGAAAACGACTAAAGTTAATAGTAATCCAATTTTTGTCTTTATTCTGACAAGAATTCGTCCTGAGTTTTTTTACCACGGATAATCAGTTAAAAGGCAACTCATTATCCTTTTTTTTGCTGGTGATTAAAAATGTACGGTGTATTTGTATAAGTATGAAATAAAGGTATGGATTCATCATAAAATATATTTAAATTTTACTAGGAATCTAAATCTTTTTTACCATAAATTAAATCCATATTTTAACCAAAACATTACGTTATAACATAATATAATGATAGAATAATTTATAACATTTTTATTAGATACATTACGGTGTATAAATATTACTCTAAATATTTAGATAAGTAATCCTATGTTTCTTTTATCTGTTGATAATTAACTTTATTTTTCTCTCAGTGAAGACTTTTAAAAGGATGTTAAGAGCTATATGGTAAAAATGAAAAGCGGAGTTAAAATCCAATTAGGAACTTTATTGGAAAATTTGAAAAGAACTAACTTACAATCTTCTTCACTTAAAATAAAACAATTATTCTCATCGTAACGCAAAAATTATTACAACTAGTTAAACATATTCTTGCTATAGGTAATTAGGTACTCATTAGGGTAACCTACTTAATAGCCACTACCTACTTAGTCTAGGTATTTTGGTAGATATACTAAGTAAAAAAATAGATTTTACTAAATCAGGCTATGGATCCATCATTTATCCATGTGTCTGGTGGGCGCCATCCCGTGGGAGGCAGGCACACCAAGGCCGCTGTCTTCGCACGCCTCCCACGAAACAGGAGATTATTGTATTCATTATTGTAAATACTCATCAAGCTATTGTAGGCTCGTTCTACAGGTGAAGGCCTCCTCTCGCTTAGCGAGAGTGTGTGGGTGGTAGATAATTATCTACGAGTATTATCAATTTGTAATTTCAAATCAAATTACATTACGAATTGCTCCCTGCGATTTCGCCCACCAAGATAATAATTAAGTAGCATTGTTTTTATATTTCCATACATTGATTCTCATCGGCTAAACGTTATCCTGTCGTTTCAGATATCACTAATGAGAACAACGAGCGAGCCTTACACTAGTCGCATATTATGATGTGTAACATCTAACGTCTCATTTAAATTTTAGTTGGTACCATCTGACGGCTAACTTCCTGTTATACACTTCCGTTGCACTTCACGAAATTACTCCACAAGTAGACAGAAAGCGAGAAAAAAGATGGAAACCAAAAGATTAACACACTGCCTTAAATGGGGAATTACTTACAGTACTCATATATTTTGTGCCAACATATTCAATACCTATGTATTGTGGAAAACTTAGTAGGTTGGTACTTAGGTATATAAATTTTACAACAAGGATTTTATTATCAAAAATTAATTCCATATTTTGACCAAAACATTACGTTATAACACAATTATTTCGTGATTCTTTCGTTCCACTTTCAGAGGCCTTGGAAATAAAATGCAAATAATGATAGAATAATTTATAACATTTTTATTACGCTAATTATGTACGGTATATTTTGAGTAATACTCGGAGCGTGGTTTTACGATGTTTCCATAGATATACATCGTATTCGTGTGTGTTTTGATGTAAACATACATATTGTTACTGTAAAGAAATTAAAAAAATATATTTTTTTAAATAGTTAGTTAATTACTACCCAATATCTCATTTTCGGACCGGTAATGAATGGTCATTTAACATTTATTGCCTGGAATAAATCGCTTTTGTTTTGTATTTATTTATTTAATAACTAATGTTTAAATCACTATGGTAAACAATAAAAATATATATAAATCAGTCTGAAGTAATTTGTTCCTCAATTTGATTGTCCTTTTTCGTAAAAATAGTAACCTACTTATTTTACTTACCTACATAAAAAAATAAAGTAGAATTTAATGTTTTTTTCCTACGCCATTGAAACAAAAGATATTAATTCTGGCACCTAGTGGTCCCAATCGACGGAAGCCTCCTCTTACAGATATAACAGTAATTAATGCACGAAAGGAGCCTCTTCGAGGTGCACTTGACATTCTTTCACCACACTAGTTCGAAAAAACTAGTGGCACATTAAGAAGAACAAACAAACAAACAAACATTCACACACTCACACCCCTGCACTAGGATTCCCCGTGTCGCAGGTGGCATGGACACATACAACACATCACAACATCCAAGACCCGAGAACAAACATTTGTGTTCGTCACACAAATATTCGCCCCGGCCGAGGATCGAACCCGGAACACCAAGCTTCGTAGGCAGGGTCACTACCAACTAAGCCACAGTGTCGTCAAGAAGAACCTAGAATCCTAACAGGGTAAGTCAAGGAACTGAGTTACATGCATTTTCGTCTCGTAACAATTTATGATTCACTTTCTACGCGTTCAATTAGTTAACAAAATTGTTTAGCTACGAGCTGTGTTTACAAAAAGCCGTGTCGTAATGTTGACGTGACTACATTCACTTGTATTCATTGCAGCTGAAAAAAAATCAATTTAAATTTTACTTTTCAGCATTCAATGCCTGGTTTCTAGTTAGGAAGCCATCAACCGTGCTTCTTTGAGTAACAATACTTTAATTTATTAACTCATAATGTAAAACCAAATAAGTTAGAGACTTAGATAAAAACTAATTTTACTTATCTATTTATAATAATGTTTGTACATTTCACACAACGCCGTCTAGCCCCAAACTAAGCTATCTTGTATTATAGGAAACAGATAACTGATACAATACATTTTTTGTAATTTATGTAATTCTTATTTTTGTATGTATTATAAAATAGGATATATAGAAAACACTCAGACCAGACTCATGATAAACACCAATGTTTATCACACAAGTGTTTGTACTGAGGCAGGAATCGAACCCGCAACACTCGACGTAGCAGTCAAATGCACTTGCCACTCGACCATCTGTGTCGTCATTAGGTAAGAAAAATAACCTATATATATAAACTTAAAAGTACATAATACCCACAGTCATAGGATATATTATTTTGAGAAAGACTTTTTTTACCCTTTGAGATACACGACCCTTATTAATACCTAAAATGAAGGGTATATTTTTGGTACATACATATATCTAAATCGATTGCAAGGACACATGAAGTTAATTTTTCTGTTATTTTGGGAAGTTAATTTATCCTTTATGATCCAACAACCAATTATTCAATTACTACGCAATTGGTTAATGCAAGGAAGGTAATTCAATTAAACAACAATAGAATTACAGTTACGACTGTGACATACAGACGGACATGTAGTTATAAAACAATTATAATGTACCTAGTTATGTATTTACTATTTTAAGTATTAGACTGCCCTAGTCTTGACCAACCGAAGATAGTAAAGGAGACAGAATAGATGGATATTTTTTACACAATCACGCCAAAAGTAAAAAATTGATGGGGCAGAAATTCGATCAAGAAGTTAAAAAGGAAAATAGGTGAGTTTGAATCGTGTCACAATATTTCCTTCTCTATGTACTGCAATAGAAAAACATTGCAGTACAATAAATAATGTTCATTCATTCATTTACTCGTGCAAAACTGTATACAACAGTTTATTTTTCATATATACTAACGCCGTTTAAACAAGCTTTAAGTTTATAAAATATAAAAACCAGACTGCAAAAATATTATGCAGTGATTGCAGATTCATTATTCATAATGAAATTTAAACATATGACTTATATATTTTTTTGTTATTTTCTTTTAATATCCTTCATTTCGATAGGTACCCCGCTCGATAGGTTGCGTAAAAAAAATATTAATGACTTACTATTAAGCGCCAAATATCCGTCATTTTTTTCAAAACACCTATCTAAGAATATTAGGGTTATTGAGAGGAATCTAATGATACTTTAATTGTCGAAATCCATCTAGCCGTTTGGAAGATACGAGGTAACAAAGAAATTTACATACATAGTACAAGATACGCGCAAAAAACATAACCCTTCCTTGGCAGTCGGGTAAAAAATAGACTGATTTTTTATTCTTTCTCCGCTGGCTGAGATTTAATCAAATGAAAGTGTTCACATTTCTCATACACCCACAGTTAACAATCGTATTTAGCTAACAATAGTAGATACACAGAGGTAGGTTTTAATGATAATGATACTGTAATTTCGTATCATTATACAATACCCGAAACCATGTAAAAACACAACATCATCCATTTCTGATGACGCAAGCAAAACATCATGGAGATTTCCCACGTTATTTTGGTCCGATACCTCGAATTTTTGATTTAAAGCTAGGTGTTTTAGATAGAAGTACTCTTTTACTTTCAATTCAGTATTCAGTACTTTACAACCGACTTCAAAAAGGAGGAGGTTTTGAATTTCAGTTTTTTTATGTTTGTTACTTCAGAACATTGTTTTTTTTAAACTGATATGAAAAATTGTTTCTTTGTCTGAGAAAAAAAAGAAAAGAAAAATATTTTTTTGACTTAAAACATGTACAAGCACACAATGACATTAAAAAAAAATATAGGTAAGTAGGTACTCTGATTAAAAGTATGTGCATGTACAATTGTACAGTGCAGTCAAAAAAGGTCCATGCTCAGCATGTGTTGCAACTTGCAGTAGACTGCAACGCTTCAGCATCGACGCTCGGTTGACACACGGACAAAGCACGAACGTAAAAAATAGAAAAATAATATTTTTTAAGTACATTTTTAACCAACAGTAATTTTTAATTTTTAAAGTAACAATAACAGAAAAAAAAGTAAAATAGCTAAGGACATTTTATCTAGCTAATTTCTGAAGTAGATCATAAATGAAGCGAGTGGTTGCAACTTAACACAATGTTCATTCTATCAGTCAAAAGTAAGCAAGTGAGTCACTAGGTTAACACTACCGTACTATACTGCAGTACTGCAGGTAACTTAAAATATATCTACCTAATAATATAGTAACTATTTATCAGGCTAATTATACTATAAGAAGTAGGTACATAATAAAACTATATAGGTAGGTACTGTACTGCTACTAAAATATTGTAAATAGGTACGTACATATATTGTAAAACATATCAAGGGGCTTTATATCTGGGGGAGTTTTCTTTTCATACTTAGGTACTTATGTAAATACTAGCCATGACATACACTTTTGCATAAACAACATTTCTACATAAGTAGTTAGTTTGTACTGACGTTATTAAATTCATCCATTAGTTGTAATACATAAGTTACGTAAACTTTTTATTTGCAAAGAGAGGTTATACTTTAAATTTTATCAAAATCGGTTCATTACTTTAGTTTTTAAAACAAAATAACTGAAACTGAAAAAAATACTAGTTGAAGTGAACAAAATGGCGTATTACTCGTAGGTATTACTTTCATTTGATTTCCGAATGTAAGGTTTTTAGGAAAAAGGGTTATCTATCATTCTGGGGCAACCGGGTTGTACCCAATACTATTAAAGAGGGCCAGAGTAACGTAGAAGACCTAAACTTAAAACTACTAGGTTTTGCGCACACGCGCACATAATGCGGAAGATTTTATACGATTAGACCGAAATGTTGGGTGCGATGTGGTGTTGGGAAAGCATTTTGGATCATTTGCCTTTCGATGCATTTGTAGCTTTGTTGAGTAAGATGTTATTTCTGCAGCATCCACCATCTTGTTATGAACGCACTCGACACTTGGTTAGTCTTCTTATCGTGTCACTAGTTCTTTCGAATCAGTGCGGTGAAAGGATTTCAAGTGCGCCTCAAAGAGGCTCCTTTCGTGCACTGTCATATGTTTTTGAACTTTTTTTAGGTTCTACATATGACATGCTGGTGTCCCCACGTTGTTTTTCTTCACCGTTATGCATGTATTTTAGTGCACACAGATTTTTTTAACAGAAAAATCCATTGGTGTACGATCGGGTTCGAACCCACGACCTTCGAATCGAAAGTCGATGCACCTCCCACTCGGCCAACACGGTTTTTGTTAGTATATGGTATAGATTTTGTACTATGCTAGCCGGCGCCCGCAATTTCGTTAGCGTTGCGAATTAATAAAACTTAGTAAAACTATTAGGAATTTTACTATTCTATTACTACTAGCCTTTGGCCTATATGGCCATCTTTGGCCTAAGTAATTATAGCCAATTTGATACAAGTAAAACCAAGGTTTTGCGACAAAAAGTACAGCGTAGTTTTACAAGGCCTTTTAAATATACCAACAAGTAAACACCGATTTATAACTAAGGTACCGACATATTTTTTATTTTTCCTTCTATAGATTATAAAAAGGTAATTTATGTTACACATCATAGGCGACTATACTAATTTTTTATTTATTATTTAAGAAGAAAAACTCAGATACTAAGACTAAGATCAAAAGACGTTCATATTTATAATTTATTGTCTAACCATTGTATCATATATTTTTAAGTTTTTGATATCTTAAAAAAATTTAGTTACTTAACTTTTATCCATTCAAAGCATAATTTGAATGTAATTTTTTGTAGAAATCAGGAAACTAATAATTTAAATAATACAATAGGAAGTTATTCAATTAGTTTTTGTATAGTTCCGCTCTATTTAAGTAAAGTTCACTTTATTATACTCAGGTACAGTTTACTTTAAGTTTTTGTTTTTCAACTGAACATTTGAATTGATTTGGTCACGAGATATCCGTCTTTGCTTTGTTAATCCGCTGTTGGATACAAGACTTAAAAAAATCTGAACGTTGTACATAACGTAAATAAACACCGTCAATTTTTGATATCCAGAAAAAAATACACATAGTCAGTTGCCGTTACTGAACACAAATATAGCAAAAAAATCTTGAAAAAAATTAAGTCGAATTTTTGACAAAATAAATTTTATTAAAACTGGATAACTGTTACTGTTAGGCGTTTTCCTATGGATTTGCGTCAGGCGGTACCCAACATTGATAATAATTTAAGTTTTATTCATTGTTTGGTAAACCCGGGTACCTAACTCGAGCCAGCTCGCCGCAGCTCGGCTCGGGCGCCGCACTCGCTCCGCTGTCACTCGCACATTTTGTAGAAATCCAAAATTCTGACTGCACAGATGCAACGTAGTACCCCGTCTGCATTGCCCATTTAATTTTTTTTGGTAATTAAAAATTGGTGGTTTATAAATAAATATAAAAATGAGAATATAAAAAAAAATATGATGATAAAATTAAAATGATGTTACAAGATGACATTATTTTGCTTTTAAATCATTAAATAATAATTTTAAATCGTCAATATAAAAGGCTTAGCCTTGACTGACTGACTGCTAGACAATACACAGGCCAGACCACTGAACCTAGGCCCTGGAAATTTGAAGCGTGTGTTCGTAAAGAGTAGAAACTGCATGCAACCTAATCAAAGTTACAGTCTTCAGCTAGTAAGAATAGATTTTTATTTTATTTATTTATTGATTATTCTAATGACTTTTATGTTTTGAATAATGTAATCTTCTAACAAATGTATAATCTTTAAGTAGTATAATTGGTGTAAGCCGTTCTAGTGAAAGTAATATAAATAAATACAAATATATATAATATGTTATGCTTTAACTAATAAGTTAAGGTTTTACAAAAACCAAGTTATTAGACACGGGTAGATCTAGGCTCGACTGACTGCGAGACCTTGATGAGTGGTCTTGCGTTCACGACCTTCTGATGTTATAAAAAATCTTCATTTATTTACTTAGTATTTTGTAACAAAAACCAATCTTCCTATTTGAAGAAGAGACGATATCAAAAATATCAGTATATTTTGTTACCTCAGAACTTTGTTGTTTATAAACCGATTTGAAAAAATCTTTTTTATTTGAAAGAATATACTTCCAGATTGGTCCCTTAGAATTTCATCATGAAAATCGGTTCAGTACTTTGGTTTTTAAATCAATATAACTGAAAAAATATGCCGTTTAAGTAAACGAAATTGCATATTTTGCTTCCCTGTAACTATTCAGTGGTGTTTACGGTGACTAGAACAGTCCAATTGAAGTCGGTTGTATTGAAGTATGTTTTTGTAAAACCTGGATAATAATTTACAAAATAATTGTGTAGGCATAATTGTAATCCAGTTAAAAGGTAGCTAATGAAATTACTAGATTTATAAAACTGAACAATGTCCAACTGACATAATTTTTTAATTTAAAAAAAATGATGTCGCGCGCTGTATCAACACCGGCATCGACCAGCCTATGTATTTCAAATTTCTACATCCCATTTGGACAACGTGTCATTTCGTAACCCTTTTGTAATACCTACTCAAAAGTGGCATTTCTTAAACTATTTATTTTTCATTCTGTTTGTAGCATTACCACCAGGAGAGCGAAGTGCTCATCTTGACAGTTGTAAACAAAAATAAGAAAAAATACTTCGGTATAATAGATATACTTTTTTTTTAACAAGTGACGATATAATTATGATGCTCTCCTAAAGGTAAAAGATCACGCCTGTCCAGAACAGTGCTACACAGGACTGCATAACATAAGCCGGTCTCATTATAAGATCTTGACATGAAACTAATTGTATGTGTATCTGTCTTTCCTTATCTGTAGACATCTTATGACTAATCCGAGGAACCATAAACTTATGTAAATTAACTTTTTGTTGACAATCTCTGTGTTTGTTTAATTAAGCAAGTAATCTAGACAGTAGACATGTTTTGAATTAAATAAGGAACTTTTGTATTATGCTCGTCTATCAAATGTAGGTACGTTAAAGTGAAAAATTCTTCGCACTGAGAAAAATATTTCGTGGGGAGTGAATTAGACATTACTGCTTTGCGGCAGAATATCTGGCTCTATGTTGGTACCTCTAGATGGAATCCTTCAGGGGGCGCTTCTCAATTGTGACATTTAGTTAGAAGTTGCTCTTGATGACGTCATATTCTATTAATATTCTCCATAAGTTCAATATTTTATTGCTATATCTAAAAGGAGCGAAATCATTTATTTGCTACAAAATTGTCTGCCGCCATTTTTGGATTGGAGTGTGTTGGTGTTTGTTGGTAAGTCACTGACATTATGCTTTGAACTTTGCAAAACTGATATTTTTAGTCGGTTTCCAAAAATAATAATAAATTTATAACATGTTTATTTTGATTCAAAATTTTGACTACAGCGGGATATGAATCTGCAGTCTTGACTCTTCATATCATGCTTTTTTTCACGAAGGAGGATATGATTTTCGAGATTATGTATGTCTGAATCTATGTTGCGCTCGCCAGCCTAAACGGCTTGATGTATTTTGACAAATAGTAAGTTTCTAGATTAGTCTAGGTCGCGCAAGTGACATATCTTAAATGTCAAAAAATCAGATGTGGCGGCTGTAAGCCACCAAAATGTGTGAAAAATTGACAAAAAACCATAAAAATAACGGATTTCAGTAAATGAGGTACCTATCTACAAATTCGTTTGAGTCTTGGAAATGCCATAGAATTAAATTTAAGTGTCAAATTTCTAATATTCCGATAATATTTCGGCAATCGGGTTTTCATATAAACTTCCGCTTTGACCGAAAATATTTAACACTATACATTAAGCGTGGGTTAACGCATATAAAATACAAACACTAATTTATAAACTAACACTTCAATCAATACTTAAAAATGTGAGGAATATAATAATGTTAGTTGAGTATTGAGTGTGACATATTCTACCAGTCAACTCAGGTGTACAACAAAGTTACTTTTCTTTTTAAGCATAAAGAACCGATTATAAAGTTTTTACTGAGGGGTTGGTAGAGGCCCTAAGTTGCACCGGGACCCCGTGACCCTGTCAAGTGCATTCATTGTCATGTCATTGGCACTGAGGTGATTGAAGGAATGGAAGGGTTTTTAGTCGGTATGCCCTGGTGGTGAGCCCGACATAACCCTTTGGCCCTCCCCGGCTAAAGGGTATGCGTAATTGCACTTTCCCAATGTAAAAAAAAAAGGCCCCAAGTTGCAAGCCTGATGCCTACTTGCACCAAACTGTCAAAGTACCTAAGCAATTACTTCATTCGCTTGGTAGTTCTTAACAGTCCAGATTCTGACCGTTAAGAACTAACAAGCGAGTAAAGTAATTGCTTAGGAACTTTGAATGTTTGGTGCAAGTTGGCATGAGAGTCGAACCTGTGCGCTGCGTATGCGCATTGCGCATCCAGCCATGAAATAGTCAGTTTTCTAACACATTGACACTATGATTTCAAAATTACCTACTGCTACAATACTTACTTACCGTATTAATTGTTCAGTTTTGTTATGGGCTATAAAAATCAACCTATGTACATTAATCTATTCAATTTTGTTATTAAGTACTTATATCGTTCTTTCGGTTGATATTTTTCTGTCAAATTCCGATCTTATATGGTGAAAGCATTTCAAGTGTGCCTCGAAGAGACTCCTTTCGTGCACTTGACACATGTTTTTCGATCATGATCTTTAGGTTCTATAACATACCGATTTCTTTACGGTGTTTTAATGCACACATAGATTTTTTGAACAGCAAAATCCAATGTTCTACGATCGGGATCGAACCCACGACCTTTGGTATTAGAAAACTCAAGCAAATCACGGTGCCTAAAAATTAAATATGCTAGAATTTAGAATGAAGGAAGTAATAAACACTTACGGAACAGGAGCCGGCTGCGTGTTTTTCACATCACTATTCAACACTTGGAAAGCGTCCACCTCACTCACTGAAGTCACTGGCGACCTTACGGTCCGCTCACTCACTGCCTCTGTCCGCGACTGTCTCGAAGACAGATCGAAATATCGATCCTGAGCGTGGATCAGCTGCGTCACAGTAAACGCGGGAGTATCAATCGTAGCTCGGTTAAACAAATCATCGTATTCTAAACTTAATTTCCGGTTGAAAAAGCGGTTATCTTCGATGTCTTTCGATGGAGATATAGCGGCTCTATCGATGGTTATATCGAGTTTATTAGCGCTCCGCACCGACCGTTCTGTCGCGAATGCATACGGCGTGTTAGCTAGTTCTTCTTCGATACTGTTGTACCGACTGCGGAACAGTGAAGGTTGATCCCCACCTGTAGCTTCTTTGATACCAAAGAGGTTGTACTCATACTCATTAGGTGCGCTTTTAGCCTCTTTGTCATAGAGGTTGGTATCTGGTTCGTACTTTCCTCCGAAGAGGTCGTAAGTACCAAAGCGGTTGTTTATGGTGTCGAATTTGGGGTTTTCGATCTCGGGGTCATGTTGAGGACTGCTTTTGGGAGACATGTTGATGTGAACGATACCGTGTTCGTCTGTGTATTTCAGTTTCAGCGCCATTTTAGCTTGTCATTTTTAGGGTTGATCTGAAAAGAAAGATATTTTGTATGAGTCATCATAGTAAGAATGGAAGAGAGAAAAGCTAATCTTTTTTCTGTATATATGTATAATGTATTTAAAAAGCTACCCGATTGTCTGACAGACAACGCACAGGCCAAACCTAGTGGTTTGAACCTAGACACTTGAAATTAGGAGAGTACCTATCTTCGTCAAGAGCTGATAATGCGTAGTAAGAAAGGCATTTTGAAAAATAGCAGCGAAAAAAAAGTTGCGCGCAGCTACTAGTAATCTATACTATAAATTTATATTTTAGAAGAGTTTACTTAGTCGATTTTTTTTAAATAAGTAGGTCAATAAGTAAAAAAAATTAACGACGAGACATTTTTAAGAAAATTAGCGTTCTTAACATATTTCATTGAAATAAACTTACGAAAATACCTCGGAAAACTAAAATTAGAAGCAATATTTCACATCAAAATAGCTATACTCTTCCAAAATTGCTTTAAATTATTTTGTGCCATTGTACACTTATGTAAAAATTAACCTGATTACTTAAATAATATTTTTAGTAAGGGGATAGTCAAAACCGAAAGCTGATTCTGAAACCCGAAAAATTCTTGTCAAATAAACATATATAGCAGTAAACTAACTGGGCTGAATAATAACCTTAAATAATTTAAAAAGGCTTCTCGCTTAATATTTATTTCTACTAAATTAATTCGTTATACATTCATCATGCTAAAGACTAAATATAAAAAAATGATAAGTTTTTTTAAAAAACGCTTAAAGCCGAATAAGTGATAAACCGAAGAGTAGTGAGGCCGAAACATGTACAACTCTACTAATGGTTCTATGCCAATAGCACGAGCCTATTAGAAATACTAACCACACTACATTTCTCATGCGGCGACGTGACTTGAGCATATGATCCACTACCAGCCACTAATATACGCGATAATATAGAAAAAATATAATAATATAAGACAATAAATGATCGTCTTGAAAACCGAGATTCATAAATGTTAATTATGTTTATTTACAGCATAAGCTATTTACTACAATTTATATTACAAAATAAAACAATTGGACCACCCATAGACCATTGCAAACGATCTATAGGTAGCTCAACTGCCCCAACTCGATACCCGATCGATAATATATTCATAAATTAAATACAAAAGTCGTTTCAAACAGAGAAACAAACGAAAATAGGCACGGCAGCTTTGCATTAAAATATTTTTTTTAATAAATCAACTAAGGACGTTTTTCATTCGTTGGAAAAGATTTAACAAAGTATTTAATTAATTAATTAATTGGTATAAAATAAAATTAAATATTAGAGATGAGACAATTTCCGGTCATCTGAAGCGCGTTGATGTCTTTTCTATGTAAATAACGTATTATCTGTTTTTGGGAAGCTGTCTATGAAAATAAAAACATAAGATAATATACCTATAATTAAATTAAAAAAAAAATGTTTGGGTTTGTATAACCATAATTGTAAGATTTATCGCTTGCAGTGGTCATCGAACCTAATCGTATTTTAATAGAGAACTTTATTTCATAAGTGGTTTTCCGCTTTAACAAAGCCTTTTTACAAAGGAATTAATTAAATTTACCACGGTAAGTAAGTTTCAACGTGGAAACCTTTTTATAAAAGAAAAATGTTGAACAAACTCAAAAAAGATAAAAATAGTCGGATTTTCGTCACCAACTAACTTGAATTTTCGCAGAATATAATATATGCTGAATTATGCATAGCATTATGAATGATTTCTTTGTGTATGTGTTCCTAGGCTTTTTTATGCATAAACATTTGTATGTTATAGTACTTATTAGCTAAGCGAGGCTATTTTGTGCCCTAAATAACTAAGTTTGGTGCAAAATTCCACTATTTTATACTGTCACTAGCTGTACCCGCGTGCGACTTCGTCACCCGTGGAAGAATTGTTTATTGTCGATGTCATAATCAGGGCCGACTCTAGCCCATGTTGCGCCCATGTGTGCAATCATTACCTTAGCGCCCTCTAGTAAGGGGGGCGGGGGGGGGGGGGAACTTTTTTTCTGAGTTAGTAGTGTTATGTACAGCTTTATCGCTGTGACCGAAGCGAGTAGTAATTTTTGACGCCTTTACTTAGTCCTGAAATCACTCTATCAGGTCCTTAAAATACAATTACTTACACATGTAAGTTATTGTATTTTATTTATAAAAAATTGCGGCTTGTTTCGCTCGAGCGAGCGGCGAGCGAAGAGAGCCGCAAATTTTTCAATGTTCTGGTTATCTATCTAGGAAATATCAATATTTATCAGGACCCAAAATCACCCAAAAATAAATTTTAGTCCTGAAAATCACTCTATATGGATACTAAAACTCACAACAGCGTATATATGATCGCGGCGAGCACAGTGAGCCACAAATATTCGCTTCAGAAATCGCGTTATCTCGGCGAGCGAAGCGAGCCGCAAATTTTTTACGCCTTTGATTTAGACCTGGAAATCGCAGAGCAACACTCGCCTGGCGATCAGCTAGGGCGTCCGCGGCCGCCCCGGGGCATTCGCGATGAATGGCGCTTGGCGGCCACCCCTTTTTAACCACTCACATATTGAATTTAGCAGAAAACGGAAAAACATGGCGGTATTTATCTTCGGAAATTATAAAAATGCAACTTTCAATTAAATATGGTGTTTACCTGAGGAGACAGGTTCATTCAACTTTTGGTCTAATTTATAACATCTTCAATCCGTACTTTTACATATTTTAACTTTAATTTTGAAAATCGATGAAACCCGTATCTAATTATTTGTTTTGTAAAACGTAATCTCAAAGTTTGAGATAGATACACTTATAAAGAAAATTGTTTCCATACAAACTTTAAACTTCTATATCTACCCGTTGAAGAGATGTAGCGTAATATTATATAGACTATAACCCTTTCGGGCTTAGAAGTTATGACATCGTAAAGTTTCAGTCAAATCCGTTCAGTAGTTTTTACGTGATGCTGTCGATGTTGTTTGTTCCACCCGCGAAAGACATGTCACAGAATAGCAAAGTGTCTGTACTAAGCAAGTCAATCAATACTTGCATATTTTCAGTCCCTCTTTTTACACACTCAAACATTGAATTTAGTAGAAAACTGAAAATCATGGCGGCACTTATCTGCGGACAGTATAAAAATGTGACTTTCAATCAGATATTGTGTTTATCTGAGGAGACAGCTTCATTCAACTTTTGGTCTAAAAACACCTTCAATCCGTACTTTCACATCTTTTTACTTTAGTTTTGAAAATCGGTGAAACCCGTATCTAATTATTTGTTTTGAGAAACATAATCCTTTAGTTTGAAAAACATACACTCATAAAAACAACTGTTTCCATACAAACTTTAACCTTCTATATCTACCCGTTGAAGAGATATAGCGTAATATTATATAGCCTATAACCATTTCAGGCTTAGTAACTATAATATTGTAAAGTTTCAATAAAATCCGTTCAGTAGTTTTTACGTGATGGACGCACACACAAACAAAAAAACAAAGTCTGCCAATAAAAAAAAAAAAAAAATAGGCCAAGTTATTTTTACTCGTCTGAACACGTTTCCGTAAAAAAAAAACATATGTACAAGAATTTGGGGTCTCTTGCTTTATTATATGTATTGATTAACGTCTTACTAATTCTTTGATAAGGAGCAGTAGCTATTACCAAAATTTTTGACTAGCATATTCGTATCGAAGTCGTCACGCATTTTTTTTATAATCAAATTAGTATCGTATGTCAGAGGATATATCAAATATCGATGTGAATGTTTTTTTTTCAAAACTTCTTACAAACTATTGACTGTTTGTGACGGATACGTATTACTTAGACGACATATTTTTTCCAGTTAGCAAATAACGACTTTAATGTTTGTATGGGACCAATATAAAAGTATATCCTTTCAAATAAAAAAAATTTGGTTGCCTATAAAGTTGGTTTACGGACGATAGTTTAACGTGACTACCAGCGTAACGGGACAATGCGCGTTACAGGACAATGGCAGCGTTACCGGACAATAACGTCAACGTTTTCGAGCATGCAGTTAACCGATTTATTAGACGTAGTCACTTCAAAAATAATTTACTAAACCTAAATAATCAATGTTTTACAAAACATACTCCGGACTGTTCTAGTGACCGTAAACACCACTGAATAGTCACAGGGAAGCAAAAAACGCAATTTGGTTGCTTCATCACCACTGGTGCCTACGGTCACTAGACCCGTCCGATTGAAGTCGGATGTTGTATGTTTTTGTAAAACCTTTATTTTTTTGAAGTCTGTTGAAAACATCGTTCAATTTTCTGCACAAATTAACACCATCACCTATGAAAAATTGGAGTCCCTCATATTAGCATACTAATCGCCATATAATTTGTCGACCAAGGACGGTCGACCTTGGGTCACTTCCCTTATCGCGGCCCCAAGGCTCCACGCACCGGACGGATGGTCATACTCTCCAGCGGGGGCCACGAACGTAGTTAAAGGCAACAAAATATATATAAATATTTTTGGAAATATATCACATCGCTATCTAGCCTCAAACTAAGCAGAGCTTGTACTATGGGAACCAGATATAAGTAATTTAATTATTTTTTTTGTAAATTCATACATAGAATAGATACAAAATACCCTGACTCAGGACAATTATTATACCAATATAATATACATATATATATTTAAAGTATTTAAAGTATTTATTTTGGAACCAATGAACAAGTAGGTACAATAAGAAATATGTTGGTACTTACCTAAATCTAGAACTTATGTATAATTTAACAATGAAGCAAATACAATCAAATTAGGAAACTGTTTAGGTATGCTAGGCAAGGTACACAAACATAATCATATGCTACTTTATAGAATAATGTGCTTAACAGCTGTGCTAGGTGAAACCTGTGTTACAGCTGCTATACTTCCATAATGAGTAATTAACAGGTAACTTAATTTTAAATACCTACTAATATTTGTGTGGGTACTTATGCTAACTAAACTAATATTTAAAGACCACTGATATACATAGCCGTACATTGCGGGTAGGATACTAACTCTTTCACAAGCAATAATACACAGCGGATTCGCGTTGGAGACCGATAAGCGACTAGTCCGATTGTGACGCGGTACAAACATTGTGGAGACCTTTTACGAACTTATGAAAGTTGTTCGAGATTACTGAGTTCGAGAACACTGGAATGCAATGTTGTATGACTATTTGATACATTTTATATTCCTTAAAATTAGTATGTTGGGTTTATTAATAATAAATAGATATTGTAATGATTAAGGTATGTATATAGAAAATAGATTTTAATTTTTATATTAGGTTTAGTCTTACTAAGTTACTTATATATATATATATATACACCACCAATTTTTAATAACCAAAAAAAATTAAATAGGTAATGCAGACGGGGTACTACGTTGCATCTGTGCATTCAGAATTTTGGATTTCTACAAAATGGCAGAGTGACAGCGGCGCGAGTGCGCGCCCGAGCTGAGGTTTTGCGAGCTGGCTCGAGCTAGGTATCCGGGTTAGCCAAACGATGAATAAAACTTAGATTATTATCAACTATAGGTACCTCCTCACGCAAATCCATAGGAAAATTACTAACGGTAACAGATATCCAATTTTAATCAAATTTATTTCATCATAAATTCGACTTAATTTCTTTCAAGTTTTTTTGCCGTATATGTGTTCAGTAACGGCAACTGACTATGCGTTTTTTTTATGGTGATTAAAATTTGACCGTGTATTTATCTGTGGAAATTTTTAATTGGCCTTCAGATTTTTTTTAGCTATGGGTATGACTACTTTAGTTATAGGTACCTACTCATAGTTAGCTGTTCATTACCCCAAATTGTTTAAAATAAAATAGATTATACAACCATTTGACCGCAATCTCACCTAGTGGTAAATGACAGTGTGGTCGAGGATGTATGTATATGCATGCCTAGTAAGAACTTATTCACTCTTTATTTGTAGATTCAAGTCTGATTTGAAGTGTAAGTGAATGTAAGAAAGAAAGGGTTTTATTGGTGCCACAGACGAAAAATGCTGCTAGATACATAAATAAGGTAAGATACGCAATTTATTTATGTTATTAAAAAATTACCCAAATTTTGTACCCTAAATTCTTCCTGGCGGGGCTGGGGGCTCAATATCTAGGGTTCTCTACGGGATTAATTTCAATTAATTATTTTGAGGTACAAAATAATTTTAGGTACCAATTTTTGTTTATATAATTAGCTGCGTACCTTTTCGTGTCTCCGCTGGAAAGTATCACCCGGATTGACGGTCAGGGGCTGATTGGGGTAAAGGGGGCTGATTTGGGGGGTAAAAGGGGCTGATATAGGGGGTAAATGGGGTTTATTTGGGTTGTTACGTGAATTGGCATTACGCACTTGGAGTGGACAAGACGCACTATCATTTATTCCGGTCAATCTTTCTACGTACTTTAAAAGATTTTTAGTTTTTTATTAGAAACAAGTGAAATAAGGTAAGCGCTCTCCAAATTCTCCTAATTATTATCAATATAGGTTATTATCAATATTGACGCAAGGCCATATAAAAACGACTAAGACCCGAGTTAACCAACAGACGGTTAAGTTAAACAGTTGTTTTGACGTTTTTGACACGAATTTTCATAGATTAAACGTCAAAGTTAACGGACGAAGAGGCCTGATCTTCCGATTATCTATTGGTGAACACAGACCTAAGGGTATCAATTGTGCATTTTTTTTTTAATTTCAAGTTTTTTGCCATTCTGTGTTTAGTAACGGCAACTGATTATGGGTATTTTATTTCAAATTTTAAAAATTTGTGATTAAAAATATTGCTCACAGAAAACTGCTTGCGAACGAAATTGTGATTTTCAGCTAGTTATCAAATTAAAATAAGTATTCATACAATAACGATATGTTTATACCGATCTCGAGCTGGTGCACGTATCGACCCATTCCTGCATGAGTACTGCAAACATTGTGTACCGACAGCAGAACAAATATATCCGATTCATCCTTAGACATAATAGACGGATAAAAGTAGGAATATTTTTGGCCGACCATAATATTTTTCAAAGTTGAACTAATTCGACAACTCTCTTTATTAAAAAAGGTTTTTTTTCTGAACACTTATTTCATTTTAAATCATATAATTTTATTCATTAACAATTATTATTTATCGTATCTGAAAAATTGTGCTTAATATTAATTTCTAATACATTTTCTATAATCAGTCATCTCCTATGGTATTAAAATATGTATTGCGAATATTAAAGCCGGCTACTTGCATTGTTACCAATTTTTTAGTCACCCCAAATCAATAAAATAAGCATGTTTTTTATGACTTGTGTTCTAGATTATAAGCTTGCTTTATAAGTCAATTTGTATTACGCAGAAAATCAAAAATAATAATTAACCTCACACTAACTGAAGCTTCCTTTGTAATATCAAAGCACATCAGATAAGTTATGACTCATTTGAATTTTGGGTAGCTCATATTTTTTATGAAATCATAGGTCACAGTAATTTGCTGACGGTACACGTCAGTTCAATGACTCAGCTGCAGTCGGCAACATTATTGGAGGTAAGTAATTATATTTCTAAGGAATTTGATTAGAAATTGCTTTTTATTTTAAGGTAATCGCTTTTCTTTTCAAATCGTCTTTTCTTAATCTTCATTACAACAAAAAGAGGTAGGAAAAGGATGTTTTTTATTCTGTTTAGAAATATTTCTAAACGATCAAATCACTGCAATTATTAAATATTATATTAAGCAAATCATTATATATTAAAAAGACTGGTTCATATATTTAATTATGTTTTATCCATGTATCTATCTTTTATAATATTTTATCCTTTGTGGATAAAACATTTTTTGGATTATGTTAATTATAATCTTGTAAGACCTTTTTATTATCTAACCGATAAAATAATGTATTTAAGTCTGATTTCTAAACATCGAAGATTTAAATAGGCCAACTCAAGTTCTGAAATAAGGACTTAATGTGGTCTAAGCATTTAATTGAAAACTAAGTATATGCTACAAAAGTTCCAAAAATTAAAAATATGTGTTAAGTTTAATTTAAAACTATGAATATTTCATCTACTTAGTTTCTTTGCGTTGTTTGACCGTACCTGGGGTCACTGACTCACTAACTCACTGACTTTGAACACGTTTAATTAACTGACACACCGCGAAACTGATTGAAATTCTCACATTTTCGTAGTTATTTATTTGAAATGTTTTCTAAGGAAATTCACTGGTAGGACTAAATACTCTTAGGTTATTAATGTACCAACTAATTCATATATTACCTTAAAAATCTGTTTATCATCATAAGAAACCTAAGACCCGCGTGTGACTTCGTCCATCCGTACAAGAAAAAAAATTCTTTTTAACCATCCCTTTATTAAAGCGAATTATTCATTCATTTCGGTCAAGTCGTTTTGAGTTTTAGCAAGACTGACGAACAGATATTTTTCAACCGACTTCAAAAAAGGAGGAATTTATCAATTCGATTGTTTTTTTATGTTTGTTACCTTTGTTGTTTGTAAACCGATTTGCAAAAATATTTTAGTTTGAGAGAGATATAGGTACTTTTAGATTTGACCCATAGAAATTTCATCAAAATTGGTTCAGAAGTTTACTTTTAAATATCAAAACTAAAAAAATGTGTCATCCAAGTAAACGAAATTGCGCATTTTGCTTCCCTTTGACTTTTCAGTCGGTCACTACAACAGTCAAATTGAAGTCGGTTGTAGTATGTTTATGTAAAACGTGTGATTTTCAAAATTATTGCGATACCTAAAAACACTTATCCTTATGAAAACATGTAACTCAATTTCCATTTCACTCACAATAATTTTGTGAAAATCATCGTTGGTCTAATGAAAAACCTGTGAAAATTGTGTAACAGATACCATCGACAAACCATTAATCACTTCTTTGTCGAGTAAATTAAATTCAGATCCATGATGTGGTGAAAAATATTAGTCGGGATGACCTATTTTCAACCAACTTAAAAAAAAGCAGGAGGTTCTCAATCCGGTGTTTTTTTTATATATTAGTTACCTTAGATAGATCTTCGTCATTCATTAACCGATTTGAATATTTTTCAATATGTTAAAAGGTTTTCAGATTAGTTCCATAGTAACTTTATCAAAATCGATTTAAAAGATTGATTTTTAAATGTAATTATCAAAATAAACTATATTGCTTATTTTCTTTCCTTGGCATCGGAATTTCAAACATCCATCATTCTTTAGTTCATTTATAGGAAGTAGGTATTTATTTATCGCATAGATAATTCTCTCGTTAACATAGGTCACCGCTCATCACCGACAGGGCCGCGGTCGAATCCGACCGGGACCCCGTGACCCTGTCAAGTGATGATGCGCCTTCGAACCTCTAGTCCGAGGACGAGTGGTTTGATGACGCATTAGCACTGAGGTGATTGAAGGAATGTCAATGGGTTTTTAGTCGGTATGCTACCAGCTACTAGCACTCTGCTAGTAAGTTGGTGGTGAGTCCGACATACCCCTACGGCTCTCCCCGGGCCGGAGGGGATGCGTAAACTGCATTTTCCCATAGTAAAAAAAAAATAAAAAATTCACCGCTCATCAAAATAAAAACTGTTAAAATAAGACTTGCAGTAATTTTTGAGTGTACCG
The DNA here is from genome assembly GCA_932526365.1 of Lobophora halterata. Lineage (NCBI taxonomy): Eukaryota > Metazoa > Arthropoda > Insecta > Lepidoptera > Geometridae > Lobophora > Lobophora halterata. The sequence continues at coordinate 6,758,454 of OW052027.1, read as the reverse complement.
AGCGCTGGCCGCCCGCCCAAGCCGCCCACCGAAGCCGCCCGCCCAAGGCCAGGTGACGAGACTTCAAGTTTACTAATACCTATTCCAACCTGTATGAGGCATCCCCTGCAGAATTCCGCTTAAATAGTTACCAGTTGAGTACACTAGCACACTAGATAGCAGTACTATGCTTGCATTACTGTGTCCCGGTTCGCAAGGCTCTGTAGGTACTGAAATAACTGGGTATTCTAAGCTGAGCATCAAAATGACTTAGTAATCGAGCGTTATCGCAATGTTGCAGTGGCTTTTTGTGAGTAAGAAAGAAAGATAGAAAGACCATCAGGAGAGCTCCTAGCTCGTTTAGTCTCTTATTTTCACAAAAATTTTTAGACAGTAAAAGTCAAGAGCTGAAAGTAAATAGGTACTAAGAAAGGAATTTTGAAAAAACGGAACGCAAACGAAGTTGCGGTTTGTAAGCTAGTTGCTCACAAAGTTATAAGGGCAAAGTTTTTTGCCTTCGAAGGACCGGGTAGTGGTTGTTGGGTATTAATTTTATTATTTCGATGACCTCAATAGCAAGAAAGTCTTATCTTAGATCTTTGAAGACTTGAACGAGTAAGGCCATAAAGGTCTATAAAGGCTTCTGAGGCTCTGGTATAATATAAAGGTGATTACTGAATGTTTTATACCTACCATACACTATAATAATGTTATAATAAATAAATATATTGGACATTTCACACAACGCCATTTAGCCCCAAGCTAAGCCGAGATTGTATTATGCGAACCAGATAGCTGATACAATACTTTAATAGGTACTTTTTTTTGTAAATACGTACATGGAATACCTACATAGAATACACCCAGACTCAAGACAAACACTGATGTTCATTACACAAATGTTTGTCCTGAAGCGGGAACCGAACCCGCGACACCGGGCGTGGCAGTCTAATACACTTGCCATTCGACCATCCGTGTCGTCATATACAGGGTGTAATCGTTAAGTGTGCACAGGCGATTATTCCGTAACTATTGCAGATATCAAAAAACTTTAAACTGATATCGAAAGTACTTTACCTAATGAGTAAAATGACATTAATAACTTTTAAAAAATAAAACGAGAAATATCCAAAAAAATTACATTAATCACTCCCATACATTTTATTTCTTAGTAAGTACAAAATTTTGTGTTCAAAGCATATGTTCGAAGTGACGTCCTCCTTGTGCAATACAATGACGAGCTCTATTTACAGTTTCTAAATGAACTTTCTTTAACATTTGCGGAGTAATTAAAGCAATTGCACGACGTACACGATTCTGTAACTCTTCTAGGCTGTGTACTCTCTCAGCGTACACGTGGTCTTTGACAAATCCCCATAGGAAGAAATCACAAGGCGTGAGATCCGGGGATCTGGCAGGCCAAGGGGTTGCACTATTATTGGCTATTAAGCCATTATAATTGTTTCGTAAGAAATTCATTACAACATTTGTATTATGTGCTGGTGCTCCATCTTGTTGAAAAATTATCGACCTTCTTTCATCGTCTGGAATTGGTTCTAAGAGACTTGGCATATCGTTTTGTACAAAGGAGAAATATCTCTGTCCATTTAAGGTTCCACTGTAAAAATATGGCCCAATGATCCGATCTCCAAGAATACCACACCACACATTAATTGAGAATCGCACCTGAGCTCTAACTTCAGTAGTTAAGCGAGGATTGTCAATTGACCAATAATGCGAGTTTTTTCTATTGTAAATGCCGCAGTTTGAAACATTACTTTCATCGGTCCATAAAATTGACCTTACATTGACATAATTATTGACTAGCCAATTGCAATAGACCAGCCGACGAGCAGGATCATCATTGTGCAGCGTTTGAGTAGGTTTTATCTTAAATGCTTTGAAGTTGTGTTTTTTTAATAACTTGTTTACATAATTGTGGGACACTGGAAATGATCGGGCCACTGAACGCGTTGATTCTTGTGGATTATCTACTACGTAGTTAATAATATTGTTATCTAAGTCATTATCAAATTCCGGAGCTCTTGTTCTCGAACCTTTTTTTCTGTTAAAAGATCCATAATTTATCAAATTGTTATCCAACTTACGTAAATACGTACCAGAAGGAACTTCTCTATCTGGGTACTCTCTTCTGTAGGCGATAATGGCCGCCCTATTGTTACAATCATGTTTGTAGTACATTTTTAACATGTCCCTCTTTTCTGTATTGGAATATGCCATTTTTCAATCAATAAATGCAACAATCACGATTATTAACGCAAATTGAAAAATACAATAAATTGGCGGGAACGAGAACCCGCGATAAAGAATTTGAATTTAGAACGAACACCAAAGAGTATCTTTCTTTTTGTTTTTATTTAGTATGTTGCTTTTCAGCTAGTTCAAATCAATACAATATTGAAACAAGGTTTATTATAAATTTGAAGTGGTAAGATAATTAATCTACACGTGTATCTACTTGAAATTCATTAATACCTTCATATCGTACATAATTATAAAATGACAAGGGTAAAATGAGTAGGTACTATTCCACTTAAAATAAGGAAACTAAAACCTTTCTACTATCTCATACTAAATGTATGGGAGTGATTAATGTATTTTTTTTGGATATTTCTCGTTTTATTTTTAAAAAGTTATTAATGTCATTTTACTCATTAGGTAAAGTACTTTCGATATCAGTTTAAAGTTTTTTGATATCTGCAATAGTTACGGAATAATAGCCTGTGCACACTTAACGATTACACCCTGTATAATAATAATATATTTTGGAAACTAAGTAAGCTTGTATTATGGGAACCACATAACTGATAGAATCTTACATCCTACACTGCAATATACAGGGTGGAAATAAATCAAGGTTTCACAAAAACATAAGACAACAAACTTCAATTGGATTGTTCTATTGACGGTAAACACCACTGTAAAGTCAAGGAAAGAAAAAACGCTTTCGTTTACGTGGATGACGTAATTTTTTCAGTTACTTTGATTTCAAAACCTTTTGATAGAAAACGATTTTGGTAAAATGTCGATCAGACTAATCTGGAAGTCCTTTTAGTAATTAAGTTAGTAATTATTTGTGTAAATTTTTTATTGTACCTGCATCATATAATAGTTAAAAATCCAAATAAAATTATGAAACTGAAATAAAATTTCTCAATTGAAGTGAACAGCTATCAAAATCCCTCACGCGAACCCGAAGATTTCCACCGAATATTTTACATTAAGTAATTCAAGGTAGCCTAGGTTAGGTAACCTAGACTTATACATAAATAATTTTACATTAGAGCCTACTCTGGGTCTAGGGCACCATAATTTCTGGCTCACGAATCAGTCACCTTCAAAACATGTTTTGAATAATTAACTTATTTTTTCAAAAATCTTATTATATTTCGTAAGGTACGTGTGTCAGAGAATATTGTAACAGCGCTACAATATTCTCTGAATAAAATGTATGTGACATACGGACGGACAGAGGGACATAGCTACACATAGCTGGTAAACAGTTACACCAAAACGTTCGAAGGTTATTGAGTCATTACAGTAAAACTATTTAAATTATTTTTTTAAATGGAGGACAGATGGGTACAAAATAGTTCTATCTGTCCCCCTATTGGTCACATGGGGGACAGATAGAACCTTTAAATTAATAAAAGTTCCATCTGTCTTCCTATCAGCAACGGTGGGACTGATAGAACTTTTTTGTCCCATCTGTCACCCTAGGCGGACAGAGCAGGATGACAGATGGGAATAATTCACCGGAAGGGCCAAGGGTCGAAGTCAGGGCCTAACCTATGGGTCGTTATCGGTACCCAGCAGTACCTATATCTAAGTTTTAATCCCATTCTACCTGTAGATATTTTTAATGATAACAAGTGATGAGATTAGTTAGGCGCTCTCCTGATGGTAAGGGATCACGCCTGCAGATAACCATAACATTGCTACACAGGAATGTGATTCCCATAGGCCTGTGAAATACTGCTAAAGCGTCCGTCCCACTGTGTCTGAAAATTTTCTGTCTGTATTCCGCATCCATCCATCGACCATATTTAGTTTGACGACACGGATGGTCGAATGGAAAGTGTATTCGACTGCCACGCCGGTGTCGCGGGTACGATTCCCGCTTCAGGACAAACATTTGTTTGATGAACATCGGTATTTGTCCTGAGTCTGGGTGTTTTCTGTGTATTCTATGTATGTATTTACAAAAAAAAAGTATTTAAGTAGGTATTCTATCCAGCCATCTGGATCCCATAGTACTAGCTCTGCTTAGTTTAGGACTAGATGGCGTTGTGTGAAATGTCCAAAATATTTATTTATTTATTTATATTTTATTTATATAGTATCCATGTCACAAATATAAGTTAGTAAGGAGAGGTCCTCGAGGCTCCGCGGTCGTTTGCTGGCGACACCGGAAGTGCTCAGGGTCGGAGTCAGGGCTATAAGCTATGAACGGGACCCTATCGGCACCTAGATCTGAAGTTTCTGTTTTCTATGCATTAGGGGCGTGAAAAATATAAACGTGCGTGGTATATTGTTACGGGGTGAATAGTATTTCTTATCAATAGTCTTTCTACTAGCTTTTTTTTCTAAGTTGTGTGAAATGTCCAAAAATATTCATGTTAATATGTTCTAAAAGCAAAAGACAAAGATGGATCTCGATATAAATCTAATTCTAAACTGATTGAACTGAAATTCGGTATGGTTTAGTTTGATGAAAAGTCTTAATAATAAAATTATGCTGCTTGAAATTATAATACATTATTTGAAGCCGCGGAGAACAGAGGCATTATAATTCAATTTGGGATCATTGCAAGTATAAATGAATGAATGAATCTTTAAATGAAATTAGATTTTTTTTCTTTTGTAAGCTCGTGATGACACAATTAGGGCGTTCTCCTTTAGAACTTTGAATTACATAGGTCGTTTCAACACAGTTATAGTGCTCGTCTACTTTGAGATAAGTAAATACCTATTAATACTCTGTATAACACAATACGTAAATAATTGAATATTGTGAAATATGGTGATGGACAGTTACAAAAGCCCAGTAATTTCCACTAGTTTCAATGCCCTTCAAAGCGCGAATAACTAAAATATGTGAAAATCTAGCTAATCTAGCTTTATGTAGGTAAATTATATGATAAAGTAAACTCACCGGAAGTACTAACGTAAATATATAATCTATACAAAAATCTTAAACTAACACACAATTTCAAATGTCTTGGAAGATGGCAAAATAAGTCACATTCACATTTTTGCTTCCATCTCACTACACTGCAGTTCCAAAGTCGTCATTTCAATTTGATTTTGAAAACGTAGAAAATAACGGACACCATGTCCGCCATTTTGTTTTTTTTGGCGCGAACGAACACTTTTGCTGTCATTTTGTTCACGTGCACATGAAAATTAGAAGCTGGGAAATGGATGGAGCTTTTCGAAGGTTATTTTTACCATTTTCGATGCACAACTCACAAAAAATGGACGTAAATTTGAGTGCGTTCGGAAACTAACTAGCGAAAACATTGGTTATGGCTTAGATGATTTTTTTTCGCAAAATTCGATTGTTTATTTTTGTTTTGCACTCTGTTCCTAAGGCTACGACGTTGCGCGAGACGGTCGTGCTACAACTGACCGTAGTACTTATGAAGAAAAGGGGTGGTAACCACCCTCTAAGGCCAGGCAGTAAGGGGGTGGCTCTTAATCAAGTGGTGGGGGAATAATTTTGTTTTTTAATTACGTTGGTGCGTTCAGAAAGCTGTTTTTTATGGCGCTGTTTGAGGTTACCATGTCATGTTCAATATAAAATGTTATATGGCCTAGTTGTTATTTTTAGTAAATACTTATTGGTATTTTGAAGGTCTAAATCAAGGAACGCGAATACTACAAACTAATAATTAGATAGTTGGTATATACCTAATGGTGGACAGCTAACTAAACGTAGATTACGTAAGAAGACTAAATAACGAGTCTACGTGTTTTATTCGCTCTCCATCCAAAGGTTGTCTGGATGAAATTGCTTCTTAGGTATAAAACAGCCATAGGTATTTGTAATACTTATTTTATGATAAGTAGGTACCTACCTAAGTTTTTAATAATGAGTTTTTGGGTGTAACTATCTAAGTTATCTACTTAAATATCATTGCGCGCTAATAAGAACAGATTTAATTCAATTTTAAAGATCAGTCAGGATTAAAACGGATCATCATATATACATTTTTTTTGGCATTTCGTAGTCGAGTAGGTAATACCTACCTACTAGGTGTACGTAATGTAGGATGGGCAGTTCAGTCTTCTAGCAGGCTAGTTACAGATAGGGTTACTTCCATAGAAGTATTATTATAGTAGGTACCTACAGAAACATACCGTAGTACCTAAATTGAAAACGCACCTAAAAAAGTTGGCTAATTTAGCTAACTGAATGTTTATACAAAAACATTTTTTTCCGAGGCAAAAATTTAAAAAAGAGAAGCAACAGGACTAGAGGCGTATTAAAGGTTAAAATAACTACTTAGGCTAACTCCTAAAAAGTAACAAAAATTAGGTATATGTATGACTATGAAGGGCTACATCACATTTGGACAACGTTTCATTTCTTAACCTTTGTTGAAAAAAACCTATGTGGCATTTCGCAAACTTTATTTTTTATTCATTTTGTCGTATTTTCACAATTTTATTTAGAAACAGTCAGCTTACATTTTTTAATGATATATGAGAAGCTAGTTACTTCCTCTTTATTATTATTTGTTTGAGATACTTAATACATTTTGTTGACCCCCGTCAATGTCTGATTTTTTGGTCCTGTTTTCCGTCTCCATCTTGCTTTGATACTGTCCATCTTGGTGTTCCATAGGAACACCGTTAATAATCTATGGTTACACCATTATGACTGATGCATTTCGGATACAATTTACAAAATACGACCTACAGTATGGTGAAACGAATTTAAGTGTGCCTCGAAGAGGCTCCTTTCGTGCACTTGATACATAGTTTTTTGAATTTTTAGGTTGTGTGTTTTCCTTCACCGTTAAGCACGTGTTTTAATGCACACATAGATTTTTTGAACAGAAAAATCCATTTGTGTAGGTACGACCGGGTTCGAATCCATGACCTTCGGATCGAAAGTCGAGGCACCTCCCACTCGGCCAACACGAGCGTAGGTGGCAATGTTTATGTAAGTAGGTACTACTCGGGCGAATGAACATGTCACCTGGCTGTCACTCTCGCTCGGCACTTGCTGCGTCCCCCGCCCCCCGCGCGGCGACCTCCGTGTTTCTTCTTCCTCTAATTGCTCTGCATTATCATTACTTATCATCACCAAGTATTGCAGGACCTCTTCTCTATAAACATTATCCAATTCCACGCTGTACTTTGCACAAACGTCATTCGAGCCAGGTGTCATGCTCATTCGCCCGAGTACTACTTACCGACTTAGTATACTTAAGTTTTTACTTATCTAGGTTGTTGGAGAGACGAGCTGGACTCCCACTTGAAAGAATGGTCGACAGTAACCCTTGATAGAAAAGTGTGGAAAGAAGGAGCCTTTGCCCTGGAGTGGGACAGTTCAGGATCACAATAATAATAAATAATAGGTTGTACCTATGTTAAAATACTTGTATCGTGTCGTATGATGTAAGTAGCATCATATCGTATCGAGAGCATTAGTGTAATTGAAAGCCTCTAACCAGAACCCCGCACCTACATCCGACCGCAGATACTCAATCAAAATAAATGGAGTATTCTAATAACTACACCTAATTTTTAGGATGGAAATTGTTTAATCACCTCAATGTAGCATTTGGTGTTCCTATAGTACCTACACCAAGATAGACAGTAGCAAATCTAGATGGAGTGGTAAGCAAGGGCAACATATCAAACACCTCGTCGTTAACAATAAGACATCTCCATTTAATTAATTCTAGTTTATTTAGTATATATCTTAGTAGTATTTATTATATGTATTTAGATATATTTGTTCAAACATTATATATATTTTCTTTTTCATAATTTTAATTTATCCATTATTATTTATATTACTGTACACGCCCCTACACTTTCCATGGCCTCTCTCTAACCTAAGGTTTGCTGGAAAAAAACTCTTATTAGGGTTAAGCTCGCCTTTGTACATGTCTTTTATTTTATGATTTGTATTCTAATATGTTTGTGTGTACAATAAAGAATTACAGAATTTAAAAAAAAAATACTTTTTACGGTGGAATTTGACAGTTGTTAAGTTAGCTGACGCCCAAACATCGTTGGCGTTGCGTATTTTCAAAATATCCACCAAGTTTTAAGTCTCTACGTTCAGTGGTTTGGCCTGTCTTTTATAAATATTAAGGAAGAAAAAGTCTTGTATTTTTAACTTAAAATATTTCTCAAGCCCTGTAATATTTCTCAGTTTCAAAATTTGTCCTCGGACCAAAATGTACGTAGTAGAAGTTGGCTAAAATTAGCTACCTACCTTTTTCTGTCGCATTTAAAGTACTACATTATGATTCTATACTTCAATATTTCTATGTTTGCTTATAATGGAAAAGAATTTCCATACATGTGAAGGTGATAAATTATTTTCTAAAATAAAAAAAATAGGTTTGGCATCATCCATTTATTTATTGAAAATTGAAAACGAATACACGCTGTATTCGTTACAGGCATTATTATTAATCTACAATATTCACAATTCCTATAATCTACACATTAATTTACATAGTTACATAATTAATTAAATTGAATTTTAAAAGTAGTAAATTAATTTTAAAATAATTGAATAATATTTTATGGAATGACATTTTTTTAAACTGTGATTAAGAGCTTTTAGTCAAAATTTTAAGAAACATAAATTATTATTTTGAATTGTTATAACTATTGAAATCATACTTCACGTAACAAGATTAATAAAACAAAGAAATTATTTTCTAATTTATGCATCGACATTATATAATTATTTTAACAAGAATTCATTAAAATTACAATAAACATAAAAAAAGTTTTCAAAAGAAAATACAGATGCAGGTTTTAAATATTACACACGTAGAAAATATAATCGAGTGTCTATTTTCAAGGCTTATGTGTATTATTTCCTGTCAACAACTGTAATTTCTTTGATCACTTATTATTATAATAATTAATAATAATAAGGCACCAGCTACTTTACACAAAAAATAATACAGTTGGAGAATCAAAAAACTTGCTACAGAATACTATCATTTGAACATTTATTTACAATAAATTAAATGCTAAATAATGAGCTTGGTTTAAATGAAACAAGCATTTATTGCTAGCATTAAAAAATGTAGGATTAGCATTTTATTAAAACGCAAATGTATTTTGACTTAATTATGTTATATTAAAATTAATATAAATTGTATTTATTATAACTAACAGATTTAATTATAATTATACTGGTATATTTTACAAAATCTAAAGCCATTAGTTTAGTTATTCAAAAATCTTAAGTTTTACAATTGTTGGCTTAAAAAATATATATTTTTAGGATTTTCATTGGAATTGTCAAAACAATCTAGAAAAAAACGATTCTTTATGAAGACACTTGTAATTTTTTATTACTGTGTATTGAAGTTTATTACATTTATGATTAAAATTTATGCTTTTTTTATTCAAACTTGAATTTGAAAAAAATAATTGTGTACGACAAAACATTATTTTTGTGAGTATAATAATGACGCTGCGTCGTTTTGACAAAAACCACAAAACCTACCACTACCCACAAAACGTGTTTTTTTGTCCCTCAAAGTGCATCGAAAGTGTGTGTAGTTCAAAAACTATTCTCAGCCATCTTACATAAAATCTAACTATCTATGGGAACAATCCTCTCAAACAAAAAATATTTTTTCAAATCGGTTTACAAACAACCAAGTAACAAAAATTAAAAAAAAATCCTCTGTAATTTTTATTGTGCACAAAAACACGATATAGTATAAAAACATAAAAGAAAAGACATGTACAAAGGCGAGCTTAACCCTAACAAGAGTTTTCTTCCAGCAAACCTTAGAGGCTAAAGAGAGGCTATGGTAAATGCCTCCTTCTTTTTAGAAGTCGGTTGAAAAAATAAATTTAGCAAACAAAGTGGCGGGCGTCAGCGAGTCTTACATAAAATCTAATCTCTGTGTAGGTATTTCACAAATATTTTTCATTTACCCGCAAACACATTTTTTTACCTACCATCAAAACATAATAATTATATTCTCACCTACCCTCAAAACATATAAAATCTTCACATATCCCTAAGCACATGTTTCAAGATGGCGCCTTCATTATTCCTCGTCTGGTTAATGCCCGTATCCAGCGTCGGCCTCTCGGACTCTCTGGCCAATTGAGCTGCCTCAACATTGTCTATGGTCGTGAAGAGTAGGTTATTGGAGCCGGTTGACGTGTTGCGTTTGTGCGTCGCGTCGTTGAATGTCGGGTTCGGACCTGAGGGCAAAACTAAGTGTTAGTTCTCCGGTGTGCCGTTAGATGGCGCTAAATGTATATTTTTGTTTTACGAGCTACGAAAACAGATTCGTAAAATACAAATATTTTCGAGGGACGAGTAATATTAGATAGATTTATAGATAGTAAGTAACACTTTATTGTATGTACTCTACACCCCGAGGAAACATACATTATAGAAGAAAGCTTAAAAATAAAATAACCAAAAAATAATAGAGGCTACAATAATATGTTTTTTTTTTAATTTTTTTATGTTAGGTAATTGTTAGTTTAAGATTATTGCTAATAACGCTCTATTTCGTACACGAACTGGCATAGTTTTGATTAAAAAACAAAATGGTTGTCATTTCAAGGGGAACGGAGTAGGTCGTGGGGGAACTTGAATAAAAATAAAGGCCGATGAAACACCTAGGAGGGTACCGCGGACCCAAATACACTGTGTCCAATATTCATGTGTAAGCATAACTGTGTTTCCATTCAAAAGGCATCCAACTCACCAGTAGTGGAACTCCTCCGTGAGACGGGCGTGCTGCTCCTGCTGAGGGCCATGGGTTGGATGGGTGGCCGCGGCGTCGACTCGGTTTGTAGAAACTTGACAAATTCCGCGGCCAGGCTGTCGGGCGCGGCGGATTTCACAAGACCAAGTTTCTCGCATTCACGCTGGTTGAAATCCAGCACGGTTGAGAGGATACGGAGCACTTGAGTTCTAGAAGGAATTTTGATACATGAGGTGTCATTGGATTCGTTTAGGTCACGAAAATGATATACAGGGTGTGTCGTAATGAGTGGATAATAGTGGTGCAGGTAGGGGACTTCAGGACGGATCAGAAAATGAAAATATGTACCCAGTAAAAATCCCACGGATTTCGATACATTAAAAATTCAATTGGCGACTGCACGCCACCAAATTGTGTAATTGGTGGCGACTCCGTGGCTTAGTTGGTAGTGACCCTGCCTACGAAGCTTGGTGTTCCGGGTTCGATCCCCGGCCGGGGCAAATATTTGTGTGAATGTTGGTTCTCGGGTCTTGGATTTTGTGATGTCTTGTATGTGTCCATGCTACTTGCGACACAGGGAATCCTAGTGCAGGGGTGTGAGTGTGTGAATGTTTATGTTAATTGTTAATGTGTCAAAAAACCAACAAAACCTGCTAGATTTCGGGCGAAAGTTTCATTGAATAAAATTAGAGAGTCAAAAATCCAAAATGTACATTGGCTAGTTTGTCTGTAATTTTAGACCCAAAGGTGCGTTTCCACTGACGCGGAGCTAGCGTTGCGGAGAGGAGCGGACCATGAACCGGCCAATCACAGTGGTCGAAGTGTAGTGGAAGTGGAATTTTTAACACTGTGATTGATCAACTCACGGTCCGCTCCTCTCCACCCAGCTCCGCGTCAGTGAAAACAAACCCTAAGGAAAGAGTCTTGTATGAGACACTTGTACCGACGTCTGTAGTACATAATAGTGATACCACTGAGCTATCACACTACTCACTTGTACCGACATCTGTAGTACACAATAGTGATACCACTGAGCTATCACACTACTCACTTGTACCGACATCTGTAGTACACAATAGTGATACCACTGAGCTATCACACTACTCACTTGTACCGACGTCTGTAGTACACAATAGTGATACCAATGAGCTATCACAATACTCACTTGTACCGACCGACGTCTGTAGTACACAATAGTGATACCACTGAGCTAACACACCTCTCACTTGTACCGACGACTGTAGTACACAATAGTGATACCACTGAGCTAGCACTACTCACTTGCTGGCGGCGTGAGTCATGACGTAGTTGATGAGTAGGTTCTTTACGAGGCTCTTGTCCACGCGGTCCTGCTGCTGCGAGGTGGTGTTACGGTACCGCTCCTCTGCAGCCGCTACCGACGACTGTAGCGCTACAACTGGACACAATAGTGATACTTGTGTTAGTCTCCGAAATATTTACCAAAACTCACAATATATTGTAATTTCAATTGTTTAGGATACAACTTTTAGCTTAGGATTGACGGGTGTATTGACAAGACAGCGGAGAGATGTGTAAAAGAACCAATAGTGTCAGTCATGCGCAATGATAGTGTGAATGAAGTCATCACAGAAACGATACTATATGCTCATTTTACACATCACTATTCCTCTCTCCTATAGTGGAATCTAAATAAGAACTACCAGAGTATAAACAAAAAATTAAAACAGTCAAAGGTAGGTGTATATTTATCATTGTATTATAACTATTTTTTACAACAATCATAAAATTTCACAATAAAACGTAAATCAAAACAAGGCTTAATTCCCACTGGAATGGCAGCGATCGTCAGAGCACTTTCAGTGTTAAACTCAAAAACCAATATCGCTTGTGAAGCCCAAAAACGTGACAGGCCTATCAGATTCAATGCTAAATTGTCGCGGTCACTGCCGGCCGCTGACGGCCGTTACCGGCCGCTGCTGGCCGCTGCTATCGCAGTGGGATTTGAGCCTTAAACGGTCTACATTCTACTCTTACCATACCATGCAAAAAAACTTGCTGCGAAGTTCGATGCTCGATGCAACGCAAACACGACCTCAAAGTATTAATCAGCCACTGGGCAGGGGGTAAGCATTACTGTACACTACAAGCCTTTCACATAAAACACTAAGCCTTTCGGAATTTTCAAAATAGATGATCTTATCTCTCATTTCAGAATAGATGGTCACTATGTCATCTACGTAGGTACATTATCGGAGTTGTGATGCTCATAGACATTGTATGAGGGAAACAATCAGTTTATCACACGAAAAAAATGGTTTATTCGTATTCGATGAAAAGTTTTGGGTAGATCTGCTTCTATAAAATGCCATAGTTTTTATGCAATCAGCTTTGTGCTAGTAATTCAAGCCTCCATCTATATTCCACCAGTACCTGAAGTAATACTCAGAGACAATGCTGCAGTCTTCTAGTTTTCTACTCTTCTACTAAAAAGGGGAGGGAACAAAACCAAACTCTTTCTTGCTTTGAAATCTCTCTAATGAAACTTTTTCACCGATAGGCGTCTAGGTTTAGAAATTTTGTCTCGTTATCTATCATCAATATTAATAAAATGCTTTGACCCGACTGACTGACAGATAACGGACAGGTCAAACCACTGTACGTAGAGATTTGAAATTTGGAGGGTATATTAGTCAAGATGTGTAAGCGCGTTAAAAGTTTGTGGAAAAGGAATTTAGGTTATTCGCAACTCAAATGAAGATGTGGGTTGTCCACTAGTTTGTAGATAAAAAATACAAAAGACTTCTCGAATCAGTCATTATTGTTTTTTTGTTCCAAAGCAAGAAAGACAACAATAAGGCACCATCTCCACGAGCGAGAGAATCGCGTATAATATACTCTCTATGAACGCGTCTCCACACGGCAATGTTATCACTCATAGAGAGTATATAGAAATACGTGGCACGACGATAATATCGCCGCGATTCTCTCGCTCGTGGAGATGGCGCCTAACAAACAAAACATCAAAGGTGCAATGCTAGGCACAAACTTGCACGTGCCAAAACAAACGGTCACAAGCGAAAATAAAACGGGACGACACGACGTGAAGCCGATAACCTCAATCAAACCCCATATGGTAATCTGAGTGTGACACGGACGTGCTCCTGTCAGTCTGACAGTGACAGCTGTGACAGCTGACAGCGGCAGCCGTGGTGGTGAAAGCCTCACAGTTACCAAATGAGATTAGACCGAAGTAGGCACAAGCTTTCTCTTGATTTTGTACTAAACTAGCATAAATATAACAAAAATTTACTTCAAATGACATCCAGCATTTTGTTTATTTTATGACGAATCAGAGAACACTAAAAAAAATATGCAAAAAAAAAAACGAGCGAGCCTTACAGTAGTCGCTTATGATGTGTAACATCTGACTTCTCACCGTGGTAATCACTTTTAAATTTGGAATAAATTTTGAATGAATGAATGACACTTTATTGGCATAATACAGGTACATTGTTGAAGGGTTCTATTACTTATTTTTTCACAGGTTAGTACCGTCTGACGGCCAACTTCTATGACACACTTCCATCCCTTTTCAGGAAATCACTCCCACATATTGCAGGAAAGCGAGAGGAGAGATGTTACACACCAATAACTACGGGTACAAATAAACGACACACGTATAAGCTCGCCAAAAACACAGTCATCTACGTAGGTACATGTACAAAAGCGAACAATTAACATTCAACTCACGTGTATCAAGTATCTACTGAGGCTGTATCAGATCCAACTGTATATCAACCAGTAGCCTGGGGTCCAACCGCCCAGAATTACCAGCTGATATTTAGTCAGAAACCGACATTTTGATGGATAAAGGTGTCTGTCGGAACACCTCGGCTATATCTAGTGTTACTTTTAACATGCTTAAAAATCACAAGGATAAAATTACAACATTATCTTAATCAGTGTCTTTCAGATTATATTTCAAATCCAACTGTATATCAACCGGTAGCTTGGGGTCCAACCGCCCAGAATTACCAGCTGATATTTAGTCAGATACCGACATTTTGATGGACAATGGTGTCTGACGGAACACCCCGGCTATATCTAGTGTTGTTACTTTTTACATGCTTAAAAATCACAAGGATAATTACAACAATATTACTATCGGTGTCTTTTACATTATATTTTCAATTCTTCAAACATATATCTACAAATCAGGGATGTCACTTTGACACCAGTATGTTGACAACAATTAATAAATAAAGTATTTATATTATACAATTTTTACCAGCGGCATCAAATTGACATATAAAACGTCACATAACTTAATCATTCAGGTCAAATGAAACAAAAAAAACACATCTTCAATCAAAACAATCTAGCTCTATTATAATCTAAGATAAAAAAAAAGATAAAACGTGCGAGCCTTACAGTAGTTGCATATGATGTGTAACATCTCACATCACACCTTGGTATTAAAACATTTAAATTTGGAATAATTATAATTAGGGAGAGAGGAAAGATGTTACACATCAAAAAAACATTTACGAAAACTAAGTCAAAATTCAAAACCAAGCCACCAAGCAAGCCTTACCTTGCTCCTTCAAATCGTTGATCTGAGCGGTCTTGGTTTCGAGCTGATCTCCCAACCTCGTAGCCGCCTGTAGACCCGCCACAGACTCCTCTAGTTTGTTGTTGAGCTTTGCTATCTCGCTAAGGAGGTCGCGGTTTTCGCGTTTGAGATCCTCCATCTTGTTGCGGATCTTTTCTGTAGCGGCGTGTACGTCGCGATCTTTGTCTGTAATTTATAGAATGAATTGCTTTAGGTCATATTTTTTGTCAAATTAATAAAACTGAATATTAACAAATGACGTCACACGTCATACGTTTAAACACTTAAATTATCAGTAAACTACCAGGATTATGTAATATATATATATATATCGAAATAGCCGATATAGAGCATATTAAGTCTTTTTAAGCTTTGGTAAGGTCCATTAATAGAGTCAGAGAACGCATTTCATAGTGCGTATTGTGAGAAACTAACGTCCAATAATGAGTAAAAATGGCCACTTGCAGCCGCCATATTGGATTTTATAAATTCCGTGTCACTGTCTCAACCTAGATGAATCCAAATTCACTTAATTTATCAAAATCCATCAAGCCATCCCACAGGAAGGATTTAAAACTTACCCAATTGGAACTGCTCCAACACAATCTGTAGGTTGGTCAGCGCCGCTTCGCTTCGACTTCTCGCGTCATCCGCTTCGCTGAGCTTCGCTTGAACTTCTTCCCTTTGCTTCTCGAGAAGCTTGATTTGAGTGCGAAGCGTTTCCACTTCTTGATTGGCTCGGATGCTAAAATAAATTACATTTTGTATGTGAATAAGCAATAGTCCTTTTTCTAACGCCTCAAATAGGAACCGCCTCAAATAGGAACACAGCGCCATCTAGCCTCAAATTAAGAACTAAGCTGAGTTTGCACTAGTGTATTGTGTATTGGTCTCTCCAAGAAAGCTGGTGCTGTCAAAGTACTTACACTAAAGCGTTGATGACACACGGCTTTTTTACACGCCACAAACCAGCTTGTAGCTTGTAAACTCGCCATGTGTCGGATTTTTTACAATCAGCTAGTTGACAATCCCTCCCGAAAGCTAATTCGCTCACTCGATAGCTTTTAAACTCGCCGGCTTGTAGCATGTAAACTAGCCGTGTATCATCGACGCTTAATGCAATTTCACTACAATTTGACAAAAGGATGATAATGTTGACACAATAGGGACACGCTGCGCTCTTATTTGAGACACCACACAAGCGTGCGTGTGAAGGTTTTTTTCATGCCAGCTTTTCAACAGACTTCATAAAATGAGATATACCATTCGATAAAAAAAAATATACCTTAGAACTTTGTTTATAAACCGATTTGGAAAAATATTTGATATGGTCAAGTATTTAATATGGTTTGAGAGAATATACTTCCAGATTGGTCTCATAGAAATTTCATGAAAATCGGTTCAGTAATTTGGTTTTGAAAGAAAATAACTGAAAAAATTACGTCAGCCAAGTAAACGAGATTGCGTATTTAGCTTCCCTGTGTCTTTTCAGTGGTGTCCACGATCACTTCAACAGTCCGATTGAAGTCAGTTATTGTATGTTATTGTAAAACCTTGTGTATAATACTCATACTAACCTATTGCTGGTGTACACTGTGCTAGTCTGCTTGTGCCTTTCCTCTATCGTGTGTAGCCGGGTCTGACATTCGGTGAGTTTCTGTTCTGACGTCATCAGCTCTTGCGTGTAACTCTCCTCAGTCTCCACAAGATGGCGCCGCAGTCGCTCTAACTCGCGTGCTGAGCTCTGCTCTTGTTCTGACAACTGTAATAAGTCAAAGAGATAACAATAGAGAGACATGAAAGGAGCCTCATCAAGGTGCACTTGAAATCCTTTCACTACACTGGTTCGAAAGAACTAGTGACACGATAAGAAGAAAGAAAAAAGCCGTGTTGGCCGAGTGGGAGGTGCCTCGACTTTCGATCCGAAGGTCGTGGATTCGAACCCAGTCGTGCACCATATATAATTATAATTAGTAGTATTAGTATAATTTTAGTTAGTCAAAATGTTAATTATATAATTTTTTTTTTTTTTTATCTATAATATGTTTTGGTACATCCTTTATCCACTGTAATTTAAATATTTTTTTCTGTTAACAATAAGTCTTATCTGGTTGTCTGGAAGAGATTGCTATCTAGCAATAAGACCGCCCTTGTAATTTTAGTTTATTTTTCTTGTTATTATTTATTTTAAGGTGATACAATAAAGCATATTCTATTCTACACCAATGGATTTTTCTGTTAAAAAAAATCTATGTGTGCATTAAAACACATGCTTAATGGTGAAAGACAACATCGTGAGGAAATCGGCACATCATAGAACAAACATGTGTCAAGTGCACGAAAGGAGGCTCTTCGATGCGCACTTGAAATCCTTTCACAATACTGGTTCGAAAGAACTAGAGACACGTTAAAAAGATAACAATAAAACAGAGTATCTTCTAGTTAACAAGAGTGTCCCAAAAGCAAGGTGGTCCGTGAATAATGATATCTAAAGCGTCAATGACACACGGTTTTTTTACAAGCTGATGTATGGTGAGTTTAAAAGCAAGCGTGTGAGCGAGTCAGCTTCAGGTTGAAAATCCTTCCGGACCGCTAACTCGCTCATTCACTGGCTTTAAAACTCACTGGGTTGTAGCTCGTAAACTAACCCTGTGTCATCGAGGCTTAAGATCATTTGATGTTACTATCCACTCTCTAAAAAGAAGACTGATTGATTGAACATCGGGATTTGAACTTGTTTTTATTTGAAGTTTTGTTTTTTGTTTTTTGTTTTTTGAGCCCGCAATAAAACATTCAAGGAAAACACTTTATAAAACGTTGACTATCCAAATTCTAGGGAATACATGGGTACTTTTCGTAAGTACTATAATCATCTTCGAGAATCCAGCAAAAGGAGGGGTTATACGTCAGAATCTGCAAACATAATTTTCTGCCATTTTTACGGGTATACACGCATTGCACACGCGCCTAACAAAATCTTATTCATGTAAACGCACACTATAATAAGCTCACACACCATCTTAAAATATGCACACAGTTATCAAATACAGCGTATAGTTTTATTTAACATGAATGGCCAAGAAGGTTATAATTATGGCCAACAGAGGGGTTTGCCCTCCATTTGTTGGATTCTCGAAGATAATCATCTATGTGTATATTTACCTGTGCGTTTTCTGCTGTCAATTTCTTGACCACCTCAAGCTGGACTGTCAGATTTCTGTCAGCATTATCGACTTTCTCTGTCAGATTTCGCACAACTTCGCTTGCGTTCACCAGTTCAGATTTTAACCTTTCAAATTCCGTTGCATTCTGATTCAACGTTTTTATAATTTCGTCTTTTTCTCTGAGAGTTATTCGTAGATTTTCACAATTTTGACAGTTACCAGAATTGTTCAGAAGTAGCTTATCTTTTTCTTCGATTATGTGTTTGAACTCTTTGTTTTGCTCTAAGAGGACTTGGTTCAACCTTTGGATTTCAGTATGGTATTGAATACTTTCATTGTGTTTTAGATTAACAAGATTGATTAATTCCGTTTTTTCTGTATTTCCGTTTTCAATATTAGTTTTGTACTCATCTATTATCCTTTGTAGCTCTTCTGATTTGGATAGTAACTCTTTGATTTGATTTTCTTTGGCTAACACATTGTTTTTAACTTCAAGTAATTCCTTTTCGATAGTTTCTTTACCTTGCGCCAGGTTTGCATAATCATTGTTTTGATTTTTTTCTGGTGTTTCGGTTTTGTTTTTCAATTCAACAAGTGATTTCTGTAGCCCATCAATTTCCTGGTCTTTATTTTCAATAATAATTTTACATTCATCGAGCATTTTGACATCTTCTTCCAAACGTAAGTTCTGTGTCGCTATTTCTTTGTTCTTATCTATGATTTCTTGTTTCAAACTGTCTATTTCTTCACTTATTTTACGAGCTAGATTTTGTACATTATGTAATTCTTCTTCAGTCTGATTGGATTTTTCAGTTGTATTTGCCAATTGGCTTGTTAATGATTCAATGCTAAGCCTGATTTTTTTCAACTCTTCGTGTTTGTTTGTAACAGTTACGTTCAAATCAGCTACCGTTTGATTGAGATGTTGAATAGTAATTTTATCTTCGTTAGCGGTAGTGTTCAATTCATTGATAAGTTGGTCTTTTTCAGCTATATGTTTTGAAAGCGTGTTAACTTCTTCCTTAGCACGGGATATTTCAGTTTCAAGTTGCTGATTACTCTGTGATACTTTTAGATGATCTTCACTTTGGTTCTGTGCTTCTTTACTAAGAAACTCTATTTGTTTTATGGCATCATCGCGTGATTTGTTGGAAGAAGTATGTTCTAATTGGATCTGTTTTAAATTCTCTTCAAGTAGCATTTTTTCAGCCAAAATATTTTCAACCTCTTTATTGCTAGGAATGTTATCTCTGTGAGAAGATAATTTAATTTCAAGCGCAGCCACTTGTTCTTCAAGTTTAAATTTTTCATTTTCAATGTCTTTTTTATGCTTAATAACATCATCTAGTTTGCTTTCAAAGTCGTGTAATTTATGGTCTAATGCTAGTTTTAATGATTCTAGATCTTTGTGTGCTGAAGCTTTTTCTTCAATCGTATGTTTAAGATCGTCTACTTGTTTCAAGAGCAACACTTTATCATTTTCAATTATGTGATTATCAATTGATAGCTGTTCATTTTTAGAATTGGCTGCGTTTAGTTTCTTCTTCAAATCATCTATTTCATCTGTAGCTTTTTTAAGATTTTCTGATTGTTGGTTATGAACAGACTTTTCGAGTTCTTCAACGGCTTCCGTCTTGGTCTTGCACATGTCAATCTCGCTTAGCATCGTGGTGTATTTGGTTCTCAAATCAGAGAGACTCTCTTGAAGCGCCATTTTCTCTTTGTTAACTTCAGCAAGTTCATTTTCTATCCTCATTATTTCAGATTCAAAGGACTTGTTCATTCTGGTGCTGTCTGCCAATTCGGTTTCTAACTTAGCTAGATTGTCTTCATGATTGGTTTCAATAATAGGTTCCAGCTTCGAGGTATTCTTTAAATTTGTGATTTCAGATATGAGAAAATCGTTATTTTTCTTCATTTCATTTAATTCTCTTTCGAAGTGTTGGATATCAGTTGTTAAGAAATCATTTTCTGTAGTCAAATCGTCAATTTGAGTTTGAAGATGGTTAATATTATGATTTTTCTCGGAGATCTGGTGCTCTAAAGCGTCAATATCTTTTTTGAAGGAATTGACGGTTTTGAAAACACTTTCTAGTTTGTAGATAACTAAATTGTCGCCTACTGAAGGAATTTCTCCAACGTAATCTAAGGGTATTTCAAAGTTAACATATTTGTTGTAAAGTTGCATAATTCTTTCAGCTTTGATGATTTTGTGATCTGCGTCGCCTTGATTATCAACCTCTTTTTGCTTCAACTGATGTTGCAAGGCGTTGATTTCATGTTTTAGATTTTCTATTACACTTTTTGCGTTATCATCAATATTGATCTCGTCTAAATGCATTTGGTTCGCATTTCTTCTATCTTTCAAATCATTTAATTCCTTCAAGACATCATCGTATTTTTCTTTTGGCACTGTAGTCGACACTTCGGCATTTTTGCTTGCTATTTCTAAATCATGTTCCAACTTCGTAACCTGCTCTTGAAGTTTAAATACTTCTTCATGTAAATCTTGATTTTCTTCCTGAAATTTCTCAGCATTTTCCCTCAACAACGCGTATATTCGCTCCAAATTCTGGTATTTGTGATGTAACGTGTCATAATCTGATTTCACCGCTTTAATACTTTCAATTTCTTTGTCCCTTTCCCCGATTTTTTCTAGCAACGACTTGATTTCATCGGTGTATTCATCATTACTATTTTTCATTTCTTCGTGATCCTGTTTAAGAACTTCAAAGTTTTTTTGTAGTTCTTTCTTTAGGGAGAGGAGCCTATCCATTGCTGGTTGGTGTTGGTTGTCTAGGTCTTCTAGATTGGCTGTAAGGTTGAGGTTCTCTTCTCTGAGCCTGTGGATTTCTTCTTCAGCGTCAGGTCTGAGGTCTATCGTGTCTCGTTCTCTTAAGGTGGATAGCTCGTCTTGTAAAGCGCGTATCTGTACTTTGTACTGGGACTCCGCGTCGCTGTCAAGTTTCGACGTTTGAGGTGGGGGATCCCAGTACCAGCTAGATTCGTCTTCTTTGACGCCATTTTGCCTCGCGAGCCTCTGTAAAGAAGAGAAACAAATCTTTATTTATGCAAATAATTTTCTTGAAATGAGAGGCAAAGGCTGCCTTGAGTCTGAGGAAACAGTGATGCACGTGGTGGTTGACTGTAAAATCACAGAAGTCAGAATCAAGATAGGTCTACGTAAACTGCTGGTCTCAGTTCCAGCGACTGTGTCATTTGAGCAATGTTGATGGCAACATTGCTCAAGTAATTGGCTGGACCAATTATTTAAGCAATGTTGCCATCAACCCAGGACCCTTCTCCGATATTTTAAGGAGTTGGTGTGGCTGGGGTAAGATTAGCTAACCTATTATTATTAGGAGTAAAGAGTCTTGTTGGCCGAATGGGAGGTACCTCGACTTCCGATCCGAAGGTCGTGAGTTCGAACCCGGTCGTACACCAATGGATTTTACTGTACAAAAAATCTATGTGTGCGTTAAAATAAGTTCTTAACGGTGAAGGTAAACATCGTGAGGAAACCGGCATGTCATAAAACTTAAAGTTCGAAAACGAAAAAGTGAAAAAGTGTGTCAAGTGCACGAAAAGAGCCTCTTCGAGGCGCACTTGAAATCCTTTCACCACACTGGTTCGAAGGAACTAGTGACACGATAAAAACGAGCTAACCCAGGGGGAAATTCAGAATGCACTCTGCAACGGGAGGCCAGTGCATTTGTACTTCCCCTGCAGAATATAAATATGGCCCAATTCAAGTTATGGAAAGGAGACATTACGGACAGATTATTATGCTTATGACAAACTTCTGTCCAAAGACATCAAAGAACAATCGACAACGTGTCAGGTAAATAATGCAGGATATAGCGCACTGAACGAATAAACAACCGTCAAGGTGGATTCGATGAGCCGATAGACGCGTTTACTTTAGTCGAGTAGCTGGGCTGAGTTGCTAGAACGAACGCTTGCCAAATGTATCAATATTGGTAGATATATTTGTTACTAAGATTATAGTTTAATTTGTGACAGCGAGAATTATTTAATAACGATTACAATAATAATATTTTTTGCGCTAACGAAATTGAGAAACGATTACAATATAATAGTTCTAGCTAACAAAAGTTAGTAAAGGGTACTAGAAAATATATTATCGGTTACTATTTTGTCTCGCTATCCCATATTTTTTTTCCGTGCAGCTAGGCACACTAACCCCCGTATTCTAAGTCATTCCTCAAACTCAACCTCTTGTTACGTAAGTAAAAAAATGGCCGCCGATCTATAGAGGTTCGGCTGTCACCTGTCAAATTTCAAATATATTTTTTTGAGTGAATAAATCGTGTTAGAATACGGGTGTAAGGCTGCTTAGGCTTGAAGTTTAATACTGTAATATTCGTGCTTTGCGGATCGTTTAGTGCGTCTTCAATAGCCCAGTTTCGTCACGCCAGTAGCTCGGCTGTGTGAAGCCAGCATAAGGCGGAGTGCACACGTGTCACATGACGCGTGGCGAGTGTTCACAGCCGGCGACTTTCAATTCACATTGCCACAACCGAAACGAGTACCATTGTGCATTCGGCTGGTTGAATGTTCGAAAATACTAGTTATATGTCCTAGTTATGTGTATGTTATGTGTACTAGTATGTTGTCGTTCTACTGCCAAGATAGTTATACAACAAATCATAAACTAAGAGAACATAAAGCGGTTCGTAATTTTTTCTTGCTCACTAACGAATCATGTTAATAAGTAAGGCACAAATGAAAATATACTTTCAGTGTCATTCTAATAAGAGTTTATTTTGTAACATCTTTCCTCTCGCTTTCTGTCAATTTGTGGGAGTAATTTCGTGAAAATGAGACGGAAGTGTGTAACGGGAGGTTGGCCGTAATAAAATCATTCAAAAATTTATTGCTATTATTAAGGTCAGATGTCAGATGTTGCACATCATATGTGACTACAGTATTCTACTACTACTGTACTTTCGCTTATCGAGGCTAATGAAAGGTTAAATAGGAAAGCAATTTTGAAAATTCATTATTGTATGAAAATCTTAGGTTTTTGTGGTAGAGTCTGACACCCATATTCTAAGTCGGTTTTTTCACTCAAGTGAATACTTACGTAGTGGTAAAATGGCCGCCGCTTTACTAAATTTCGGCTGTCACCTGTCAAATTTCAAATGTAAGTATTCACTTGAGTGAAAAAAATCGACTTAGAATATGGGTGTTATACTCGATGAAAAATTACTTCCATCCTTGCATCTATCTTCAGAATCCTTTTTATTAATATTAGTGTGAGGTGTTAATAAAAACGACACGGATGGTCGAGTGGCAAGTGTGTTTGACTGTCACGCCGGTGTCGCGGGTTCGATACCTGCTTCAGGATAAATATTTGTGTGAGGAACATCGGTATTTGTCCTGAGTCTGGGTGTTTTCTATGTATTCTATGTACAAAAAAAAAGTATATAAGTATTCTATCAGTTGTCTGATTCCCATAGTACAAGCTCTGCTTAGTTTGGGGCTAGATGGCGTTGTGTGATATGTCCTAAATATTTATTCATTATTTTATTTAAAAACAAAATGTATCAAATCGTGTCACATCATTCGTTTCGGGCCATGTAACAACATACACTTTACTATATGTATACATACATAATACATACACATACTTATGTGTGGTGTGTCTGTTTAAACACACGATACGTTATCTGTAGGTTTATTGGGCTGACTCAGAGGTACAGTCAGCCACAAAAGTACCGCACACTCATCAATTTTCAGTTCGATACAGTCTATTGCGAAATCATATCGGCATGTCATAGAACCTAAAATGTTCGAAAACTTGTGTCAAGTGCACGAAAGGAGTCTTTTCGAAGCGCACTTGAAATCCTTTCACCACCCTGGTTCGAAAGAACTAGTGACACGATAAGAAGAAAAACAATTGCGAAATAAGAAACTGTTAGTTAGAAGTAAATATAACAGTAGCTGGAATGGAAATAGCTGAAAATCAAGCTCAGTGGCTCACTTTGAACATGAGCAAACTTCAAGCAGTAGACTGCAATAGCTTAATGATGGTAATGGAATGTGAAGGGATTTTAGCCGCCGACTGTACTTACTGGTATTTAGGAACAGCTTGTACAAATAGAAAGCATGAAATCGTAGCTCGAGTCTAAATGGAACACAAGCTACACCACCTGTTCTAAGAAAAAAATCATGTATTTTTCGTAAGAGTTTTTCATTTTCAGATAAAAGGGGCGTTTTTCTGGAGGCAAAAGAAGAAAAATTGTGGTTTACTAGCAGCTGCTCGCAGCATCGATCGCGTGGTATCGGGATAAAATTATGCCTTTTTTAAGACCATAAACTTGCATTTTAACCGATTTTTTTTTTAAATGGTTGTCTGTAAAGTTGGTTTACGGACGATAGTTAAACGTGACTTCCAGCTTAACGGGATAATGAGCGTTACCGGACAATGACGTCAACGTTTTCGTGTATGCAGCCGGGGTGCGGCGCTCATCAATCGCGTTTATTGTATATAAAAAAAACAAAATCGGTTGAAAAATGACGAAAGTTCTAGAACAACAATTTTTAGAAGTCTATTGAAAATAAGAGATAATAAAGTGATGGAAAAGGAAATAGATAGTAACACCAACGAGTGACTGTACCGTACCCATTAGTCGACCACCGCTGGCACAAGTGGTGCGTGAAAGGTAGATAACGCCTGTCAGCGACAATGAAACGGTGGTAGCCATACCACATACCACTGACTTTGAATTGACGACACGGATGGTCGAGCGGCAAGTGTGTTGGACTGCCACGCCGGTGTCGCGGGTTCGATTCCCGCTTCAGGACAAAAATTCGTGTGATTGTTCTTCTTATCGTGTCACTAGTTCTCTCGAACCAGAGTGGTGAAAGGATTTCAAGTGCGACTCGAAGAGGTTCATATTCGTGTGATGAACATCGGCGTTTGTCTTGAGTCTGGGTGTTTTTTGTTTTATATTTATGCATTTTCAAACAAAAAAAAAGTTGCTTGTCTGTAAAGTTGGTTTTCGGACGATAGTTTAACGTAAGTCGAATGTGCGAGCGAGATAGCGACACGAAAGATTCTGGGCCTTTGCAAAAAGAAGGATGTTATTAAATTGAAGCCTTCATCTGTTTCTCTGTCTGTAGTCTTTGAATACTGATTTAATCTAGATCGTTTTTTTTATTAAATCTAGTTTGTGCTGTGTATTTTTGTCAAAGTGGGTAAAGCTAGACGAGTTGTTTGGTTTAGGCTGGCTGGATTAAGATAGGCCGTATCATCCTTATCTCTACGACCACGGCTCTATGAGCTATACTCAACTTGTTGCGAAACTCGACTACTATACCAGTGGATTTTAACGGAACACAGTGATGCTTACACATTACTGCTTTACGGCTGTATACACCGCAAATTTTTAAACACAAGAAAAATAAATGCGCTTAATCAGTTGCCGTTACTGAACACAGATATGGCAAAAAACTTATAAAATTAAGTTGATTTTTGTCAAAATAAATTTGATAAAAATTGGGTAACTGTTAGTCGTTTTCCTATGGATTTGCGTGAGGCAATACCATAGTTGATAATAATTTAAGTTTTATTCATCGTTTGGCAAACCCGGGTACCTAGTTCGAGCCAGATCAATTCAGCTCGGCTCGGGCGCCGCTGTCACTCTATCATTTTATAGAAATCCAAAATTCAGACTGCAAAAATACAACGTAGAACCCCTTCTGCATTGTCAATTAAATTTTTTTTTGGTAGTTAACATTTGTGGAGTATAGAAGCATACAACCTACACGGATTTCCTAGATTTTCACACAATTCAATGACCCTACAGACCCTTTAGTGGTCATAATACTCAGTTACCATTCGTACTTCCGCATGGCACAAGCTGTATACAACCGTGACTACTCGGGGTAGCACTTTATTGCCCATTGTTAAGGCTAAGCATGGAAATATCAAAGAAGGCATTGTAGTATGGAAAACACGTCAAAATATTTGGTCAATTTAACCTTCTGATGAAAAACTTTAACTACAAAAATATTTTGACAAATTATTATAAATAGTTTTACAAAAATGTACACCAACCGACTTCAATTAGACTGTTTTAGTGACTGTAACATCACTAAAATTCAGAGGGAAGTAAAATACGCAATTTCGTTTTTTTTTTCAGTTATTTTGATTTAAAAACGAAACAACTGAACCGATTTTGATAATTTGTATGTGACCAATTTAAAAGTATTTTTCGTTTACACAAATAAAGAATTTTGCAAATTGGTTCATATATGATAAAGTTCTGAAGTAACAATCATTAAAAAAAAAAACAGATTGAGAGGTTTCTCCTTTTTTGAAGTCGGTTGAAAAGACATGCTACAAAGACACTAACAGATTTATTTATGGAACGAGGACTAAACTCGAGTTAAACCTCCGAGTTATCTCAGTTCTAGACTAGTGTTCCTCTCACAATAAAGAAATTTCGCAAGAAAGATTAAACGAGCATCTTTATTCATGTTTATTACGGCGAAAAATCTTCATTTTTCAAAAACAACTTTTTAAATTAATATAATTGGTCCTTAAGTGGTTATCCGTTTTAATTTAATAAATAAATACAAATCATTATTTATCAATGTGGTTAAATATTAGTGTTTTTTCACACCTGCCGAGTTCTAAGCTAAGCCACTTGTTGGTAAGTTCTAAACACTGATTATGTCACGCGGAGTGGTCATCCAAAACGGTGATTGTACAGTGACCAAGTTACACGACAATGTCTATTGCAAAGCCGCGTACTCACGATGCCAGTCGATAAGCCAGTAACCTCGTCGAGACTCGAGACAGTACTACGCAGCGAGAATGTACGCAAAAACGGATAAATAGATAACTCTTTATACATAGTTATAGGACTTTTATAAAAAAGCTGCCAACAACGAAATTGCTTGCGTGGTAAAAAAGGTATTTTTAAGACGCATATAGTGCCCTCGGGTAGGTACGCCAAATAATTCACTTGACTACACAAAGGTCCATCCGATAATACCAATTCAATACCAATTTAATTTAATTTTATGACTGGTTATGTGTAATTTATAATTTTGAATATGTTACTAACCTTAGAATAAGCCTATAATAAAATACCATTAACAAAATATGGTGTAATATTTACCGAAATAAAAGATTTGAATTTGAATTTGAAAAAAAATAAAGCTAATTATATACACTAATACCGAATTTTAGGCAAATCGGTTCATTACTTTTGGCGTGACTGGAACAAACATTTAGTATTTTCATTTTTCTGAACAAAATTACATATCAAATGGTATATTTCATGGTCTTTGTTTTATTTTTGTTTTGGCAAAAAAATAATCGTTATGATGAAGCCTTTCGATCTGTATGATAAAGCTACAAGGTGATTATTTTTCTCGTGTAACGGGTTCGATTCCCGGTTCAACCATGTAATTATCATTTTTTTTTTATTTCATATGCAGTTTAATATTCAAATAATTAATTTATTATTAATATTCAAGGTGCTTTCCCTCTATGTGTCATATCCGTCAGACGCCACTTTTTTGTAAAAATTATAATAATTATTCAGTTAAAAGTCAAATGTTCTAGTTAAGTCAATCTTACTCTCCAGTAATACTAATCGGGATCAAAGTCAAAACATTTATCAAATCGCTTGACTTTCTCGCAGTTTTTTACGTGAGCTCTTCATACAACGCCATCTAGCCCCAAATTAAGCAGAACTTGTACTATGGGAACCAGATAACTGATAGAATACTTATTATACGTTTTATGGTGTTTTTTTTGTTTTTCACACACTCACACCCCTGCACTAGGATTCCCTGTGTCGCAGGTGGCATGGACAGTGGACACATACAAGACATCACAACATCCAAGACCCGAAAACAAACATTTGTGTTCGTCACAAATATTAGCCCCGGCCGGGGATCAAACCCGGAACACCAAGCTTCGTGGCAGGGTCACTACAAACTGAGCCACAGTGTCGTCACGGTGTGGTTTTATGTACAATTTTACTGGCTTATCTTCTGGCCTCGTGTGTCCACGCCATTACCAGCTTGACCAATTACGTAAAGTCGTTAGTTTAGCACTTACCGACTGTTAGCCGGCAATTTGTCGAGGATCGCGAGAACCCGGTCAAGGGCTGAATACGTCGACGAATCGGCGCGCGCACTTTGACGTCATTAGTCATAAGATGCATGATTTGTTGAAGTTTTGAAGTATACATTTGGTTTATGAGAGCTAAGGGGATCAATTCATTAGGCTGTCATCCTCGTTATCGAATTGTACGTCAATTTTGAGTTGACGACACCGTGGCTTAGTTGGTAGTGACCCTGCCTACGAAGCTTGGTGTTCCGGGTTCGATCCCCGGCGGGGCAAATATTTGTGTGACGAACACAAATGTTTGTTCTCGGGTCTTGGATGTTGTGATGTGTTGTATGTGTCCATGCCACCTGCGACAAAGGGAATCCTAGTGCAGGGGTGTGATTAATGTTTAATGTAATGTAATGTAATTTTGGTATTTTGGTTGGTTGGTTTACCGTAATGTGCCAAAATTGACGTACCATATGTGCAAAAATTTACGTACTGGAGTTTGTTTTGTTATTATAAGAAACGTTATAAAAAAAATGGTTGTCAGTAAAGTTAGTTTACGGACGATATTTTAACGTGACTACCAGCGTAACGGGACAATGAACGTTACCAGACAATGACTGCATTACCGGACAATGACGTTCATCAATTTATTAGTTGTGGTCACTTCAAAAATAAATAAATATCCAAATTATAAAATTATAAAAATAAGTGAATTTGTTGAAGAATCAATTTCACCGCTCAACTTTTTTGAAATTTATACTCAGTCAATTTATATCTTCAAATATGTTCAAGTGTAGGAGCGAGATAGCGTTGCATGGGATTCTGGGCCTTAATAATTTTAATAAAGTCTAAATTTGGATCGTTCGATTGGATCGTTGTTGGTTATTTTCAGGCAACTTACGCACAGAGAAAACTCACAAGTATAATAATTATACACCGTAAATTTTTAATCACCAAAAAAAAAACGCATAGTCAGTTGCCGTCTGATCACATAATGGCAAAAAAACTTGAAAAAATTAAGTTGCGACGACGAATTACGAATCTTGTCAAAATATTTTTTTCAAGATTGGATAACTGTTACCGTTAGTCGTTTTCCTATGGATTTGGCGTCAGGCGGAACCTTTTATTGATAATAACTTAAGTTTAATTCATCGTTTGGCAAACCCGCGTACCTAGCTCGAGCCAGCTCGCAAAACCTCGGCTCGGGCGCCGCACTCGCGCCGCTGTCACTTTGCCATTTTGTAAATCAAATCCAAAATTCTGACTGCACAGATACAACGTAGTACCCCATCTGCATTGCCCATTTCATTTTTTGGTAATTAAAAGTTGGTGGTGTATACATAAGAATGTAAACTTACCTAACTTAACGTGTGCTTAAAACTAACATAACCGTCAAAATCATAGGCGTGGAAGGTTAATTGCTTACTTAGCAATTACTTCCTACATGATTATCAAAATGCAAGTATAATGCAAGTAACTAAGTTATCAATGACAACATTATCCCACGTTCTGACAAGTAAGAAGGTCAAATTACTACGCTCGTCTGAACGAGACAGTTTTATGATATGATTTATTTAAATCTTAGACACTGTTTTTTTACCTGTAATGAGAAATACTGATATTATTGCTAAATTATATTAATGTCTGTCTAAGTTCTACCATAGAATAAAGAAATATAGAGAGAGGTTTAACCTATCGTGAAAACCACCTCGCGAAAGGGACTTGTAATTAAATTCATGATATTTTCAATTATTTTGGTCAAGAATTAAAAAAAAAAAATTCATATTTTTTTTATCTAGATTTGACAGTAAAAAAACTCAATAACAGTTTATTTAAGGCAAGATTATCAATAAAAATAATTTTCGACGAACGCCGGCTGCATGCACGAAAACGTAGACGTCATTGTCCGGTAACGCTCATTGTCCCGTTACACTAGTAGGCACGTTAAACTATCGTCCGTAAACCAACTTTACAGACAACCAATTTTTTTTTGTACTAGTAAAGAAATGTATCAGTATAAAGTACTGTAAATGATAATAGTGATTACCTGGCTCACCAAAGGCACCCAGGTGCCGCAAGTGACATCCACCACTCGTAGAATGGTGATCACTTTGAACACGTTCATTATGACGTCCGCATTTTACTCATCACAATTCACTGAGTCACTGAGTCATTGAGTCGCTCTACACATTATCTATGGTGAACTTAGTCTTCGAAACGCAGTATGTTTTTGTATATATTAAAAAAAAATATACTTCGTAAGGTTAATGAGTTTCAGTGATTCCCGTAGAACTGAACAAAAGAACTGAGTGGTAAACGAAGAACGACTCAAAACGCGAAACGCGAAAAGAAATTAAGCAAATTATTGTTTTCATCTGTGTTTGTCCTGAGTCTGGGTGTATATTCTATGTATCCTAAGTATGTATTTACAAAAAAAAATATAAGTAAGTATTCTATTAGTTATCTGGTTCCCAGAAGTCCAAGATTGCTAAGTTTTGGGCTAGATGGCGTTTTGTGAAATGTCCTAACATTATAATTATTATTGTATGTTTGTTTGTACCCAGTTTACAATAAATAAATATTTAGGATATTTCACACAACGTCACCTAGCCCCAAACTAAGTAGAGCATGTACTATGGGAACCAGACAACTGATACAATACTTACATACTTTTTTTTTGTAAAAACATACATGGAATACATAGATTACACCCAGCCTCAAGACAAACACCGGTGTTTATAACACAAATGTTTGTCCTGAAGCGGGAATCGAACCCGCGACACCGGTGTGGCAGTCATTTGCCACTCGACCGTGTCGTCATTGAAATTACATTCGCAGTATGTTTTCACACATGGCCGCGTCTATATTTTGATATTTTCCGCTCTGTAAATTATTATTATTCGCAATAGGCTGAACGCTTTTTGACCACGAATCATATTATAATAAGTATTCAATGAATTGTCCGTTCAATCATTCATATATTTATAAACTAACATAACATAATAAAACTAACTAAAAAATAATGATTACTTGTAAGACTGTATACACGGTCAATTTTAATTACCATAAAAAAGATACGCATAGTCAGTTGCCGTTACTGAACACATATACGGCAAAAAAACTTGAAAAAATTAAGTCGAATTTTTGTCAGGCGGTACCTTTAATTGATAATAATTTAAGTTGTATTCAACGTTTGGCAAACCCGGGTACCTAGCTCGAGCCAGCTCGCAAAACCTCGGCTCGGGCGTCGCACTCGCGCCGCTGTCACTCTGCCATTTTGTAGAAATCCAAAATTCTGACTGCACAGATGCAACGTAGTACCCTGTCTGTATTGCCCATTTAATTTTTTTTGGTAATTAAGAATTGGTGGTGTATATGTATGTATATGCGATACTTGACTATTTTTAAAATGGGTTGGAAAAACTAAACGCATTAGAAGAAAAAGATTGATCGATACGGAAAAAAAATAACGACCGCCGAAAACAAAATATATAAAATTCACAGTCCTTTTGATTTGTTTAAAAACAGAAAAGTATAGAAACACAATGTAGTACATTGAAAATGCGACCAAGAAAAGGGAGCCACATTGGCTAACTTTTAGTACAATTTGGTCCGATGCTAATTTTCGAAAAAAAGTAACAGGGCTAGACAATTATTATGTGTTAAAACTTCTAGGCTTTTTTATTATCAATAAAACTAAATTTATTTGTAAATAGAGATATTTTATTTTTATTGACAATAAATGTGTCTGAAATTTTTCGGTCCTATTACCGCATCCATATTGGTTTGGTACTGTCCATCTTGGTCTTCTATAACATTCACACACTACCCCCTGCACCCCTGCACCCCTGCACTAGGATTCCCTGTGTCGCAGGTGGCATGGACACATACAACACATCACAACATCCAAGACCCGAGAACAAACATTTGTGTTCGTCACACAAATATTTGCCCCGGCCGGGGATCGAACCCGGAACACCAAGCTTCGTAGGCAGGGTCACTACCAACTGAGCCACGGTGTCGTCATAAGAACACCGTTATTCATCTATGGCTCAAAATAAGAATATAAAAAAAATTGAAAATGAATGAATTTCTTAGAAAAATCTGTATGACCTAAGATTTAGACTTAGTTCTTTTAAATTTTAGTCTAGGTGTCTTGGAATCTTTTCTAAGCCCATATAGCTTTTTTTTCAATTTTGCAATCTATAAATCGATCTATTTATTCACAGCTCTATCAATTTTGCACATCACATTTTGTTCACTATTAACGAAACGAACATTTTAGCACTATCAATTTCACGATTCCAATTTCGAATTATCCATGATTTGGATTTAGAACGCGAACAATGGCGTATGCGCGCCGGTCAGAGAATTGCAGGACTGAAGTAGAGATGGGATAGAGTTGACTTATAGCTGAAAAAGTCGGATTTATTTGGTTGGTGAAATGAACCTATTAGATAATTGATTGATTCAGGCGTTACTTTGCGCTTTTCTCCAGGACATCCTTCCCTCCTCCTTGGGGGACAAGAGGAGGTCCGCCACAGCGGACGCTCGCCGACAGGCCGCGGAAGATTCCAAACGGGTTCCCGCGACCTGTTACCAAGGCGATTGTGACGGGAACACGATGGGTTTTTAGTCGGTATTCTGCCTTCTGGCGGTGAGTCCGACATACCCTCCAGCTCTCCCCAGGCGGAGGGATGCGTAAATGTATTTTCCCATCGATAAAAAAAAAAAAAAAGGCGTTACTTTGCGGAAATCCATAAATATTAACAAATTATATAAATATATTTAGTAATAAATCCGCTTGTATGGACTCGCCGAAGTCTCTCGTTTCAAACTTCGGCGAGTCCACACCTCCTGATGATGCCTCGTGTAGAGGAGAAACACGTGTCGTATCTTTAAACTTTGGTTTTCTGTTCGTTGACTCTTTGGTTTAGTTGAACTAAAGTTAAGTTAATTAAAACCTTTGTTTAGAAATTAAGCGGATTTATTACTAAATATATTTATATAATTTGTTGAACCTATTAGATTTTTGATGTGTTACATCTTTCTTCTCACTTGCCTGCAATTTGTGAAAGTGATTTTATGAAAAGGGACGGAAGTGTCTAACAGGAAGTGGTGCTTGAGTTGGCCGACATATGGTGTAAAAATGAAGTATATATAATCCTAACAAATTTTAAAAATTCGCTTTCATATTTGTGCTTATTACCAAGGTGCGATGTCAGATGTTACACATCACATGCGACTACTGTATTTTTTTGAAGTGAAAACTTCTTTAGGCACACTGTACAGAATTATTTATGGGGCGATTGAACTGGGCGATGGAGTGCCCAACGCCGGATGTAACACCCTATTGTAACACTAAGTGCAGATGGTAATTTGTCTAATGTCTTTTCTTTTGCCTGAATGACGTCAATTATTGGTAGCGTATATTTTAGGTAAAGATTGATTAACCCTTTACCAAGTTTGGTCACTATTCTTAATTTTTATCAGGATTTTGGTGCCCAATGCTCGGGTGTAAAGCAAGGTTTAAACGAAGCTAGTAACGCTGGCGCCAGTGCTCAGACAAGCCAGCGCTGGCCTGGCCCGTGTTGTTTAGATGAAACCAATGGATTCATTTTATTTCTGGATTATTCTTGTGGTGTGCACACGTTTCGTTTTCTGTTAATTATAGGTTTAAATTGTAAGTAGTCGCACTATTTTTTTTATTGATTCTAGGTAGGCTGTAAATCTAAAGAGGGCTCTCTTTTCCCGCAATAAAGACTCTTGTTGGTCCTTTGTGCGTCGGGTTGCCTGGCTAGTTATATTTTAGGCAGCCTAACTGTGCCAGAACTATTTCGGGTTTTTCGTAGAAGCAAAAAAATGAAAATAAACCGTGTGTGCTTGAAACCACACGACACCGACAGCAGAAAAACATCAAGCCGAAGGTAATAATACGAAATACAACATAACGAGCGTTACATAGCCGAGCGTGACGGCTAAGTCTCACTCAATACCCACAAAATGAAGTGCTCAGCGCGTCTAAAGTAGTTTTCACTTAAAAAAACAGGTTATATTTTGGTATTTCGATCAAATCCGATAGCAGCCTAGAAAATATCAAGCTTTCCGACTTTGTAGCGTGTCCCCTCTCTATTCCGGTACTGCAGTTTTCAAAACAACACCTGTTAGGTTACATTGTTATGACTAGTGACTAGACCCGCCCCGCAATACCGCCATAGACAATAGAGCTGAGCGATGTCAATGAGAAACTTACAGTGTTCCAAAGTTGAATGTTTGAAAATAGAAGGATGATTTAGCTTTGGACTGCGCAGGGATGGCACCCATTTGAACCCAGTTGAGTCAAAGAAATGGGGGATATAAGGAATAACCCAACTTAAGACGGTTTTTGACGCGACTTTATCTAATAAATAAAATAAACGCCGGCTGCATGCATGAAAACGTTGACGCCATTGTCCGGTAACGCTCATTGTCCCGTTACGCTGGTACTAGCGTTTAACTATCGTCCGTAAACCAACATTACAGACAACCAATTTTTTACTTTGTGCACTAAAGCATTTTCTATCTCTCTATTAGTCAGAAAGTGACTTTTAGCCGACTGCTAACGAAAGGGTTATGTTTGTTTTGTATATTATATTGATTTTGTCTGTCCGTAATTCGGTCTATAGTTCATACATAAAGCAATATGCAATATATGAATGCAGTGTAACTAAATTGCAGTTAATTTCACACCAAGGTATTGCTGGAGTAAAATAGATGATCTCATGCAGTCTTAGAGGCTAGCATAATGATGTTCTAATAACATCGCCCGACGCTATATTAAAACTCATAAAAGGCTTCGTCCTGACTGACTCACAGACGATTAGCGTATCTAGAATGAAAGGAATTTTGGTAATTGGAAACGCAAACGAAGTTGCGGGCATCAGCTAGTTTATACTAAATGCCTCGTGATATCTAATTACGTATTTAGAAAATAAAAATTGGAAATTATATTTACATAGAGAGTTAATTTCAAGGATATATTTTGAAGATTTTTTATAATTTTTATAAATAACAAAAACACTAATAATTGTAAAGGCGAATTTTTGTGAGGTTGCATATACATGTATGTTTGTTACCAATAACGCCAAAACTACAAATATATTTTTTTATTCGTAGGATAGGATAGGAATCAATAGTTCTGTCTGTCCCCTTATTACTGAAGGGGGACGGAAATAACTTTTTCAAATAAGTAATGATAGGACTTTTTTCCCTTCTGTCCCCCTATGGGGGCAGAGCTGAGGGACAGATGGGAATAATTTATTAATTTGCTTTACTTTGTTACTACATTGTGTATCTAAAAACTGATCCTTAGCCCGTTGGTTATAAATTACAAGTTATAAATTACTTTTTGCTACTTTTCAAAATTGTAATCATCGCAGAGCCAAATTATCGTGAGAAGGTTTTTCAATAACCTAATGTTAATTTTATTTGATGAAAATTATTATCCCATCAAAAACATACAATTGTATAGTTTTCAACCAACTACAAAAAAAGGGGGTTCTCAATTCGGTAGGTTTTTTTTAAATATTTGTTAGGTCAGAACTTTGTTGTTTATAAACCGATTTGAAAAAAATCTTTGTTGTTTTTGTTTGAGAGGTTACACTTTACTTAACTTAATTAATCGGTTCAGTAGTTTAGATTTTATATCACATAACTGAAAAAAAAGTCGTTGAAGTGAACAAAATTGCGTATTTTGCTTCCCTGTGACTTTTCAGTGGTGCCTACGGTCACTAGAACGGTCGGATTGAAGTCGGTTGTTGTATATTTTTGTAAAAACATTGATTATATAAAAGTTCAAATCCAAAAAAAAAATTGGACTATAAAGCTATGTATGAGCTTAACTGAGTATTATTATGATGCACACATTGAAGTTATCCTCCGTTTTATTAGTCGGTTAAAGATTGCAAATTCTAAATTAGTCAAATCATACTATCTGCCAATAAAAAACATACCTTATGAATAACAACTGAAGGTTGAAATTGATTGGAGAATGCACGCGAGCGTTCCGCTTGTGCCCCCCGCCAAGGATATTCAAGCCATGGGAGAATTGATTTCCGACCATTGTTGATCATTTCTATACTTTTATTTTATCTCTTGCTGCTAATCGATTAAAAAATATCGCATAAATTTCTAATATTAGTAGGATACGTTTTCGTATTTTTGATTTCCGACCATTGATGATAATTTCTGTACTTTTATTTTATCGCTAGCTACTATTCAAGTAAAAAAATCGCATAAATTTCTAATTTTAGTAGGATACGTTTTCGTATTTTTGATTTCCGACCATTGATGATAATTTCTGTACTTTTATTTTATCGCTAGCTACTATTCAAGTAAAAAAATCGCATAAATTTCTAATATTAGTAGGATACGTTTTTGTATTTTTGATTTCCGACCATTGATGATAATTTCTGCACTTTTATTTTATCGCTAGCTACTATTCAAGTAAAAAAATCGCATAAATTTCTAATATTAGTAGGATACGTTTTTGTATTTTTGATTTCCGACCATTGATGATCATTTCTATACTTTTATTTTATCGCTAGCTACTATTCAAGTAAAAAAATCGCATAAATTTCTAATATTAGTAGGATACGTTTTTGTATTTTTGATTTCCGACCATTGATGATCATTTCTATACTTTTATTTTATCGCTAGCTACTATTCAAATAAAAAAATCGCATAAATTTCTAATTTTAGTTGGATACCTTTCTGTACTTTTGATTTCCGACCATTGATGATCATTTCTGTACTTTTATTTTATCTCTTGCTGCTATTCAACTAAAAAAAAATCACATAAATTTCTAAATTAGTAGGACAGATTCGTGTACTTTTTTTTAATCGCATAAATTTCTAATTTTAGTAGGATACATTTCTGTACTTTCTTTTCTTTTATCTGTAGCTGCCATTCACCTTAAAAAAATCGAATAAATTTCAAATATAAGTAGAATAGAAGTCGATTTATAGTTCAAGGTAAGAACTCCTTTCCAAACACCCTTTAACCACCTGCACCTCAATAGCACCAATAGAGTCGTAGATTTTACAGCATGTTACAATGTTGACACTTCGCCTTGGTGGCTCGGTAAATACGTATTGTAACATTGTTATTTGGCTGTAATGTGGCTTGCACCTAATATGCGGTCAGGTTGGCCAATCTTAGGCAGATGTACTGGCTTCTGCCATACAAGTATTAAAGTAAAGAATCATAGTAGTAGAGTCAGATGCACAGACATGTATACACTCCCACACTATAACATTTATATTACCTACTCTTAATTTTGCAAAGAAAAGTTCACACAAGCATTTTCAAATTAAGACTAATCCTCAAAAAATTCGGAATTGAGGATTCCCCTTAATGTAGTCATCTTACTTGTCAGAAGAAGAATGTCTTTGCAAAATTAAGAGTATAATATAAATGTGAAAGTTTGGGAGTGTATGCAGTCTGTGCAGCTGACTGTTCATTGAAAATTTCGAATTTTCAACTGACTTCAATAAAAGAGGAGGTGCTCAATTCAGTTAATTTTTTTTTAATGAATGTTACCTTAGAACTCGGTTGCTTATAAACGGATTTGAAAAAAATATTTGTTCGTTTGAGAGGTTATAAGTACCTTACCTTAACTTAACTTAACCTTCAGATTGGTTCCAAAGAAATCAAAAACCGGTTCGTAGTTTAGTTTATAAAACAAAATAGCTGAAATAAACGTCGTTGAAGTGAACAAAATTGCGTATTTTGCTTCCCTGTAACTTTTCAGTGGTCATTACAACAGTTCGATTGAAGTCGATTGTTTGTGTAAAACATCTTGATTATTAATTTTTAATTTCGTATTTAAATGAACCAAACAGATCCAGGTCAGAAGGCACGTGAGGTTATAGTTCGGGCCGTTCAAAGTTCAAAGTTAATTTATTGCATGAAATATATGTTTTTACAGATCTTAAATATTTACATTGGTATCAATATATTCTGCCGTCTCGGGCGTGCAATGTTGTTTTTTCAAACAAAAAGTATACCTATTATTTAAGTACAACAACACTTTATACCATTAATCTTAAAAGACAAATCGAAAAAATACAAAATTAATTAAAAATTAATAATATATACCTATCTTGAGTTTAAATTAAAATTATAGTGTATTTATGAAGTTTTTGTCAATTTGAAATTAATTTAACTTGTAGTAACATTTGTGTGTAACCGTCTAGTGTTATCTGTTCCCTTCAAAATAACACACTGTACCCACGAATAATTTTGATGTCATCACATCTCATCACACGTGTGGTGAGGTGAGGCCCTCGGGTCAATGGGTCTTGTAACTCTAGACCCTGCCTCGGCCTGAGGTTTGGACTGTCACATCCATTACTCCAGGAGGACGTGGTGGCCGAGTGGATGAGGCCCTTGCCTTGCGATCTGATGGTCGCAGGTATGAATCCCGATGGCAGTCATGCGTAAATGAGTTTTTTCTAATAACTATGGGGTTTTCCAGTCGAAAAAATATATGTACCTACGCATCCCACGTTCTTACAACAGTGAAGGAGGGTTTGGCGGGAACGTGAAAAATGGCACATTGGCGGCATTCAATTAATTGACAAAACTTGTATAACTTTGAGTGTTTATGTGTAAAAACGGTGGTATTTTATCCAATAAGTGCTCGTGAACGTGACTTTTCGTGTTGCCTCCAAAACTCCATAGAAGCCTCTAGTAAAGTTGCAACCGCCACTACTTTACAGGGGCATGACTTGACTTATCGACTCTGACTTAAGACAAAATAATCTCTCCATTTACTTGACACTGGCTATATACCTTTGATGTGAAGCCAAAACCAAAGAACTTAGGTTCTTCAAAAAAAAAAAAAAAAAACAGTGAAGGAAAATATCGCGAGGAAACGGGTATGTCAGAGGACAGAAAATAAATGTTCTATGGCATGTGACATCCACCAATCCGCATTGGGTCCGCGTAGTGGATTAAGACCTAAAAAGTAAAGTGCTATTTTGGTAGTAATTCCTAGCATTGATAAGGAGTGATATTTTCAAAAACAAAAATGGTTTCCAAAATTAGCTAATCAGAATAGCCATTCTGTAAGGTCAGTTACAACGAAGCTCGAACACAGTCAAAACTAGTTGAGGTTTTATCGAAAGTGAAGACACTAACATAATCTGTTTATTCTTCGAATCTCAGCCATTGACACTTATGACGAAGATTTCGTCACAAGGTTATTCGAAATCATCAAGTTTGTCTAAACAATTATCGTGTACTTACAAACGTGGGTTTACTGTATAAGACAATAATCATAGCCTAATCTCAAATGGAAAAAAATCGAGCCTTATCAGACGTACTGAGTTCTCAGCCGAGACAGTAAAATGTTACTCGGTCGAGACAGTGAAAGCTTACATCACTCGCTCAGCCGAGCACTCAGCGCTAAGTTTATATGGCCGAGTACTCTGTACGTGTGATCTAGGCTTTAGGGTGAAAATAGACGATCAAATTATATAGCGCAATATGACGAATTGTGCCATATTATTGACCGTATAGGGTTTATATTGAATCTTTCTTTCTTTCAAATCTTATTGTACAATAATAGTAGATTATGCACTAAGGGGATAAAGCAGTGTCTTATGTCGCGGGTGGCATATTGAACCCTGAGATAACGAGGGACTCAGTTAGAGTTAGAGTTCGAGTCCTGAGTGACGCGAGGGGTTCAAGCTACCCAAGACGAAGACAGGCTTTATCCCAGAGGAGCATACTCTACTTTTCACACCTTCTGCGAGACAATAAAATCCAGGGCTCCGAACTCAGCAGCCAACACCGTCTTTTGTTTCACAATCTTTGCAGTCGCGCATTTTTTCTTTTTTTATGAGTGGCCTGTTCGATTTTAGAACAAACCTTTTTACAATGCCATATGGGCGTTCTTTTACTTAAAGTTTTCCACGAGTTTCCTCATGAATTTGACGTTCCAAATTAAAATCACATTACTACCCTTGGGAGTTTTATACAACATTACCTCCCTTGGTAGGTAATGCTTTGCTTTACCTTGATGATAGCATGATATGTAATTGGATATTGTCGAGCAGGTGGTGTGAAAAATATATTGTGCAATGTTATTTTAGGTCTAGGGAACGCCTTACACAGTAGTCGTATATGATTTGTAACATCTGACATCTCATACAAATTTGGAAGGATTCCATTTTCTTAATTTTTTTTAAGGATTGTACCATCGTTGATTGAACCATCTCACGGCTAACTTCTTGTTACACACGTCCGTTGCATTTCACGAAATCACTGCTACAAATTGACAGAAAGGGAGAGGAAAGATGTTACACGTTAAATTATTGTTATCAATTTTATTTTATTTTATATTCCACTTTCCTTAGATTTTAATTAATCTTTTTTAATCTAATGTTATTTAGTACCTAATGTAATTTTCTCTTTAATTAATGTAATTGGCTGTTGCCGTCTAAAATAAAATCAATAAATACAAATACAAAAATACACATCCAAATCATAAAGATGTTTTCCTTCACCGTTTAGGAGGTACTCTTGTTACAACACCGATAGAAGCTGCTCACCTTATAGATAATTCCTACCGACCCTCTAGTGGTCTTCATAAGTAAATAATTCTCTTAAAACTCTGTGGATAACGTAGTGGGCTGAAATATAATTAATATGCTTAAGATGTTATAACTGTTAAGTAATATGTATATTGCAGCTGTTTGTTGTCCCAATAAATAAAAATTAAAATTAAAGGTTACATTAACCCTGCTAAAATAGAAACTGTAAAAGTTGAGCATAAATGCTCAATCGCTCTTGAACTACTGATCCGCTTGAGCTGCAATTCGATATGCGCGGTATGTGTTAGTATACTAAATTAACATTATTTTGAATATACACTTTTTCTATCACTAGTAGGCTAGTAAGTAAATTAATATTAGATTGTGAAAGTATGTCATATTTGAGTTAAGAATTTTTCTAAATTAATGTTCGTAGCTAAAACCTCGGTCTGTCTGCTTCTTACCTATAGATATTGTAGTGCCCTACACGTTTACCATGTGGAGACAATAAATATAGATTATTGAGTATATAAATTATTTTTAGGGGAAAAACCTAAAATACGAGGCCGAATATTGTTATGCTACTCTATACCTTTATTGTTCTTACTCTACCATTACATAATATCCATCCATTGCTCCGTGTAGCTTCACTACGGCACAGTTACTCGATGGAGCGTTTAGTCACGTCACTAATTGTTTTTTAGAGGTTATGTGACTGCAAATGAGTTGAGAACAATTATTTTTGCGTTGGACATAATAAGTCCTTTTCAAACAGCATTTTAAAGTTATATTTTGTAACTGAGTTGGTTCAATTACGAGTATATTTTTGATGTGATACCAACCTCAAAAATAGAGAAAATGAAATCCTTCCAAATTTAAATGAGATGTCAGATGGTACACATCTGACGTAAAATGTTTCTCGGCCGAGACAGTAATGTTAGTAAGTAGCTTACATCACTCGCTGAGCCGAGCACTCGGCGCTATATTTATACGTACCGAGTTAGATATTTATAAGCACTGTCTCGGCCGAGTACTCGGTACGTGTGATCAAGGCATTATTCGATGTAATTCGAATAAAAACTACAAAGGTTGATTATAATTCAATAAGTCAATAAAATAATATACGTAATAAAATAACGCCTGACAAAATGGCGTCACAAAACAATAAAGGCACCAACATGGCACCAATACTATTCCCGCGCAAACAAACCATATTGTTTATCCCATGGCAAATACCATAAGTCTCATATTCACAGACCAATAACCTGTGCCGTGTAAACAAAACGGTTGCCTAGCAACCGGGAACGAGACAGCAATACCCCCAGCGAACGTGAGAGAGCGAGACAGCGGTAAGGGTTTGTTGAACGATAAAGCCTGCACGTTCACGGTGGATTTCAAGTGTTTTATTAGACTGTTATTGCTTCCTTATGAATTGTATTTACTTCCTGGTGATATAATAAGTGCTAAAATCAATGAAACCGGCAAAAATATATATATGCCAAAAAAATATTTATTTTTAAAAATGCACTGTTGAATCAGTTTCCACGAAAAGAGAAAATGGCATTTCGTTCGAAACTTACCAAGCTGAAAGTTAAAAATAATTATAACCCGACTGCGATATAATTATACATTTATTGTCAATTCATTATTCAAAATTAAATTTAATTTTTTTTTAATATATTTTTGTAATCTCCTATCTAAAGGTTTGGAAAACAAAAAATGATTAACGATTTACTATTTAGCGCCAAAAATTCGCCATTTTATTGTATATGTATAAAAACAGAACACTCGGGTTATTGAGACGAATCTAACGATATCTTAACTGTCAAAATCCATCCAGCCGTTTGGAAGATACGAGGTAACAAAGAAATTTACATACATATGTATGTACAAGATACGCGCGCAAAACATAACCCTTCTTTGGCAGTCGGGTAAAAAGTTCTGGCATAATGCACCGTTGAATCAGTTGCCACGAAAAGAGACAATGGCATTTCGTTCGAAAATTAAAAAGGGCGCGCGCCCACCCACGGTCCTGATTCTCACTTCCGAACGCACCTTTTCGCAGAGTCATTTCAAAAACAAACTTGCCTTTGCGAAATGGTCAAAATCAAATAAAAAAAAATTCTTCGGCACCTTTGTTGATAGCCCGGTATGGAAGAGGCAGATAATACTTTTTTGGCCCAAGGAGTTTGGTTACGAAAAGTTGTTAAAAATGTTGTGCAAGGTTCAAAATAAGTTATACTGTTCGAAATTCTTTTTCAACCGACTTAAAAAAGGAGGAGAATCAATTCAGTTTTTGTTTTTTTTATATGTTTGTTACCTCAGAACTTTGTTATTTATAAACCGATTTGAAAAAATATACTTTCAGATTGGTCCCATACAAATTTCATCAAAATCGATTCAATAGTTTAGTTGTTATATCCAAATATCTGAAAAAAATATGCGTATTTGCTTTCCTGTGACTTTTCAGTGGTGTTTACGGTCACTAAAACAGTCCAATTGAAGTCGGTTGTGTAATTGTGTATGTTTTTGTAAAACCTTGATTATAATTATTCTGCAATAGAGTATCAATTTGATCGTAGGAAATTAAGGTTTTGTGTCCCAAAACAAACAGAACTTGACTTAAGTACTTACCTAAAAATAATATTAGTCGCAAGACCTGATATTACCAAAAATATAGAGCTGGTGCTCTACATTTTACATTTATGGCTATTGAACACTGCAAAATTGGACAGAAGCGTGCGAAATGCCCTACCACAAAACAAAAAAAAGAATCAATATACTTTTAGTTACATCAGTACGGCTAGCACAAAATTTAGCATACATTGTACCGTACCACACAGTGATGCGATTCGCATAAAAAAAACTAATTGTTACTAAAATGTCGATAGTTCTATGACACTCCACAAACTCAAAAATTAAGTATAAAAATTCAATTGAATTTGATATACATGTTTTTTGTATGCATGCTTTTCTTTTGGGATTTGTGTGCATTCATTTAATTTTCATTTAATTTTTTCTCAAACAATTTTTACATTGTGTCGGAAATATAAAAAAAATAGGAAAGCGGGAAAAAAAATTCATAAATTGTACACTCTTGCAAAGATTCGATAAATAAATAGTCTCAATAAGATAATTATATCACACACATTTCATAAGTCTCATATGGGCTTACTTATCCACGCTATTACAGAGTGGTTATATTTCTCTGTACAAACTGGAGCTGAAAACCTGTGTTGCCACACCGGCGGCGTCGACGTTCCTAGGTCATTTAAATGTATTAGAATCACAATGAAATGTGTGTATTTACTTGGTAATACGTCGCATTATCGCTGAGGTTGCGGGGTTACGTTACGAAACACAGCAGACTCGAGAATGACTACTACTTTTTGTGCGGTACGGTG
The DNA here is from genome assembly GCA_932526365.1 of Lobophora halterata. Taxonomy (NCBI): domain Eukaryota; kingdom Metazoa; phylum Arthropoda; class Insecta; order Lepidoptera; family Geometridae; genus Lobophora; species Lobophora halterata. Next base: position 6,713,662 of record OW052027.1, on the reverse strand, counting down.
AAAGGATTTTGCACTGAAAATGTGAATAACGGTGTTCCTATAGAACACCAGAGAGACCGATAGTCAGGACCAAAAAATTTCAGACACCCTGTCAATAAATATGAAATATCTCCATTTTCAAATAATGTTTGTTACTTTTTACGATGTAGTTTTATTAACAATGAAAAAGCCTAGGTAGTAGTTTTAAAATAGTATATTTATCTAGCCCTATTTCTTCTCTTTTTCGAAAATTACTCGTAGCATCGAACCAAAATTTACTAGAAGTGGTTCCCAATGTTCGCTTGATGAAAGAATGGCTTCTTTTTTTGGCGCATTTTCAATGTACTACATTGTAATTCTATACTTTATCACTTTTAAAAACTGTCTTAGAATATTTATTATCTGACATATTTATTACAGTTGGCGAACGACACTATGCCGACTTGCACCAAACTTTCAAAGTTCCTAAGTAATAACTAGTAAAGTTACTCAAAGTCTATGTTATAACTAGGCAGTAAACGCCTCTCTGTCAAAGGTTAACTAAGAAGCCTACACAAAGCTCTTAAGGCTTCTACAGGTGTCTTCACAAGAGGTCGACAAAACTAACTGTTTTAAACCAACAATAGTTCCCAGACAATGACAAATTATGTGAAAAAAAAAAACATAATTACCTAACCTCATTATTTTTGGTAACCCTAAAAACTACGCTTCAAGTAGTCTCGACCTCTTTGCTCCGCAAATACAGACCTGATAAATTATGAAAAAAAATGTAACACTTGACAGGTGTTAGGCGCGAAGCCCGCATTCTCATTTCAAATATTATCTTGAATGGCGTCTGATTCTAGTCACGTTCTTCGAGTTAACACAACCACATACAGTAGAGCTACACGAGTTGACAAAGCTGTGGATGTTTCTAAACAATAAGTACAAGGCATGAGAGTATATCGAGTAACTTGTTATTTATCATGGTATGAAATAAAACTGATCACACATAACACTTGTTACTTTCCGAGACAAATTCTGTTACAAAATCACCGGTGAAATCCGCCCGGCGCGCCTGACAGGCGATTTTGTACGCTGCGATGTCATGATACTTGTCACCATTCACAATTTCATTCATATCGTAAATAACAATAACAGTCAGTAGTGTGCTGACTGTGAGCGGGAGTGGATTGCGTGACGTCGCGTCATGCGTGAATTATTTTAGCAAAATGTGACATTATCACATAAGGCCACTAATGAAAAATCACTACTTTTTCGTAGACTTTCGCCATTATCACACATAGTTATTCAATTGTAACGGGTATTTATCGCGCTCACCTCATATGTTTTTGTATCCCGACGTTTCGACTGTATTGCAACAGCCGTGGTCACGGGTTGACAGTCAACACAGTGAGCGCGATAAATACTCATTACAATCGAATACCAAAAATCACTGTGACAAAATGAAATCATATCACCATGTGACAATGAAATTCAAATAGCAATCATTTCCATACTTAACAAGTACAGTTCGTGGTTCAGGGTATGCTGGTGTGGCACGCGGCTAGAATGGTAGCAGATGCTTTGAAACTAGTCAAATTAGTTTAAGATACGGGAACTGAGCAACTGTTGACGAATAAAGATCGTATCGCCTAACTTTCGTGACGTAACCTCGTTAACCTGGGCGAAAGCTGGTGACGATTTCATAAATTTCAGTGATGTGAATATAAATAGGGCTGAAGATGAACTTAACAAGGTGTTATTCGATTTTTGATTTTTTTGGGTTAACATGACAGCTTTAGACAAAAAGAATTACGTATAAAGCTGTCAGCTACAACTTCGTTTGGCAATTTTTATAATTAAAATTAGTGAAATTTGACTTGCACTTTCACCTCAAGACGAACAATTTTTCCAATTTTCAAGTTTGTAGTTGATATTGATATTTCAAGATTTAGATTTAAGAGACAAAAAATTGGTTGTCTTTAAAGTTTGTTTACGGACGATAGTTTAACGTGACTACCAGCGTTACCAATGACGTCAACATTTTCGTCCGGCGTTCATCGATTTATTAGACGTAGTCACGTCAAAATGACATAACTTAGTAAAACTTCCTGTCACCAATATCTAAAAAAATCCACATAGAACGGTAATCACTCAAAAGACATTACCGTTCTTTGTAGTCTTCTTCTTATCGTGTCACTAGTTCCTTCGAACCAGTGTGGTGAAAGGATTTCAAGTGCACCTCGAAGAGGCTCCTTTCGTGCACTCGACACATGTTTTCGAACTTTAGGTTCTATTACATGCCGGTTTCCTCACGATGTTTTTCTTCACCGTTGCGAGAACGTGGGATGCATACATAGATTTTTTCGACCGAAAAAACCCATTTACACATGACTGCCACCGGGATTCGAACCCGCGACCATCAGATCGCAAGGTAAGGGCGTTATCCACTCGGCCACCACGTTTTCATCACTCACCACGAACTCGTCTTTGTAGTCGGGTAAAGACTCAACTGTAGCAATACAGCGTACCTCTCGGCATATCCGAGCCGAGTCAACACAGCCCAACTGAGTCAATAGAACAGTCTGCAAGTGGTTGCTGAGCGTCGACTCAAACCTTGATATGGTTTTATGTGGTGTTTGATCGTGGTTTTACAACTTTGGTATACTTTTCTTAATTATGATAAGCAGCATGTACTGGAGAGGTGGGCAAGACTAAGAAGATAGACGGCGGCGTAGGTGTCGGCAGAGAAAGCATTAAGAGGGACGATCTAGATTCTAGAATCTATGGAATAATATTAGGTAGAAACAATTTTGAAAAGGAGGCCAAGAGGAGGATTCAACTGGGCTGGGCAGCATTTGGAAAACTGCGTCGGGTCTTTTCGTCACCCATACCGCAAAGTTTAAAAACGAAAGTTTTTAACCAGTGCGTCCTACCCGTCATGACATACGGAGCTGAGACGTGGACACTCACGGTACGGCTAGTCCACCAGTTTAAAGTCGCTCAGCGAGCTATGGAACGGGCTATGCTCGGCGTCTCTCTGAAGGATATGATCCGTAATGAGGTTATCCGACAGAGGACCAAGGTTACCGACATAGCTCAGAGAATTAGCAAGCTGAAGTGGCAGTGGGCTGGTCATATCTGCCGAAGAACCGATAACCGCTGGGGTAAACGAGTTCTTGAGTGGAGACCGCGAATCGGCAAACGTAGTGTAGGACGCCCTCCGGCAGGTGGGGTGACGATCTGCGGAAGGTTGCAGGCAGAAGATGGATGCGGCAAGCCGAAGACAGGGCGCGATGGCGCTCATTGGGAGAGGCCTATGTCCAGCAGTGGACTGCGATAGGCTGATGATGATGATGATGATGATGGAATAATATAATGATAAGATAACATTATTGTATGTCCGAGAAGGACACAAAACTATTGATTCACTAAATTACAATTTAAGACCAGCTATAAAAAACTATGTTGTAATAATAGTAGATTATGCACTAAGGGGATAAAGCAGTGTCTTATGTCGCGGGCGGCATATTGAACCCTGAGGCTAACGAGGGGCTTCGCTCAGGAGTTATGTAGAGTCCTGAGTGACGCGAGGGGTTTAAGCTACCCAAGACGAAGACAGGCTTTATCCCAGAGGAGCATACTCTACTTTTCACACCTTCTGCGAGGCAATAAAAAGCCAGGGCTCCAGCAGCGAACATGCACCGTCTTTTATTACACAATCTTTGCAGTCGCGCCTTTTTTCTTTTTTTTATGAGTGGCCAGTTCGATTTTCGGACAAACCTTTTTACAGTGTCATATGGGCGTTCTTTTACTCAGAGTTTTCCACGAGTTTCCACACGAATTTGACGTTCCAAATTCAAATCACATTACAACCCTTGGGAGTTTCATACAACATTACCTCCCTTGGTAGGTAATGCTTTGCTTTACCTTGATGATAGCATGATATGTAATTGGACATTGTCGAGCAGATGGTGTGAAAAGAGATTTGTATTTGTTCTTGTATATGGACGCATAAAAGGATAAATGGATATGCGTTTGTCATAGAATATGGTTAACGATATTCCTAAAGAACACATTTTATTGTCCTGTTTTACGACTCCACCTGGACCCAGTTGGTTTGAAGAAGGCAATCTCATGCCTACTTGCACCAAACTATCAAATCTCCTAAGCAATTACTTAACTCGCAACTGGCAAGCAAGAAAATAAATTGCTTAGGAGATTTGAAAGTAGGCATTAGTTTTATAGATTTTTGGCTCGATGGCGTTGTGTGAAATATCTAAATTTAAATATATTATGCTGATGTGAGCCACTTTATTATTTTAACGACTCGGGAACAAAGAAAATTATTTAAATAACTGTACTTACCTGAAAACGAATTCAAATTCTGACAAGTTATCGACTTAAAAAACCATCAAAATAACAAATTACCCTCATAAATACGAAAAAAAAACGCAATAAGAAATTCAAAATTCACAAGAAATGTTGGTCAATGAATTGAAATACCGTGTTTGAAATTGTATTTTTTTTTTTTGATATTGTATTAATATGTATTTTCGATTTGTTTAGCATTTCTGGTAGGTAACGCCTGACAAGTTTTTTTGCCGTATCTGTGTTCAGTAACGGCAACAAACTATGCGTATTTTTTTCTGGTGATTAAAAATTGACCGGTTGTAATATTAAATAGTATATGGAAAAACTGATTTAATAAATTTCCGTATATGAGGTATTAGATTCGATTCGGGAATATAATGTCATAGAATTCGGATTCGGAAGTCGGATTTTCAGGTTTTACAAACTTGAAGCTGGTTGATGCGGTAGCTTTTATGCATCTTGCTTTATATCGTAAAGAATTTCCGTTGGATATAAACACTATAGTGATGAGTGTGAGAACCGTGATGACATTCAACACTTGATCGGTGCGGGTGTGTGCGGTCAGCAGTTTTGGCTCCAAAGCTCGCCGACCGCTTCCGAGAAACTTATATAGCTTTAGATTTTATTTATTCTGTATGTTGAAATTGTGGTGGTACTACAATGTAGATGTGTAATTTTATGGACATACTTGTACGCAAAACAAGCTTAAATTTAGTAAAAGAAACTGAAAACCCGACTGCCGATATTGGATTTTGGAGACTTTCCTTTGGAGAAAATCCGTTCAGCCGTTTAGCCTGCAGGGCGGCGCACAGAGTCAGACAAACATACATAAATACCAATAAATAGGAGGATATAATGTACCTATATTTTTTTTCATTTCCTGATGAATCCCGTATTTTTGTCTTGTATGTGGGTAGGCTAGGTGGTATTTACAATTATTTGTTTTATGTAAGTACTTATAGAATAAATCAATCATGGCTGTCGTGTTGAGTTTCATTGATAGGGCTCCTCTATAAAATACCTTTACATGGCGCAGCCGGTAGGATATAGAAATATAGAATACTATCATCTGTCATCATTCGAGATACCACATCCGCGATATAAATTAAAATTTGGAGAAAACCGCATTTAATATCAATGAAAAAGGTTTCTTCAGATACTTGGAACAAGATACAATATCGCGAAACACTTGAATCGTATCTATTTAATGGATTTCTGAGTAAATACTAAATATTTATCTGATACGGTACGACCCATATTCAACACTTAAAAGTTGCGCTACTTTTCAATAGATTCGATTAATCGCGCGACGGTCAAGTCTCATTAATGCCTACTTGCACCAAACTGTCAAAGTTCCTAAGCAATTACTTTTCTTGCTTTCCAGTTCTTAACGGTTCAAATCAGACCGCTAAGAACTGCCAAGCGAGTAAAGTAATTGATTAGGAACTTTGATGGTTTGGTGCAAAAAGGCATGAGACTTTTCTTACTTTTTTTTAAACATGTTTCAAATGGCAAATAAGAAAAAGAATAATGCTTGTCAATATTTTTGTGAATGCGAAATAACAAATTACCTAACACCTTTACTTTATAATTTAAACTTTAAACAAGCATTATTCACATTATTATAAAAATAAGCATTACTCAATTTAATAAGGGTTTATGATTATCTGAAATATTTTGTAATATTTTTTTTTTATAATAATGCTAGGTATAGTATAGAGCCGTTACGCACAAGTAGCGCAGTTCTTATAATTTGGTATATATTAATTAACACCAAAAAATAAATTAAATGTGGGACACGTTTACAAAGGAACACGTTCCTCGGGACAATATTCCAGTCAGTCAGTCAGTCAAGTCACACACAGGTCATCAGATAGTCATCAAAACTCGATTGCCTAGACCATAACAGTGGCACGCAGAAGTAACAGTGCAGAACAGCATATAATATCCTTTTTAAAGTAAGTATTAGGCTAAGTTTCTTTCACGTATTTTAATTCCATTTATCACCATATATACTATGCTATCTATGTTAATGTATGTACAGTTGTACATACAGATACAGACATCCGGCGTCGCTCGGCTGTGACGGTGGCTTAAGTTTCTTTATCATTGACAAATTAACATTACCTCTATGTTAATAAGTGTTTTTTCACAAGTTTTGAGTTAAATATGAATATGCTTGTGAATGAAAGTCCTGTGTAGCTCTGTTCTGGCTATGGGCGGGCATGATGTATTTTATCATCAGGAGAGCGTCGAGCTAGTATCGGCACTTATTGAAACACTTATAATAAAATATACTTTAATAGAGTTACTCAAATTCTTGTTCCATCAGATCACGAAAAAAGTAAAATATTGCATTGAAGCAATTTCTATTTATTTCAACTATGTATAATTTTTTTTAAACAGAAATTTTGACAAGCATTTTTATGATAAGTATAGGATACCTACTTACCTATTTCTAAAAAAAAAAGAAGAACCATTGTTTTAATTTTTAAATTAATTATTGCGTATATTTATTGAAAGAAACAATACCTGACAATATTATTTGATAAAGATTACGAGAATATTGTAATTATTTATGGTTAGTAATAATTTCATTGATCATTTGTCTATGAAACTCCACAAACGCTCTACAACTGACATAAAAATATAAAATAATACAAAAACTAAAGAGTTCACAGTGTACCTACTTACCAACTACCACAGAAGTATTAACCTATAGAAACACAATGTAGTACATTGAAAATATGTCCAGTAAAAGGGAGCCACTTTGGCTAACTTCTAGTACATTTTGGCCCGATGCAAATGTTCGAAAAAGAGAATTAACAGGACTAGATAAATATAATATGTTAAAACTACTAGGCTTTTTCATTGTTAATAAAACTACATCGTAAAAAGTAACAAACATTATTTGAAAATTGAGATATTTCATTTTTATTTACAAGGTGCCTGAATTTTTTTGGTCCTGTCTTAAGATTCCCTTTTGGTTTGATACTGTCCATCTTGTTCTATAGGAAACATCGTTATTCATTTATGCCTACTACCTATTTCTAGACTACCTATCTATCAAAATAAGGGCAATCGTGCCAGTCAAACAATAAAATCATATCATTAAAATACTCCATGTTCCAACATTTTACGACAATGAGAAAAGCGTGTAATAATTATCACACAAATAATCTGTTAACGCCCTACGATGTAAAGATAAAAAAAATAACCGATAAGCGGTAACGGTAATGCTTCCCGCCATTTTCGCTGTAACGTTTGTATTATCTATGTAAAAGCTCTATGGTCTATTTACTTTTTAAAATTGCGTTCGAATTGGTGAAGCGTGAGTTGTAAATAGTTAATTAGTCAATAAAATTCGAGGTCCCATTGTCTGTGCGATAAATAAGTCATGAAGAATCGTTAATTTTCAAAATGAATATGTATCAAATAGTTGCTATGTGGTGGCGCATTTTGAAATACAACTTGTTAAAAAAATCGTGATAATTTTTACTTTGAAGAGCCTTATTTTTTTTTCTTTAAAAATGTGTCATAAGGGTCGATGACACAGGACTAGTTTACAAGCCAGCGAGTTTAAAACCTAGCGAGTGAGCGAGGTAGCGGCCCCGAAGGATATTCAACTAGCAAATTGTAAAAAAGCCGATGACAGGCGGAGAGTTTATAAGGTACTAGAGAACATGCTGGCTTGCTTAAGAGAAACTAAGTCCGCGTCCAGTATTCCCGATCAAATTACGATACGGTACGATAGGATTCGCAGTACAAATACGGTATACTTTTTCGGGAAACCGGTTTTTTTAAAATATTTATTGTATAATAATTAGTAGATAACGATAAAAAAAACATCTAAAAAGCCACGAATGGTTTGTACTAGATGTAAGCTGGTTCTCCTAATACATACAGGTTAAGGTTTAACTTAAAAATTACTTTAAAGTTGATATTACATGTGGACACGGGCCTGAATCATCAATCATAAAAACACAATAATCACCAATATTATTAGATTACTTTATAGACACCTATTTTTTCGTAAGTATTGTAATAAAGTTGTGCAAAAATGCAAAGAGATAGAGTCGCAAGTCAGTGTCACTAAGTCACAGATTAAGTATCATACCGTGGTTATTGTACCTTTGGGCTCAGTAGCAAATAAATGACATTGACCAGGCTCATTACAACAGTAATCTATCATAGGTACCTATAAAATTACATATAGCTTCGACACGCGAGTCATGCCATTGTCTGAGAAAAAGAGAAAAAAAAAGAAAAATCTTTAATTGTCTATGCGAAGGAAAAACTATGAATAGATACATGATTCGCGAGAATAGTGAAAAAAACTTGGGATTTTTTTTAACAAACGTTTGATTACTAACTCTATTGATGATAACATGGTAAATTATGATGTTGTGTGGTGAAATATGGAGCTCGATTGATTGCTTAGATTCTAAGCAATCGAGTCCAGATCTACCTAAGCCTTAGAAAGATCTAGACTCGATTACTCCCAAGATTATATTGTCTGTGAATGCTATAGAATGCATACATTTTGAACATATCACTATTAGTACAAACAACGTACCTAGAAACATATTTATTTATTTATTTTACACTTTAATGCCGACTTGCACCAAACTGCCAAAGTTCATAAGCAATTACTTTACTCGCTTTGCAGTTCTTAACAGTCTAGATTCAGAAGGTTAAGATGTGTCAAGCGAGTAAAGTAATTGCTTAGGAACTTTGACAGTTTGGTGCAAGAAGGCATAACACTTACATAATGTTGGACTTATTTCTGTAAAAGTATTTTCTACCAGTCAACATGCGCGTGCAAAATATATCGGCGTGTCATTTTATACATAACAAAAAACAAAGACTATAATTTTTAAAAGTCTCAAAAATTCTTTAGAAAAATCTTGAAGTCATGCAAACGACAAGTCCTAAAAGTAATCTGCAAACTTCACGTTTGTCCAAATTCATCAACAGTAAGATCTAGATGACCAAAAAGATGTGTACTCGGATAAGTCACGAGATACTAACAGCTACTGGACCAGAAGTTGTTCTCGTCTCAAATGACTTTCCCAGAACTGTTCAAGTGCTCACGGAGTTTATTTTTGAAGACACAATGACACAAGGTCAAAAAATCGGTAGTTGGGAAAAAGACAATGTTAGGAAGATAAATATTTGAATGGCATTGTATGTTTTTGACTGTTAAAAGCGTGGAGTCTAGAGTTTTATATGTCACGGCAACAGAAAAAAAAAAAAAAAAAAATAACTAGAGGATTTTACAGAAAAATAAATCGGTTGTCTGTAAAGTTGGTTTACGGGCGATAGTTTAACATGACTACGAGCGTAACGGGACAATGAGCGTTACCTTACAATAACGTCAACGTTTTCGTGCATGCATCCGGCGTTCATCGATTTATTAGACGTAGTCACGTCAAAAAACTTGTAATGTTAAGTTTATACTCTTAATCTGTGTAAAGAAAGAATGAAAATGTTGAGTTTGTTTATTGAAAAAAATTTACATTATGAGAAAGATTTCCTTGAAGTCACACTCAATAACTTTTTTCCGCAATAAAAAAGATCTAACGTCAAAATAAGATATACTTAACAGAAATAAATAGACAGGTGAGTTTTATAATAAGTAGTTAATTACGATTATTGAAGGACCAACCCTGACATCAATACATCTGGTGGAATAAAATGCATTTGCAGTTGCATAGAAACAGGAAAAAATTGCTAGAACATCATTGAAACCGGATCTCCAAATAGCGTGTGCCATCAAAAACGTCTAGTCTTCGCGTTTATTTAAATTAGGTAATAAAAGTGCAGTTTTGATTGAATTAGTAAGTACTTATAAGGAGTTTTGGCGGGAAAGTGAAAAATGGCGTATTGTCGGCATTAAATTAATTGACAAAACTTGTATAACTTTGAGTGTTTAAGTGTAAAAACGGTGGTTTTTTATCCATTAAGTGCTCGTGAACGTGTATGAGTGTTGGTGAATAGTGTAATGCTGTAAAACGTGACTTTTCGTGTTGCCTCCAAAACTCCATAGAAGCCTCTAGTAAAGTCGCAACCACCACTACTTTACAGGGGCATGACTTGACTTATCGACTCTGACTTATGACAAAATAATCTCTCTAATTACTTGACACTGGCTATATACCTTTGATGTGAAGCCAAAATTGAAGAACTTAGGTTCTTCGAAAGAAAAAAAAAAAAAAAAAAACAAAAAAAAAAAAAGTACTTATAATTTAAAAAATTCTAACAGTGTTGTTGCTATAAGTTCGATATTTTTTCTGCATTACATTTTTGCCGTGACTATGTCTACTGAATCGATGAACGCCGGCTGCATGCACGAAAACGTTGACGTCATTGTCCGGTAACGCTCATTGCCCCGTTACGCTAGTAGTTACTTTAAACTATAAACCAATTTAACAGACAACCAATTTTTTTTTAATCAGGATATTTATTACGTTCGGATAGAACGTTTAGTTCGACAGGGAACTTAAAAACGAGTAATCCCAGCGTTTATCACAAAAAAATAGATATTTCCCACATTTTTTTCAAGTTATGGTCCAGTTAGAAATAGGACGTTTCCAGTAAATATCTTATTCAACAACCCGTAATGTTTTCAATTTATTAACCGGTGGAAATCCTCAGTAATAGAGCAGGTTAGGAGAGCCTCATAGGTATTGCAATTGCATGCTGCAACGCATCGGCGATTCCTCAAGGTTATTCGCAGTTATCATTGCTATGTGCATCACGCTAGACTGTAGTTAACCTATAATGACGTTAACTAGTAGGTATGTAGATATACCTACTGTCTATATACTCTTAAAAACCCAGAGTCGGTATCTGGCAAACATAAAAAGGAAGGGCGTTAGGATGTTGGACATGTACTCATTCAATCATCAATATTTTTAATTTAGCTTGTATATTTTAGTGGTTCTCATGGATATTGTGCGGCATCCACTTAAGTATGAAACATTAGAGAATAGGGCAAAGAGGCTTAATACTAGAAGAAAAGACCTTGAGCTTCCAATGCATATGAGGTTAAATGTGTCAAAGCATGGCTGTCGTTATCAAGCGGTTCTTCTCTATAATGCTCTACCTAATGAGATGAAAACAATTAACAGTCCAAACGTGTTTAAAAATAAACTGAGAAAACTTTGTTGGAGGGGTGCTTCTATACAATTGACGAGTTTATGACAAGATAGGTTTAGTGACATAGGATAGTATGTAGTTAGTAGGTTTGCTGCTGTTAGGTAGTAGTTTAGGTAGTAATTTTGAAATTGTATTTTTTTTTTTCTGTATTTTTATTAAATTTTTATTTTTGCTTTGTGTGTACTATAGAGACATTCATATACGATTGTGAAATTGTGATTGAATAAATAAATGAAATGAAATGAAATGCCTACTTACACCAAACTGTCATAGTCCCTGAGCATTTACTTTACTCGCTTGGTCAGATTCTTGACTGTTACGAACTATCAAGCGAGTAAAGTAAATGCTTAGGGACTTTGACAGTTTGGTGCAAGTAGGCATAAGAGACTTGCACTCATATTCTAAGACGATTTTTTCACTCAAGGAAATACTTACATTTGAAATTTGACAGGTGACAGTCGAACCTTTATTATAGCGGCGGCCATTTTTTTACTTACGTAAGATGAGTTTTGAGTTTGAGAATACGGGTGTTGGTCTTGACTGACTCATACGACGCACAGGCTAAAGTACTGGACGTAGAGACTTTAAATTTTAATGGTATTTTCATCAAAAAGTGGCGCGTACTAAGGAATTATATTAATTTAGCAACGCAAACGAAGTTGTGGGTGCGAGTCGCACGTCGCATTTACTTGGTGGTCTGTGCCACATCTACCCACGACCAAAACAGGCTTCTTCACGAAGATTAAATAACTACTAATTCCGGTGAAGGTAGAGTTAGTATTCTAATTCTAATAATCAAGGATTTATAAAAAAATACAACAACCGACTTCAATTGGACTGTTCTAGTGACCAGAAACACCACTGAATAGTCACAGAGAAGCAAAATACTCAATTTCGTTTACTTGGATTGTGTAATTTTTTTAAGTTATTTTGATTTCAAAACCAAAGTACTGAACCGATTTTCTTGAAATGTCTATGGGACCAATCTGAAAGTATATCCTCTCAAACAAAAATATTTATTCAAATTGTTTTATATTATAAACAGGTAAAAAACATAAAAAAAACAACGGTTGAAAGGGGGTACTGTCTGCATTGGCTTCCCGTAGAAGGGTGCATTGTGCATTGCCCCTCCCGATATCTAACCCTACCCCAGCCATCCGAGCCATACATAGCGAATTATTCCCATCTGTCACCCTGCTCTGTCCGCCTAGGGTGACAGATGGGCCAAAAAAGTTCTATTTGTCCCCCTTTCAGCTACAGGGTGACAGATGGCACTGTTAAAATTGAAAAAGTTCTATTTGTCCCCCTGTCAGTAACAATCAGCTGTTTGAAGTAGCGGAGCAAGACTAGATCAAGTATTATTTAAACATTTTTGGTGGTCTTGAAGCAAAAAAGTTTACATGTTTTGAACAAAAACGCAACAGAAAATGTAGGAATAGTAATTCAAGAAGTGCTAAAGTTCAAACGAGCGAAACAGATAGAAGACACGCGGTTTCTTTCTGCAGGATTACAGGAATTTGAGCTTCATTATTATTGCAATAAGGTTGTGGAAGGAGTCGTAACACGCGGTTTTTGATAATGCCGAAATGTTTGAGTTCTTAGTTAGACATGTCGGTCTATTTTGACCTTAGAGTAGTAGTTGAGGTTCAAAAGACCAACGAAACTGGTGTGTGTTAATGAAGGACCAACGAATTTTGTTATTTTTGCCGATTTTTGAGAATATTAATGTAATAAGCCTTTATTTATTAAGAATTGTAAAGGGACTTTCTGCCCTATCTAGGGTAGTGACCGCGCTGAAAATCGGTGTATGTTTAGCTGAAAATTGACTGAAATTTCTCAACTTTTACATACCTGGGTAGTAATTTAAACTAGTCAACGTTATCATCGTATTTTCTCGGTGACACATAATGAGTAAATGCTAGTACATGATTCATGTACGATAAAACTCATGTACAACTTAAACCAGAAACATGATGTCAGGACCGCGGCTAACGTATAAAAAAACCATAACCTAAGACTCTAATCAAAGTCAAACAGCGTCGGCAAACATTACAAAACTCACCTCAAGCTGGGTTATCCTATCTGCAAACAGAAACCGATAACTTTATTTGAACTTCGACGGCACAAATACAAAATTGCGGAGCGCACGTCCGCGCGGCGCGGCGTTCGCTTAGCAACTGACGACTGAAAGCCTGCGGGCGGCGCCTGAGTTGGTAAAATTACGCCTTCACACGCACACTACATAAAAACTCATGTGTGCGTCAAAACCTTCATGAAATGAAAATGCAGTGGGTTCTGAATGACTTATAAATATTCGTGGAGTTGAACCGGTGGGACCTTAGGGGATGTTGTGTGCATAATTTGTCAATGTTGACCCGAACTTCCTTTGGACTTTTGAATGTGAATATCACTGATTATATAAAATTCTTTGAATAGTTTTTTTGTTAGGAATAAATAACAGTTTTACTGTCTGGTATATTTTTTTTTTAAAGAATGAGATTATTGGATGTTTGGGAAGGCTCTGTCTAAATTTTTTATTTAAATCAGTAACAAAAGTTACGAGTTATACGTTACATACATACGTTATTTTACAATATGTTGACGACACGGATGGTCGAATGGCAAGTGTCGGACTGGCACGCCCGGTGTCGCGGGTTCGATTCACGCTCGAGTCTGGATGTGTTCTATGTATTCTATGTATGTATTTAGCCATCTGGTTCCCATAGTACAAGCTCTACTTAGTTTGGGGCTAAATGGCGTCGTGTGAAATGTCCGATAATATTTATTTATATATCAGTAGTATTTATTTTCATTACATTAATAATATTAACTTTGTCTACTATCGGAACGAACATCTTCATTTCAGTTTTAAAATATTCTGCATGAATTATTTCATTATCTGTTTGAAAAACGTTTTAAATAGCCGAATAATTATGTTCACATACACATTTTACCCACACTTATATACTTTTATGGTCACACTTGAATAAATATCCAACATTTACAGGTAAAGTAGCGCAGAAATTGTACAAAGTGGTGTATTTCTGTCAACTGAAATTTATTAATTTAACACACTAAAACGAAACCGTGGGTTAACGGGAATCCTCAAATGCGAATTCCATACAAAATGATTCGGACAAATACTCAAAAAGTACGCCGTATTATAGTAATTTCTTCACACTATTCGTTTCGTCATGTTTTTTTAATTACGTCAACAAATAAATTGATTTTATACGCGTTTTTAAGTTAGTAGGGTTAATTTTAAAACACTTATAAAATTTAAATTAAAGTATGAACCTTTCACTTTATTTGTTGACGAAATCAAAAAAACATGGACGAAACGAATAGTGTGAAGAAATTACTATAATACGGCGTACTTTTTGAGTATTTGTCCGAAACATTTTGTATGGAATTCGGATTTGAGGATTAGCCTTAAGTTAGTCCTGTTAATAACTTGCAAAAAAATATGTTAAAATTGTGTATATTTTTAGTTTTAATTATGTATAGAATTAATTTTTGGATGCCCCGCAGGTAGTAATAAGTATTTTAGTAGTTGAGATCCTTGTAGATTGGGAATTCTTTATTTCTTTTGCACATTTCTGCTTAATTAAAACGTTCTGCCTGTTTCTGCCTACAATGAAGCAAACAGAAACAGGCAAATAAGCGAGATTAAGCCTAAGTCCCAGCAGTGGGAACACTATTAGGCTGATTATTCACTTGATTTCTTTATAAAAAATTGATAATTTGATGTCTTCGCTGATAAATGGACCACAATTTTAAAATGTGTTTAGATATACTCCGAAAAATTTGAGTTTAGATAAAGACGTAGTCATTATCTATTATGTATAACTTGCCTATTTCATTTTTGTTTGATCTCAAGTTTGTATTAAGTTAAATTTGTATTTTACGTGTTGTTTTACTTTGACAAAAGTTTATAGTGTTTATTACTTTTGTGTGTTACTTTAATTTGTGTTTAAAAATGTAACGATTTAGATTTGTTCTGTTATGTTATGTTTTTTTTTGAGTAAAAAAAATAACTTTAGAAATAACACTGTTTTCTATTATATGTGGATAAGTTAAATAATTGTATGTTCTAGTGATTATTTCATTAAGTGAAACTAATAATAAAAAAAATCACTTACCAGATACCTCCTCCACACTGCACAGGGTGGTGAAACAAAGTAGCGATGCTCTTATCAACACCTTTTATACTGCGCTTATCACCCCATAGATAAACCGATCAATAGCTTTATCTTACCCACAATTTATTAAATAGGGCTCATGTTTGAGCTTTTGTAATCATCCTTTTATTTGTTTTTGTGTATTCTATGTATGTATTTACAAAAAAAAAGTAAATAAGTATTCTATCAGTTATCTGGATTTCATGGCACAAGCTTGGGGTTTCGGGCTAGATGGCGTGTGATATGTTCAAACATTATTATTAAGTATTATTATTGCTAAGTATAATTATTTTATGTTTGATTATAAGGTACCTAGTGTATATTTCAATTTAAATTAAAATAATCTACCTAAATATTTTGTAATGGGTTATTCAAATGCGCTTCGATTTAGAAATTCCGACAAAATTAAAAAAAAAATGGTTGTCTGTAAAGTTGGTTCACGGACGATAGTTTAACGTGACTACCAGCGTAACGGGTCAATGAGCGTTACCGGACAATGACAGCGTTACCGGACAATGACGTAACCGTTTTCGTGCATGCAGCCGGCGTTCATCGATTTATTAGACGTAGACACGTCAAACGTTAGCATACAAGATGTGCCTAAGGACACACAATTCACATACATACACCCTGCATTAACACATTACTCTCCTTCTACGAAATCGGGTAAAAAAGGCATCCATAAGTCTAATGGCATTGAAATCCATTTTGGATCGGAAGGGTCGCCCGATACACGATATGCCACCTTTGCACTTAGATACGCATCGACTTACAAACGCACGCGTATTTGCATGGGTCCTCATAAATATGGATTGGCTTCCTGCCACTTTGATGGTTTTGTGATTGGATTTTGTACTTCAAATTTATATTTTTTATGTTTAGCAATATCCTCTACTTTTGGCCGGACAAAATCACCAACGTCGACCGGTTTGAGAAGTGCCATGAATCGCCCGCAAATGGAATTGGATCGGCCACACGATACGCAGAGCGCCCGACCACATCCCAAAGCAAGCTCTAGACTGGAACCCGCAGGGCAAGATAAAGCGTGGCCGTCCCAAGCAGACATCGTAAAGATCGGTGGAGTCGGAAGTAAAAAGAAAAAAAACTTTTATTCCCTTTAGACAAATTACATATTACAAATAACATAAGGATTATATAACTATTTATTATGTGTAGGGACCGCCTATGGCAGTTAAAAAGCCTCCGCCAGAGTTTTCATTTTTTTCCTGTCTCTAGCTGTCCTATTTCGTCGCTCCAGCGGGTAGCTGGTCTTCGTCTTCTCCGTTTCGTCGCGGGGAGTCCAGTTAGTTATAATTTGACTCCATCTATTATTTTTTAACCTCTGTAAGAGCCCTGCCCAGTTCCATTTAAGACCTAAGATCCGTTGAACTTTGTTTTGCCTCTTATAGTTTTGTTTTTGATACGGTGTTTTAACTTCACGTAGCTTCGCTCCGGAGTTGGAGGTCAAAACCATCGGTAAATCCTGGAGCGAAGTCAAACGTGAAGCTCAAGACAGATGCGATGGAAGCTCACTGTGAACGCCCTCTGCCCCACTTGGGGGTCAAAGGATATTAAGTCAATATCCTCTACATTGTGTCTTATAGCATCACTAGCTGAACCCCGCAACTTCGTTTGTGTTACGAATAAACAAAATTCCTTTCTTAGTACAGCATCTTCTTGACGATTAAATTAGAATTTCGAGCCTTTACGTTCAGTGGTTTTGAGTGTGCGTGCGTTTGTTGGCAAGAAACCAGCGTCAACTTATTAGTTAATCTGATGAGGGAAAAACTTTTTTACTTAAGGGGCATCCTCAAATCCGAATTCCATACAAAAATGTTTCGGACAAATACTCAAAAAGTACGCCGTATTATAGTAATTTCTACACACTATTCGTTTCCTCTATGTTTTTTGATTTCGTGAACAAAAAAAGTGAATGGTTTCATACTTTAATTTAGATTTTATACGTGTTTTAATAATACGGCGTACTTTTTGAGTATTTGTCCGAAACATTTTTGTATGGAACTCGGATTTGAGGATTACCCTTAACGAAAAAATCAACTACCTTGTGAGTAAATATTTTTTACCATAAAACTAAGAAACACAATAAATAAAATAACCTTCTTCTTCTACTTATATTAGTCTACAAAAATGGGGTTTCATAAGAATTATAGGTTTTTTTTCAGCTAGTTTGTAACTTAGAATGTAAAATAAAAACACCAACCTCAGACTGCAATGAAGCCTGCAACTCTTCACTTAGCTTCTTCAGAGCTGCAATCTGAAAAGAAAGAAAAAAGAACTAAAAAAAATTATTTTTTTAACATATTACTAATTTATGTATTTTACAAGGCTAGGTGTAATTTGAACTTACAAGCAAGTACCGATTTAATATTGAAGTATTTTACACATAATATAGGTACATTATAAGAATACAAAAATAAATCTTTAAAAAAATTATGATATGAAAAAAAAATACGTTAAAAAATAATCAAGGTTTTACAAAATCATACAACAACCTATTGCAATCGGACTGTTCTAGTGACCGTAGGCACCACTGAAAAGTCACAGGGAAGCAAAATACGCAATTTTGTTCACTTCAACGCATTTTATCTAATTTTTTTGATATAAAATCTAAACTATTGAACCGATTTTGATAAAAACATTATGGGACTCTATAGGTATCATCTCAAACAAAAAAATATTTTTCAAATCGGTTTATAAAAAACTAAATTCTGAGGTAACGAACATAAAAAAAGCAACCGAGCTGAAAATCTCCTGGGATGAAAATAAGTACCTAAATTAGGCTAGTCACACTAACTAACTAATTAAATAATGCATAAGTATGTGAAGTTGAATAGATGTTTGTTACTAAATTATTGTTAAAACGTAAGCCAGACATCCATTCCAACGCTATAGAACATAACTCCCCTTCTACGAAGTCGCGTAAAAATAACCCAAGTAGGTATACGAACCAACCATCTGACCTATTGGCTGCCTGCATTTAAATCGATTCTGAATTTGAATTACAAAACGGCGTCTTGTGATTGGTTGAGTGTTTTTTTACGCGCCCGCCAATGATAAGTTACTTCCAGCCATTGAGACGGTAATGTTACGGACACTAGCTGTTAAAAAACATACATTTTCACTTCTCATGCTCGTAAAGTTCCACTTTATGCTCGGTGTAGGGGGAATAAAACTGCATTTTAGGCCCTAGGGCAAAAAAAATTGCTAATAAAATCTGATCAAAGAGGTTCAGTTTCTAATAGGTTTCATGCTGGAAGTTGTTTTTTTTTCCATATTCGAACTTGGTCCTTCATAATACCATCATCATCATCAGATCAGTGTATTATGAAGAACCTAAACAAAACTTTCTATCTATCGTGGTAAAATTGGATGGGTGTCTTTTAAATCACGAAATGGGTACCTACTCTTTTTAGTTTAAATGTATGGTCAATCACAGTTTTAATAGATTCGCTAACTACAGTGCTCTTTTAACCGGACTCAGTAATGCTTAGTAATTACAGATTGGCGGTCGAATACCTGGCATTGCATTGGTATACAATCCTAAAATGGTCATCTCCCAACCGTAAATGTAAAAAATAGGAGGCCCTTTATAAAATTACTTACACAAAACCTTAACCATTTAAAGTGCACGAAAGGAATCTCTTAGAAGGCGCACTTAAAATCCTTTCACCACATTGGTTCGAAAGAACTAGTGACACGATAAGAAGAAGAAGTTCAGAATTCTGAAAAGAAGATTTTAAAAACTAAACGAGAATTTATAATGACACGATTGATGGATTAACTTTCTACCTAAAACTAAAAAAAATGCAATAAAACATAACCAATAAAAAAAATGCAGATTAAAAATTGAGTTATTAAAAAAAACATTATCAATGATCTGTATTTAGATAATAAATACGCAAAAACTGCAGAAACAGAGCTCCGGTGACAGTTTCGAAATAATGAATTCAATCCAATTTCAATACATCGAATAGTCAGGTAGAGATCTCGCCACTGTGCCACAGCTAACATGGAGGCAGTTAGATCAATCCATTTTCAAGAAAAGAAAAAGCCGTGTTGGCCGAGTGGGAGGTGCCGCGACTTTCGTTCCGAAGGTCGTGGGTTCGAATTCAGTCGTACACCAATGGATTTTTCGATTTTTCTGTTCAAAATATCTATGTGTGCCTTATAACGGTGAAGGAAAACATAGTGAGGAAACCGGCTTGTCATAGAACCTTAAAAGTTCGAAAAACATGTGTCAAGTACACGAAAGGAGCCTCTTTGAGGCACATTTGAAATCCTTTCACCACACTAGTGAGAAATAACTAGTAACACGATAAGAAGAAAAATTTCAAGAAAGGAAGCGAAATGGGCGCTCTTTTAGCATTAAACTGTCTGTATGTGGTTATAACAAATACAAATGATACTTCAAAGAAAAACCATTTAGTTATAAATGTTCAGTAACGAATACAATTTTCGAGCAATTAGGACAATGTCAATGATTTATTTAAATGGGATGTGATGTTACGAGATCAGTGTTAATTTTATAAGTGAACAGGCTGTATCAGTCACCCTGTAGCACCGCTAACGAAAAGCACCAGGCACTCCATTAGAATAATATCTGGGACACGCGATTTGACTCTCAGATGGTATCCCATTGACAAATCTGCCCCATTTCCACCACGTACGTCATACGCATAATCATGGCATTAGCACCCACTGCGCAGGACACAATGGGACGAAGGAAGACAAATTGTAACACGAAAACGCATAGGCTGCAAAAATTCCGACATATTGTATTTCCACATTTTTAGGCCCGAATTATACAGAAGCGACGAAAGGCGAAGGCATGATGGGCGCAGGCAAAACTTTTTCATACAAAATCTGTAGGCGACGCTCATATTGATTATTAGATTATTTTTTTAATGTGTTTGTTAATAGTTATTAAATTTGTATTAATATGACTACACTATTGAATTGGGTTTATCTGTAAAAATAGTTGTAAGAAGATTTTAATAATAACTAAATACTATACTAAAAATTCAAGTCTTTACGGCCAGTGGTTTGGCCTGTGCGTTGTCTGTCTATCAGTCATTCAGTATGGACTAAGCCTTTTATAAAAAACGATTACAAAATATAAAACTAGGTAAAGTCACATATCATCGCCGAAGCAATCCTATGAAGTCTCAAACAGTACAAAGGTGTACCCCTCTCCACACAGGTTTATCCAGAAAGCTGCCCCTTATCAGTCCGTATCGCTGTACAAACATATATACCTTATCTACCCTACGTACTAGCGGCTAACGGTGCAATATGGCTATGGAATGAGCGTTTGACAAACTCAAGTTCATCATCAAAAGTGTCAGTATGTGTCAGTGAGTAGACATCCGTTATTTGCTACTCAACCACGACAAAACTATTAAACCGATTGAGCTAAAATACAGTATATCGTAGTAGTGCCAAAAACCCGCCAATTTTTTTTTAATCAATCTAAGGACACTCGGGTTATTGAGACAAATATTACGATACCTACTAATTAATTAATTGTGTAATTGACAATTGTCAAAATCCATCAAGCCGTTTGGAAGATATGAGGTAACAAAGAAATAAACATACATACAGGGTCAGCCAAAAAGTGACATCAATAAATTTTTTTTAGATTTCTCACACCTGGGTGTATCCGAAAATACCCCATGTATGTTCCGCGATTTTTAGTAGTTTAGAAGTTATGATTTTTTTGATGTGTATTTTCGAATTTACTTCCGGAGCACCTTAAAAAAATCATAACTTAATAAATAGTAAGTTTTTTTTATAATTTTTTTTCAAACATGATTGTCTTAAATTATTCTTTCATACGTTATAATCAACTATACAACATTCTTCATTGCAAGTTACCGAAAAAAATGTCGAAAGTGAAAATTTTAGGTTTGAGTTGAACGGAGTAAAATTTTCAAAATTTTCTCAACAGTACAAAATTGTTGTTTCATAGGTTTAAACTACTTTTAAAAACTTCAACACTTTATCAGCTTACCAAATAATAAAAAAAATGTTGCTCTTAACGGGCAATTTTACGATGAATTTGGCACCGAAATTAGTTAGGTGAGCATGCGTAAAGAAAAAAAATTTCCGAAAAAAAAGTTTTACCTTATTTATTACATTTTTATGGTCTACATCATTTGTAAGGCATCATCCAAAGTAGTCTAATAATCAATGAATGAAAAATTATTTATTTGTCTCAAGATTGGTATGTTACAGACAGGTCTCATGAATGTTTATAGTAGAGTCACATACTCATCTTAAATTAAACAATCAGTGGTACATACATACCAAGATAGGAGCGAAAAATATAACCCTTCATTGTTAGTCAGGTAAAAATAGAATCAAACATAAAAACTTTAAAATAAATAGATTTTACTTCAACTCATGACCCTTCTTAGCGGTTGGGTAAAAGCATAAGTGTATATAATTGCTAGTCTTATAGCCATAGTAGTTAGGTAAGTACTCCGTGGTCCCTACCATAGTCTGTCAAAATGGAGTCGTAAAACAAATTAGCCTAGTTTGTACGCAGCAAAGGCTATTCTCTAGCATATAGCATATCATTTATTCATAAACAATTTATCAATCGTATTTGAACATTTAACTTAAAATTATGCTTAACATTATTATATTACACCTACATTAAATTATAATCAATTACCTACTACTACATAATACTAAAAATCAGAGAACATGATAAAATTTACTGTTTCGTTAATTTCTGCAGCTTGTATTCATCGACAGAGTAATAACAACTGGCTAATAAAAACTTTTTCAATTTACTTTTGAATACATTTGGACTTTCGATAGCTTTAAACTCAGTAGGGAGAGCATTAAAGAGGTTAATAGCCTGATCTAGATGTTTGTTATATCTTTTTTTTTTTGTAAGTTCACATGGATGTATATATAATTTATGTATGTATTTTAGAAAAACACTAGCTGACCTGACGCCCTCAACTTCATTTGCATTGTGATTTAACAAAAACCCTTTCCAAGTTTTTTTTTTTTAAGCTTATTTGCGATCAGTATCTTTACTATGGGGAAATGTTCTGTTTTGTTTTTGCGTGGATCTGCACATCTGCGAACTCACTGCTTTCTGTTAAGTATATGCTTTCTCTTCAATCTCCCTTTGTACTTAGAGTAGATAAGCTCTCGGGCTAGTTCGTTCGGGTGGCTCTCCAGTCTCGCCGAGTAAGTGCGAGCTATCGCTTTTATCTCGTCGGATACTGGGGTGATTGTGCTGTTTTTGAGTTCTTCGTACAATTCCGTGGTCTTTATGAACCATGGTGCGTTGGTTATGTTTTCAGAATTCCATTTTGAGCTCTCTGTATGATGGATATATTAGAATTGCACGCTGACCCCCACAATTGAATGCCATATGTTCAGATCGGTTTTAGGATGACCTTGTATATGAGGAGCTTGTTGTCTGTGCTTAGTACCGAGTTCCTTCCAAGCAACCCTTTCCTAGTATGTGCTTCTTTTTCTTCTTAATGTGTCAATCACAAACCCGAGATTTTGGAAGTACATAGACGACTCAATTAAATTAATTACTAAATGAATAAAAACGCTATCTAGCCCCTAAATACCTTTTACCTTTTTTTTTGTAAATACCTACATAGAATACATGGAAACCACCCTGACTCAGTATATGAGTTTGGCCCAAAAAGTGGCTACCTCTACCTCTTTGTCTTTGTACTGTAGTAGTGCATGATAGTGTAGGAGCCTCTCCGAGGCGCACTTGAAATCCTTTCACTATTCTGGTTTGAAAGAACTAGTGACACGATAAGAAGTAGATCCTCTCGGGAGGATACAGCTCGGCACAGCTGGTCAGACCGTGGGCATGAGAGCAAGTAGAGCATACTCTGTACGGGAGCTTCACAGTCACAGGAGAATTCCTGGATTCCTGGTGACGGGTTAATGTAGCCCCATTTGACCATGTTATCTTTACATTGGCCAACTTAAGCCCAAAGCCGGTTAAGTATGTGCTTATTGTTCCTGACAAACATACCCAAAAATCTTTACATTTAGTATTCAGTATTCAGTATTTTTATTGCAGTCAATAAGTCTTAGTTTTAATTGTTTACAAGTTACACAGAACATACTCATAGAACATATTGAACCCTAAAATAGGGCATGGCATTAGAGCAGGAGCGGACCGAATCATAAATTAATTTTACATATCTAATTATATAATTTTTCAAGTATGAAATCTCAAATTTGTCGTTAAAAAAATCTTTTATACTGTAATAACTTTTTTTAAAAAGAATGTCTTTCAGTTTTCTTTCAAAATTTACTTCTTTCTCTTCGTCTTTTAATTGTTCAGGGATTTTGTTGTATATTTTTACTGCCATTACGTTTGGACCGGACCATTGGTTTGGCATGTGTATTGTGTATCAGTCAGGCAGTCAGGACTTAGTTTTTATATTATTGATTGGAAGTTATATTTTGCAGCAGCAGCAAGTGGCAATGTTAAAAAACATGCCTCAAAAAAGATTATAAGAATCCATCAAGCTATAGATAGCTTGATGGATTTTGACTGATGGATTCAACTTGTCCTGCTTAGGCGTGTTATTGAGCAGCATTGTTGACAAATACAAACAAATTGCAGTCGGGTTCACTGTTTTTATAAACTAAAAGCTTATTATTGTGATTAAAATAGGTACTTATCTTCAAAAACTTTCTAATATTTGTGTGTTACGTGAACTGACACTAATTTTGTTGACAACTAGCTGATACCCACAATTTAGTTAGCGTTGTGAATTAACTATATGTAGGTATGCTTACTTCTTGACAAACATACTTTCAAAACTTCAAATCTCTACGCTCAGTGGTTTGCCGGGGCACTGTGTGTCAGTCGGCCAGGACAAAGCCTAATATATTATATATATGTAATGATAATATCACGAAAAGTGATTGTATTTGCTTTTAGTGTTGTTCTTGAAATACCACTTATTACCAATTCTGGTACCTACAGAAATATATACTATTATAAACTGGCTACAGAATCAAGTAGATACTCAAATGGTTATCAAGCCTGGTGTAATAATAGAATCGTGTAGGCTGAGTGCTTATAATCAATTGTACAAACACAGTATTATATAGATGGTTGCAATCGGTTATGTCATGCCAATATTGCTGGATACGACTTAAAACAGCTAACTGAAGACGATTTCAATTTGTATGAAGGTCAGAATCGTCGAAAATCAGGTGTTTTAGCCTTGTTCTATGCAATAAAAACATCAAAACATAACCTTACAACACAGCTGTCAGCCACAAAATAGTATGCGATTTTCATCACGAAAACTCACCTCGAGCTCCTGGTTTTGGCATTTTTCGTGAAGTTCCGATGCAGTAGCTTCCAACTGAGGAGCCTGATCCGTTTCGTCCTGGTCAGGAGCTTCAGATAACACCTCAGTAGCGAAATTCGTAATCTGTCCTTTCAAACTGTTGAAACTCTGGTTCAAATTTAACCACGACATTTTTCACGTAAAACACTAGCGTAGCATAGTACTCTAAAGAATTTTCAGCATTCGAATCGTGAGTTTTGTTAGTAAACAAGAGGAAAATTGCATTATTTTTGCAAATAGATGACAGGACTATGTCCAGTTGGCAAAACAAGCCGCCATGTTTACATCATTTACAGTGATAGTAGACTTCTACTATCAATGTCAAGTCAAATATAATGTAATTGTCAATGTCAAAGTGATTTAGACGGAAATGTATGTAAGGGCCGATATCGAGGTTTGATGAAGAGCTTAGAATCTATTTACCCTAGCCTCATAGGCGAATAATAACATCGAATAAGTTGTATGACTGGTTGTATTGCACTAAAACAATTTAATTAATCCCCTCGCTCGGACACCCATAAGTAGTAATTAAGTATAAATGACGTTTAGGTTAAAGTTTCTAGTGAAATTATTAGCTTTCATTATCATTTATAAAAAGTTTAATAAGTGGGTTGGTAATAAGTAGTTATAGCGCATGTATAGCGTTATATTTTTGTATTAGGTACCTTTGTAGCGCCTGGAGTAAAAGTCACCAAAATTAAACACTATGGAAAGATGAACGATAACTGATTTCTCATAAAATGTCTCAAGGTGGACGAGCGCTTATAGCATTGTGGCTATAGCTGTAGGAAATTTTAGGTCCTTTGAAGATTTTCCAATGTACTTTGTATGTACTGTATGTATGTAATTTGTACGTATGAAAAATGAACGAAATACGAGTAAATGGGTTTCTTGTCGGACCGTCACCTAAAAGAAAATAAACCCAGGTACCTACCTACTTATATACCTTCTGTAAAAGTACCTAGGTTGTACTTTAAAGTAGGTATGTAAGGAATAAGTTATATTTTCTAATAAATTTATTAGATTTTTAATATAAGTAATAACTATATATTTTCTGATTTTGAAAAACATAGTAAATAATAATGTGCATGTACTTAGATTTTTGTTTTATTTGAATTATCTTTTGCTAAATTAAATAAATAGTTCCCCTTTTTCCTCCAACGTCGTTTCTTCGGTTCCACATCGATTTCTTTTCCACTGTCCTTATCAAAAATACTGATTTTCGGGTCCGAGTAAAACCTTATAATCAATAACTCTTTTGTTACAATCTCATTTTTCAACTCCGCTGCTCTCATTATGGTTTCTAAAGCTGGGGACCAAAAGTGGTATTTACCGAACAACTGTTCGTAATCTGCTATTATATTCCCAACTAGTCTTGCTTTAAATTCAATTTCCATCAATATAACTATTTTAGTGACCATCAATTTGCTTTTTATAGTTTGCCCTGACTTCACTGCTAGGACTCCTTTCGAAACCTTTATGGGTAGTTGCACAGACTTCAATTCTTCATCTCTCCATTTAGCATCAAAGATCCATCGTCCATAACCAAATTCTATGTTAATTCCATAGTGAATAAAATCTTCCGGCAATCCATATTGAGACCATTCTGTACGAATAGTATTTTCAATGTCTTCATTCATATCAGTTTTTGATTCGATATCAATAGTAGCATTATTAATGTGTTCATGCGTTTTTAATACAACATTTTCCGTAATAAAATCTATTATGTTTGTACTTTTTACGGTCAACACTCTAGCTACTTGAGGCCATTTGTATATTTTGAATAAATCTTCGTAAGGAGTTGGGTCTCTCAAGAAAATATCGTCAGGTACCTTGCCCATTTCGACTCTTAGGCCTCTATTTAAATTATTTTTAGTGATGTTAAATAATTTCACTTCTTCATCTGTAACTAACTTAAAATCACTACCTGTAAATTCCACTTTAGTTTTGTTTAGATATTTAGAAGTTTTTATGTTTATATTTATTCTTGCACTGCACATTGTCAAATAAAGAAAATAAATTATGTTTTTCATGTTATATTATTATGTTTAATTTAATCTACGTCAGTTTATATTGAAGTTCTGATCGACACTTATTTATTTTCTTGATATCTTATCAATAAAGGTCAAGATTAATTAGTAGATTACTTATATTAATCTTTTATATATAAAGTCTGGCTGCTGCCCGTGGCTTCGCTTGTCTGGTATTGTGATAAATAACATCATAAATATACACCACAACTTTTTAATTAGCAAAAAAATGCAATGCAATCAATCAAGGCAACGCAGAAAATACTACGTTGTATCTGTGCAGTCAGAATTTTGGGTTTCTACAAAATGACAGAGTGACAGCGGCGCGAGTGCGGCGCCCGAGCCGAGCTGCAGCGAGCTGGCTCGAGGTACCCGGGTTTGCCAAACGATGAATAAAATTTAAATTATTATCAATGTTGGGTACCGCCTGACGCAAATCCATAGGAAAACGAGTAGGTTACTGTAACGGTACACAACTGGTAGGTATCCAATTTTTATCATGACAAATATTCAACTATATTTTTTCAAATTTTTTTTGCCATATCTGTGTTCAGTAACGGAAACTGGTGGCTTGCCGAGGATACTAGCTGCAACACCTCTTTGTATAGCAAGCTGTATTCTTTTATTAATAAAGTATTTAGCTAAAACACATGGTAGAACGAATTCCACTCTTTCCCTCGAAGACCACAGAAACCTTGAAGAATCTCTCAAAGGAACTGGCCTGCCACGACACAAATTAGATCGAATGTCGACACGAGCCTATCAAATACACAATAAGTCAACCTTACACCAAATCGATTCACCATTGCCATCCTCACGACCTTACCACCAACAGAATAAAGGGTACAGTCCCCTGGCAAGTCGAAGAATGCATCAGAGAAGCCTTTTGGTCGGATAGTAGTATTGTTATATAGTTTTGTATAAATAGTTGGAGTTTATTGGGATGCATCATTCGATCGTTGGAGAGTCCTCGAAGTAACATCACTGCAAGCGATAAGGGTAGGTACAGCATAACAGCATCAAATATAAAAAAAAATGTTTTGACCTGACTTACAAACAACGCATAGGTCAAACCATTGAACGTATAGACTTGAACAGGAAATAAAGTCAAGCATATAAAGAGTAAAAACTCCATTATTTAGCTATTTTTTTGGCCCGACATCAAAGCTTATTTATAAAAAAAGTATACTTAATTTTAAGCTGCATGATCGACTGAGTAGTTTTAAAGTCTTAACAGAAACCTTGTTTTTGAATTTTACAAAAACCCCTTCTAATTTATACATTGATTGTTCTTTTCAGGAAAGCGGAAAGCGTTGTTTTTTTTAAAAAAAAACCTCGTTCTAGAGCTTTGCTCTAGGTTCTATTAGGGTGATCACAAGTTCTTCATCAAACACGGACTTCTTCATTTCTTCCTTCTCGAGTAAGCCAGTGGCTTACACCTTTATTTTGATCTCATTTGGCCCTACAATGAAGGTAAATTACACATTAAATTTAATTTAAACAAATGAAGCATGAAATGCTTTTCAACCCTGCGGGGATGGAAATTAATATATTTGCGATGATCCCCCAATGGAGACGAACAGGAATAAACTTTTATTAACTCCACCAACTTTTAATTACCGAAAATAATTAAATGCAGACGGGGTACTACGTTGTAACTGTGCAGTCAGTATTTTGAATTTCTACAAACTGACAGAGTGACAGCGGCGCGAGTGCGGCACCCGAGCCGAGCTTTTGCGAGCTGGCTTGAGCTTAAATTATTATCAATTAAGGGTACCACCTGATGCAAATCCATAGGAAAACGACTAAAGGAAACTGTTATCCGTTTTTCGTAAAAAAATTTTTTAAAAAATTTGATTTAATTTTTTCAATTTTTTTTGCCATATCTGTGTTCAATAACGGCAACTGGCCATGTGTATTTTTTTTCTGGTGATTAAAAATTGACCGTGTATACTGCTGTATTTCATGATAATGACTTTAATATTTTCTACTCTTTCAGTCCAAAACTATCGCCGTCATGCAAGTGCCCTTACCGCGAGTAGAGGGGTGTGCATTTTACAGAAAGATCTCTACTATTTAGAGTGGAAAATATTAAAGTCATTATTATAAATCTACCTGCTTTATTGTTAACTGACTTGATTTTGTTATTCTTTATAGATGTTCATCCCACTGATATATCTTTTCTCCTTGGCTGTAGCTGAACCACCAGTTGGGTATGTCTGAAAACCGCCATTTTTACAAAATATTTTTAAGAGACGAATTTTGTAAATACCTAAGTCTTTCTATGCGTTTGTAGTATAACATTTTTTTTATTGTTTTCATATTTTCTGCTTATACATACATTTATGTATATTTTATATATTTTAAAAATATATTTAATAGAGCTAAGTGGTATCGTCAGATAAAAATAGGCCTCTGTCCTTATACTATACCTGAGCCATTCGGTCACTGTGATTGCGTAAATAAAATTAAATAATTTAATGAGTACAGGTAAAA
Organism: Lobophora halterata; assembly: GCA_932526365.1. Taxonomy (NCBI): domain Eukaryota; kingdom Metazoa; phylum Arthropoda; class Insecta; order Lepidoptera; family Geometridae; genus Lobophora; species Lobophora halterata. The sequence goes on along the minus strand of OW052027.1, from coordinate 6,684,076 downwards.
AATATCCATCTATCCATTATTTCTTTCAAACTTTCGCTTTAATAATGTTAGTCATAAAATTGTGATACATATTTCTTATCGTTCTAGTGACGGATACCCTGCAGGGCGATCTCACAATCACGACCATCATTCGAACTTCCAAAGAACCCCTTCCGAAGAATACGGTCCTCCTGGCTTGACCCGTAACAGTCTCTCTATAGAATACGGTCCCCCTGGCTTGAACCGTAACAGTCTCTCTACAGAATATGGGCCTCCTAGCTTGAACCGTAACAGCCTCTCTACAGAATACGGGCCCCCTAGCTTGAACCGTAACAGTCTCTCTACAGAATATGGACCCCCTACTTTAGCTCGTAACAGCTTTTCTACTCACAGCTCAAATAAAGCGAACTCTAGAAAAATCACGCCCCCTGCAGCTAGAACCACATTCTCACAGACCTTTGGATCCAGGAGTCTGAATAATGGGTACGAAGGTAGAAATGGAATATCGGAAGAGTATGGTGTACCCAATGGTAAAAGTGGTTTATCTCAAGAATATGGTGTACCCAATGCTAGAAGTGGACCGTCTCAGGAATATGGTGTACCCAAAGCTAGAAGTGGACCGTCTCAGGAATATGGTGTACCCAATAGTAGAAGTGGACCGTCTCAGGAATATGGTGTACCCAATGCTAGAAGTGGACCGTCTCAGGAATATGGTGTACCCAATGCTAGAAGTGGACTGTCTCAGGAATATGGTTTACCCAATGGTAAGAGTGGTCTATCTCAAGAATATGGTGTACCCAATGCTAGAAGTGGACCTTCTAAGGATTATGGTGTACCCAATGCTAGAAGTGGATTGTCTCAGGAATATGGTGTACCCAATGCCAGAAGTGGACTGTCTCAGGAATATGGTGTACCCAATGCTAGAAGTGGACTGTCTCAGGAATATGGCGTACCTAATGCTAGAAGTGGTTTGTCTCTGAAATATGGTTTACCCAATGCTAGAAGTGGACTGTCTCAGGAATATGGTATACCTAATGTTAAGAGTGGTCTATCCCAAGAATATGGCGTACCCAATGCTAGAAATGGACTATCTCAAGAATATGGTGTACCCAATGCTAGGAGTGGACTGTATCAGGAATATGGTGTACCCAATGCTAGGAGTGGACTTTCTGAAGAGTACAACGTACCCGAGCTATCATCCAGGTCTTTATCCACTGAGTACGGAGTACCTGATGCCAGGTCTACACCATCTGAAGAGTACGGCGCGCCTGCTATAGCAAGAAGCGGCATTAAGGGCTTGACATCTTCCAAATCTCTTTCATATGCTCGTTCCGCATTCAAACCTAAAGCTATTGGTGCCCGAAACTTTTCTCCAGCTTCAAGAAATTCACTTTCCTCTGCTAGGTCTTATCCTTCTGCAAGGGATTCTGACTCTTATTCCCAGGAGTTTAACGCTCCTTCTGAAACGTATGGAGTGCCAAATGCAAAGAGTCCATCGGAAGAATATGGAGTGCCTTTTTCACGAGCTCATTTGAAGACCAATGCTGTTGCATCATCTTATTCTTCTTCCAGGTAAAAACAGACTCCTCTAGTGTTTGTTTATAAATTGATTTTTTCACCACTTTTTATGAAGTCACTGTCAAGTCGTGTTTTTTTTTTTTTGAAGAACGTAAGTTCTTTGGTTTTGGCTTCACATCAAAGGTATATAGCCAGTGTCAAGTAATTGGAGAGATTATTTTGTCATAAGTCAGAGTCGATAAGTCAAGTCATGCCCCTGTAAAGTAGTGGTGGTTGCGACTTTACTAGAGGCTTCTATGGAGTTTTGGAGGCAACACGAAGTCACGTTTTACAGCATTACACTATTCACCAACACTCATACACGTTCACGAGCACTTAATGGATAAAAAAACACCGTTTTTACACTTAAACACTGAAAGTTATACAAGTTTTGTCAATTAATTTAATGCCGCCAATACGCCATTTTTCATGTTCCTGCCAAAACTCCTCATAAATTGATTTTTTGAAGTCACTGTCAAGTCGTGTTGGCCGAGTGGAATGTGCCTCGACTTTCAACGTCATATTTTGTCAGTTATTTTGATTTAAAACTAAACTACAAAACCGAATTTGATAAAAAAAATATATATTTTTATATAACGAATTTCTGACGTAACAAACATTTAAAAACAATTGAATTGAAAACCTCCTCCTTTGTTGAAGTCGGTTGATAAAAATGCTTTCCACTTTCCAGGTTTTAATAAATAAATATAAATATATTTTATGTCGGACTACCTACTGAAGATCTATTTAACATGACAATATTAAATGACATTAAATTTAATTTAATTAAACTAAATTGAATTACTTAGAGTTAAATAGAATTAAATTGAATTAAACTGAATGAAATGAGAAAAAAATGGATTTAACATATGCCGGTTTCAGTTCTTCATCATCCTCGCGCGTGTCATCAGCTCGCTCCAAACCTTCGGAGGAGTACGGAGTACCAGCGCAGTACAGCGCAATGTCTGACCAGGGTTATAACTACGGTAGAGGATCTCTGGACGAAAACCAGGTAACCTCTTCATCAGTGGCATAGCGTGCCTTGACGGGGCCCCGTATAAAAAAATGTTTGGGGGCCCTTTGAAGGGCCTTATTATTTCTCACAAAAGAAAAAAATTGCTTGCATAAAATGAAAAGAAATAATTATTCAGCATCTATCTGACAATTTTTCCAAAATTTTTACAAACAATCAAATTAAATATACAATCTCCTTGCCTTTTTTTCGGCAAACTTCTATAGCTGTGGATGACTTTAGTTTTTCAAAAGTTTCTGCCTTTATGGACAATAGTCATCATCTTCATCATCCACAGCCCATAATTACCCACTGCTGGGTGTAGGCCTCCTTCTGTACACGCCATTCTCTCCGGTCTTGTCCTTTAGCATCCAAAAGTTGCCCGCGTCTTTCGTAATGTCGTCGACAACATATAACAATAATATATAAATATTAATGATGGACAATAGTGGCAGTAATAAAAAAAAATGAAGTTTTTAATAATTTTGTCTTACGCACGTCGGGGGCCCCCGTGGCCCCCGTATAACTGATATGGCAGCTACGGCGGTAGTTACGCCCCTGCTCTTCATCTAATGCCTTGATCACACCACACGTACCGAGTACTCGGTGCGTATAAACAAGCGCAGAGTGCTTGGCTGAGCGAGTGATGAAGCTTTCTCTGTCTCTACCGAGTAACATTTTTACTGTCTCGCCTGTTTGCTCGGTACGTGTGATATAGGCATAATAGGTTTAGATTTCCAATCTTTACAAACACAGTAGTGAATAGAACCAGACGTCAGAACAGAACATAATAGTGACAAAACAGTAGTAGGGAGTAGTGCACGAAATAAAGCCTCATCGAGGCGCACTTGAAATCCTTTCACCGCTCTGGTTTGAAAGAACTAGTGACGAAGAAGAGTGGAGAGTGCCACATAATGAACGGATTGGTAATTTTCATATTCCATACGTAACTTTTATTCTATTCTATGACATGCCGGTTTCTTCACGATGTTTTCTTTCACCATTGCAAGAAGAGGGGGCTTTTAAACCAGTGTGGTGAAAGGATTTCAAGTGCGTCTCGAAGAGGCTCCTTGCGTAAACTACTCTCCACTACTGTTTTGGAATTATTATATGTTCTGTTCTGGCGTCTGGTTCTATTCACTATTTGCATTTGTAAAGATTGGAAATCTAAACCCATTATGCCCAGCAACCAAAGTATGGCAATCAATCAATATAATAATATGTAAAATAGTGACTGACTGAAAAACATCGTACAAGCCAAACCAGAGACGTATAGACATGAAATTTCGTATTTTTGTCCAGAAGTGTTGTGGGTGTCAACTAGTCTACATAGTTTTTTTTTAATCCTAGGAGCCAGCCAACTATGACTTCGGGTACAAAGTCAGTGATTTTGAATCCGGAAGTGACTTTGGACACTCGGAGTCTCGCCAGGAAAACCACGCCGAAGGCACTTACTTCGTTGTTCTACCTGACGGCACTAAACAGGTAATAAATCACATGAATGAATGATTGAATGAATTAAAATGGTTTTTTGTTCATCATAAGAGAAAAAACAATAACATAGAGAAGGAAAAATTACAAAATTTAGTACAATAGGCGGTCTTATAACTATTAAGCGATATCTTCCAGACAACCAGTATGGAGACGATTACGATAATACAAGGTGAATGATATATAAACATAATCAGCTTATGATGTTCCTACTGCTAGGACTCAGGACTACTCTCGACTAGGAGAGCCAATGGACCATCCACCACAAGCACCTGATGCGGATTGGTGGATGTCACAGCACCTTTTTTTTCTGTTGATATGGTTTTCTCACGATGGTTTTCTTCACCGTTGTAAAAAACCTGTCAGCAATAAAAACGGCATAATTTTGGATTTTTGACACTACCATTAGCTATATCATAGAATCCTTTGCCGTGTAATATTTGTCAAAATCCATCGTAATGATAAGATCGTTTGTTGTATGATAAAAACGAAATGAATTTAGAGAATTTTCTCTAATATTCAGATTAATTTCGTATTTTTCATATTTTTTCAAATCGGTCATCTGATTACTTGCAGCCGCCATATTGGATTTAAAATAAATATAATTTTTTAAATATTTTTTCCTGCTGATACGAAATGTCATAAAAAACCATCAATTTACATCCATGTTTCTTCTAGACGGTGGAATATGAGGCTGATGAGCGTGGCTTCAAGCCGAGGATCTCAGTAGAACCGGCTTCCTCTCGCGGCGGATAGAACGAAAACGCAGCGGACTTACCTGCCAGTGGACCTTACTAATTACCCGCCAGTAGACCTTACTACTTAACGCCAGTGGACCTACCTAACTACCCACCAGTCATCATATACACCACCAATTTTAATTACCAAAAAAATTTAAATGAGCAATGCAAACGGGGTACTACTTTGTATCTGTGTGTAGTCAGAATTTTGGATTTCAACAAAATGGCAGAGTGACAGCGGCGCGAGTGCGGCGCCCGAGCCGAGGTTTTGCGAGCTGGCTCGAGCTAGGTACCCGGGTTTGCCAAACGATGAATAAAACTTAAATTATTATCAAGAAAGGGTACCGCCTGACGCAAATCCATAGGAAAACGCCTAATTAACAGTTATCCAGTTTTAATCAAATATATTTTGAAAAAAAATCTACTTAATTTTTTAATTTTTTTTGCTATATTTGTGTTCAGTAACGGCAACTGACAATGCGTATTTTTTTCTTCTGGTGATTAAAAATTGTCGGTGTATATCATGCCAGCCTCAGGACGTCTACTGCTGGACATAGGTCTCTCCCAAAAGACGTCACCACGAACGGTCTCAAGCAGCCTCCATCTAAACTACAATACTACACAATGTCATCTGTCCATCGCGTGTCCATTAACCGCCAGTTGACCTAACTTAATACCCGACAGTAGACCTTAGAAAACAGCACAGCAGAAGCACTTTAATGCGTACTGTTAAAATTTTTGTTAAGACACAAGACGCGCAAACACACCGCTGGTCGCCACCGCGCGTCAACATGGCGTCTTCCGCTCGTTTCGTATTATTGTTTTCCCCGCTCATCGCTGATGCAAGACGAGCCCTAAGGTTAGGTTTGCTGACCATATAACGCCCTTGAGATTTACAATTTTATGTGATTGTCCATCGCAATTGACAAGGTCAATTGTAATTTGTGTATTTTTTAAAGATGACTTGACATGTAAACATGAGTGAAAATCAGTGAAATACTCAATTTGTAAAACTATTTATTGTAGCAATCTAAAATGTATAAAAAAAGGACTCAGAAATGTACCTCTTTAGTTTTCAAGTTACTTGTTATCTAGATTTTAGTGGAAAATAAAGATCGAGAAATAAATTTCGTTTTTTTAACTCATTTATGTACCTACATAATACTTACGCATAAATACCATTTTAAACTTGGCCCATGGCAGATTATGATTGATTATATGATTTAAACTAAACACTGCAATCTTTAATACAAAATTTACAAAAGGAAACAATTGGGCCACCCATAGACCGTTGCAAACGATCTATAAATAGGTAGCTCAACTGCTCCAACTCGATACCCGATGGCAGCGTGCCGAGGATACTGGCTGCATTGCCTCTTTGTATTGCAAGGCTTATTCTTCGGCCGAGATAGCTGCCAGCCCTCTGATCACGCGTCGCTTCGACCAGACGCTCTGACAACATTTTGAAAACGCGGAAGGCTCCTATTCCCCATGGACCTAGGGTCTCGACCCCAAAGGGCTCAAACATATACGACCTATCAAGACCTACATATTTACGCCTCTTGAGATCTTCAGCAGACTTCGCCGCCCCACGAGCCCTAGCTTGCCTCTCTGGCAAATGAGCCAACGAAACTGCATCCGATTCGGTTAAGTACTTTCGCCGTGGTTGTGTAAAAACCATCCATCCATCTTTAGGTATATGCAATAACTTTTTCATTAGACTACCTTTTAGCATACCTACTAACATTAATGCGAATTGTACATTTGTTTATTGTAAAGTAGGTATGTATAACTAACGAACTATAACTAGGTAGACAGGAGTGTTTCAGTCTTCTTCTTATCGTATCACTAGCTCTTTCGAACCAGTGGTAAAAGGATTGCAAGTGCGTCTCAAAGTGGCTCCTTTCGTGCACTTGGCACATTTTGCCAAGCTTTTAAGGTTCTATGAATTTTCCTTCACCGTTAAGCACATGTTTTAAATGCACACATAGATATTTTTGTACAAAAATCCATTAGTGTACGACCGGGTTCGAAATCACGACCTTCGGATCGAAAGTCGAGGCACCTCCCACTCGGCCAACACGGCAGAAGAAGTGTTTCAGTCTAAAATTGCACGCCCCTCCATTCAAGCGATAAGCGTATGTAAGGGCATCTGTATGTCCACGTTTTGTTTAACAGTCTCTTGTCCATCCAAAGGTTGTCTGGAAGAGATCGCTTTTAGCGATAAGACCGCCCATTGCCCACTATTTTTAACATTATTTTCTACTCTGTATATTTTTGTTTTTTTTGTGATGGTCTGCAATAAAGAATATCTATCTATCTATCCATGGCGGTTATGGTGGAAGGATGTGCATTCTTAGACTGAAACATCTATTAATAGCATATGAATTAATGTAAACAGAAAAACCTAATTTTTATTTACCCTCGACAATCATGTAATAATGAGAAAATTACATTTTCAATACATAATAATATACCATTATCATATTATTAGGTTCGGGGCTGCCAGTGTAGAATTTTTACCTATTTTCAAGGCATTTTATAAATTAATATTTTATTTTAAAAATTTTAGAGAATTAATAGCTAACTATCTGTAAGTATAACTTAAGTAAGTACTAATAAATTCTGAAGGATTCAGAATTGTTAAGGATGAAAAATAAAATTATATACTAATCCATATAAAAATGTATACGTAAGTAATAATAATAGCACTGTAAGTAGAATGCAGACAAATAAACGTAGAATAATAAATAAATGGAATTTATTTTATGTATTACTTATAATAAAACTAAAATCTCATAATAAAAAATAATTTTAATCTCATTACAATTCTGTTGAACTGTGTATAAATATAATTTGATATTTAATAACATTTAAAATTAATTTAGCTAGTTTGTAAGATTGAATCTAAGTTATCTGAAAATAAATGAATTTGATTTGAAAATTCACGTACCTACGTTGTGATTCTTTTTTTAGTAGGGGTGGTGAGTTATGTATTTTTGTGTGAATAAGTTGTTGAAAATTAACTATAGTTATTTCCTAATAAATTATAAGTAAATTTTAAAATTAAAAATCAAATTATTAAGAGATATCTTTGAAAATCAAACAGGCTTGAAATTAAACATTAGGAAGAGAAGTTTTCTCAAATGAAATCTAACCACCTTTTTATTATAATGTGAAACGCGCTGCATAATCAGCTTATAATGTTCCCACTGCTGGGACTCAGGCCTACTCTCGGTGATTGGTGAATGTCACATCCCATAGAATTTTTTATTTTTTTTGACATGCCGGTTTCCTCACGATGTTTTCCTTCACCGTTGCGAGTACGTGAGATGCATACTTAGATTTTTCGACCGAAAAAACACATTTATGCATGACTGCCACCGGGATTCGAACCCGCGACATCAGATCGCAAGGCTCTCATCCACTCGGTGACTACGTCCTCGCAAAACGTGCTGAAATACGATCAATTAGTGGGAAAATTTACACAAGAATGCAATTTTCATACTACTGGCTATCTGGCAACACTGAGGGATAACACTTAGCATTGCATCAAATTTACAGATTCATATAAAAGAGGAAGCAGTTTTCGTTAAAACCAGACCAGTCTTTTTATTCCTAGTCCTGTAAGCTCGTGGCCAGTTTTGGTGACGGAGCCTTTAAGCCGCCTCAATATTCTGATATGGTTTCGCTTATAAGTATTGTGGCGCTTACGGCAGTGGTACTGTAAGTATTAACTATCTAGTAAAAACGGATGGTAACAATCGAGAATTTTTTTCCTGATTGTCCCTGGTAGTAAAAATAAAATTCCCGATTGTTCCCAATAGGAACGCTGGGGGTAGGGACAATTGGGAATAGACGGTATTATTAATATATATAATATAGGTATATATATTATACATATATATATAAATTTCTGACAAATAACAAACTTAATTATTATAAAAACTGAAAACCCGACTGCGAAAATATGACACGACACTTTTATGAACAAAACCTCATTTACCGAAATCCATCAAGTTTTATAAGAACAAGAATAAGAATAATTTTATTTACTTAACAATTATGTTATGCTAAGTCTTAGATGGTTTTAAAAAATAAGTTAAGATGGTTTATTTGTAATTTTTCACACATTTTTCGTGCATTTCATCCGTTTTTGACATTTAAGGCTTTAGCACTTGCATGACGCAGACGAATCCAACGACACCTCATTTAGATGGGTTCCCATCGAGTAACACCCAAACGAGTAACACTGTTACTCGATGGGATTTTTTTTTCACCCATGTCATGGTGTTACTCGATGGGAATAAAATAATAGAAATGGTGTTACTCGATGGGAACAAAGTGTAACACTTGATTATTTTTAAAGATGATTTAGGTAATATTTCTGACTCGTAAACTGGTGTGTCTTTAGTTCAACCTGCTTAAAGTATTAATTTAAGTAATCACTAAAGCGGCGGCACTCACTTACCTAGTTCATTTTTCTTTGGATGTAGTTAAGTGCAGATGCCATTATTGTTTATTGAATAAGTGTAACACAACTATGAATGACGAATATAAATATTTAAATGGTTGCATGAAATAAAAAATACATTTGCATATAACATATATTAACTTGTTCTAATAAAATTAAAATTTAAAATAAAAAAAAATAATATATACAGGGCGTCCCACGACAATGCCACATGGAGGGAAAGTACAGTGGGCTCTCTAATTGACCTTACACCCAGCTTACGCCTGTGTTAAAGCAACTCATACATACACAAATGCACTAGTTTCTATTATCCACAGCTATTCGATAACATCATTAAATTCATCAAACTAGTTATCGCTTGTAGTGGCGCAGCGGTAGCGATGTCTAATAATTTAAAATTAAGTTGAACTGACTAGGTTCGAACCCAGATTTAAATAATAACATTTAGTTATTTTTAAACTTATTATTTTATATTATAAGATTCATTTCAACGTTTTCTTAGTTTTACGTTAAATATTATAGATTTAAAGTAAAATTATATATTTTTTTTTTATAAAACAAGTTCTTTATTTTATTTACAGAAATTTTAAATACCTAATCATAATTATGATCATCATACAGTGTTACTAAGCAGGTAATTGTCGACGGTGAATAAACATGTTATTACTTTATACTTAGGAAATAACAATTACATCACTCGATTTCCAATTACCTTAATTACTTACCTACTGTTTTCAAAATCACAAAATCTAAATTTTGATTGATCTAATTATTCTATTCGCGTAGTGACTTTCCGAGAGCATCTTCGGCATGTTGACAAAAAAGGACCAGTTGAATGGCCTGCAATAATTGCCCTATGGCACTCAGAAGCCGGTGTATCTTATCTATACGGCCTTTCGGCTCTTTACGTTCCAAGCTGCCACTACTGTTTTCATTCCGATGAACCCTTTAGTTAGCTGGAACGTCATTCTCTGTTGAATAATAATAAGTAGTAGGTATAATAGAGAATAATGTTCAATGAGTTAACAAAAGCAATACAATCATTATTATAAGTCAGTAAGATACTTCACACTCACAGTTACGTTAGTTAACAAATATATTTTAACTTACTGAAATTTGAAAAAGTGAGCAATTTCACTAATGCTCACATTATTCTCACGAACAACAATTATTTGTGCGTATTGGATTCTCCTTAAAAAGTGCATAATGAACACAAGTAGCATTTAACACATCTAAAAACACTTTGTTGCTACGTGTTTATTGCTCTGAACTTCTCACCAATGATGCAATGACCAAAAAGATACATAGAATGAAAAAAAGAAAATAGAAGAGGGTAGGATTTAAGTTCAAGCTTCATCTTTGTCAGAGAAAGCGCAAATGATTGCAATGCCGTGTTTATTGTAAAATAAAATATTCAAAAATGATGCCGATGACAAGGATCCGAACCACCATGTCTTACAATATCAGACAATGGTTATTACTATGATAATACCACTGGGCTATCATGCACTCCCGTGATGTGATGAATTAGATAGTTGCACTGATCGCTTTTCTGTCGTAATAATTTTAACCAATAGAATAGATTGTTATGAAGCTTGAATACTACACACGCTTACTATTGGGTATTCTGTAGCTGGGTGTAAGGATAATTAGAGAGCCCACTGTACCTTGAATATTGTAGATGGAACATTTTAATGAAATAATTTTATCATAATCCGTTCAGCCGTTTAGCCTGCAGGCGGCGCATAGAGTCAAACGACGACACCATAGCTTAGTTGGTTGTGATCCTGCCTACGAAGCTTGGTGTTCCGGGTTCGATCACCGGCCGGGGCAAATACCTATTTGTGTGACGAACACAAATGTTTGTTCTAGGGTCTTTGATGTTGTGATGTCTTGTATGTGTCCATCCCACCTGCGACACAGGGAATCCTAGTGCAGGGGTGTAAGTGTGTGAATGTTTAAACAAACATACATTCGGGTAAAACATTTTTATTTTCATTCCCTTTAGTCTTTCTTTCTTTCTTCCTTTCTATCATTCGAACTATACATCCATTCATATTTGTTCTATCTTTCTAACCATCTTTCTTTCTTTCTTCCTTAGAATGCCGAGTGTAGTGGAGTTGACCCGAGCGTCCGTAGCGGAGTTCTCGTACCTTCCAAACTACTACTCTCCCTTCGAGGTGTTCAGAGACACTATGCTCAGTCAGAAACGTGATATCGAAACAACTGTACCTAATGTGTAAGTATTGAACCTACTTTATACCTACTAGTATACACCACAAGTTATTATTACCAAAAATGGACAATGCAGATGGGGTACTACGTTGTATCTGTGCAGTCAGAATTTTATTTTTTTTGTCGAAGACCTTTACGTTATTCTGTTTTGGCTCCACATCATAGTGTATACAGTCAGTGTCAAGTAACGAGGGCTTTTCAATAAAAAAAACAATCACGCTTTTTATTTTGGTCACTAGACGGCGCTGCACAAAAGTCAAATGTCAATGTCAAGTGTCATAATATATATTTATTTTTCAAATGAAAAATAAATTTTTAGAAACATTTTGGATACCACTTCAATAAAAATGAAGTTTCTCCATTTTCAAATAACTTTTGTTACTTTTTACGATGTAGTTGTATTAAAAATTAAAAAGACTACTAGTTAAAATTTATAATATATATCTAACTTCTCATTATTTTTCAAATGAAAAATAAATTTCGTAGTAATAATATAATAAAACTACGAAATTTTCTGTTTTTTTTGGTAGATTTTTGACACTTTCAACTTTTCATTTTCGACGTTTCATACAGCGCCGTCTATCTTAGTTTATGGCAACCACTTTTTTGGCTAAATCCAACTATTCTGACGATCTTATAATCCATCTTCGACCACACAATCACTTACCACCAGGTGAGGTAGTGGTTAAACGCTTGTCTATTAAAAACAAATTATTTTCTTTTCTTTTTTTTTAATTCTTAATAAAAAAAAAACTAATGTATTTATATTCTAATAGTTCTACGCCACAGGTTTTTCATTACCAATAAAGAAAAAAAAATTAAATATAATAACTAAGTAAGTTATTTACGGACGAGTTTTCTGTTAAAATAGACTTCAGGCTTTTTAATCGTAATAATAATTATTTCTATTTGTTTCTAATAGAGATCAGAACCCGGGAAATAGGCCAACTCCACCCCCAATAACCTCAACTACCCCTAATAATCAGAAACGAGAAGCCGGGTCAAAACTCAAAGATCTGGTGAGTGTAATTTTCTTTGACAAATGCCCGCAGCCTCGCTTGCATGATTGCGAGGCGAAAAGTAGCATACATATTTTTTCACACCACCTCCTCGACAATGTCCAATTACATATCATGCTATCATCAAGGTAAAGCAAAGCATTACCTCGCAAGGTAGGTAAAGTTGTATAAAACTCCCAAGGGTAGTAAAGTGAAAAATAAAAAAAACCTTTCCCTTTTGGGGCATCTAACCCTGTTTTACCCTATGTTTATTATTAAAATAAAACCTGAAGTACGTATAATTTTTTTTCAGATGTTTTGGAATCGTAAATATCAGCACCCGGTACCAGTTTTCTGGATTTTGAAACAAAACGTATAAATCAGCATTTTTTTATTAACAACAAGGAAATACAACTATGGCGTTTATTACAATAATAGTTATGTAGGCTATATATAGTACAATAGTACTTATATAAAAACATTTAAAAATATACAATCAAAATTTAGGTACCTACTAAGAGGAATCCTCAAATCCGAATTCCATACAAAATGTTTCGGACAAATACTCAAAAAGTACGCCGTATTTTAGTAATTTCTCCACACTATTCGTTTCATCCATGTTTTTTGATTTCGTTAACAAAAAAAGTGGAAGGTTTCATACTTTTATTTAGATTTTATACGTGTTTTAAAATTAACCCTATGATTTATTGATTTGTTGACGAAATCAAAACACATGGACGAAACGAATAGTGTGAAGAAATTACTATAATACGGCGTACTTTTTGAGTATTTGTCCGAAACATTTTGTATGGAATTCGGATTTGAGGATTCCCCTTAAATTCAAATTCAAATTAAAACTATTTATTGCGAACAAGGGTGGTTACAAAAATATCTTAAAATTATGCCGATAAATGAGGTTCTCCGCAGCTTATGAACAGCATGCAATAAATAAATAAATATACTAAATATGTATGAAAATATTAAAATGAAATATATATTTATTGTAATTTACAGTATAGGTACTTAAATTAGGTACGCACTAACCCCCCACTATGATACCCTGTGTCGTAGGGGTCTAGTCTTTTCCAAATTACTCCAAAGATCTCTTTAAAATTATATTAGTAAAGTAATAGTAACTTAATTTAATGTAACAATGTATAGTATAGGTAATGTAAATCTATTTTAAAATTATTTAGACAATCTAAAGAGTACCTAAGTGGTATTTCAGCGAAAGAAAATATCAAAATAAAAGTACGTGGCACATAAACGTATAAATTTGAGCGATGATCTGAACACAATTGCTGTATTAAATAATTTGTTTTATATATATATTTAGGATAATAATTATTCCTTAATTAAATCTGTTCTTCGTGCACTACCCACTCAATTGTGCATAAAACACCAAGGTTTAGCTGGAATATTGTTTTACTATTTACTATTTGTTAAGTGCTAAGTATTTTCTATCGATCTATCTATCTATCTATGCTGAATTAATCCTGAACATACCTGTAAGACCAAAAAAGTTTATTTAAATAATTGCTTTAGGTTTGGGCATGATGAATCCCCTAATTTATGTATAAACAGATATCATTAAATTTTGTAGTACCTAGAACAATCAAATGAGTTATTTTGTGTAAGTGTAATGGTCCATGAAAATAAAATTCTATGAATTAAAATTGTTATCAATCCACTGCAGTATTTTTATTTTCCATAATCCGTAGAAGTATTACAGTATAAAATCTTAATTTACTTATACATAGAAACGCGCAAACTTTAGACAACTTCAAGTACATTTTGGTCAAAGGTTGAATTTCAAAAATGAGAAGTAATTGGGCTAGATATTATAAATTTTAACTGGTAGTCTTTTTCATTTTTAATATAACTACATCGTAAAAAGTAACAAAAGTAATTTGAAAATGGAGATATTTCATTTTTATTGAAGTGGTATCCAAAATGTTTTTCAAAAAAAATAATTCTGCAAGACATAATTTATAATTATAGTAACATTTAAAAATAGTTAAGCAATATATGCTTTCTTTAATAAATACAAAGCTATCAAGCTAGCTATTTACATTAAAAATACGCATTTTGAAAAATCTCTCGTGAAATTAGGGAGGGTGTTGAGAAAAATCTCACAACATAAGGGTGGAAGAGTCGGAAATTGCCATCACCTCATGTACAGTCAGCTGCACCTATATGTATACAGTATACACTCTTAAGCTTTCACAAAATATTATTATTATGTATATATAGATTATATATTTTTTTATATTGTGTCTACTCTTAATTTTGCAAAGAGGTTTTTCGTCTGACAAGAACTTTGACAACTATAAGAGGACTTCATTAATTTGAAAATGATTGCGTGCACTAGTCTTTGCAAAATATAAATGTGAAAGCTTGGGAGTGTATACATGTCTGTGCAGCTGACTGTACCTAATTAATGGATACCCCCTAAATTGGAATACAATAATTAGGACATAGCAAGGTCAGCGGTGTCGGAAGACGTGTGACGTTATGTGACACATCCTTGAGCGACGATCTGTCGGGTTATAAGTGGGATAGAGCCTGCGAAACTAAATAATTTAAAAATAAATAAACGTTGACACACTCACACCCCTGCACTAGGATTCCCTCTGTCGCATGTGGCATGGACACATACAAGATATCACAACATCCAAGACCCGAGAACAAACATTTGTGTTCGTCACAAATATTTCCCCGGCCGGGGATCGGACCCTGAACACCAAGCTTTGTAGGCAGGGTCACTACCAACTAAGCCACGGTGTCGTCTGTTTCGAACGAAACTAATTTGATGCCCTCTAATTTTTATTTGTAGTTCTTCTTCTTATCGTGTCACTAGTTCTTTTGGATCAGTGTGGTGAAAAGATTTCAAATGCGCCTCTAATGCTTACTTGCACCAAACTATCAAAGCTCCTAAGCAATTACTTTTCTTGCTCCAAATTCAGACCGTTAAGAACTGTCAAGCGAGTTAAGTAGTTGCTTAGAAATTTTGGTGCAAGTCGGCATAAGAGGTTCCTTTCGTGCACTTTACACATATTAACGAACTTTTTAGGTTCTATACATATTTTGCTTCCCTATAACTTTTGAGTGGTGTTAACGATCATTAAAACAGTCCAATTGAAGTCGGTTGTCTATGTTTTTTTACAACCTTGATTATTTAGTCAAATAAATTTAGTTTGCGCCTCTACAAATCTCTCTGTTCCAATCTAAGCACCTTGAAACATCAAGTTGAAAGCTCGTCTTTGTGCAACTAATGAACGCAATATTTCAACCCCTTTACTAAGTATCTGAAGTTGTGAGGTACTGAGTATAAAAGGTATATGTTTAGAGCAGTATGTATCATTGTCAACGTGTCAATTGTGTTGTGAGCTCATTTGGATTGGGATATCATGAAGGTGGTAAATGTTTATTTTTAATCTAAACACAAAAAAAAAAAAAAAAAAATATATTCATAATTTTTTTCTTTATATAAAAAGGGTGTGTGTGTCAGCTCTGACGCACTGGTATCCTGGAGTTTACTTCCATCAACTTAGTAACCATAGCAACGAAAAATCAAAGTAAAAGTACCTACGCAAAGTACGTTGCGCAGAATACGTAACGCTTTTGAGTTACTAGTTGTATTAATTTATCTCCTAATAAAATGTTCATAAATGAAAATTAAACTCCGAAAACAGTAGAAAACTATAAAGTTTAGTGGTAGATTTAGAAGATTAAAATTATTTAGTTTAAAAGTGTTTTGAGACACTTTGATGTTTGAGGCTTCCGTCGATTGGGACCACTAGGTATTGGGACCACGGTCCTAATCGCCGGAATACATTTTTGAATCCGTCGATTGGGACCACTAACCACGTGACGTATATTGTACAGTCGTCGTCAGATACGGATCCGAAATAATTTACTTCTTCTTCCTCTTCTTCTTAACGTGTCACTAGTTCTTTCGAACCAGAGTGGTGAAAGAATGTACGTGCGCCTCAAAGAGGCTCCTTCCGTGCACTAAATATATTTGATTTTTTTTTTAATAAATTCAGAAACCACATTTTTTATTTTATAAAATGTTATGTTCCAGTCCATAGCTGCTGTCGTTTTTCTCCTAGCTTTCGTGGCAGCCGAGCCACCTCCGTCTAACAGGTACATACCTACTTAAAACATTTAATTTTACCTTGCCTGACCGATGCTGTTACGGGCCGTAATGTACAGTCAGCTGCACATACATGTATACACACTCAAGCTTTCACATTTATATTATAGGCACTCTTAATTGCTCGCTTTGCAACATGTTACATTACGCCCCGTAACACCGGTCAGTTCACCTTTAGAGGTTTAACATCCATAATGTAACGACTGAATTTTTTTTTTTAATGTAAATTAATAAAAAAAACGTAATGTAAGTAAATCAGGGGGATTTGTATAATCCAAAGAAATCTCTCGGGGCAGATGAGAATATTATGTCCTAACCCCTCCCCTGTGTCGTTTATCAAGGGGTCAGATAGAAAAGAAAGAAAGAAAGAAATAATTTTATTGTTAGAAAACTAGACTAACTATTACATGACAATAATCATAAAATAAAGTAAGGATAATAAACGTAAATAAAGTCTTCCAGACAATGGGTGCCTAGCTAAGCTTTATTGAAGAATACCAGCGCTGGTATTCTTCTGGGCTCTAATGGTTACGACACGGATCGTAAAACTATGTTCAAAACTTTATATATAAAATATTATATATAATTTTTAGAAGTAATTTAAAAGTATATACAATTTTTTTACCTAATAGATTAAATTATACCTACCCTTACTTTTCAGCTACCTACCCCCTCCACCCGGGCATGCAGGCTTCCCTCAATCCAACCAGGGTCTCCCGCAGGTGGTGGCCGCCAGGAGTCAGGAGTCAGGGGCATTCGGGCATGGAGCTGCTGCCAATGGCCTCGCCAGGTAAGCAACCAAAATGCAAAAAAAAATAAATGCAAAATGCATCGTACCGAGTATCGTAGCGAGTGATGTAAGCTTCAATGTCTCTGCTACATTTTACCATAGATGAATAATGATGTTCCTATAGAACAAGATGGACAGTATCAAACCAAAAGGGAATCGTAAGACAGGACCAAAAAAATTCAGTCATCTTGTCAATAAAAATGAAATATCTTCATTTTCAAATTATTCAAATTTTGTTACTTTTTATGATGTAGTTTTATTAACAACTAGCTGGTGCCCGCGACTTCGTCTGCGCAGGTATCTTTATAAATTGTAGTCTATGTGTTATTCTGATGTATAAGCTATATTATTGTAAAGTTTCATTAAAATCCATTCAGTAGTTTTTACGTGAAAGAGGAACAAACATCCATCCATCCATCCATCCATCCATCCATCCATCCATCCATCCATCCTTACAAACTTTCGCGTTTATAATATTAGTAGGATAAAAATATTAACAATAAAAAAGTCTAGTAGGTAGTTTTAACATATAATATTTATCTAACCCTGTTACTTCTCTTTTTTGAAAATTTGCATCAGACCAAAATGTAATATAAGTAAGCTGAAGTGGCTACCTTTTACTGGGCATATTTTCAAGGTACTACATTGTGTTTCTATACTTTAATACATTTATGCATTTTACTATCTTGCCCGTTTGCTCGGTACTTGTGATCGAGACATTAGTGATACTGTTATATTAACAAAAGCTGGCATAAACATCACATACATAAGTGCGCCTGTGTAGTGTCTGTGAATAAGAGCGCGGCGTGACCCTGATGTTATCTGTCCAAATTATCATCCTAAATTTGTCAGTTTAGGATACAAAAACAACATTTTGGGTATATATTCTTGGTATATAAATCAACTTCCTACACAGTATTGGCTTAGCCAGGAAGTCACACGACCATTTTACTTCTAGCCTTCTTCTTATCGTCTCACTAGTTATTTTCGAACTAGTGTGGTGAAAGGATTTCAAGTGCGCCGAAAAGGCTTCTTTCGTGCACTTGACACATATTTTCGAACTTTGTAGGTTCTATGACATGCCGGTTTTCACACGATGTTTTCCTTCACAGTAGATTTTTGAACAGAAAAATCCATTGGTGTACGGCCGGGTTCGATCGAACCCACAACCTTCCGATCGAAAGTCGAGGCACCTCCCACTCGGCCAACACGGCCTAATGTCAAATAGTTTAGTTATTTGCTTGACACTCAGGCCATTAAACTAATTACAATTAATTAATTAATTACTGTACAGGAATAACCTTGGGGGTAACCAGGGCAGGTCTCACGGGGGCTACGATCAAAAGGGGCAGGGCTACGATCAAAAGGGGCAAGGCTACGATCAGAGCGCCGCTTTCCTAGCCAGAAACGCTCTTGAAGAAGCTAACGCGGTAAGTAAACTTTTCATAGCTGCATCAATCATGTTTATTCACCAAAAAAAATTAGTTGTCTGTAACCAACCAGCGTAACGGGACAATGAGCGTTACCGGACAACGATGTCAACGTTTTCGTGCATGCAGCCAGCATCGATTTATTAGACGTAGTCACGTCAAAAACTTAAATGGGCAATGCAGAAGGGGTGCTACTCGTAGGTACGTTGTATCTGTGTAGTCAGAATTTTTGTGTACTACAAAATGACAGAAGTGACAGTGGGGCGAGTGCGGCGCCTGAGCCGAGTTGCGGCAAGCTGGCTCGAGCTAGGTACTCGAGTTCCTCTGGCTGCATTATACTCGAACCCGGGACGGCTGTAGTTCACGGGGAGGCATGCACTGCAAGCGGAGCTCGGGGTCGGCGCAAGCCTTCCCTGGGATGGGCCTCACAGCAACGTGCGTTAGGGACACCGGTACGTGTTCTGAGGATATCCCGGGGTCCCTCAAATGCGCAGAGGTCGGCCACCATGGGGTTTTCATAAGTCGTCTGCCCTCCCCCAAGGGCGGTGGGTATCGATGAGGATTTCCCCATGTAATAAAAGCCAACACAAAATTTTGCTAACGATGAATGTAACTAAAATAATTATCAATGATGCGTAACAATTGACGATGCCATATAGAAAACCTACTAACGGTAACATTATATCCAATTTTTGTAATATAATTTTGAAAAAAAAAACTGTTCTAGTGCTATAAATCGGCCGTTTGTGTTCAGGACCCAGCTAACTATAACTTTGGATACATGGTGAGCGACCAACACGAGGGTACAGACTTCGGCCACCACGAGGAGAGGCAGGAGGAACGCGCCCAAGGGGAGTACCATGTCGTGCTGCCTGATGGGAGGAAACAGGTGGGTTCCTGTCATCAAAACTATCATGAAAAAGAGAACTAGAACGGCACATATCACGACATTATTTACACTTATCAATTGAAAATATATAAATAAATAAATGTTTTTGGATATTTCACACAACGCCATCTAGCTCCAAACTAATGCATAGATCACACGTACCAAGCAAATGGACGAGACAGTTAAAATGTTTCTCGGCCGAGACGGTGACGTAAGCGAGTGGCTTACTGTTTCGGCCGAGCACTCAGCGCTATGTATATACGAGTACGTACCGAGTACTCGGCCTGATCGCACTGTCTCGGCCGTTTGCTCGGTACGTGTGATCAAGGCATAAGCAGAAGCAGAAACCTTATAGAATACTGGAAAGGTATAACTTTTTGTAAATATATGCATAGAATAGGTATATTTAATAGAATAGGTTTATAGAAACCACCTAAACTCAGGAGAACCACCGATGTTCATCACTAAAATGTTTGTCCTGGAATTGAACCCGCGACATCGCTGTGGCATTCCAACATACTTTTCACTTAATCAATAGTGCTGTCAAAATAAAATAGGTGGTCTAAGGTTTCAAGGCGCATTTAACCTACCATTTCTTTTCCAGACTGTAAGCTATGAAGCTGATGAACGTGGCTTCAAACCTCAAATCTCCTACGAAGATACTGAAGAGCTCACCCGTGCTGGTTACGACTCCAATGCTAACAATTTCCGTAGTAACGGCAACCAAGGCAACGATGGTTACCACGGCAAAGATGGTTACCAGGGGAACAATGGTAACCACGGCAAAGATGGTTACAACGGAAAAGATGGTTACCAAGGCAACGGACAAAATGGGGCTTCTGGACGCTCTGGTTACTGACGTACCATTATATTGTTTTGTCTATTTTTGTTAATTTAAAATTATTGCATGATAAAATAAAAATATATTGGATTTATTTATGTTTTTATGATGTTTTATTTTTATTAATATATTTTGTTTGATTAATATATTTTATTTTGAGAAAACTGTATTTTATTTTGATAAATGAAACAAACAAAACATAGTACATAGATTAATGCTCTTGTTCGATCAGAGTTCAATTCAGTTCAGTTGCCTATTATAGATCATTTGCATTGGTTTTATGAAAACCTTTTTCTTTATTTTGAAATATTTTTTTTTTCTAATTTTTAGGCGTTTTCCATGCAGTGAAACGACACAAGCTTACAATAATAATAAAATTATTAAATTAAATAAAATTAAAATTATTATATTTTTATGAGGTTTAAATTAAAATAAATAATAATAATTTATTAGATTTATGCTACTAAGGTACAAAATAACACAAACATATAACAGTAAATACATTTAAAAGCAATACTAATTTGTAAATCTCACACAATCAAAACTTTTTGCAAATTTTAAAAAAATTAATGAAGCGTGTTGTTTTTTTTTTCTACGGAAAAACAGTGAAATTAAGCAAGATTATTGAGATAAAAAACGAATACGATATTGAATTAATAAATAATAAAAAGTAAGTGATCTGTTCATACACTTTAATATTTTCATAATTGAAGGTATAATAATCCTACTAATATTATAAACGCGAAAGTTTGTAAGGATGGATGGATGGATGGATGGATGTTTGTTCCTCTTTCACGTAAAAACTACTAAATGGATTTTAATGAAACTTTACAATAATATAGCTTATACATCAGAATCACACATAGGCTACAATTTATGAAGATAACTGCGCAGACCAAGTCGCGGGCACCAGCTAGACTGAATGACTGACTCATTGACATCATTGTTCTCCTAGATGAAGTTGAAAAAAGTAAAATGTAAATACGGGAATGTACAGGGGGGGTTAGTGGCAGTTCAGGAAAACTTCAACTTTCCTCCCCCCTCCACCCCCTCTATACCCCCCATATGGTATCTCAGGAGTATACGCAGGTTGACGATTCGCACGTCCACCTCGGTACCTACGTGCTATCTCGAATGTACATGGCGGTTTTTACTATAGATATACTTTTAGCCACTTTTTTTGCTCCAATTTGTTTCCTTAATTTTTTTTGCACGACCTCAGAATAACACAGGTTACAATTTATAAAGATACCTGCACAGACGAAGGGGCGGGCACCAGCTAGACTGAATGACTGTCTCATTGACATTGTTTTCCTAGATGGAGTTGAAAAATGTTAAATGTATATACGGGAATGTATAGGGGAGGTTAGTGGCAGTTCAGGAAAACTTCAACTTTCCTCCCCCCTCCACCCCCTCTATACCCCCCATATGGTATCTCAGGAGTATACATATATATATATATATATATATACATATATAGGTAGGTAGACAGTTTGGTAGGTAGGAAGGTAGTTAGGTAGGTAGGTAGACAGGTTGGTAGGTAGGTAGGTGTATAATCTTACTAATATTATAAACGCGAAAGTTTGTAAGAATGTACGGATGGATGTTTGTTACTCTTTCACGTAAGAACTACTGAATGGATTTTAATGAAACTTTACAATAATAGGTATAACTTATACAACAGAATTAACTTATATTTACAACTTAGGCTACAATTTATAAAGATACTGAGCAGACGAAGTCGCTGGCACCAGCTAGTAGTATATAATAGTACCTTCAAAAGACTGCAACGCGCTCCATCTTAAACTTCCAATAAGTAGGTATTTTATACTTATGGAAAATAAAAAAAAATATTACATTAGTATAGCCACTTTAGTAGTTTAAAAAAACACTCTTTTTGTCTTGCTCTCACGTCTCTATCGAATAATTTAATTCCAAAAACTGTATGTCATCTTCAATGAGCGGAAAATCAGCAAATATTTGACCTAAATCCAACAAGCATGGCCTTGGATCATATTAATTGCTTTAGGTGAGTACCTATTACCTACATGTATGTTTGCTAATTGGTTATCGATTTCCGGTGGGACATTGATGGCCTAGTGGGAAGTTGGTATGCCTTCCAATTTACAAGGGTTCAATTTTCAAAACTTTGTTTTGTGTTTTGTACATTTTACTGTAATAAAACTTTCTGTGAGTCATATCAAAAAGCACGCCTATTTTATAAGACTTATTAAATAATAATAAATTATATCACAAAATTTAAAATTAAATATGATCACAGAGCAAAGCGCTCTGTATTGCCATTTTTTGTTTCCGTCCAGATGGACGGAAATCCAGTATTTGAACATCTCATTATTATATACGTTGTCAGAGACAGCCCTCAAATGCTATTGTTTGAGCGACTCAGCCTACTCCAGATGAATGAGTGGAAACCCCATTCAAAACCTTTGAACACCTTGACACTGCGAACCTCAGCAAAATGGTTGCGAAACTCGATCAATCTAAATCCTATAAGTCAATATTAGTTTTAACAACGAGGTTTTGTTTGAATGGCTAATTCAAGCTAATAATTTAATATAAAAACCCACCGGTTGTGTTGAGAGCATCATTCAGTTCTGCTCTTTCGAAGATCTCATCAACATGAAGGTATTTACTTCACCTCATTAATTAATATACTCGTTATATACTAATGGACATAGTTTACGGTACGTTGTATCTTATTTATTTATGGTTTTAGGAAGAGAAGTTAGCAGTTTCAAATACAAGTGAAAATTTATCAAAGTAGTCCAAAAAGACGACACGGATGGTCGAATGGCAAGTGTATTGGACTGCCACACCCGGTGTCGTGGGTTCGAATCCCGCGAATTTGTGTGATGAACATCGGTGTTTGTCCTGAGTCTGGGTGTTTTCTATTTATTCTATGTATGTATTTAAAAAAAGTAATTATTTAAGTATTCTATCAGCCATCTGGTTCTCATAGTACAAGCTCTGCTTAGTTTGGGCCTAGATGGCGTTGTGTGAAACGTCCAAAATATGAAATAAATAAAAAAGGTAGATTTTTTGCACCCTAATTCACAGTACGTAGGATACTTTTATCAAAACTACGATTCACTCTATTCTTATTCGCTCAATTTTAAGAGCTGCATTGCAAACGAAAGCTCTCCAGTGGCTGCATTTCCACTAAATAATGTATAATCAAGGTTTTACAAAAACATAGACAACCGACTTCAATTGGCCTGTTTTAGTGACCGTAAACACCACTGAAAAGTCACAAGAAAGCCAAATACGCAATTTCGTTTACATACGAATATTCAACATATTTTTTTCAGTTATTTGGATATAAAAACTGAAGTACTGAATCAATTTTGATAAATTTTGGACGGGACCAATCTGAAAGTATATCTTCTCAAACAAAAAAAAATCTAAAACAACAGAGTTCTGAGGTAACAAACAATAAAAAAAAAACAACCGAATTGATAACTTCCTCCTTTTTGAAGTCGTTTGAAAAACCAATCAAAAGCGGCTCGATATCGAAATCCATTTTAACTGTTCTAAAGACTTAATTCAAAATGGTCTGATCATAATTCACGTTTCCTTTAGGTTCTGATCGCAGTAATCCTCGCTATTGGGTCGGCATCCGCCCTCGGCTCAGGTCCCTACCTGCCCAGTGGATGGAAGCCGCAGGGACCCGCCTTCTACCTGCCTTCGGAGGAACAGGTACCATTATCTCCAGGTTCTGATCGCAGTAATCCTCGCTATTGGGTCGGCGTCCGCCCTCGGCTCTGGACCTTATCAGCCCAGTGGATGAAAGCCACAGGGACCCGCCTTCTACCTGCCTTCGGAGGAACAGGTACCATTATCTCCAGGTTCTGATCGCAGTAATCCTCGCTATTGGGTCGGCGTCCGCCCTCGGCTCTGGACCTTATCAGCCCAGTGGATGGAAGCCACAGGGACCCGCCTTCTACCTGCCTTCGGAGGAACAGGTACCATTATCTCCAGGTTCTGATCGCAGTAATCCTCGCTATTGGGTCGGCGTCCGCCCTCGGCTCTGGACCTTATCAGCCCAGTGGATGGAAGCCACAGGGACCCGCCTTCTACCTGCCTTCGGAGGAACAGGTACCATTATCTCCAGGTTCTGATCGCAGTAATCCTCGCTATATGGACTCACACAGTAATCCTAGCTCTATGATCTGTCAGAAGAAATTTGCGCGGAGTTGGCAGAAGAAAAAAGTTAACGTGCAATTTCCGCAATATGAGTCTCATACCTGTAGGGACAATAATGTCAAAAATGTGGCCGTGGCTACCATTCCCTTAGAGGCCTTTTTTGCCATGTAAATGCATAGCAGGCCAATAAACTAACTCCACCTATAGATGATCCACTTATAGATGGAAAGGTTTCCTGCTCCGTGGCGGGGCCTCTTCGTTATAGGAAGTTGAATATTCCAAAAAAAAAAATACGCAAAATGTACTCTTTTATACCCGAGGCATATTCTCTGGCCACAAAAAAACTAAAGAGATTTTAGGTTTCAGACCGGGGATACAAAAAAAACTGTTTCGGTTACAAAATAGTACACTTTGGGTACATTTTATTGTATTATATTGAACAAAGAATGAGCCAACGATGATGATTAAAATAAAATAAAATAAAAAGGCATTTATTCACTTATACTTGCTAACCTAGTACAAAAGTGTTTTAAAGCTAGGTTGCGATATTGTGAAAAAAAATTAAACTACTTACTTTTAGTAACTAAAACTAAAAAATAGCAAATATTATTTGATTAATCTGTACTGAAGTTTTGATTTAGGTATAACAGAGGACAAACTCGTTTGCTCAACGGCTCTATGAAGGCTAAGGTAACGTACATATAAACTTTGATCAAAAATTTTAAAGTAGGTTCTATTATGGTTTCAGAAGCCAGTAAACAGCCCAATCAAGGAGACTCTACTCTTGGAGACAGAAGCGTCAGGTTCTGAAGGGCTGAGGGAGTACGGACCACCAGCTCAGGAGTTGAACGCTATCCAAGCTCTACCTGATGTGGTGACCGATCAAGCTTTCTACGTCGTCCAGAGTCAGGCAGAACAGGCTGAAGGTAAGCTAAATAATCATAAGATCAATGTAATCATAAGTGCACGAAAGGAGCCTCTTGGAGGCGGACTTGAAATCCTTTCACCACACTAGTGCGAAAGGACTTGTGACACGCTAGGAAGAATCAGCATATAATAAGTATTTATAAATAAGAAAGAAAATCTATAAAAAACAGCTTGAAGTTTATAAAAACTGAAAAACTGCCGAATATTATTGGAGTAAGTATTCGATTTTGGACACTTGTATTTTCAAGTTTTTCCTGTTCGTGGTGTGCGATAATGCGTTATCTATCTATTTTTTATTCCTAAGAGTCAGTTCAGACCGAACGGAAAAATGCTCGAGCATATTACTGACTTCATTGAAAATTGGACCGTATAACCATAACCTAAAAAATAATCGATTAAGTCTTCGCTTGTAGGCTCTAAAAGCTATGGTATACGGTCCTATTTTGCCAGTAAATTGCTCGAGCGTTTTTCCGTTTCAGTCTGACTCTGAACTGACCCTAAGAGAATGAAACGTTCTGTAAAGTCTGTATGTATGTATACACTAAAATTACCGAAAGTAGTAGTAATTTGGAGTAAGTTTTTAGATACACTCTCCTTTTTCAGTAAACCAAGAATTGAAATCTGAAGTTCAAGAAGCTATCACAGTATCAGTCGACAGTAGGATACAGCCAGAGAATGACGTCACCACTGCAGCTTATGACGTCACGGATGCTTACACTGAAGTAGCTACTGAAACAGCTGAAATCACAAACAAAGCTGAAGAAATCGTAGAATTGGTGACTGAAAAAGCTGAACTAGTTGAAGTCAAAGAAATTGACGCTACCGTTGAGGCTCTGGAGGAGAAATTGGAGAGTATAGTGAGTCAGGAGAGGGAGAAATTTGAGAGAGTAGTAGTGGAAGCTTTTGAGGTGAAGAATATTGAACAGACGCTGGTCAATTTGGAAAATGAGATCAAAACTGAACAGGTAAGTTAAACAAAGGAAGAAACAAACATGTAGACGAAATCGTTTGCCCTTGACTAAAACAAAACGCAGAACATTGAAATGGAAAGTCCAGTAGCACAGACACTGCTAATACTTAATTAAAAGTATTACGTGGGTAAGTAAAAATTTACCCATAAAGTAGGTAAGTCGACGTAAAAAGAATTAGATTTTTTTTTATAAAAAATGACTTATTTTACGTGATTTTCTTGCAATATGAATGAAAACTTCGAAATATCAAAAGTTGTACAAACGTAGTTCGCCAGGAGGTGGGGAATACCCCCCCCCCCCCCCCCCCCCAATGATCTTTATAGGAACTAGTATGGCGATGTAGTTTTGATTCCTTCGTGATAGCGTGAAAAACAGAGGAGTGGAAGGATGTGCGGCACTGACCTGGATTCTGCCTGGAGGTCCTGGAGGTCCAGCTTCAGCGATCAGTATACAAGCGCGCGCGCACGACTGCGCTCGCGCAATCTCAACTATTGCCCACGATGCGAACACAACACCAAACCACAGCAGAAGCGAGCTTTAAAACAATGCTTGCGGACACGTAATTTTGGCCGGTAATTCCAAAATTCGGGCGGTTCCTAACCAAAAGCTCGTAAGTCTTTCGGGGCGGTGCGAGGTCTCATTGACAACTGAATTGTGCGGGTTTTTCTTTTTCTGCCACACGTCGCGATGTCGCTAGTGCCGCACAGGGGTGAGAGGTGGGGCGGAACGCTATCACGGAAATAATTTATCTATTTGTTGATAGATGGCGTTATCAGGAACATTAATTTTATACAGATAGTAGATAGCATCCTGCAGAGGTCTACCGACGAATAGAGTCAGATAGAGTGGATTTGGTAAAATCATCATCTCATCTCCCTGCCCTTATCCCACACATAGGTGGGGTCGGCACAATACGTCTTCTTCTTCTTCCATTCGTCTCTATCAGCCGTCATCTCTGTACTTACACCTGCTTTGTTCATATCCTCTTACACACAGTTCTTGGACTTGGTAATCACAGATTACAAATAATGTTCGTTTTGCAGGTGCAGGTAGAAACTGCAGCATTGAAGGCCACACAGGAAGGATCCGGGTGAGTGCTTTTTTTTTCTTTATATCATTTCATTTTTAATTTCTTTTCAGTGCATTGCTCTTGAAAAGAGCCTTTATAACTTGCACCGTAAAATGATTTATGCCTTAATTTAATTCCTGTATTTGCTCTTGAAACCAGCCCTAATAACTTGCGCCCTAGATTTACGGTAAGGTAAAAATTTTATGAGGACGTGGTGGCCGAGTGGATGAGCCCTTACCTTACGATCTGATGATCGCGGGTTCGAATCCCGGTGGCAGTCATGCGTGAATGGGTTTTTTCGGTCGAATCCCGTCGTCGTAGAACCAAAAGTTTGAAAATATGTATCGAGTGCACGCAAGGAGCCCCTTCGAGGCGCACTTGAAATCCTTTCACCACACTGGTTTGAAGGAACTAGTGTGGTGAAGAAGAAGAAGAACAATTTAACATACATATATAATCCAACGCGTTATATTACAAACTTTCGACGAATTGTGAACACACGAAAGTCTGCTATGTAATATAGGTAGGTACCTACATAGTTACGATCTTCTTCTTATCGTGTCACTAGTTCTTTCGAACCAGCGTGGTGAAAGGATTTCAAGTGCGCCTCGAAGGGGCTCCTAAATCATATCGTAACTACTTCGTTTCTCAGATCTGCGCAAGTACCCGAAGGTTTCTTGGAGTACGGACCCCCTGGGTTCAGGGAGTACGGACCCCCTAAGGGTGATGGGCTTCTGGGGTCTGCAGTTATCACCCAGGTAAGAGAATACTGACATCCCCCTGGCCTTGGGACAAACAGATGAGGGGCTAAAGGGAAAATAATAATCAAATATAATATGGTACAGTCAGCATCAATAGTCGATGACCACATTCAGATTTTCAAAATCGCTTGACACCATTTATTTTACCTAAAGGGCAAAAACATGAAGGGCGCTAGTATTGAATGAACATCATTATAGTTCAAAATTAACTTTCCATTGACGGAAATACAATATGGTTTAAGCGATTTTGAAAATCTGTAGGTATGTGGTCATCGACTTTTGATGCTGACCGTACTAACACCAGAAAAATAAAGTAAATAGAATCCCAAAATTCCAAATGAGATGTCAGATATTACATAGGTATCTAATATGCGACTACTGTAATGCTGGCTCGGTTTATTATATTTTTTTATTGAAATTGCAGGATATATCCTCTTTAGATAACAACGAAACCAGGCGGCGCAGATTCTCTCCAAAATTCAAGTAAGTTCAGCCAAAATTAGTCTGTTTCATAGAAGTAATAAAGTATAGAATAATATCGTTGACAATAAAAACACGCCAAAAAACTTTTTACTCCATTTCGTCCGAAAATATCTTGTCCTATTTTCAGCCTCCATCTTGCTTTGTTCTGTCAATCTTGGTGTTCTATTAGGAATGCCGTTATTCATCATAAGCAATCGCTATTTTCCAAACTGTGTCAGGAATATTAAGATTTTTGTTTTTCTCTAAGTATCTAGTTACCATCTTTATTAAAAAAAAACATAAATCAATTAAAGTAGGTCATGTAAAATCAGTTTTTTTTTCAGATCGCTGAACAACAGAAAACACTAAACGGGACTCCTTTGAATCAATCCTGCGACAAAATACGTGACGTGATATTATGAGAAGAATAACTTAGACCAACTTATCTCCTGATTAGCTAGCTACTTAGTAGGTATTTAGGTATTTATATTAGAAGAAAAATAGTAGGTAGGTACCTACCTAGGTTCGTAAAGCTATAATCACTGCCATTTCGAACTTGAGTTGTAGGTAACTTATAAATTTTAAGGTGAATAAAAACGATGTAAGAAGTTAATTTTAATGATAATAAAATTATTAAGCAGCAAATTGATTATCATTATGATTTATTTTTATAGCATGATACCTACCTCAATAAAACCTAAAATTAAAATATTATTTTCATTTTGCAAAGATCGCTGCAAAATACAACATGACAGCTTTGCTAAAATATTTTTTTAGGCTTTTATGTACTATTATTCCTTATTTTTTTATAAAGCACAAAATAACCCTATCGTATAAAAAGTGTAGACATTTAGTAAGAGAGTTGAGATAACATATAATTTTAAAGAACTTACATAAACATGAACTTCATGAATTAAAATAAGGCTAAAGCGGAAGTTTGTGAAAAAGCAACAAAAGTGAAGTGAGTTCTAATCAATTCAGACAGACCAACCAAAGAAAACCAACTAGTTGGTTTTGTACGGGTGGTGTCCTTGTACGCATGTTATAACAGTGTTGCCAGATTATAAGGACATACCAATTATGTAGGCTATAGATAGATATATAAAACTATAGATAGATAGTATGTTTTTATTAAATCATATATAATAATGGACCCACTTATTAGGTCTTGAATTATCTGATTTCATATTTTAGCGCGTGGTGATATATAATAGGTTTACAAAACATATATTTATTTATAAATAATACTAAAACAAGTGTCCCATTGTTAGGTTAGGCTTTCCTCCAAATGTTTCCTTTTGTCGTGGTCATTAGCGATCTCTCAACATCCCTCTCACTTAAACACATCCAGATCATTCCCTCCAACATCCAAAACATCATAAAAATACCTAGACAACGACAACGTTAACGTGTAAAATACAAGTCCAAACATCTGTAAATTGCTTAATGTATATATTTTATTTTAATGGAAAAATAATAGTCACATGTGGCAGCACTGCAAATGTCAAGAAGTTTTGTTTGGTTTGGGGAAGTAAAAAAAAAAGTAGCTACTTTTTGCCAGTTGGTTTTTCCATTGCGTGCGCGTTCTTACGTTGTGTTTTGTTTGTTTACATTATTTACATCGCATTGATCGCCGTCATTTGTTTACATTAATTAAACACCTCAAAGATACCTTCATTGTGCTAATAGTGTGATACCGTGCCAATTTACTTGTGAAAGAACAGAGTTAGTCATCAAGAAAGTTTTAGTGATATCTTTTGGTGAATTTTACCGGGAATTTGGTTATCCTCGCCTTCTGCTAACAGGTAAGACTAGTCTAAATAATTATCTATATAAGGTTAAGATTGAAAAGGCAATATAATTACAAGAGTGGCGGTCAAAGTTTGTATAAGAAACGCAATATTTTTTTGTCCCGACCTCGTACGAAAACCTCTTTGATTCGCAATTCTTGTTTTCTGCAACCTACCTACTTATATTGCTATGATGTGATCAAGGTTACGTAGTAGAAACTAGAAACTACCTTATTTATGGTTTTGAAACTGACCTTTAGTTACCTACTTTGTTGCTAAAGTTTTAATCCCTTGTTACAAATCTAAGTACTTAACTTATATTCACACTTGTCCAAAATTCAATCACATTTATTTGACCAAGAAGGTAGAGTCAAATGGTCCAATTAAAAAAAAAGGTGGGTACCAACTTCATATATTGTTTCTATTATCTAGGTATTGGTTTTATACTAAACTGGGGAAAAAAAATTCTTTTTTTCTCTAAAATTATAGCCACAATGACAAAAAGTAGGTGGTAAGTAAATTTTTCGTCAAAAAAGTCTTTACTCAGTGACCCATTTGTTACACTGCAACCCATTTGGGTGTCAAAGTAACTTATTATAAAAAAAAGCCGGGTTGTATTCTGGTTCACAATTTTAAATCATTAAGTGCACTTAAGCACAAAAGTGTTTAGCATGTAAATAAGCCAGACACTTTCATTTACCTTCCATAAGTAATGTTTAATACATTGTATAATTTGTTTCCAATGTATTTAAATAACTAAACAATGCAAATTTTACTGGTTTTTCAAAAGTAAGCAGTTTTTGTAACAAAACCATATATGGACTTTTCTAATTTATTTCAATCTCTACAAAACACCCAAACTGAATAACACTAACAAAACTAAAACTTTACCACCATTTTTTACTAGTAATTTTAATTCTTCTTCTTATTCTTATCATGTCACTAGTTCTTTCAAACTAGTGTGGTGAAAGGATTTCATGTGCGCCTCGAAGTGGCTTACACTTGACATGTTTTTCGAACTTTGTAGGTTCTAAGACATGCCCGTTTCCTCACGATGTTTTCCTTCACCGATAAGCACGTGATTGATGCACACATAGATTTTTGAAAAGAATAAACATATGGTGTACAACTTCCAAAAATTGGGTTTGAACCCACAATCTCAAATCAATAGTCGAGGCAACTCCCACTCGGCCAACACAGCTTTTTCATTAGTGTATCATATATTTTATGATTTAAATGAGATTTGAAAAAACATAACCCTTCTTTGGCAGTCGGGCAAACAATACAATATTTAATTCTAAATTCATAATCTATCAACAACATCTGAGTCGGAATGTGAACAGAAATAACATAGTAAAAGTTAATAAACTCATAAAGATGAGCTGCATTTTATGAGTCAACATGTGAAAATGACAACCACTTGTACACTGTACTACATATTGTACACTGAACAGAAGTGAGTGTACTTGTACAGGCAGTAACAAAAGTGGATGAGTCCAGTTATGTAAACCATTATTCTAGCTAATAGTAGAAAAAAAATATGTTTAGTCATTCAATACATTATAGGCTTATAATAAAATAAAATAAAATAATTATAATAAAAGTATTGGACCTGACTGACTGACTGACTCAAAGACTAAAATATTATATTTGGGATTGACTGATGACAGATTGTCTGTACAGGCGTAAAAACTTAAAATTTTGATGGTGTGTTCACAAGTGCAGTAGGCACCTACTAAGAAATACGTTTTGTTAATTCGCACGCAAACGAAGTTATGGGCGTTCACTAGTCAAGTATAAATTGGGTACTGAAAAAAATCTTGGTTGAGAATAATGGGTTAGGATATTATTATTATTTTCCTATCAGAGACGAAGCTAGACAAATTACTTGGAACCATTTATTTAAACCATCAAATTTGGAAACAAAATAATTTAGAATTGTAACTGTCAAATTCAATTTTAGAAGTACCCAGTATTCCAATGAATTTCACACTAAATTAGTATAGATGACGATTTAACTCAATTTTGTGCCTGACTGTCCATAGTAATAACGGTTTTTTATTTTTAATCTGTGTGTGTGTACCTACAGCTGCAGTTAGCATGAGAATTGTATTTCTGTGTATTTAATTATAGAAAACTTCTGGGAAAGGAGTTAATTTTCAGAAATTTATGGTGGTACCATCCCACTAATATTATAAATGCTCAGCTTGAGAGTATAAATCATCGCTCAATTGCGACAAAACTACTGAACCGTTTTGTGAAATTTGGTAAGGGATACTTATATCATATTGCTAGATTCTCGGAGGGGATATAGTAGAAAAATACCCAATACTTTGGGCAGATCATCTTCCTATCGTTTGGGTTGTCTTTCTCTACTGTGTCGGGGTTTCTCTTAAGGATAGAATCCGAAATGAGGTCATCCGACAGAGAACTAAGGTGGTCGACATAGCTCAAAGGATCAGCAAGCTGAAGTGGCAGTGGGCCGGCCATGTCTGCCGAAGAACTGACAACCGTTGGGGTAAACGTGTTCTTGAGTGGAGACCACGTCCAGGCAAACGCAGTGTAGGACGACCTTTGGCCAGATGGAGCGATGATCTGCGCGCTATAGCTGGCAGAAGGTGGATGAGAAGAGCCGAAGATCGGGCTCAGTGGCGCGCCTTGGGAGAGACCTACGTCCAGCAGTGGACTGCTATAGGTTGATGATGATGATGATGATGATGACTGTGTCTCAGGTACCAGACTGTGTCGTAGGGCCATTTGTTTCTTTTAACCCGACTGCCAAGGAAGGGTTATGTTTTTCGCGCTTTTCTTGTATGTATTCTTTATTACTTCGTATCTTCCAAACGGCTGGATAGATTTGTACAGTTAAGTTTTCATAAACTTTAAACTTGTTGATATAAACATTATGGCTTAGTACAAATACGTATTACATCATATTACATTTTGGGATGAGAGTTCATTGAGAAGATTGGTTAGACCAGTAGGTCAACGGCTTGCATGACGTAATCGCGACCTGCCTACTTACTAATAAGTCTACTGCGGCGTGCTACTGTCTAGCTAGGTTTTGGCACGAATTAATGTACCTACCAATATCCATTTAGGCAAACTTAGTCTTGAGTGTAGACCGCGTCTAGGCAAGCGTAGTGTAGGACGACCTCTGGCTAGATGGAACTATGATCTGCGCGCTATAGCTGGCAGACCACAAAAAGACAAGACTTATGTAATAGGGTGTTAAGATAATCGTCACAAAATAAAATGCAAACAAAAACTACGTCAAACATATTACATGTGCTGCAAGTTTTTAATAAGTTACCAATTAGCTTAAAAAAATTGACAGGTACCTTATTTTCTACAAAATTTAAAAACTGGCTAATAGATAAATGTTTCTATTCAATAGCTTTTGGGAAGGATTGTCAACAAGCAGATTGTAAAAACGCCGATGAAACTGGGCGGCTTTACACGCTACAAGCGAAGTCGCTAGCGTGTAGCGTGTAAAAAAGCCGTATGTCATCGTATTATAAGAAAGGAATTTTGTAAATTCGCAACGTATACTAAATTGCGGGCGTCAGCTAGTTTCCAATAAATCTATAAACTCTAGATTCTGCAAACACAAATCAATTAGTGTACGTGAAACCCAACACTCTAATGTAAGATTGAAGCATGCCAAAAGTTAAAACATATTTTCTTCGTAGCCAATTCACATTTTCATAAAAAACTCTCCGCTAGCTTTCAAACCGTTAGTTAAAAGCATTTAGATTTTCCGCTAAATTTTTTTTTTATAGCAATTATATTATAATAACAATTTGCGTCATTTATTCGACTCGTGATTAATTTAATAGAATAAGAACTGTTGTTTTTTTTCTCTGTGACAAACCTAGTTTAGTTTAGTTGAGTAGGTTTGCTTAAATATATGTTAGTCTAGAGTAGGTTTGCTTAAAGTCACAGCAGTTTATTCATGCATTTATTATTTCCCCTGACCCTCCACGAGTAATTTTCCCTCTTCTAGCTTCTGTCTATGGCTAAACCTCTTTACTTTCAGTAGAAAAGGAATTCCATGTTATTTTAAGTCACCATCTACATCTATGCAGAATTTAATTTAAATTCGTTCAATAGCTTTAACGTTATTAGTAACAAACTTTCCTATATCAATTTCCACATCGTAATTCTTGAATCTCGTGTGCCTGCCTGCCTCAATAATGTTGTTACCTTCGTCACATGGTACAACAGTAAACGTATTGAGTATTATTTTAATTATTATTGTGTAGCATCTTATTAATATCCTGTGCAAACTATTCAATTCCACGAAGGTGTCAGTTGTTATCATCGCGAGACGCCACGCAATCTATTTTATGAATGCTATACTATAGAAACGGAAACGGCGCGAATACAGTACCCAGCGGCAGACCTGAGATGTCAAACGCCTACGCAGAAAAGCGATAGCTTATCTGTTTATTGTCTACAGTAACATTGCAGTTAATGATGCTAACTTTAGGTGATTGAATCGACCAAACTTCGTGTAATGTTATTATTTTAATTTAATAATAAGTTATCTTTGAGCATGTTAAAGACTAACTTCAGAGTTGTAATAAATAGCTTTCCAAGTTCTATTAAACATGACTGTACTATACCAATAAGAAGAGAAGAGAAGAATTTGTTAAATGACTTGTAGCTAACAATGTTGTTACCGATAAAAAACTTGAACTTGAGATCTTACAACATTGAAATATTTTTTTACCATAATTTTTTAACATTGTACTAAAGTTAAAAATACTAATAAAAGAACAGTAATTGACAATTCATCGACAAAACGAGAACTTTCCCGTTGTTTACAAATGCCAGAGTACTCACATTTTTATTTAGTGTCCAAAACTGTGATACCGAGTCGTTTCGTGTTTATTTTTTCTTCAACATAAACGCCGTTTTAAACATTTTTCCCGCGAATTGTGCAACCGAATGCACCTCAATTCAAAGTCACGCACGTTCGAATTACAAAAATCCGAGCATGGAATCGTTTTGTTGTCTATGGGAAGAACTGGCAATTCGATGTGGCCAGTGATAGTGCTGAATGAGAGGTCACAAAATAGAGAGGAAATAGTTCTTAAATAAAACCTATTAAACCGCGTGGAATATCTGAATAATTCACTAGATCATTGACTTTTGATTGCTATTTATCTCTCCACTTATAAAAAGCTGAAAGGAGTGTAATTGGAGTCAAAAGAAGAGATAGAGTAAGATTGCAGGATATAAAAATAAAAAACCAAATTTAGAGACGTACAAACAACTTGTATGAAACTGAAATGGCGATGGACAGGACACGTATTAAGAGAAAACATAGAGAAATGGTACCAAAGGAATGGAAAGAGAAGCAAAGGGAGACAAAATAAACGATGGGAAGACGAGATTGTGAAAGTAGCTGGGGCAGAATGGATGCGGGTAGCGAAAGACAGAACAGAATGGAAATCTTTGGAGGAGGCCTTTGTCGAGAGACAAGCTGTAGATAAGAAGAAACCGGTTGTCGATACCTAGATTGTAAATCAAACAGCAATAAAGGATTATTTTTATTTTATTTTATTTATTTATTTTATTTTTATAAAAGCAGTTACTTTATTTTCCGTTTTGTTGTTTGTAAAATAAAGGGTCTTTGCGACACCCACTGCTTCGTTTGCGTTGCAAATAAACAAAATCCTTTTTTAAGGCGCTTACACTTCTTGACGAATATTCGAGCCCTTGACGTTACAAGTCTCTATGTTCAATGGTTTGATCTGTGCATTGTCCATCAATCAAGTTCTTCTTCTTCTTATCGTGTCACTAGTTCTTTCGAACCAGTGAAATGATTTCAAGTGCGCCTCGAATAGGCTCATTTCGTGCATTTGACACATGTTTTCGAACTTTTTAGGTTCTATGACATGCCGGTTTCCTCATGATGTTTTCCTTCACCGTTAAGCGCGTGTTTTAATGGACACATGGAATTTTTTTAAATAGAAAAATCGATTGCAGTACAACCACTGGGTTCGATCGAACCCACGACCCTCGGATCGAAAGTTGAGGCACCTCTCACTCGGGCAACACGCCTTTTCTCTGTCCACTTCTAATCAAATAACATCCAAAAACTCAATGTTTGTCTTCAACTAAAATAGAACTTTATTTTTTTTGCAATTTGGCGTCTGCTGGTCGTTCGTTTTCTTTGAATCGATAATCATAAACGATACTGGAATGGAATGTTTGTATAATAGTCTATAGTTATTCTAGGAACGTGCGAGTAGGTTATTTTAGTATTGTTCCTATGGTTTACTAACTATAGTTCCATTTTTGAATAGTACTCAATTAATGTTTTGTTAAATAACGTAGCATAGAAACAAAATATTGCATAGTGACCAAGAAAATGTAATAAAAAGACATAAAAAAAAATATTTTGGAAATTTTACACAACGCCATATAGCCCCAAACTAAGCAAGCTTGTACTATAGAACCAGATAACTGATACAATTAGGTATTGTATAATACTATTTTTTTTAAATACATACATAGAATACGTCCAGACTCAGGACAAACACCGATGTTCATCAGTCATAACACAAAATAATTTTTTTAATACATTGTATTAAAAGCAGTCAAAAATAACTTACTTCGTATCCAAAAGTATAAAAATATGTTGTTTTTCAACTAAACGGCAAACTAAGTTCAAATATTCGTATACCATACCAACCATTGGTAAATATTGAGTTAATGACGTCATCGTCGATGATAGAATTGAGCTACAAATATGAGCTATGAGTAATATGATAAACTCTATAATCAATCGATTGAATATCGGAATCAATGGGACCGGTTACAATCAGACGAGATGAAGAAACCTGAAATGAACCTTATGATTATAAACAAAGGTTCATATCTCAATGGAGGTTTAATCAAACTACCAGACTATTAATTTATAATGAAAGCGAACCCAATGTTGGGATCAAAGAAACAAATGTAGTTCTACGTATGATGTCTAGACTTGCTTATACATTACTACTGTAATTTTATACAACGTGGACTATATGTTTTGCCGAAAAGCATCTTTATCTTTAATAGCCGTGTTGGCTGAGTGGGAGATGCCTCGACTTTCGATCCGAAGGTCATGAGTTAGAACCCGGTCGTACACCAATGGATTTTTCTGTTAACAAAATCTATGTGTGCATTAAAACACTTGCTTAACGGTGATGGAAAACATCCTGAGAGAACAGGCATGTCATAGAACCTAAAAAAAAGTACGAAAATATGTGTCAAGTACACGAAAGGGAGCCTCTTCGTGGCGCACTTCAAATCTTGAATTTGAGTTCCGTCGGAGATGTTATTCGGACCTAAATCTATCAAAATCAATACACCATAATTATTATACCTAATATTATATTTTATTTTGTTTATATTATTTTCTCATTATATAATTTAGGTACCTATTGTTAGTATAGTAAGTAAGTGCAGTTAGAAAGCTTTCTTTAGTTTTTACTTTTTATTTTATGGCAAATAAAAACATTTCTATTTCTATATTTCTATTTCCATATTATGTGTTAACTATTAACTTTGAAAGGAATTGAGATTGCAAATTATGATAAGCCGATACAGCCTTGTTTAAATCCTAAATCTAGAACTCGTGGTGTAGCAATAAAACTATAATTATTTCCTATATTAGATTTAATTCTTATCTAACTGATAAATTATCATCTTTATTGCCCTAACACTTCCTTATGCCAAACTTCCTATTTGAGGTCTTATGTAAAACAAAGAAACATAGCTTTCCTTAAAAGCTTACATGCAAATTACGTTTTTTAAAATATCAAAACATTGAATTATTTTATTCTAGCTGGTGCTGGCGACGTTGTCTGCGCAGGTATCTTTATAAATTGTAGCCTGTGTTATTCTGATGTACAAGCTATATTATTGTTAAGTTTAATTAAAATCCATTCAGTAGTTTTTACGTGAAAGAGTAATAAACAAACATCCATCCATCCATCCATCCTTACAAACTTTCGCTTTTATAATATTAGTAGGATTGTTCTAATGTTTGACGTAGTTATTAACCTTGTCTTTAATAAATAGTCATAGTTAAAACTATTATCTCTTTATTTATACTTCATTTGACATTACAGGTCACCGTATTTTTCTGCTTCCATCGTTTCCTGATTCATCAAAAGGTTGTCTGGAAGTGATTGCTTTTAGCGATAAGACCCATTGTACAGTTTGCTCTGTAATGATCTTTACACCCAGCTTATGCCGGTGTTCTCCCGTAATTAAACCACTCGCACAAACACATCATGTGTGTGTGAGTAAACTAATGATGTGATATACCACTTAAGATTAAGATATACCCATAATATAAACCACAAGTGGTTTAACCACAGGAAAACACTGGCGTAAGCTGGGTGTAAAGACAATTACAGAACCGACCCTACTTCACTTTTTAAATTCTTCGTGTTCCTGTTAATCATCTTGTTTTGTGATGTGCAATAAAGCGTCTATCTATCTATCTAAAGGCAAAATTTTAGCTTAAATTTGGTGGCCAATGACCTCCTTCATACGTATTTTCAAGACTGCTCACAAATATAGTGTAGTTTAGACAGCTGCGTGCCTAACCTAAAGACAGTAGGTACAAGTTGAAATCATCATGAT
Source organism: Lobophora halterata (assembly GCA_932526365.1). NCBI lineage: Eukaryota > Metazoa > Arthropoda > Insecta > Lepidoptera > Geometridae > Lobophora > Lobophora halterata. The sequence continues at coordinate 6,644,688 of OW052027.1, read as the reverse complement.
ATCAGTCCGTCGCAAACCGATCATACTTGCAAAGCAGTCAACAATGACATCATTCTGGATTGAGGTGCAAAGATATTGATTGTATTATAAATATTTAATTTCTCTGTGATAAAACTAAAAACACTGTAGAATAGAAATAAGTCAGAAAGTAAACCATCTTCTATCAAACAAACTATCGTTTTATAGTACGATGACACACGGTTTTTACACGCTACACGACAAACGCCAGCGGCTTCGCTTGTAGCGTGTAAAGTCGCCCAGTATCATCGGCGCTTTTACAAACTGCTTCTTTACAATCCTTCCCAAACGCTAACACACACGCTAGCGTTTAAAAACGCCAACAATCAGCTTGTAAAACGCTTTAAATTCAACAAACACTAAGTCGCATAAATTAATTATTGAGCATTGAAATAACGGAGCTCCCTAACATACGCCTTGACTAGAAGATCGTTAAACTGGAGGATATTCTTTAAATATGGATGACATCACTGCTCTGAAATCACTATTTCCAAACAGGATTTGACCAGCTCCTTAATCTTATGAGGCATTGCCCATAACGCTTCTAACTAACCCATGAAAAGAATAATGAACTTTATCAAAAGCAAGGTAGAGTACAGAATCTTGTAACAGGAAATCTTGGTGATTTTAAAACATATGAGACGGAAACATTCCATTCTAGAAGCCCTTTATCTATGACACGAGATGTCGAGATTAAGATAAGTTAATAGGAAAAACAAGATAAAGTTATTTGCATTGTTGCTTTAACGAAAAAAGTAAGGAACGACCCTGGCCTAAAAATGGTGATTGAAATCATCGTAAAAAACTTAGTTACTACAATTGCAGATTTGACGCTTGATTTTGGCAACTCTGAAGTAAGCTTCATTGGCTCGTTAGTGAAGAAATATTTGACGTGATTACGATTTGAATGACCACAAACTTGTGGTCCACAAGTTATATGAGCAAAAGAGCATTTCCGTGCTTTGGATGTCACTTGAAGGAAGGAAGGAACTAAATTGCCTGTCAGCAGTTAAAAACGTAAAACTGAACAGGGCTAATTCTCCTTCTTCTTCTTAACGTGTAGTTCTTTCGAACCAGGGTGGTGAAAATTTCAAGTGCGCCTCAAAGAGGCTTCTTTCGTGCACTTGACACATGTTAACTCGAACTTTATAGGTTCTATGACATGCCGGTTTCCTCACGAGGGTTTCCTTCACTGTTAAGTACTGTATTTTTAATAAAAAATAAATAGTAATAAAAAATGTATTTATTCAGATCACTACAATCCATTCATGTCAAAAATCATTCAAATTAAAATTACCAATTTTAATTATACCATATTTACCTACCTAACAAGTTAGGACATTATTTACTTTCTTTTTTAAATTAGCTCAGCGTGGGGGTTTATTAGGGCTGACACCCAGCGCCTCTGCAAAGGACTATAAAACCTGCCAGCCAGGACCCCGAGTATTGTATTTAATGTACTCATAGATATTTTTGAACATAAATCCATTGCTAAGTCTACGAAGGCCTTTGGACTCATGCTCGCATGAGCTCTGGCTCTCAGTGACCTCAATAATAATGTTCAATCTATAGCAGATGTTAATATGAAGTGGACAACACCTACTTATAACAATTTAGATGTATGAAAGAGATACTCACACTTTAACAATAAGTAATAATATCATGCAGTTAGTCCACTTTTGTATGTAATTAAATACAATATCTTTGTTTGGGGCTAGATGGCGTTGTGTGGAGGAGTGTCTAAAATATTTATTATTATCATTAGAAATTAATATTTTATTTCGTAATGTGGTTCATAATGTTAGTATTTGTAGCAATCCAAAATTTTGTAATTGAATGAATCGACATTTGGCATAGATATGCTGTGATTGAAGTCACTTCTACTCCTTCTCGAATGGTAATATGATTTTAATGAATGATGCTTATAATTTTTAAGTATTTTTTTATAGTACGATTATTGTATTAAGTTTATTATTTATTTACTTGGTCGGCCATCATAATACCCATTGTTTGCCATTGTCCCTACAATGAGAGTCAAACCAGAGGTCAGTGAAGATGAATGAATGCACATCATTAGTTTTTGCTAACTCTCATAAATTTTGCAAGTTTTTTCTTTGCAATGTCCAAAATATGATTGTATTACTCTTCGATTTATTTTTGTTCGAAGCCTTAAGATTTGCGCTCTCTCATACAATAATAGTTTTTTGGTCTAGAATCGACTTTGTTTCATAATTTAAAATTCGATAAAATTTTTCGTAGGTTCATCATTATTTAAAATCACACATAATTGTTTTGATTTACGTCTCGATCTTTCGGCTGTATTGCAACCACTCAAATGATTTTCTCTAATATATTTTTTTCTCCCACCCATTCGATATCATGAATATTACATTCATAACTAACGGTCAAACTTTGCTTTTAAAAATTTTACACTCTAGTTTTTTCAACACTAGTATCATCACACCAAACAAAAAGCTTGACAAATGGGCCAAATGTTCCGAGACGAATTTCAATATGATATGCTTCGTTCATACGCAATTCTTACATGAACATAACACGTACACATCAAATACGTGTGTGTTATGTACGGCCATAAATTGACTAAATTATACCATGATTGGCTGACACTTTCTAAAAGAATTGCATGGGTCAAGAGATCGCAGGCTAGCGTGATGTGATCATGTGACCTAATTTTATTTAATTGAGTAGTATTCTTGAGAATACCAAATTAAATTATTGTTATTATTATTTTTAGATTATTAGATTTAGAACAAACTAGCTGGTGCCCGCGACTTCGTATGCGCAGGTATCTTTATAAATTGTAGCCTATGTGTTATTCTGATGTATAAGCTATATTATTGTAAAGTTTCATTAAAATGCATTCAGTAGTTTTTAATTGAAAGAGGAACAAACATCCATCCATCCATCCATACTTACAAACTTTCGCGTTTATAATATTATATATATAGTAGGAGGAAGTAGGATAGTAGGATTATTATTAGTGTTCTTGCACTGTAATTTTGTGGAAAAAAGTATTTTTTAACGCAGTTATCTACTGAAAATGTTGAATGAATGAACGCTTTCATATGCATAACATATAAAAGCGTTACTGACTTACTGTTAACTAACACAAAATGTTTAAATGTAACGATTAGGCCAACTTTAGAACGTTGCAAACGATATACTCTTAAAAAAATTGTTTGTCTGTAAAGTTGGTTCACGGATGATAGTTTAACGTGATTACCAGCGGGAAAATGAGCGTTACCGGACAATGACAGCGTTATCGGACAATGACGTCAACGTTTTCATGCAGCCGGCGTTGATCGATTTATTAGACGTAGTCACGTCAAAAACTTAGTGAAGCTGATTAGGTAGGACCAAAATTAATAATCTGAACTGAACTGAACTGAACTTGACGAATATCAAGAAACAATATAGGCCCGAAACTATACCTTGCTGTACTCCAAACATGACTTGCAAATTCCGCAACATAACTAAGTACCTTATTGCCTATACGCTCTCTGGTTACGCAACTTGCCTAAAAGGAGGTATTGTTTCAAAGGCTATTACTTGAACCACAGACCATTCATTACAGAGTGACTCGGCTGATTTTGTGTATTGTTAGTCAAAAGCGTGGCTGATATTACAATCATTATTTAACCAGACATTTCTAATTTGATGGACGATACCCTATGCCTATTTTAATGTGATCATTTAGTTAAATAATCAAGTATTTATAAAATCATACTACAACTGACTTCAATTGGACTGTTCTAGTGACCGTAAACACCACTAATAGTCACAGGGAAGAAAATACGCAATTTTTTTTTCAAAACCAAAGTATTAAACCGATTTTCATGAAATTTCTAAGATCAATCTGGAAATATATCCTTTCAAATAATAATAATTTCTCAAATCGGTTTATAAACAACAAAGTTCTGAGGTAACAAACAAAATTAAGAACTCTCGTTTTTAAAGTCTATTGAAAATGTAAATAGAGCGAAACGGGTGATTTTGGTAGAGACCTTATTCAATACTGATAAGCTAAATGTGAAAAATTGTCCTAGAATGATGTTGAGATCTTCATCTTCATACTATTAGCGTAAAATCTGCAAACCAATATAGAAACCATTGAACTCTTATCACTTGTATTAGGTACATTGCAATGTATGTATGTAGCCAAAACTATGTTTATCACCTAATAACACAGAAGCGTTTAACAGACTTGAGGCATTAAAACGTATTTTATAGACGTATCGACCTGTTTCACATACTTGGAATCAGACAAATAGGCCCCTGTTTGTGGAATGTACAGCTTTATCGACCTAGCTTAGCTAGGTCTTTTCATAGTCTACGATGCCATAGAATATTATATGAAAGCCATAGATTCTAAGGCTTTCATATGGACCTGGCCTTGTTGGAGCTTCTGCGAGTGTGGCGCCCGAGGGATCGCCAAACTATGAATAGAACTTAAATTATTTATCAATGATGGGTACCGCCTGACGCAAATCCATAGAAAAACGACTAACTGTAACAGTTATCCAATTTTTTTTAATTTATTTTGTAAAAATATTAGACATAATTGGGAAATGAGCAATCCGTTCTAAAAAAGCTGTGGTTTTGAGCAATAAATCTGTAGTATCGCCAAAGCAATTATCATCTAAGTAGTTCCTATCCTACATAATATACTAGAGTTCGGTTGTAAATATTTTATTAGTTTGTTTATGTTTGAATTTGATTAATATCATTCCTGTTCTTTCTGTGTGGGAATCGTTCGACCGATGCCTCATTCCTGTTCTTTCTGTGTAGGAATCGTTCGAGCGATGCCTCATTCCTGTTCTTTCTGTGTGGGAATCGTTCGAGCGATGCCTCATTCCTGTTCTTTCTGTGTGGGAATCGTTCGAGCGATGCCTCATTCCTGTTCTTTCTGTGTGGGAATCGTTCGAGCGATGTCTCATTCCTGTTCTTTCTGTGTGGGAATCGTTCGAGCGATGCCTCATTCCTGTTCTTTTCTTTCACTTTTGGCTTAAATTTTGTCTATCATATCCATCCATACATACATCTGTTTTGTTTTATAATTTGTTACCTTATTGATAATTAAAACGTTACGAATATGTACTTCGTTCGTCCGAATAACTAAGAATCCAGCCAGGATTCTGTCTCCAAAAAAACCTTATTAACTTACGAAACCGTCCATATACGTCTGCAAAAACTTATCAGGCAAGATCCCAGTCCAACCCACCATAATACCGACACCGTATTCAGAGAGCCGGTTTGCATTGCGAAAGCAAAAAAGATAAACAAAGTTACTTCTTAATCTGCCTTGCAATTTATTGTGTACCTAACTGGCTATGTGGGTGGGTGTAAGTATATTGAGTTTTGCATCGGTGATTGGAACTTTGTTTTTGCCAATGTTATGTAGAAATTTATTTATTGATAGAGCATTGTCTGGATCTTTAGCTCTTTACCTACTCGTCATTATAACTGGAGTATCAGAATCAGAATCAGAATCAGAAAATATTTATTGCTTAAGTAAGCATTTATGTGATGAACACTAATGTTTTCTTGTTGGGTTTTCAATTTTGTGTGATTTCTTGTTATGTATATGTCGCAGGCATATTGTATAACTCGGCATTTTACAAACGGTTCGTCCGTTTACAAACGCTCGCTGTTTTGTAATATGCCGAAGGCAAATTGTAAATTGCCTAGGCATTTTGTAATATGCCACAACATTAGTGGCCCATTCAAACGACGTTTGTAAAATGACATAAAAAACACTAAGGTGTCCATAGAATCTGGTGCTTTTAAAGGACATGACCGTCGAGCAAAAGGTTAGAATGATTAAAATTTCGATCCAGATAAAAGTTGGGTGACAGTATGTTACTAGGTTTTTTTTTGTGCGCCTACACGCGAGCGAAGCGAGCGTGCTCATAGCCTAATGACAGAAAACCATCTAGGGTTGATAAGAGTTAGGTGATGGTAAGTTACTAGTTTTTGTTTAAAAATTGAATAACTGTTACCATTAGTCGTTTTCCTATGGATTTGCGTCAGGCGGTACCCATTTAATATTAATAATAATAATTCAAGTTTTATTCATCGTTTGGCAATCCCGGGTACCTTTTTTTTTTTTTTTTTTTACATGGGGAAATCCTCATGGATGCCCACCGCCCTTGGGGGAGGGCGGAGGGTTATGTCGGACTCGTACCGACTAAAACCCCATGGTGGCCGACCTCTGCGCCTTAGATATCTTATGCCCCGGGATATCTTAAAGAACACGTACCGGTGCCCCTCACGCACGTTGCCTTTAAGGCCCGTCCTGGGGAAGGCTTGCGCCAACCCCAAGTTCCGCTTGCAGTGCACGCCACTTGTGCACTGCAGCCATCCCTGGATTCGAATTGGAGCGGCTAGAGCCCCCACTCCGACCGCTCTCGAACCCAAAAAGATCTCCCTAGTTGGCAGGTGCCGCCGCCCCCTCATGGGGCAGACGGCCCGGGTTGTCCATCACAGACTCCCCGGTCCCGCCTACTAGCCTCCTTCTCCTGGACCAATATGGTCGGTGAGAAAGAAGGCTCGGTATCCATTGCCTCAACGGGTAGGGTTCCACACACCTCCCCATTCGCTTTTACAGCGATTGGAGTAGGTAGGGTCACCCTTGCCCGTTTCCTCCTTGGTGGTGTGCAGTGTCTACCGCCCATCCTATGATTGGCCGGTCGGCCAAGGTCCGTACACACGGAGCACTTGAGTGGTCCTTTGCATTGGGCTGCCAGATGGTCTGGCTTGCCACATGCATAGCACAAAGTGCTTCGGTCCACTCCGCCCCTGCATAGTGCCTTCACGTGCCCAAACTCATGGCACCGGTAGCACTGCAAGGGCCGTGCTCTCAGTACCTCCACCCCGGCCGACTAATCCCGGGTACCTAGCTCGAGTCAGCTCGCTGCAGCTTGGCTCGGGCGCCGCACTCGCTCCGCTGTCACTCTGTCATTTTGTAGAAATCCAAAATTCTGACTGCACAGATACAACCCCTAAAGACAGTGCCCCTTCTGCATTGCCCATTTAAGTTTTTTAAGTAATTATAATTTTGTGGTGTATATCCACGCCACCTGCGACACAGGAATTTCTAGTGCAAGTTCCTTTTCAGTGTGTGAGCGTTTGCTTGTTCAGTTTATTTACCTTGTATAGCTTTGAGCCGTTTATGTTGCATTTGCTAAATTACTTAAGAGTTATCGGTTGTCACATAGAGTTCCTGATTCTTCATTCACTAGATAGGCCTTCAATGCCTGAGCCCGCATGTAGAAAATATTCAAACAAGTTTTACAGATATGGGGATGGCAAGCCATGTTTTTTTTTAATTACATTACATGTTTATTGAAGCTTGGCATTATTTATGGAGCCGCTGCCTGATTGATATCGCATACAAGGTCCTTATTCTTTTTGTAAATGCATTTCGGGTTTGAAATTGCCTCTCGCTTCTGATTTATTGATTGCTCTTAATAATCTGTAATACGACCTCGATTTAACCTACGCACGGTTCTGGGTTCTTTGCCTTTTGTAATGGCCTACGAAATGTTTCTTTTAATCATAAAAAATCAAATTAATTTTTAATTGTTAATTATTATTAATTGGCCAAAAAATTACGAAGCGGCATTCCATTATTGTGAAATAACAAAACTAATATTCGCATTGATCACTGTCATATAAAAAGTTTTTTCCTAACTGCCTGACAACGCACAGGCTAAACCACTTAACGTAGAGGGAACTTGAAATGTGAGGAGCATGTTCGTCAAAAAGTATATCCGTATTCCAAGAAAGTTTTTTTTTGATTCTCAACGCATACAAAATTGTTGGTGTCTGCTTTTGAATATGTTAACCAATACCAAGAGGTTAAATAAATCCAAAACACATAAAATACATTCAGCTAGTAAAATCAAATGTCAACGTCTTTGCAATTATTTGCGCGATAATAAACATTCCTACATCGCCTACATACATCCTTTTAAGACCTTCGAAATATGTTAACATGACTATAATCTCAACTTGCACAACATTGACCTACAAACGCTAAGGCGGCGCCCACTGTTCTATAGATCATTAATTTGCTATAATTTTATCATACACTCACGAATTGGCCATAATTTGGTTCTCATTGTTAAGTAAAGGCCAACGGTCACTACACCAGAGCGTTGCACTGCGAAAAAGATTAACTTAATGATATTGAAGAGAAACCACGTCAATCATCAAGTAAAAAGCATGAGCAAAAGCATAAGCAAAGCAAGCAGTCCTGCCTGACTAACTTGACTAATTCTGACTGACTTCGAGGCGCACTTGAAATCCTTTCACCACCCTGGTTCACTGGTGAGAAGAAATTGCCTGATAGACAACGCACAGATCAAACCATTGAACGTAGAGACTTGAAACGTCAAGGGGTCGAATGTTCGTTAAAAAGTATAAGCGCCTAAACAGGAATTTTATTTATTTGCAACGCAAACGAAGCAGTGGGTGTTGCAAATACCCTTTATTCTACAAACAACAAAACTGAAAAAAAGTACTTAACTACTTTTAGAGTGATAAATAAAAACATGTGCAAATTCAAGGGCAGTGACGTGTAGTGCAACAATAACACATTTACCGCAAACTGATACAATACATACAAAATACGGGTTTGTGTGACTAAGTCCGTGTCACCTCATCCGAATCGTAAATAGGCTTTTATTTCAATGCATTTCTGCATTTTTCCACCTGCCTGAAGCAGCCATCCCACGGTGCGTGATTCTGCGCATTTACTTGGCCACGGCCGACAGCCACGCACCGCGTAGAAGGCTCCTCCCACGTTGCGTTATTCTGCGGATTTGAACAGCCTCGTCGCATACAAGACAGACGTGTCTGCGCTATCACGAACGACAGTCTTCCCATGTTGCGTCGATGCCGGCTGGTCTGCAATATCACGCGCCGTGGGAGTCGGCCTATTTGAGACGTCCCTAACTGCAGCCGCAAACGAGTCGCCGACAACAGCGACCGGTGGCCGGCATTCATCAGTTTTCATACATTTTGTTGCTGTAGACAGCGTCGCAAAGGTCGTAGGGACTACCTGGATGAAAGATGCACAAGATCTTGGAGAATGGTTTAAGCGAAGGAGGCCTATACCCAGCAGTCAGTAGGTCCTATCTTGCTGAGATTATGATGATGAGTCAGCGACCCGTTTGTGGGGTGCACTAACAATGTAGGATTGTATCCAATGTCAACTGTCAAAATAGATGGTGTGACCTCATTAAATGCCTCACATCCCGCCATGACAACAGCATACTGATTACTCCCACAATGCCTCTAATGCAGCTGAATAGAGATACAGCCGTCATGCATCAATTGAAGATTTAATAAAACTACAAATACGTCATTCTTATCCGTTGCTCGAAGTCGATGGGTTTCGAAGTCATAATCACGAATAGAAATCTTCAGCTGGACAAAGGCTCAAGCCTTGTCCAGACCACAATGTTGGCTGAAGACTGTGTGTCTACAATGGGGCTTGTTCCTTTCAATGAAAGCCTTTACACGCAGACAACGTATTTTAATTTTGTGTTTAGTTAGGTAAAATTACAATATAAAATGAGACGTGCGCCTTAAAGATTCAGGATTCAATATACATAGTATGTTGTTAGAAATAGTCTTAGTGCCTTATGTTCTACCATTTATGGTGTGCGAGTTACAGTGAATGAATATAATACTTATTTAAATGTCAGAGTTAGTAAATTTAACGATACCTATGTGCTACTATTTAACTATGTTAAGTAATCACTAATACATCTATCTGCCTACTTATTTGCTGTCCCTGTGCTTTGTATGTAATATTGCCTTCGTTTGCGCGTAGAGCTAAGTGCCTCTTCGGGTTGCGGGGTGCCGAGGGTCGGCACTGGTTTTGTCTTGAACGCATGTATTTGTTTGTACGCAAACACTGCGTTCTATAATCCTTAAAATGTTGGTCCTCCTTATATCATCATATGAAACAGCGTAATTTTCTTGTTTTTCCGCCAGCGTTCTCTTCTCCTGGCCATCTTTGATCCAGAGGTTTCTATTTGAATTCATTATCAACATCACTATATAATATATATTATAGATATACTATGTATTATATATAGATATTTAGCATGACGCCGAAAAATTTCTTAGTGAATATCTGTTGATTGATGTAAAAAGGTATTTTACAAAGCAGGAAGGCGGAAAATACCCAATGCAAACAAAAACCTTTTAGGTACAATGTAAATCAGATAGAAATCGGGCACGAGCCTTCAGCGAGAAATTGTATACTCTTGTCACGTAGTCGGGTAAACGACGCAAGGTATGAGATCATAGCGGGTATTGGATATTTTCCTAATATCGGACGGAATGAAAAATATCATACTTAAGTTTTTTCCAGCTTAAAAACTATGCCAAAGTATAGCAATTTCAGTTCAATCGATTGCGATCGATTTGTCTACTGATTCAGTAGTTTCTACAGTTATAAATTCTTTGGGTTCGCTTTATTGAGCAACAAACGTTCATCTATCCAGCCAAAGGAGATAACATCTCTTTTGGCTAGAGATTGGCCATTCACGTTATATTAAACTATACGCTGTGTTTGATAAATGTATGCATATCTTAAGATAGTGTGCGAATTTATTATATTGTGCGTTTACATGAATAAGATTTTGTTAGGCAATGCGTGTTTACCTCGTCCCCTGTAAAAAATGGCAGAAATTGATGTTTGCAGATACTGACGTTTGACGTCTCCTTTTGCTAGATTCTCACACCACATCACATCTCTAAAAAACCACAGTCTTCTCTGTTTTGAACCTATGAAGGTTTTCCCTAAGTGTGCCTGTGTGACGGAATAGCCCGAGGACAAAAAGGTGTTTATATTCTAAAATGAGGCATTTACATTGCTAATTTGCTAAAAGAACAACAATGAGATTCAAAACACACAATTTTCACGCGCCAAGAAATTGAATATTCTTATTCAAGAAACGTCTACAACATACGAGTGTCAACATCATGACTATCATGTCAGCCTATGGAAGTGCACAGCTGGAAATTGGTGTCCTGTCAGACTCCATTCGCGTGCCATTATGCGTTCCCGAGCCGCCTTCATCCACTCAATTTCTTCGAAACTAACATTGTCGTTCCTCCATCGCTTGAGGGTGTTGTACAATTTACCTATGTGCCGTAGGTGTTGTACTTGCTTGGATTAGATTGGACACCGGTCAAAAACTGTTTAACTGTTAGCTCTTTTAAAAAATCGCTAAATATATACTTGTTAGATGAACAAAAATCTCTGGCTAAATAGTCTTTCTTGGCTTAATATAAAATTTGTTTATTTTACTTATACCTATCATTATTACATACCTATTATTATTACATAATATATTCCAAGTTTTATAATTTTTATTTTTTGATATATCTAAGCTTATTTTGTCGGTCAAATGTTGTGTTAATTTTTGCAATCACTTACTTTTATTATAATTTTGTACACTTTGTAGCTAGGAGTATATTGTATCTCAAGCGTTTCGCTTTAGTTGATGTACACGCACACTATGGTGCCACAGAAAACCAGCGCTACAGCACATGATGCTGCAGCACATGCTGAGTGGCGTCCAATTTTAGAGATACCTGTTAATTTTAAGTTTTGTTTAATTGTCAATGTGTAGTGTTAAGGTAACTCAAAATAAATATGTTTTCTATTCTATTCTATTTATACCAATAAAACACATAAATTGATATTCAATAATCCATCCACCATGCCGGTGTCCCCCGAGTCTGATCACCACAGAATATATCACATCTCCATAGAGTACATAAGCATGGAGGATGCATGGTGTATTTATTGTAAACACTACAGGTGTGTCTTATGGTTTCGACTTGGTGACTATGGTTTTGACTTCACGCGACCTTTGCTAACACGCGCCACCCCACGCCAAGGTCATCTGTGTGCCAAGGTCATTAACACGTGCCGTGTTAAGCCCCTACTGCATCTCATCAAGAATGTGTTCGAAGATAAGGTGGCGGAACGAGCTCATCGCGTTTCGTCCAGCCTGGACCAGTTAAGCGCAGGACAAGGAGAGAATCGGGGGAGGCTTTTGCCCAGCAGTGGGACAGTGCAGGCTCCATATAATAATGATAATGGAATAAGTAATGGGAAGACAATCGCAAGTGCCATTGAACTGTTTTACTTTCCCTAATCCTTAAAAAAATTGGTCGTCTGTAAAGTTGGTTTATGGACGATAGTATAACGTGACTACCAGCGTAACGGGAAAATGAGCTTTACCGGACAATGACAGCGTTACCGGACAATGACGTCAACGTTTTTGTGCATGCAGACGGCGTTCATCGATTTATAAGACGTAGTCACGTCAAAAATGCAGAGCTAAATACAAACCTATTTGGAGAATCTAATGGAAGAAGCTGTATGTATGAATGGACACTAAAATGAAGATTTGAAAGAACTTCAGAACGCACGTTCTTCCAGTTACATAACCTCATGACGCATTAACTGTAGGCATAATGGATGAAGTAACGCAAACGTACTAATTTGCACAATGAGTTGGTGTTAAGTTGTTCAACCGCAAACATCGGTTCTCGATTATTCTTTGGCGGTTTTGAGTTTGATTGTACATTTAGAGCTTGGGTATGGAAATGCTGTGGAAACTATACTTTTTCCTCTAAGTTCCTAGTCTCTCCCTGAAAAAGGTTTTTTTTTGAGGAGTTTTTTGACTGTTTGATATTCATGTTTGTGGAAAATAAGAAATCATTCGGATTAAGTACTGCTGCTGTGAAATTTCCATTAAATTTACTATTTATTCTTCCAAAATTACTAAAATCAGCTTGGAATGCAACTCGGTTTTCATATCAGAATTTCGAAAGGATCTTAAAATATATTTAACCTAGACATCGACTTAATTGGAGACATTTTTGGCGACAACTTTCTCTCGGCTGTTAACCTTGATTATCATCAATGAATGTTGTTCTAGAACGCAGTATTATCAGACTAGTAACATCACGATCAACATCACGAAAGAGGACTCAATGGAGCGTCTAATGGTTCAAGGCAGAATGGAGAGCAAGAGATCCCGTGGTCGCTCTCCAACTAGATTGTCAGACCTCATCAAAACTCACAAACGGAGTTTTGGCGGGAATGTGAAAAATAGCGCATTGGCGGCATTAAATTAATTGACAAAACTTGTATAACTTTGAGTGTTTAAGTGTAAAAACGGTGGTATTTTATCCATTTAGTGCTCGTGAACGTGTAAGAGTGTTGGTGAAGAGTGTAATGCTGTAAAACGTGACATTTCGTGTTGCCTCCAAAACTCCATAGAAGCCTCTAGTTAAGTCGTAAGCACCACTACTTTACATGGGCATGACTTGACTTATCGACTCTGACTTATGACAAAATAATCTCTCCTGGCTTTGGCTCCGACCTTTGATGTGAAGCCAAAACTGAAGAACTTGAGTTCTTCGAAAAAAACACAAACGCAACTATGACCGACTGCTCCCACAATGCGTCGAACAGAGCCAGGTGGAGGCGCATAGCTGGAGTTGCCATTCATAAGGACCCGATTATAACCACGACACTCTGTCAAGAGTGCCCGATTAAGAGGAACATCACGATCATCATTAGCACACAGCACATCATCACTCTTTATTCCACTGCTAGACACAGGCCTCTCCCATGACGCGCCGCAAAGCACAGTCTTCAGCTGTTCGTTCCTACAAGCGTGATAATTATCGAGTTATACCTAATTTCAGGTATATTGGTCTCACTTAAATGACCTTGACCCCAGATATAGGCACACCACTTTATTATATTTATGTTTTTATGGATTTAGAATGCATAATCATTGAGTTGTGAGCTAACCTGAAAGTTTTTGGCGGATAGCAGCGGCTAATCGGGAAGTGCTCGAAATTAGTAAGTAAAATAATAAATAAGTAAAGTAATAGAAACGTGGTAAAATTAAACAAGCTTCTAACAATATTTCATGTTACGTTACTTATACCAGCCAGTGGTGTCAATTCAGGTGTCGCCAAAAACTAAACAGCTTTATTTGTAAAAAACAATCCCGAATCGTTTCGTCAACTTTCCGATGTAGTTGTTCCGCAATAGACGTGACAAACATAAGGTCGTTACTCAAGCAGCAAAAACTGCATTAATGCACAAAAGAATATTCTGCACAGCACCATCGATCTACAATAAGTTGCCACAGACATTGAGAGAGCTGCCTTTTTCAATGTTTGAGAGGAAGCTGAAGTCAATGTTTAGCAGTAAATGTTATTACACCTCACAGGAATTTATGAATGACAATTTGACTAAGGTAATTAATTATAGGTACACGACATTTTAATTTATTATTTTTTGTCATTTTTTTTTATTTGCTCTTGTTTATTATTTCATATGTACCTACTTTGTTATATTAACTTTCATGCACATTTTTTTACCACTTTTTTTCATATATTAACTAACTAAAAGACGTGTTTATATTGTAAATCAAATATTGCATGCCCGCAATGGTAGAATACATTGAGACTATAATTTTTTTCATCCTCATGTACATGTATTTCACGCAATAAATAAATAGTTTACTTTACTTTACTTTAAACTTAACAAATTCGAAAGCACTAAAAATTATGCTATCCTTTTTATTTCGATCGTTATAAAAGGGACAGGAATATTTTTCGTGCTGTCAAATTAGTTTAGCTTAGTTTTGGCGACATCTGAATTGACACTAATGCCAGACTGCATTGCTAAAACCAATTATATTAGTTTATTTACATGTCCATATTCTACGTCACTGTTTTATTTTATTTTTATTTTATTTATTAAGGCAAATGCCAACAGCACACATGATTTACATTAGTTATAACACTCAAAAATATAAATATCTAAAATGTGGACCAGTTACAGGCTTGCACAACACTCAAAAATATACAGACAACAGCTCAAATAAAAATACTTCTAAAAACTTAACCTAAATACAAAAGAAAATAAAAATTTAGATGAAATTAAGATTAAATAAATAAATAAATTAATACTTAAATAAATTAAAAATTATAAAACTGTTACGTTTGATATTCGATCAAGTAGATTGGAATGTTAAAAAACGTTTTATCTGCACGATGGATTCATCAGACATTACGATTGCGTGTTCAATATCTGGAGTTACATAACGCGTTTGGCAAGGTCACCGTTCGTTCTTATGTAAATTTTGGGTATCTGGTTTTACTATTCTATGAAATTCCACAGAAGAATGATATCTGATTCGAGATTCATTGATACTAAATCTTTATTTATAAGTTTTTTAATAAGTCAGCTGTCGACTTCTAAAACAGTTTTTTTAGGCTTGTCTATAATTTACACTGGAACTTTGCTAAGCTAAGTTTATTGGGATAAAGTACTTTTGAAATTGAATTGAATTGATACTAAAATTAATTGAGTTTCATTTTTAAATTAATAAAAATCAATTGTTTATGTTGCCGTTCTGTTTAGATCTACTCGGTGATTTATATTCAATTGTAGTTAATTTATTGAAAGGTCTTGTGGTCCCTTTTTTCCTAACAGCATTTTTCTATGATGTTCAATATTTATTATATCTAAGAAATGAAGTGCAATAATGCTGCCTTTGTCTTATTAGTGTTTACCTTTCTTCTCGTGTAAGCCAATGTCCCTACCAGTATTGAGCTTCTAACGAACGTCTACTCATTCTGTTTCCATTAATTATCTAAGTTTGTTTTTCCTAAAATGGTCAGTCCGTCCACTCATCATCGCCCTGCCCTTATCCCACACTAAGGCGGGGTCGGCACAAAATGTCTTCTTCTTCAATTCGTCTATATCAGCCGTCATCTCTGTACTCACGCCTGCTTTGTTCATATCCTCTTTCACACAGTCATTCCATCTTTTCTTTGGTTTTCCTCTTCGCGTATATCCATCTACTAAAAATGGTCAGTCTTAAAAGTTTTCATTTATTAGTTTGATACTTGCTGTCTTTGTACAGGTACAAAAGCATCAAATTTTTCCTTTTTCTTTTTGATTTATTTATTTTTCAATTCAATTCGGTTTGTCTAAATGACCACAGTCAGGGTCACAGTGATAATGTTACATTCAACTAAATATTAGCTACGATAATGAACAGCTCATTACAATAACCACATTTTATATTCATCTGTCCTCAGTTAGGTAAAGGCTGTCTCATACTTATATATCTATAAAAAGCTAGCTGCTACCCCGCGGCTTTGTTCGCGTGATAACTGGATAAAGCATTTTTTTTTGCAGTTCATAAACGATACTCATACTAAATTTCAGCTCAATAGGTTCAGTAGTTTTGGCATGATCGGGGAACAAACATTCATCTATCTATCCATCCTCACAAACTTCCAGATTTATCTATCATACTTAAGTACTTACTAGTTAGATTCAAAATTAAATGGCATGAGTGCGCAATGCAGCAAAAACGAGAAAACTTCGTAAACAATGATTATTTTAGTCCAACGATTACCTAAGTAATATATTTGCAATCTATTTGCGGTTTCCATCGGCTCTGCTGATTGTATTTCGCGCTGAAAGAGAATTTTATGAGGTGTAGATTTCATCCAGGCTCTACAGTGACATCAGCGGAGTCCCTCAGACGGCGCAAATCTTCTCTTCTTCTTATAGTCACTAGTTATTTCGAACCGGTGTGGTGAAAGGATTTCAAGTGCGCCTCGAAGAGGCTCCTTTTGTGCATTCGACACATGTTTTCGAACTTTTGGTTCTACGACATGCCGGTTTCCTCACGATGTTTTCCTTGACCGTTGCGAGAATGTGGGATACATACATAGATTATTCCGACTGAAAAAGCCCGTATACGCATAACTGCCAATGGGATTCGAACTCGAACCATCAGATCGCAAGGTAAGGGCTTCATCCACTCGGCCACCGTCCTCACCAGTGTGGTGAAAGGATTTCAAGTGCGCCTCGGAAAGTTTCCTCCTATTGAAGTCGGTTGTTGTACGTTTTTGTAAAACCTTTTTATTTTTATTTGACAACATTATTCACAACTTTTATAACTCCAAACAAATCCCAAATATTTTTTCCCATCTAAACGCTTGCATCTCTGGATTGCCACGTATCTTTTTTCTTGTCAACAAAATTCACCTTTCATGTTTTGACTCATCCCGCCCTAATTCACATCTGGATTCCTGACATCGGCTTTCCTGACACATCCCGCTATATTTATACGCAACACCTCGCAACAGCGCTGATGAAACGGAAGAAGTTGCCAGACTGACACAATTTTATTTATTTAGATGTAATCCTTGGGGCATTGACCTCTTGTATATCAGCTGATATTAAGCCCGTCACACACGTACTTATAATATATATTGATATGATTATAGCAAGGCATATTACTATATATTTTCTATACAAATATTCAAGTGACCGCACACGCAGCTATAATATATATTTCGTTTTTTTTATATTTGTATGGAAAATATATCGTAATATGCCTTGCTATAATATATATATATTAAAGCTATGTGTATGACGGGCTTTATAGTTATTCTATTAACGGTGAAGGAAAACATCGTGAGGAAACCGGCATGTCATAGAACCTAAAAGTTCGAAAACATGTGTCAGTCAAGCGCATAAAAGGAGCCTCTTCGAGGCGCACTTGAAATCCTTTCACCACACTGGTTCGAAAGAACACGATAAGACAAAGAAGTTATTCTATTTCACGATGAAGGTTTTATCTTGGTTGAAACATTGACAAACATGGGTAACCGGCATGATATACAAAAAAGGTCGAAAATATGGGTCAAGTGCACGAAAGGAGCCTCTTCGAGGCGCACTTGAAATCCTTTCACCACACTGGTCCGAAAGAACTAACGACATGATAAGAAAAAGAATGGATGAGTGAATGAAAATGCTTTATTGTACACCATAAGACAAAAAACCGTAACATACAGAAGGAAACATTTCAAAAATTAAGTACCATGGGCGGTCTTATCGCTATTAAGCGATCTCTTCCAGACAACCAGTATGAATAAGAAGTGCTGGGCAAAGGCAACCAACGATACCAACAATAGGAACCACATTAAAATGCGTAACGCTTCTAAAGGAAGTTATGACATAATCCATATGGACTTTATAACTGTAGTGGAATATAAAGACGGGTTAGCGGTGGTTTGCCCTGCTAAGGACTGATTTATTGACAGACAAATAGACGACACAAGTACACACTTAGTGTACCCACAAACGAGTCTCCTACTACAGCTACTGGTTTCCGGCGTAATTTTTCATACATTTTGTAGCTATCTCGCGCGGCCGCTACACGTTTTGCCCGTGGCGGCCACGAGTTACATCAATATGAAAACTGAAGGATGCCGGCCACTGGTTGTTGTAGTCGGCGACCCGTTTGCGGGTGCACTATTATGCATGAATTTGGATTAATTATATTAAGATTATCCGTTTTTTTGGTTAGGTAGCACAAGTAGGTTTTGTGATAATAATAATGTGTGAAAAAATAAATAATCTCAATAAAATAATAAATAAATATTTTTGGACATTTCACACAACGCCATCTAGCCCCAATCTAATCATAGCCTGTACTATGGGAACCAGATGGCTGATAGGATACTTAAAATACTTTTTTTTTTTAAACATATACATAGACTACATAGAAAACACCCAGACTCAGGACAAACAACGATGTTCATCACACAAATATTTGTCCTGAGCGGGAATCGAACCCGCGACACCGGACATGGCAGTCCAATACACTTGCTATTCGATCATCCGTGTCGTCAAATCATCATCTACTTGACAACATTGGTGCACGCTGCCATCGGGATTCGAACCCGCGAATACACAACCGCATAAGGGTGCTTTTCCACCAGAGATGTGCTATGCTACGTTGCTATGGATGCGTTTGATATCCACCAATCATATTCATTGGTGCACACATAGCTTAGCACTGGTGGAAACGGATTCAACTAAGCTATGTTTTTTATATGGAAGGATGCGTGCTATGGATGTGTGCTATGGATGCGTGCTATGGATTCCTGCAATACCGCTTCCCTACTATCGATACATCGCATAGCTCGAGCTGCGCATCTTCCTCGCACAGCTACATTGTTACTATTGGTGGAAACGGTCACATATCTTCGTAGCATAGAATTTACATGTTCGCAGCATAGCTGCATAGCACATCTCTGGTGGAAAGGCACCCTAACGCGTTAACACAAACTCATAAACACTACAGTTGCCGGATATGTTACAAAGGGGCGACCGACGCCCACACAAAATGCACTGCCAATTTGGCTCGACTTCGAGTCATCGCGTGAGGATATGTAGCAAAGCTTAATTTGTTTTGGGAAATGGATCAAAAACCGGTTTTGAGAAAGGAAGTTGTTTGTCCAAAGCGTGAAAATATTATTTCTTCTGTGAAATTGTAATTGTAAATATGACGGAACCAGGTTCAGTTGGTCCTTGGATTAGAAACTTGCTGCGTGGGTTCTTTCCCGGCCGTGGCAACGATTTGTGATCACTTGAATGGGTGTTCTTGTGTCTTGGATGCTGTATTGAACAATTAAATCATGCCATCTGTAACAACGAATCCTATATAGCTTACATTTTATTTGTGAAAAATATTTATCTTTAATTTCTCCATTCGCTCGTTCAACTTAGAGAGTAAGGCAGTCGTTAATTTCAAAAATGTTCACTCATTCCTCCCTCAATCAAAAGCCACGTGTAACACCTATGTTGGTGAAAATGAAACGAAAATCAAAAATATTTATTTGTTTGAATATTATATTCGAACATATTTACGTCAACCTTATTTTCATATTTCTGCGCATATCAGACTAGGATTAGCACAACATTAATTTCTTCCTCAATTCGTGTCCACTATACAGGAATAACTTGAAGACAGTTACCACCGGAAAAATTAACCAATGAGCGAGAAGATTCATCACGTATCTGAGGTCATTCGCGATGTTCATTGGTCGTTATGGTCTTCAAATTACAAAATACCTCCGCACAGAAAAGTGATTTGAAGCTGGTGCAACACTGCTATAGGTCCTTTCTTTCTTGTTCTCAGCAATGGAAGTGCGCCGCGGCAGATGATGCGCGGTGCGTGACGTCACCATGTCTGGTCTCCAGGCCAGGAGTGAGGATGGCATCAACGGAGTGGACGTACGGGAGCAAGGGAACACACTGAGGTATGTTATGTAAACCATCACGAATGGAGATTCGGTTTCGGGCTTAGGATCGTCCACTAGTTTGCTACCGAATACGAATTGAAACGAATCTACGATTTGAGTCAAATCTTTACCGAATCTGCTACCGAAGTTCTTCTTCTTCTTATCGTGTCACTAGTTCCTTCGAACTAGTGTGGTGAAAGGATTTCAAGTGCGCCTAGAAGAGGCTCCTTTCGTGCACTACCGAAGTGAGATTATTCGTAATACATATTTTTTACCTAAATAAGTTAATCTGTGCTAGATTGCATTAGATTTTTGATTTATTAACTGTTAATAAATATTTGTTTATAGCTAGGTAGCTGTAAATTTATTACCATAAAAAAAATTGAATGTTGAAAAATATTTATACATATTTATAAATATTAAATTTGAATAAATATTTTTTTTAATAATTTTATTCTTACAGCATTAAACTTATTGTTGCGGTAAAAAAATTACGTGAGATCGGGTGAGGTTTGACTCGATCCCCTGCCCCCCTAATGCCTAGTTCACACGTACCGAGTACTCGGCCGAGACAGTGCTCTCGGTACGTATAAACATAGCGCTGAGTGCACAGCTGAGCGAGTGATGAAGCTTTCATTATCTCAATTCAATTCAATTCAATCATTTACTGGCCAAAATGTTAAAATGCATAACTCTAGTAAGTAAAAACAAATTTATACACCGACCGACTCGGCCGAGTAACATTTTACTGTCTCGGCCGAGTACTCGGTACGTGTGATCTAGGCATATGAGCCTCACGTAATTAATGGATGCCCCCTCGATACATTTCTCCAGCTCCACTTTTTTAGCCAAGCCTCAAATCTAGACTCTACATTTTTTTTTATTTCTGTTATAAACATATATTATACAACAATAACATATTTATGTACAGAAAAACCTTATAGTTTTGTCTATAAACATTACTTTCACGTACAACCTTCAAATCAGTAAGTTAACATTGACTGTACATTACTTAACGTCTCGTTTACGGGAACATAAACGTAACTTAGGTATCAGAAAATCTAATTTTCTATTTCTTCCATTCTGTGCAGACATTAGATAATTCAATTACTTCGCGATTATGCATCTTATTTACATAGTCATAAGTTTGATGTTAGTTTGCCGCATCCGGGGCGGTCAGTAGAGCGAGAAATTGGTGTTTGTATCTTTCCGTAATGTTATGGTTAGGAAAGCCTATTTTATTATGAAACAATGCAGGCTTACTCTTGAATTACGAGAGTATTGAGGACGTATGTAGATCATCAAGATTATTGATAAGCCTTTATTGTTTCCATTTTTTTTTTTATATTTAAATAATTAAGTTTCCATTATATTGTTGCCTTTATGTTGTTGACACTAAGGCCTACTCTCGTCTAGGAGCAAGAATGGGTCTTCATTCAACACGCGCTGACCAAAATATACATAATTATTTGAAAAAAATCTATAAAATTGAATTCAAAAAACTATAAATAATAATTTTAAAATTACTACAGTTTAAAATTGAGTGTTTGTTGATTAGGCAAAAGTTCGACTCAGTAGATAATTGGGATTCTTGTGTTGCACTGTTTTGGACATGGGATGTTTTCATGGTAGAGTATTTCTTCGTCTCCTCACTGATGAGATATCTAACCTTCATAAAAAAACAGTGTGTGCTTAAGACCACATATCAGATGTGAAAACTTCATCAAGGCGACTCGAGCTGACTTTACCCGAACGAGCGTTACATAGCCGAGCATGACAGCTCAGTCTCATTCTATACCCACAAAATAAAGTGCTCAGCGTGCCTAAAGAAGTTTACAATTCAAAAAAGATACGTCTATGTGTTAGGGATAGCTAATAGTTATTTTAGTATACTCTCACTTCTCGAGAGTAGACCTGTGTCTAAAGAGTTCGTTTTATACTAAGGTAACGATAATTTCGTTGATGTCATTATATAAGACCTTGATTGTCGAGCCAATTAGGTAAGTACTTACAACAGAACTATAGTTTTTATGATCTCTGATTGTTTTTTAATAGGATAATAATGGATGTTGGCTTGTTCTTGGTATAGGGTAACGTGTCAATGATGTGTATAATCATTTATCAGTCCTATAATTAAAACATAATCCACGCAACAAAAATATATGCGTGAAAATAAAGCCAAGTCTATGGCGTAAAAAGTTATTGGATTTCATGAAAAGTCAAGTCATCATCTTTCAGCTTTTCAGCTCGCAGCACCCTATTTTTTTATGTAAACATGGAACGAGACGAGCTAAGCGCTCTCCCGATGGTAAGAGATCACGCCTGCTCATGACCAGAACAGTGCCACACAGAACTTTCATACACATAGGCTGCTGCAAGATAAAGCGCTCGTCCACTTTGAGACATTTTGATGGTCAGTCTCGAAAGCCCAGTAATTTCACTAGCTACAGAACCCTTCCGGGGCACAGAAATGCTTATTCATTGCTGCTTTGCGGCAGAATATCTGAGACTGATCTGAATATCATCCTGCAGGGGACGCCTTCCAACGGTGATATAGCTGTTGGGTATAATATAAGTCTTTATTACGCCACTTGTCTCGATGTTGTGCAAAATTAAAAGATAATTTATTACAAATGACCTTGATTTTAACAACCTTATTGCTATTGACGTACATTTCATAGGGAAATCATTTTCCCAGACATTACAACACAAATCTCATAAATGGTATGGCATGTTAGGTACTTATAGAACAGTGTAAACATCTGTCTGTAAGTCAATAACTAAAACAGTAATGGCGGAAGACAAGTCGAAGGACTCAACTCTTTGCGCTTCATTAACATTGATTACCGATCGCAAACAACGCTTCCTGTAGGGTAAAATCGGGTTTGATCCCCAGAAGCATAGGAGCCCGTTTTCCTGAAAACATTTCTTTCGAAAATCAAATGAAAATAAAATAGGTAAAGTATTTTATAAAAGAGCAAAGAGTAAGACTTACGTTTTTACAAAATAATTTAGTTTCACTTTTTAAAAAAAAGGGTTGTTTACTAAATTTTCTTCGCGAAGTCATGGCTCTGAGCTAACAACATTTTTTTAATTTTGTTGCAATTCATTTGCTCTGCAACATGTTTGTACAACAATGTTGTACTTTGTATACTGTTAGCGCAATCAGAATGTGTGATCCAATAAGTGTCATCCAAGGTTCTAGAAGCCATAACTTCAGTAAAGGGCTGTTAATAGAAATGTCATGTCACAATCATAGAAGACTAGTTTAGCTGTTGGTTCTGGCTATAACAGTTAGTAAAGCTGTTTTTTGATTGGAGATAACTTCTCTCAATCAGAAATTTTACGCGAATCATAAAAACACAATCCAACTTTGGTGAGTTTAAAAACATCTTCAAAGTCAAGGTTTTACAAAATAT
This sequence comes from Lobophora halterata, assembly GCA_932526365.1. Lineage (NCBI taxonomy): Eukaryota > Metazoa > Arthropoda > Insecta > Lepidoptera > Geometridae > Lobophora > Lobophora halterata. The sequence continues at coordinate 6,621,055 of OW052027.1, read as the reverse complement.
ACAACAACCGACTTCGATTGGACTGTTTAAGTGACCGTAGGCACCACTGAAAAATCACAGGGAAGCTAAATACGCAATTTTGTTCACTGCAACGACTTTCTTTAGTTATTTTGATTTAAGGGAAATCCTCAAATCCGAATCCCATACAAAATGTTTCGGACAAATACTCAAAAAGTTCGCCGTATTGTAGTAATTTCTTCACACTATTCGTTTCGTCCATGTTTTTTAATTTCGTCAACAAAAAAAGTGAAAGGTACTTTAATTTAGATTTTATACGTGTTTTAAAATTAACCCTACTAACTTAAAAACACGTATAAAATGTAAATTAAAGTATGAAACCCTTAATTTTTTTTGTTGACGACATTAAAAAACATGGACGAAACGAATAGTGTGAAGAAATTACTATAATACGGCGTACTTTTTGAGTATTTGTCCGAAACATTTTGTATGGAATTCGGATTTGAGGATTACCCTTAAAAACTAAAATACTGAACCGAATTTGATAAAATCAAACAAAAGGATTTTTCAAATCGGCTTATCAAACAACAAAGTTTTAAAGTAACAAACAAAAAAAACCCAAATTAAGAATCTCATCTTTTTCACTGTCACTGGGACTCAGGATTCCCTAATGCCGGATGTAAAGGTATTTATGTAGCTTGGGACTCAAATGGACAAAGTATAAAAAAAAAGAACTACTTTCTATCTCGATATCAGGTAGACACGTGCACGAAAGGAGCGTCCTCGAAGCGCACTTAAAATCCCTGGTTCGAAGTCGAAAGAACTAGTAACACGATAAGAAGAAGACGGAAGACACAAAGTCAAGCTATTAAACTCTCTCACACTCGCGACCCACATTCAACCCCAAACCAAATAAACCAAATTCCTACCATAAATCTATCAAACCGGAAGAGTTTTCGACCTGCATCAAACGGTTAATCAGGTCGAATAAACAATGGTGTTTGTTCACACTGATGGTTACAAAGTGTTAATGGCAGGTCTACTTAACTTTAGGGGATAGGTATCTAGTCATTTCCGCCTTTGTTTTCGGCTGCTACAAACGTATTAATGCATTTTGGATTGATTAAGGAAAAATCTATTTCTCCATTTAACATTTTCAACGGAATACTGATCCCACAATGTGAACACGTGCGCTATTTAGGAATTCATTTGGACCGCTATCTCACGTGGAAGACACACATTTTCACCAAAATTAAAGCTCTAGGCTTACAACTTCATAAACTATACTGGCTCCTAATCTGTCTTTAAACAACAAATTACTAGTGTACAAATGCATCCTCAAACCCATGTGGTCGTATGGCGCCGAACTCTGGGGAACTGCTGCGCAGTCAAACCTGGACATCATCCAACGCTTCCAATCTAAAGTTCTACGCATGATTACTGATGCTCCTTGGTGCATCACAAACTGCCAACTCCACCGAGACTTAGGGATGCTGACAGTCAAAGACATCATTAAAAAGGCATTACAATGTTACGCCAAACGCGTTGAAAGCCAACCAATCGAATTAGCCTCCAATCTTATGAACACTGAAACCCAAATTAACAAGAATAAAACGAAGAGCTCCTTAAGACCTCAACAAATTATATAAATATATTTAGTAATAAATCCATATTATAATATAATAATATTATTGTATATAATATATAAAATATATATTAATATAATATAAAATAGTAAGTAGTGTATGTAATATATATGATATATATAATAATATATACTAAGGTACTAAACAAAAGTTATGTTAATGAAAACCATTGTTTAGAAATTCAGCGGATTGATTACTAAATATATTTATATAATTTGTTGATATTTATCGATTTCCGCAAAGTAACGCCTGAATCAATCAATTATCCTTAAGACCTTATCAAAGATTAGGAGAACAATAAAAATGAGTACTCCAGTAGGCGTAGTACGTCGTACACCATACGTGCCTTCGAACCAAAACCTTCACAACTCTAGCTAAATGCCTGTAGTGTGCACTTTGCAAGAAACAGAGGAGATATAAAAATTGCTTTTTATAAATTTACTAACTGCTGCCCGCGGCTCTGCTCGCGAGGATCTAGATAAAATGTGACTTTTATCCTTTTCCAGATCTTAATCCATAGGTACCGTATTTTGGCTAAATCGGTTCAGTAGTTTTGGCATAATTGATTAGCAAAATCGGGCGAATTCGCGGCCACTAGCTAGTATACCAATAATAACGTGTTATTCGTACAAGACTTAAAATACACAGCTTTGCTTTCTTTATGCAAAAAACTTGTTTATTATGCATTGAGGTCAACTCTGTTTCCATGTAAAAAAACAAAGAATTGGACCCACTTTGCATTGCTTTGATCTATACGTATAATAAAGCAGAAGACCCCGAATTTCTGTACATATGTTTTTTTGACGAAAACGCGTTCAGACGATATTAATAAACATGCCACAATTTTTTTTTTTGATTGGAAGACTTTGTTTGTTTGTTTGTGGGTTTGTGTGTCCGTCCATCACGTAAAAACTACCGAACGGATTTAACTGAAACTTTACAATATCATAGCTACAAAGCCTGAAATGGTTATAGGCTATATAATATTACGCTAAATCTCTTCAAAGGCTAGATATAGAAGTTTAAAGTTTGTATGGAAACAGTTTTTTTTTTTACGAGTTTATCTATCTTAAACTTTGGAATTATGTTCTTCAAAACAAATAATAAGATACGGGTTTCATCGATTTTCAAATTTATACTTAAAAAATGTGAAAGTACGGAATGAAGGAGTTATTGGACCTAAAGTTGAATGAGCCTGTCTCCTCAAGTATACACAATATTTCATTAAAAGTTGCATTTTTATGATTTCCGAAGATAAGTACCGCCAAGTTTTTCAGTTATCTATTAAATTCAATGTTTGAGTGGGTAAAAAGAGGGATTGAAAATGTGCAAGTATTAATTGACTTGCTTAGTACTGACACTTTGATATTCCGTGACATTTCTTCAGCGGGTGAAAGAAACAAAATCGACAAAATAAACAACTCTTCCACGGGTGACGAAGTCGCACGCGGGTACAGCTAGTGTAAGATAAAATTAAGATTATTAAATTGAAAAAAAAAAACAGAGCATTTTAGTAATAGTCGCATATGATGTGTAACATCTGACATCTCTCCTTGGTAATGAGCAATCAATTAAGAATTATTCTTAATTTTTTTGAGGTGTACCATCGGACGGCCAACTTCCTGTTACACACTTCCGACCCATTTTCATGAAATTACTCCCACAAATTGACAGAAGGCGAGAGGCATATTTTCTCCTACACATTAAAAAAAACATAACTTTACTAAAGACGGCAAGTTTCTGCTCAAAAAATAACAAAAGCGAACCATAGCAAAGCAGTCGAGTTATAAATTGTACACAAAACATGAACGCAAAATCAAGTCAAGTTGAGAGTTTAAGATCAAGTTTAAAATAAAAGTCTCAATGTGTTCGAGTTACAAAATAAACCATTTATCCGGCCGCGACGACAATTAAGCTCAAATTGATGCAACTATGAAAGGTCCATGAACCCACTGGCGTTTTATTCCTGGTTTTGTCATAGATTGCATAGAAAAGATGCGACACGTGACAAAATCTAACTTGGTTCAGATAAAATAATCGCACGTCTGGTTCCCACGACACAGGCCTAGAGCCTAGTGTGGGGCCATAGTTATATAGACCTTTGTATAAATGTATTATGTGATAGGGTATTTTTAATAAAGGTCAAGAATATTAATGTAAACTTACATAACACTAAATAACACAGAAATATAAAAAAAAAAAAAAATTAAACTATAAATAACCTAGTCGGTCGTTGTCACCACCAGACGGCAACGTGCCCAGAACGCTGGCGGCATTGCCACGTTGAATGGCAATGCTTATACGCTGTGCAAAGTAGAAACCAGTATTCTGGTCACGTGTAGACTCTTTTAGCCTACCAGCCAGATCTTTGTAGATATTGTGTGCCCCTGGTCCCCAAGGGCCTAATGTTTCTACCCCAAACGGCTCAAACATGTATCCATTATCTAGAAGTGCATATTTGCGCCGTTTGAGGGACTCCGCTGATCTTGCTGCAGAGCCGGCCTGCACTGATGTACCGGGAAGATGGGACGGTGCCAGTGTATCAACGCAAGTTGCATCCCAAACTAGCGGCCGTCCCAGCTTCCAGGGGACCAGTGTCATACCGTCAGGTCTTTTACCATCGTCACGCATTAGGCCGTTTGGCTCGAGAACAGCAGTGACGTTGGCGGTTGTAAAAGTTTATTATTATTAATTATTATGTATTATTAATTAATTAGTTATTATGTGATTAAATAAATACATGAAATGAAATGAAAAGGTCTAACGGCTTATCATCAGCATCATCATCAACCTATAGCAGTCCACTGCTGGACGTAGGTCTCTCCCAAGGCGCGCCACTGAGCCCGATCTTCGGTTCTCTTCATCTACCTTCTGCTAGCTATAGCGCGCAGATCATCGCTCCATCTGGCCAAAGGTCGTCCTACACTGCGTTTGCCTCGACGTGGTCTCCACTCAAGAACACGTTTACCTCATCGGTTGTCGGTTCTTCGGCAGATATGGCTGCCTCATTTTAGTACTAATTAAAATTTTGTCCGTTTGAGCGACATACCAATAAATACAAAAAATTTGGACTTCATCGGCTAAATCCAGGATTCACCGATTATGCTTCATTGCTAAAGTCTTTTACAACAAAATGTTCCAGCGCATAAAAGATAACCATTCCAAAACCAGAAGTCTTTGTAATGTATAGTTTAATTAATATGCCGCCGTCCACGTTTTGATCAACGGTCTATTGTCCATCCAAAGGTTGTCTGGAAGTGATCGCTTTTTAGCGATAAGACTGTCTATTGACTATATTTGACTATATTTACCAGTTATATGTTTTTGTGATGGTGTGCAAAAATAATAAAAACAAGGTCTTAAACTATTTTTTTATGTAATTTAAGTCATATTACTTAAGGCAAATCGTATGTCCGTACTAGATAAAACTGTTGTTTCCAAATAATAATTAAAGATCTTTGTGTAAGTAGGTGCCTATACAGTTTTATTTATTTATTGATGAGCCCTTACTGTCCCACTGCTGGGCAAAGGCCTCCCCCCCATTCCCTCCACTTCCCTCTGTTTTGGGCCAATTCATTTCAGTCTGGACAAAGTTTTATACAATCATTAATAATTATTCTGATTATGCTTCTGATTCTGAAATCTTCTTATCGTGTCACTAGTTCTTTCGAACCAGTATGGTGAAAGGATTTCAAGTGCGCCTCGAAGAGACTCCTCTGAAATAATAATCTATCTATCTACTCTGTGGCTTAGTGCAAGTAGCGTGACGCAAAATGACCGCTGTATTCGTAGACCGGTCTCATCCAGTATGCTAAACTAAATGACTCATCTGACGGTTTCTGTTCAAATCAGGTTGTATTTGTGACGTCATCTCCGCCGTCCGTAGACGAAGTGGCAACATTAGCTCTTAGACGACAAAACTTTTGACTAAACAGAGAATGACTTTTTTTAAATCTTGCCTTCAATATCAAAGTTCATTAATTCAAAAGATAAAGATAATTTATTTTCCAAAACACAAGTACAATATGTGGTCTTAAATAAAATGCTTTCCAAATGTCTAGATCACACGTACTGAGTACTCGGCCCAGACAGTAAAATGTTACTCGGCCGAGACAGTGAAAGCTTACATTACTCGCTACTCAGCCGAGAACTCGGCGCTATTATACGTACCGAGTACTCGGCCGAGAGCACTGTCTCGGCCGAGTACTCGGTACGTGTGATCTAGGCATAAGTATGTTCTATGCCTAGATCACACGTACGTTGTGTGTGAGTGAAATGTACGGATTAATATATTTAATTTTATTTAAAAAAAAAAATTGTAATCTATCTATTAAGCCGGTAACACCCACTGCTGGGTAAAGGCCTCTTCTCTATTGCGCCATTCTTGCCGATCTTGTGCAAGGCGGATCCACTGTGGTCCAGCTGCCTTAACGATGTCATCCGACCATCGGGCTGGTGGTCTGTCCTGAGGCCGCCGCATGTCTCTCGGCCTCCACTCTGTGAGTATTTTGGTCCACCGATGGTCATCCCGCCTGGCCAAGTGTCCTGCTCATTTCCACTTAAGCCTCGCAATCCCTATACCCACATCTTCGACCTTAGTTCGACGTCGAATCTCGACGTTAGGTATACGATCTGTATACCTAGCATGGTCCGTAATGATTTTTATTAAATTTGACATTCTATTTCACGTAATATCTACTAATAAATTAATTACTAATAAAAAATATTTTTAATTAATCTAATTGGCTGTAGCCATTTTAATTTAAGTAAATTGAATAAATACAAAGTTATATCACTTTTTTTTGACGTTACTACGTCTAATAAATCGATAATAAAATAAAAAATCGAATTTTTTGAAGGCAAGTTGATATTGTGGTATTGAATAGAATATGCTAGTATAAACCATAGTCTAGTAATACAAATAATCACCTACAGTCAAAATATATTGCTTCAAGACTTTGATGAATTAGTTAATACATAATAGAAATTTATCAATCCATTAGAAACTACAAGATTAATGAATGACATTTATCAATTTGTTTTTAATCTAATCACAAACGAGATATACAACAGGAATCTTGAAGAGAGATTGTAAGAAACACAAAACTGGAAAGATGAACTTAAAAGTTTAGTTTTACTCGATATTTCGAATAACTAGTAATATTATAATTTTAGACCAAGTGGAATTTTGGTCAAACTATGTCAAAGAAAGGTCTACTGCCATTAAAAAAAACGAGCGTGCCTTACAGTTACAGTAGTCGCATATGATGTGTAACATCTGCAGGCTTAGCACGGACTGGGGATAAAAATTTTGTCCCCCGTTTTTATCCACCTTCCAGTCAAATAAATCCCTTGAAGGTGGATAAAAACAAGGGACAAAATTTGTATCCCCAGTCCGTGCTATCCGTGCTGACATCTCACCTTGGTAATAAGAAATATTGAAATTTGGAATGATTCTATTAACTTCACTTTTCTGAGGTTGGTACTGCCTGACGACCAACTGGGTAAGGCCGCCGAAATTGTCAATTGTATCACAAAAGCAACACAAAAAATTAAGTAAGAATTATTATTTTCTTGAAGTTGACGCCATCCTGTAGCGACGGTACACGACCCCGGCAGGCCAGAAGTCAAGTGCGAGGAACGTCTTCTTGCACTTAGCTGGTACTCTCACTATGAAACACTTGTAGTCCGAGTAGAGTCCAGCTTTTTAATGAACACTTGGATATATTCCTGGATGCGGTTATTGGCTAACTCTCAAATAAAATGCGCAATCTCCTCTAACGTCGTTGTTACATCCAGTCTAGATGTACAGACAGCGTCATAGATAAGTATCCCCCTTGCATTATAATACCAAGCTTCAAATCCCTTTAAATCACCGTCGCGATGAATGGAGAAGTTTTGCCTTTAAAAAATAGATTATATTTGTATAACTGTATGTATGCCTAAAAATAATTTTAAGTATTTTAAAGGACTTATAGCTGGGTGTCTTATGCAAGGGGGATACTTATCTCTGACGTTGTCTGTACATAGATCTGTATGGTAGTAACGATTGCCCACAAAGCAGTCCCTCCTACTAAATAATATAGAACTAAATATAATAGAATTCGTTATTCGTACCAAAATGAGACCCAATTGAATCATTAACCAAAAATGTATAATTTAACGTTCCCCTCTATTTAAACGTTTAAAATTGACCTAAACCCATAAATTACAATCAGATTGTCCCACACAACTATGGCTTGTCAATTCTGTACGATGTGTTTAGTTTAATGTCTTTTAAACTCATGGCCCTGATCTTTCTTTAAACATTGTTCGATAATTGTTCAATTGTTCTTGATCTTGAATGGTAGCTCTACCGTCGAAGGTCAAGCTTTTAGCTTAGTTATAAATATAAAGATAAAAATAAAAAGATAACAATGTTTTATTTCAAAAAAAGGTCTTATAAGGTTCATGACATTCAAACAAACAAACAAACATTCACCCCTGCACTAGGATTCCCTGTGTCGCTGGTGGCATGGACACATACAAGACATCACAACATCCAAGACCCGAGAACTAACATTTGTGTTCGTCACAAATATTTGCCCCGGCCGGGGATCGAACCCGGAACACCAAGCTTCGTAGGCAGGGTCACTACCAACTAAGCCACGTTGTCGTCAAATATATACATATTATAAAAATAAAGAAAAATAGAAATACAATAAAAAAAATATATTATAGGAAAACAATTAAAAAAATGAGAAGATGTAAAGTGGTCTTTAACTATTTAACTTTATAATCTTACTTCCTTCCTACTAATATTATAAACGCGAAAGTTTGTAAGGATGGATGGATGTATGTTTGTTACTCTTTCACGTAAAAACTACTAAATGGATTTTAATGAAACTTCACAATAATATAGCTTATACATCAGAATAACATTATAGGCTACAATTTATAAAGAAACCTGCGCAGACGAAGTCGCGGGCACCAGCTAGTTTAATATAAATTGTTCATGGTGTATATCTAATGTCTATATATTATTTGGTATTCAATATTATTATTATTTCAAATCGACCTGTACAAAAAAAACTTCGGGTTTCTTGTTCTAACGAAGTAACTGCTGGACTTGTTTGTATAACATAGATTTTACTATAGAGTCAGCGGTTTTATTATAGTCAGCAATATTTGTAAAAACGACTAAAGGTTTTAAAGAGTAGGCAGTTTTCATCATAATCATCTCCCTGCCCTTATCCCACACATAGGTGGGGTCGGCACAACATGTCTTCTTCTTGAATGAATGAATCAAGAACATAATGACTTTGCCGATGGTATACAGCCGTGCAAGTGTTGAAGGTGGACATCGGCCTCTGAGATACAGTCTCCGACTAGTTCGGAGGGAGATGCCCAACTGACATACTAATCACTGCGCTGGGCCAACGGCAAAGTCGTTACATTTAGTATTAGGTTAGGTTAGTTTTAGTTTTAGGTAGGTAGTCTGTAAGAGATCGTATTAAACGATAAGACCGCCTTTTGTAAAACAATAATTGTACATTGTTACATGTGTTTTTTCAATAAAGATTTTTTATTATTATTATTATTATTCGTCTCTATCAGCCGTCATCTCTGTACTCACGCCTGCTTTGTTCATATCCTCTTTCACACAGTCCATCCATCTTTTCTTTTTCCTTCATCTACTCGGTAGACGAGTAGATGAAGGCCAAAGAAATCTTCTCTTCTATCTACTTTTATATTTAACACTCTTCTATTGTGTAACATACATCCATAATTCATATACCCCATAAATAAGTAAGACTCCTTCAAACTTATTGCTTATTGAGGACGTGGTGGCCGAGTGGATGAGGCCCTTGCCTTGCGATCTGATGGTCGCGGGTTCGAATCCCGGTGGAAGTCATGCGTAAATGGGTTTTTTCGGTCTAAAAAATCTATGTATGCATCCCACGTTCTCGCAACGGCGAAGGAAAACATCGTGAGGAAACCGGCATGTCGTAGAACCTAAAATTCGAAAACATGTGTCGAGTGCACGTAAGGAGCCTCTTCGAGGCGCACAGGCGCATGAAATCCTTTCACCACACTGGTTCGAAGGAACTAATGACACGATTTTTTTTTTATTGCTCAGTCGCTTAAAATTAAAGAATAATATGTTGTTTATATACTATTTATGCGTTTGACCACCATGACACCTGATGGTAAGTGACAATGTGGTCGACGGTGTAGCACGCTTACCTTTAATAATGCTATTCACTCTTGACTTGAAGACACCTAAATTATATTGATGTATATTTTTATCAAATTACGCATATTGTACAGGGATTCTAATTCTAATTCTAATTTGGGTAAGGGGTTGCATGTGGTCTGCACTGACGTCCCGCTGTGGGGTGTATTGTGCATTGACCATTGTACAGGGATGTATGCCTTTCAAACATCCTTTATGCCTTTATGTAACCGCAGAATATCTGGCCAATTTATTTACCAACGGTACAAATAGAAGTCTTCAGTTTCCTCAAAGATGATGATAAAGTACCTTTAATTCTGTGAAGCAGGTTATTAGGTCCAATTGACCCCATCTCATAAAATACGATCATTGTCAATGTCCATGATTCGCAATCCACCGCAATTTGATAGTCTAACTTGGACTTTCCAGCGGATTTTCTCCGAGTTATAATAATCGTGAATCAGTCTTTATAGTGAAAGTATGAATGCTAATCCGTGCAGAACAGTGTTCTTTTATTATATTCCAATACTTATTTGTTTGTAATATTACATCATCAATATAATATTTTTTCTATCGATCGCTGATATGCAGTAGGCTAGTAGTTCTGTACGAATCATAGGGATCTGTTAGTGCACGAAAGGAGCCTTCGCGGCGCACTTGAAATCCTTTCACCACACTGGTTCGAAGGAACTAGTGACACGATAAAAAGATCTGGGTCTGGATGAAGGATCTGTTCAGTAGATGATACTCTATAATAGGTTGGGGAAAAAGTCTTTTCGTATTTTGTATGTACGAAGTTGTAGCAAAATCTCTTCGGTTCTACTGTTTGTATCTAGCTGGTTTTGATACCATTAAAAATATGACATTTTAGCAAAGGAATAAAAAAATAAAAAACAATTTCTTGCCAATTTTTAATGGTTTTTTTGACCGGTAAAATGAGTAAATCTAACGACGAAATTCGATAAATTTTGAATTTTATTTATAAAAAGGGAAAAATGCGACAAAACCCGGGAATAAAATTTGTGACGTTTATGTTTATTATGTTGTCTGCAAGAGTAGCATAATGTTGGTTCAAGTGTTTTCAGTCAAGGAATTTTGATGTCCAAGATGCAGCTCGTTCTAGTCGCTCTGTTACGGATAAAGTTGATGCCATTTCTGAGAAGGTGGAGCAAGATCGGCACATTAGTAATTACGACGTAGCTGAAGAACTGGGGATTGACCACAAAACAGTTTTGACCCACTTGAAAAAGTCTGGGTATACAAAAAACTCGATATTTGGGTGCCACACGAGCTCACTGAAATAAACCAAACAAATCGTGTATGCATTTGCGATTCTCTATTGAAACGTAACGAAACCGAACCGTTTTTGAAAAGATTGATCACTGGTGGTAAAAAGTGGATCACCTACGACAAGAACGTGCGCAAACGATCATGGTCAAAGGGCAGTCAAGCACCACAGGCTATAGCGAAACCCGGATTAACGCGAAATAAGGTGATGCTGTGTGTATGGTGGGATTGGAAGGGCATCCTTCATTATGAGCTTTTACCACCGGGCAAAACCAACGATTCGCATCTCTACTGCCAACAACTGATGAGACTCAAGCAAAAAATTGAGAAAAAACGGCCGGAATTGATCAACAGAAAGGGTATGGTCTTTCATTATGATAACGCCAGACCACACACATCTTTGGCCACTCAGCAAAAATTGAGAGAGCTTGTTTGGGAAGTGTTAATGCATCCACTTTATAGCCCTGACACTCCACCCTCAGATTTCCACCTGTTCGGTCTCTTCAAAATTCTTTGGGTAGGGTTAGGTTAACATCAAGAGAGGACTGTCAAAACTACTTGTCGCATTTTTTTGATCAGAAGTCCCAAAATTTTGACTGCAACGGGATTATGTCAGTACCTACAAAATGGCAACAAGTAATCGAACAAAACGGCACACATATATTATAATTAAATGAAATCAAACTTTAAAAAAAATGTCTTGAATTCGTATGTAAAATGCGAAGGAACTTTTTCCCCGACCAATATGTACTTTGTTTCAGTTCGCTCTCGCGGTTAGTACAAGTATAAAAAGTGCTTATGACCTTTTCCAATTCATAAACTATTATTATTATATTATATGGAGCCTGCTATATCCCACTGCTGGGCAAAGGCCTACTCCCCATTTCCTCCTCTTCTTTCCTGTCCTGTGTTAAACTGGTCCAGTCTGGGCGAAGCGCGATGAGCTCGTTCCGTCACCCTCTCCTCGGTCAGCCGCGTCGCCGCCGTGTTGCTTCAGGGGACCATTTGGTGGTCAGCTTAGCCCAGAGGTCGTTTGACATGCGGTAGACATGACCAGCCCAATCCTATTTGAGCCTGGCGGCTTTCGAAGCTATGTCGGTGATTTGTATTCGAGATCGCAGCTCGGTGTTCCGGATCCGATCCATCACCTTGACGCCGAGGATTCTGCGCTCCATCACCCGTTGGCAAACCCCGAGTTGGACTATCCCTGAACCTTAACAGGGCTCATGTTATAACTTCATGAAACTAGTTAAGACCTTTTCACATGTCTCTAATTTCGGCCTGACTGAAAATCAAACATCCATCCTTCCACCTCCAGTAACTTTCTCCTCTATAACAGTAGTTGTGACGGATATGTCAGCCAGTTTAGAGTGACTAACATAATCATGATCACTTTTACCCAATATGTCTCCCAAAAGAGGACCACCGTTATCTTCATTGTCGTCCAGATGAGTCACGTCTAAGCCATATGTGAATGTCAACTTTGTAACATTTAGACCTTATTACCATAACATACGGTTCATAATCGAGCCCGGTATCTGAGCTTTGATATTGTGATTATGAATTCTAAGGTGATGAGAATTAGGTCGGTTTTATAGCAGTGGTAATTTAGATAAGAAATTAGCCAAAACAAAGTAACTAGTCTAGATTTGAGCAAGTGTGTCAGTAGGGCGATTCTGAAACTGAGCCTCTTGGAAATGATGAAATTCTTGTTAACCATCCCAAAATTGTGTATTCTAATCATCATGATACCAAAGATGTAGATAAAACATACAGTCAAACATTAAATTATAGGTAGTCGCATATATGATGTGTAACATCTGACTTCTCACCTAGGTAATAAGCAACATTCAAATTTGGAATAATTCTATTTACTTAATTTTTCTGAGGTTTGTACCATCTGACGGCGAACTTCCTGTTACACACTTCCGTCCTATTTTCACGAAATTTCTACTGCAGATTGACAGAAAGCGAAAGGAAAGATGTTACCACTTAAAAAAAAGTTGTATGCTTAAGACCACACGCACGACAGAAGTAAAAACTTCTTGAAAGGCGATTTTAATAATACAAAATACAAGTATTTTTCAAAGAAGTACAGAGAGTACTAAGGCTTTCATCCCGGGAGTCTCGGGTTTCGGTACCGGGAATAACGAGACTTTCGATACTTACAAAAATCTTGCAAGTGTAGAGTAGCCCTTAGTATAATCTTAAACTAGGATAAGACATGGTGGTATAGTCTTATGACTTTAGCTTACCTACCAAAAAAGGGCAAATTTAAAAAAAAAAATGTGTGGAATGAATGTAAATGGACTCCCTTTTCCGCACTTGGACTCCTGGTGGTCCTTTGTGCGTCGGATTTCCTGACTAATAGTTTAGCCAGCCTAATCCCGCCCAGAAGCACAGAAGTTTCCTGGGTTCTTCGCGGAGTGACCTCGGGTTTTTGAGGATTTCCTCTCGTTGCTTTGCCACTCCCACGCATTCCAGGATTACGTGGGCGGGCGTTTCTTCCTCGGTCAAGCAGCCTCTACAGAGTGGGCTGTCTGTGTTTCCAATGTTTTGCAGATGTTTGTTAAGCAGGCAATGTCCTGTGATAGATAGTACCCACAATGATTCTTAAATCTGGTCGTTTCAAACTAAGTAAACGTCTAGTTAGACGTGGTGCAAGTTGCGGAAAGGCCATTCTTGATTGTTTGCATTCCTTGGTTTGCAGCCAGCGCTTACTGTGCTGTGTCTTTGTACGTTTGCGTATCCACGCTCGCAATTGAGAAAAGGGTAGTGGTAGGAAGGTAGATGGCACTTCCCTTCCAGTCTCAGATCCTTTCCTAGCCAAATCGTCTGCGGCGTCGTTCCCTAAAGAGTTGCTGTGCCCCTTAATCCACTGGAGTGTTATTCGGTTGGCTTGGGTTATTCTCTCCAGTGCTCGGTGGCATTCGTTAACGAGCATTGAGTCGCAAGTATTGCTATCTAGTGCTTTTAGTATAGCCATGCTATCGGTTAGAATGCGTATATTTTGATTTTCGATTTTCCTCCGAAGTACCTATGGTGTTTGCTGCCTCGGTGATTGCTACACATTCGCATTGGAATATGGAGCTGTGCATACCGAGAGTCATTGATATGTTTATGTTGTAATCAAATGAAAAGACTCCGGCCCCTATACCTTCGTTGGTTTGTGTGTGTATGTGTGGAATGAGAAACCATTTCGAAGAAAAACGTAAATTTTGATAAATCAGGAACATCGGACATCACCGAACATCATCAAATACTGGATTGTAAAGTTAAACTGTGATGTGTTCGCTAATACGCCATAAAAGCTTAAATGCCATTACTATGAGTGAGCCTTTATGTACTATTAAATTAGTCTCGAAAGTCTCGTTTTTCCCGGGAATTTCGAGACCGCATCGAGTCTCGATTTTTTTTCCCGGGACTCAGAAAGTCATCGAGACTGAAAGCCCAATAAGTTTTCACTTAAAAAAACATTTTGTATTAGGTACTTTTGTAAACGGATAAACAAAATCTTGATTAGTTGTTACCATAGTACCAAAGTCTGTTACCATTTGTAAATATATAGTGAAAACTCCTTTAGCTTATAATTCCCATCATATTCCATCCATACTTTTTAAAGTATTTTTGTTTTCCAAATATTGTAAAAATAAAAGTATATAAAAAACATCAAAAACTTTCGCTTTTATAATATAAGTGATATAAGATGACACACACACAAACTCCTACAAAGAAATATAAACTCTACAGCCTGGAACATAAAGCTCATTCTAGGACTAGCACCTCAATAGACAGCCGAGTCAATAGTAACATTATCTGGATGATACGGGATTTATCTCTGGATGCTGACACTTGAATCATATGTATTGTGTGCGTGAAGTACTTATAGCATGTTGGAATTTATGACGTCATTGAGAATTTTCTCATCAATAAATATAAATGGCTTGGACTGGACTGACTGACTGACAACACCAAAAGGCCAAACCACTGAACCAAGAAAATTGAAAGGATATTGTTCATTCCTGGCCTCAGTGAACACGATGTTCAGAGAAATCCAATTTGTTCAATAAAGATTAATTTTGGATATTAATTATTGTGTAATACTTTAGTACCCAGGTGAACCTAAAAAAAGTTTATTTAATTAGTATTTAATATGATAATATTATCCTAGTTTGTCTCATGATTCATCAAACCAGTGTTGTCATTTACTTTCTTCTGAATAATAATCGAATAATAACTATTTATTTATGAATCGATATCACGATAATGCAAATTGTCATTATGTGATCGAGGGTGTTTATGCATTTTTTGAAAGTGAAAACTTTTTGAGGCGCGCTGAACACTTGTTTATGTGTTCAACGAGTTCGTATTCAACGAGATTGAGCCGTTATGCTTTGCTATGTAACGCTTGTTAAGGTAAAGTCAGCACGTGTCACCTTGATGAAATTTTCACTTCTGTCATGTGGTCAAACACACACCGTTTTTTTTGTTTTTAATAGAAGTTCCTATACACGACTTTTGCTTAGTTGTTTATTATTCCAACCCTAAAAAAATAAATTCCTTAGAAAAAATCGATTCTTTTAATCGATCGATTATTTTAATCTCTTTTTATACTAATATGGCAGCACAGCACACGTCAATAAGGATCAAAGTCATGTCATAGTCTTGCTTCTAAAAATAGAGTTGTATGCGAGGCAATTCCTTGACACGACGAGCTCCCTCACTGTGGTACCACGATTGAGTACTCATGTAAGAGCCATTTAATTATTAATCTTATTTCTTGTCGCAAGATACTAACAAAAATAGATAGCGTAGCCATCTCTTATTGTCGCCACGTTTTATGAGTAATATTAATATTAATCTAATTAATGGGTATTAACGAATTAAATGTAACCATTCTAATCATTACCAAAGTGCATTGAAAATTCGTCAAACAAAAACTGAGGGAATCCTTCAGTTTTTGTTTGACGAATTTTCAATGCACTTTGGTAATATATATGGATATATATTTAGGAGTGAATTGTCACCATGAAGTAAACTAAAAGATGCTACCAAGGTTCAAGATTTATTTATTCAATAACTGTGCATAGTATACCCACATTATAACAATTATAATCTAGTACGTATCATAAACGATACAACGCCCGCTACCATAGAGTATGCAGAAAAATCATCAAAAATCAAGGCCAAGGTGAATATTCGAGGGAAGAGTGGTGAGTCAAAACAAACGTGATGCCTCACTTGCTGGAAAGAGACGCTTCAACTATTGTAGCAACTGTGAAAGCTACCCAAGTCTACATTACATGTCATATCATGTCATTCATTTTGGACATTTGACTGAATATTTTTTATATTTTTTACAATAATTCAATAATATGTGAAATAAAACATGTTTATTAAATAACTTGACCACTAATGCGATAAATTACTTTACACTGGCTTATAATATACTGTGTGGAGCCAAACGCGAAGTATAAGAATAAGAATTTTGTAATGTTTTTCCATTTCAACTTATATTTTGAGGAAGTTTTTTACTCGTAAATGGACAATGGATTCTAATGTTGACCCTCGCTTGCTTATGGAGTTCACATTGACTGCAATTAGGAGTGTAAACGCAAGCGTATTTATGGCAATGGATGGCTCAGCAAACTGTAAGGTTCATCAATTTCGATTTATGGTTTAATTATTTTAAGTAAGTAATTGTGAAATTCGCTATAACAGATTTCCCTTTATTTATAGATTGGAGCACACTAACATAGGAAGGGAAAATCGTCCCTCAGGACCACCGCATGCAAGCAGATTGAGCCAAAATATATACCTTTATTGAATTTATTTTATTTGAAAGTAATAATTAAAAAAGGAAAGCAATAAAACAGTACTGTTGTAATTGTATTGTAGGCCGTAAATACAGTGGGTTGCTGTGTTTCATATTGCAACAGTACGGTTCATAAACTGGACAAGGACTACTAAAATAATATGAAACTACCTACCCAGCTTCTATATAATGTAATGTATCATATAATTGTGATAAAGAATAGAAAATATGTGAAAAAAACTCATTTTTATTATATAAAACCCTCCGTCGATCATGAACTTTATGAGTGGGATAGTAGGTCAACCGAACATTTTGATACTAAGATATCCTTATATTCTGGTACCTACTTTTAGAAGCTATTAAGCCTCTATCACAATTATACCAAAAATCACTGTTCACCCTAAGCCATAAGCTCATACAAAGTGGCCATTGTCCTTTGGAGGGTATGTTCGTCAAGTCTGAAAGTGCGAAGAAAGGAATTTTGAAAAATCGCGACTCAATCTAAGTTGCGAGCGTCAGCTAGTTATTAATAAATAAATAAATATATTTTTATTTCAGATTAATATCCATAAAACACAATACAATTAATTAAATGTCATACAAAAAATTATATTAAAAGTACATAAAAATCAACACAAAACAAAAAAATCTTATCAAAACAAAGTGCATTGAGCAATGACAAGGAAGAGAAACAAAAACCAAAAACAAAGCCATTGTACACTTTAAGGCAATAAATTTATTTAATTTTAATTTCTATTGAATTTTGTTTTATTGTCCTACTAGGTTAGTAATAGGTTTAATTTTGTTTATTATAACCAAACCAAACCAAATTTAGTTGAAAAAGAGATAATAATATCGAGACATTTTGAGTAAGTTAAAATTATTTAAATAAATTTTCACTCTTAGTAAGAAACGAACAATAATAAATATATAAAAATAAGTACCAAGGTTAATTGATTACCATACTTACTCAAATGATACTAAAATGCATTTTTTCTTGAGGATGGATGGTTGTTAAAACTACTGAAGTGAATAAGAAAAAATATATATTCAACTCCTTTTTATCTTCCAAAACTATTAAATAATTCTTCAATATATCACATATCAGAAACCGTATTCTCTTACAAGTAACGCTATACAGCTCCCAACGCCAGGTGTAAAGTTGCGGTAACCCTGTAAGTGCAGTACACGCCACTTCACCGTGCATTATTTGACACGGATGGTCGAATGCCAAGTGTATTGGACTGCCACACCCGGTGTCGTGGGTTGATTCCCGCTTCAGGACAAACATTTGTATGAATATCGGTGTTTGTCCTGAGTCTGGGTGTTTTGTATGTATGTATTTACAAATATATATATAGGTATATAAGGTAAGTATTCTTTCAGCCATCTCTTTACCATAATACAAGCTCTGCTTATTTTGGGGCTAGATGGCGTTGTGGGAAATGTCCAAAATATTTATTATTTATTTATTCAAGCCCTTTTTGAAGTAAACACAAAGATAGCTTGCTCGAGACTGGTTTATTGACCCAGAAACCTATACGCGTTTACATGTATAATTTTTCTTTTACTGCACCCGCAAACGTGTCGCCGGCAACAGCGACCGGTGGCCGCCACCGACGATACGTGTATCGGACGCGCACGACACGGGTGGTCGAGTGGTGACTGTGGCGTAGCAGTCCAATAGGACTGCCACGCCGGCTGTTGCGGGTTCCATTCCCGCTTCATGACAAGCACTTGTGTGATGAACTGATGAACATCGGTGTTTGTCTTAATCTTATATAAAAAAATATTTAGGTATTCTATCCCAAAACTAGAACCTGACAGAGTCCGTATCATTTATATTAATAAAAACTCCGAACTTGGCGGTGCACTACCGTATACCTATTTAATCCTAGGAGTTTGACTCGAGTGCACAATATCACAGCGCGTACTGTATTCGTCGTGCTCGATGGTTCAGTGGTTATAGTCATTATACGACAGGCAGGTGTCTGTCTGTCTGTTTGTTAATTAAAAAAAAAACGACGAGTGCCACAATTACTATATGGTTAGTGTCAAACTTTTTTTTTTTGTATATTAACTAACTATATGTAGGTATACTTCTAAATAAAGTTAGCAGTGTGTCAGATATTCTGCCGCAAAGCAGTAATAGCAGTGTAAGAATTACTGTGTTCTGGTTTCAAGAGCACTGTAGCTAGTGAAATTACTGTTGAACCTGTGTGAATCAAAGTACTGTGTAGCACTGTTCTGGTCATGAGCATGTGTGATATCTTACCGTCAGGAGAGCGCTTAGCTAAGCTCATCCAAAGTTAATATATAAAAATGTTGCTTACAATTAAAAAATTACGTACTTATTTATTACATATTTTACTATCGAGTTATTTATAAGTGTGCTTACTTCGATTTTAGACCTAAAATAAACCTAAAATATTCTTAAAAAAACTCCACAAACACGTGCAAAAGATTATACTATTTTAGGTTTATTTTCATTTATGAAAGTTATGAAGCCAGATCCTTTACAGTTACAGGTAAATTGAATTCTATTCTGCTCTCAATAAGGACTCAAATCCAACACAATTGTAAGTTACAGAAATAGGTGCACCATATCCTGTTTATGTGACAGGCGATAATAATGAAATGAGCTCCAGGTGGCTTTCAAAGGTTAGCATCAGTTTTCAATCGACACAACACTCCTCTGTTTTTAAGTCATCGTATGAAAAAAAAAAATACTTATACACCACAAAGTTATTAATTACCATTAGTCAAAATAAATTTGATCAAAATTGGATAACTGTTACCGTTAGTCGTTTACCTATGGATTTGCGGCACCCAACATTGATATTGAAAAAAATAAGTTTTATCCCAGCAAAAACCTTTTTAAAGTAAAAATAAAAGCCAAAACGAGCTTTTACCGCCACAAAAATAGGTGAGATCTTGTAATATTGAGCGTTGACTGGAACTCAATTTATCGTTAACTCTTATTTTATACAATCATTCATTGTAAGTTTGTAACAACTGAATTCGGCTTTGTTTTATTCATTCGGAAAGTTTTATAGCTAGAAACTTATTTTTTTGAAGTTTACCTGTATAAACAAAGTTCTCTTTGTAACATAAATTTCGATTCGGCTTCGGAGGCACTGCCGTGCCTCCAGATTTTTACGGTCGTGCTGCTCGTTTCAGCTTCGGAGGCACTACCGTGCCTCCAGATTCATCGTTTGGCAAACCCGGGTACCTAGCTAGAGGCCGCTCGCCGTAGCTCGGGTCGGGCGCCGCACTCGCGCCGCTGTCACTCCGTCATTTTGTAGTAACCCAAAATTCTGACTGCACAGATACAACATTGTACCCCTTCTACATTGCCCATTTAATTTTTGATGTATAATACAAAAAGTTCCTTCTTAGCCAACATTTACTTAGCCATTTATTAACGGGGCAAATATTTGTGACGAACACAAATGTTTGTTCTCGGGTCTTGGATGTCGTGATGTCTTGCGTGTGTCCATGCCACCTGCGACACAGGGAATCCTAGTGCAGGGGTGTGAGTGTGTGAATGTTTGTTTGTTTGTTATTTAATGTCTCAGTATTTCTGAGAAAATGTATAATGTCAATACATTCGAACATCTTTCATAACATCAACATTTTCAATTAGCAAACTACGAAAGGGCGCAAAAACTACTGTATCTCGACATTATCCAGACACCAATTAGGGGCAATATCCGTCACGTGACACGATCCAGATTCCGCCCTTCAAGTAGCTTTTTATAAAAGTGACGAGACTAACCAGAACAGGTTTGCAGGACTTTGAATTACATAGGCTGGTGTAGCGGTGATATAGCGCTCGACCAAAGGTTTAGTTAGACAGTCATATATCGTGCATAAATTAGGTTAATTACCAAAAATACTTAAAAGGACAATGCAGAAGAGGTGCTTCGTTGTATCTGTGCAGTCAGAATTTTAAGTTTCTACAAAATGTGCGGGTGACAGCGGGGAGAGTGCAGCGTATTTTTTTTCTGGTGATTAAAACTTTGCGATGTATAAGTGAGCATGTAAATTATTTACAATCTTTGAATAGTACTGAATAGCCAGTGAGCATATATTAATAACGGTGTTCCTATAGAACATCAAAAAAGACAGTATCAAATCAAAATGGATGCGGAATACAGGACAGAAAATTTTCAGACGCACTGACAATAAAAAATAAATATCTTTATTTTCAAATAATGTTTGTTACTTTTAAGATGTAGTTATATAATAATATTTATATAGCCCTGTTAATTCTCTTTTTCGAAAATTTGCATCGGACCAAAATGTACTAGAAGTTAGCCAATGTGGTTTCCCTTTCTTTCTCGCATTTTCAATGTACCTACTTCAGTGTGATTTTTGTGTGATGTTTGCTGTGATGTGTGACTGGTGGAATGTGTAATGCCATATCTCCATGATACATTCCTCCGGAATATTACTCGCATTACTATCTAACAATTATGTACGGTCATCTGCACAGACGTACACTTCCAAGCTTCCACATGTATATGTCGCAGGCATATTGTATAACTCGGCATTTTACAAACGGCGTTGTCCGTTTACAAACGCTAATATGCCGAAGGCAAATTGTAAATTGCCTCGGCATTTTGTAATATGCCACAACATTGGTGGACCATTCAAACGCCGTTTGTAAAATGACATAAAAAACACTGAGGTGTCCATGGAATCTGGTGCTTTTAAAGGACACGACCGTCGAGCAAGAGGTTAGAATGATTAAAAATTCGATCCAAATAAAATTTGAGTGACGGTAGCTTATTAAGTTTTTTTTTGGTGCGCCTATATGCGAGCGAAGCGAGCGTGCTGCACAGCATAATGACAGAAAACCATCTAGGGTTGATAAGAGTTAGGTGACGGTAGATTATTAGGTTTTTTCTGTGCCTGTACGCGAGGGAAGCGAGTTTGCACAGACTAATGACAGAAAATCATCATAGGCAAAAAGTACTTACTACTTTTTGTATGATGGTCACCCTACAATTTCAACTAATGTCGAATTGAACGAGTTGTCAATTTGCCTTCGGCATATTGCAAAACAGCGAGCGTTTGTAAACGGACGACGCCGTTTGTAAAATGCCGAGTTATACAATATGCCTGCGACATATATATTACTCTTAATTTGGCAAAGAAAAGTGCACGCGAGCATTTTCAAATTAATGTAGTCATCTTGATATAATTCTTGTCAGAAGAAGAATGTCTTTGCAAAATTAAGAGTATAATATAAATGTGAAAGCTTGGGAGTGTATACATGTCTGTGCATCTGACTGTACATTGATAACTAAATAAACGTAACCATTTCGTGATAGCTTCTAGAGCGTTTTATGTATCTTCTTAGGCGGTCCAGAGACATACGCCTGGAATTCTCGAAGGTGGGGCTCGAGAAATCCCATGTCTATAATGTCTCTCGCCACAATCAATTTGCCTCGAATGATCCTAATAAAATTAAGTAAATAAACTGAATGCCCACACCGCTAATAATGCGTTTGTTAAATAAACCACAAGACGGAGAAAGTAGGGTGACCATACGTCGGATACATAGTAGTATTTAAGTAAATACTTTTTACCCGAATGCCAAGGAAGAGTTATGTTTATCGCGCGTATCTTGTATGTATGTATGTGTGTAAATTTTTGGGTTACCTCGTATCTTCCAAATGGCTGGATGGATTTTGACAGCGTTAGATTCGTCTCGATCACCCGAGTGTTCTTAGATGGAAAAAATGAGGATATGGAGATGATGGGAGATGAGAGATGATGGGATGGAAAAAAGTAATCAATATGGCTGTTTTAGTGACCGTAAATACCACTGAAAAGTCACAGCACAGGGAAGCAAAATACACAATTCCAAGTATTTTATACACTCCCAAGCTTACACATTTATATGAGTGTGATAAGCTGAGCGCGATAAATACACGTTACAATCTAATAACTATGTAAAGAGATTATCCCTAAAAATACAGAATCATGCGGCCCTCAAAGGGCGTAACCGCAAAAAGTACAAATGGACTCCGGCGCCGCTCAAAATAGAATGTCGTTTCCTCTCCCTCAGTTCGCGTCTTTCTACCCAATTTAGCTGTAAACAGATTTATGTATAGCTTTTAGAAATTAATTTTATGGTAAGTGACTTTGCTCTTTGAAGATTTTCATCTAGGCACCGGAAATACTCGGGCAATCCAAATTCTGTCACCACCAAAAGAGTAGAATTGACTTTTTACGACATCTTTTGAGATATACTGGTCTATTAAGTCGTAACTAGCAAAGCGAGCCACCCAGCGAGCTAAATATCCCAACTGTCTTATAATTTTATCAATATACTTTGTCTTTTAATTTTAATTATTATTAAAGATCACAGTAAAGCTTTCTGCCCACCATCCCGAATCGAACCATGACCGTGCTAGGATAAGACTGTGTCAGGCAAAAAAATATTATTTGTATTGAAAAGTATGACTATACCCACTACACCGTTCCATTACTGACCGTCGCGCGTCATGCAATTTTCTTTTTGCCAGTACTAACACGCTCCGTGCGTGGCAGGCGACGGGGAAGTGGGAAGTAAGAAGCGCGTTGGTGTCCAAACTTAGAAAAAATACATTTTAGAGCGGGCCTCTAAAGGAATATATCTCTCATTCCTCTTGACTGGTTTTGGTTACTCATGGGCATCGTCTGGTTACTTCCAGGGTGGCGACCAATACTCCTCACCTGGTAAGCCTCGGCACGGGCAGGCTCAGCACCGCCGTCACGCTACATCCTATCAAACAAGGTACGTACATTAAACTTAGTATCCAAAGTAAAACTTAGTACTTTTGTAAACGGTTAAACAAAATCTTGATTTCTTCCATATATTTACACTGTGACCATATGTGAAAACTCCTTAGCTTATAATTCCCATCATACTTAATTCCATACTTTTTAAAATAATGCTGTTTGTTTTCCAAATATTGTAAAAATAAAAATAAAATAAAGTGCTGGCTTTTCTTGGCACAGTGAATAAGCTTGGTCATTCAACGTGGCAATGCCGCCAGCATTCTGGGAACGTGGCTTTCTGGTGGAGACAACGACCGACTGAGCTATGTGCAGTGCAGTGCGGCTGTTGACGTACATACAAAGTCTGAAGTGATGATGATGTTCTCTTTTACAGCCAGTCGGTCCAGTAATTTTAAGTAATTGAATAACAAACATCCAACCAAGGCCTTAAATATTCACATTTGCTAATGAATAATGTGATTATTATTATTATTATCAGCCTGAGCTGTCCCATTGTAGGGCAAAGGCCTCCCCCCATTTTCGCCAACGGTCTCGATCTTGCGCTACTAATCTCCATTCCCCGTCGAACGCATCCAGTTCGTCGTGCCATCGTCTGCGTGGTCTACCGCGCCGCCTGCGCACTGTATCAGGGCGCCACTGAGTAGTTATTTTGGCCCACAGCTCGTAAGGTATGCGGCAGATATGACCAGCACAGTCTGACTTAAGTCTGGCGACTTTTTCCCCTACGACGGTGATTTGGGTTTTATAAAAATAATGTTATGTGTTATGAAAAAAGTTAGCGAGCAAAGCGAGCTGCCAAGTCTTTTAGTAGAAAAAAATGTTTTAGTTGTGATTTTTTTTAAATGAAAAAATGACCTTTTACTGGTTTAAGAATCTTATGTTACTCTTCTTCTTTCCAGGGCGCGTGACGATAGGCTCGGACCCAACATGCGATATTTACGTAGTGGGCTCCGGCGTAGCGAGCGTGCACTGCCGCGTGGAGAACTCGCACGGCGTAGTGACGTTGTACCCCTGTGCGGGCAGCACGCTCGTAGACTCGGTGCTTGTGGACCGACCCGCGAGACTGTCGCAAGGTAACTACTAGTATATGTGTCTTCACGCTTTAATAGCGCTCGACGAAAATGGAGTGGGAGCTCTGCGCAAGTGAGGTGACGAGAGACGGCGGGAAGGTGGCTAAGCGACCAATAGTCTTGTCTTGTCCGTCCTAAATACAACATTGGCGCAGCCGGTAGGATACAACAACCCACAACATAACATAAAGCCGTGTTGTTGTATGTATTTCAACAAAAAACATCGTGAAAATACCGGCATGCCAAAGAATGCATACATACACATTTATAATGCGTGAGATATCACAACCTACACAGCCTTTATTTCTGTACTTTATACTCCTTGCACGACAAGACTTTTGCCTAGAAGTTATCTAATTATCAACTTTTTCACGTAACATCATATGTCTTGCAGGCAGCATGCTAACAATAGGCCGCTCTAACTACCTGCGTTTCAACAACCCGGCCGAGGCCATGCTGATGAAGTCGGTGCTACCGGCCAGCAGCAGAGACCCCAACATCACTGCAGGTATACATACATCATCACTACAGTAGATATAACAGCATTGCAGTAGATACATATTGAGTGTCAAAAACAGCTGATTCAGGATTGTCGGCCTTAATCACAACTACTACATCAAACCGTACTTTAGTCGATGTAGTTAAAATCGATCGATGAATCGAATCGTGACCAAGAACGTCATCTAGCGGCGAATAGCAGACCAATCAGATTTAAGTAAACTATCTGCTGACACAGAGGGCGCTATACGCAAAAATAAAATGGAGTTTATAACGACACGACGACCGCGAAGAAAATCATGTCTCGACATCTCTGAAATAAATTCTGAAGTGGAGCAATTCAACTCTACGATTGCGGATGGAAGTTTAATGGATATAAATATATCCACGAAGAGCGTCCCCACGACAACAGAGTGCGACACAACATTGGTCATAGACTTAAAACAACAGGTTGCGGACTTAGAAAATGAATTAAGCTCATCGCACGAAGAAATCACGAAACTAAATACGGAATGTAATAATCTAAGGAATGAGCTTTCAAACAGACTGTGTCAAATAAATGTCTTGAAAAAAATCTCAACAGGAGTAGTTTCTACAACTCCTTCTACTACACCACGAAAATCTTCAGCTGCATCATTAATAAGGAAACTGACGAAAATCAATATGAGAGTCCCTCGACTTTCGCCGATACGTAATGTTACAAATATTTCTGAAGAAAACGTACCGAAGATCAAAGATCGGACCGTGACTCTCTCAACCACTTCTTATGTATTAGAAGCAGCCTCCTGCTCTACTGGGATTGAACCTAACCAGAGGGAGGGAAAACCTTCCACACTCTCACTGTTGCTTCCGAAGCCTCTAGGAAACATCCATGTAACCAAACCCACAGAAGAAATTCTGAATTCAAGTTTGTCACCAGATACCATAGATGGCAGTACCGTGACAAAACCGAAACCGAAAATATTGGTTCTTGGCGATCAGCAAGTTCGAAACTTAGCAGTGCAGTTACATGACGACAGAAAAACCAAATGGAACGATATATACGACGTATTAGGTGTAATAAAACCCGCTGCCAATAGTAGTGAGATTTTAAATAAGTCTAAATTAAGTTCAATATTAGGTAGTCAAAATGATATTATCATTCTTTCAGTAGGAACAAATGACTGTAACCCCTATGTACTGCTGACTAATTTGGCTAATTTTCTGTATTCATTAAACGGTCAAACAGTATTTATAATTGATATACATAGAAATCATCACTTAAACGAGAAAAAACTAAATAGTAAAATTAAATTGATGTGTAGAAATTATAGTAACTGCCACTTTATCGAAATGAATAATAACATGACATATTTAAGAAAGAACCGAACACAGTTCACTAAAGAATTGAGCTTTAAATTAAATGTTGAAATAGATAGTATGTCTTATAAAAAACAATTCATTAGTGAACGGAAGACCTTATGTACGCAGCAACAGAAATCTGACTTACCAAAAGAATGTAGAGTACCAAAGCGAGGCACTATCCCATACTACTACCATAAGGAAACCCAAAAACCAAAAACCTCTGAAACCCCAAAACCAGCTCAAGTGCCTAAAAAGGGGACGATCCCCTTTTATTTTAGTAAAATAAATGTAGAGCGAAAGAGATCACAAAACTGTGCCAGCACGCTTACTGGTTGCCCAACAGGGCAAACAGCAAGCGCGCAAAATAATAACGTAGTTAAAACATTTTTTCGTGAATCACTCTGAATATGTTACTGTCCTTCATCAGAATATAGCTGGAGCCATCAACAAAGTGGACGAAATATACATAGCTTTATCCGAACTAAAGAAAGAAAACATTAATGTAGATATTTTATGTCTAAGCGAAACATTTATTCAGAAGGGCTCAGAGAATTATTTTAAACTGCCCGGGTTTAAGGTCGCATCATATTTCTCTCGTAACAAAATGAAACGTGGTGGTACTTGTATTTTAGTTGACAAAAATATTGAATTTAAAATAATTAATTTTTTAGATGACTTGGCATGCAACTACGAGTTTGAATGTACAGGCATAGAAGTTTTGACATATAATTTTATAATTGTCTGCATATACCGAACACCAAATAGCAATCCAGCAATATTTTTTGACAAGATGGAACAATTATTAGGTAAACTTACCATGAAGTATAAAAAAATTGTATTATGTGGTGATTGGAACATTGACATTCTAAAATCAAATAAAAATTCAAATGAATTACAAAGTATTCTAAAAAACTTTAAAATGGAAATTCATATAAAATCACCTACTAGGCAATTATCATGTTTAGATGTCATCGCTAGCAATATTAAAAATGTTGAAGCGAGAGTTCAATATCTGGGACTATCAGACCATGAAACTGGACAGTTAATTAAGTTTAAGGTTCGATACAAGCGTAACATAATTAAATGGTATGAGTATAAACGAGACTTTTGCCAAGAAAACATAAAAAAATTCTGTACCTGTATGTCAGCCCTATCATTTTCCGATGTTTTTGAAAAAAATAAAATGAACGCTGCCTTTGAGTCATTCCACGAGCTATTTCTCCTATTTTTCAAATTATGCTTTCCAGAGTATAAAATAGGGAAAAGCAATAGCAAGAAAAAGACTGGATGGTTGACGAAGGGTATAAAGCGATCAAGTATTAGGAAAAGGTGTCTTTACTTAAAATTAAAATTAGCTAAATCAAATAAAAAAATATTAGATAGAAAATATAAACAATATGGTAAACTACTTAAAAAGTGTATTCACAAGTCACAACAGCAAAATAATATGAAATACATAAATAATAGCAAAAATACATGCAAAGCGGTGTGGAAAGTAATAGGAGATAATGTAGGTGAAAGTCAAGCTTGTAATGACATAGATAACATAATAATTAATAATTCGACATATAATCACCCACATGACATAAGTACAATTTTTAATAATTTTTTCATTGACCTAACTAATAATAATAACTTTAAATTTAATAATCCTGACATAAATATGAATATGAAATTAAGTTACCAACATTCAATTTTTATTAAACCAACAGACCCGTTAGAAATTGTTAAAATAATCAAAAGCCTCAAAAACACAAATGCTGTTGGGGAAGATGGCATAAATACAAGGATTATTAAGATTAGTGCAAGATACATCGCTCAGCCATTATGTCATATCATAAATAAGTCTTTTGAGGAGGGTGTATTCCCTGATATCTTGAAACAATCAATTGTAAAACCGCTATATAAGAAAGGTGACAAAACTGATATGAACAATTATCGACCAGTGACTCTAATACCGGTTTTTTCAAAAATATTTGAGAGAGCAATGCTGAGCAGGCTGCAAAGTTATGTATCAGTAAACGAAATATTGAAACCAGAACAGTTTGGTTTTAGGCGCAATAGTAGCACAACTCTAGCGTGTTTTAATGTTATTAAACTGGTTACTGATGCCCTTAATGAACGAGCACCAGTCGCAGCTCTATTCCTCGATATGTCAAAAGCATTTGACTTTGTTGACCATAAATTATTACTTTATAAGCTTGAACAATATGGCATACGAGGAAAAGCAAACGACTGGATTAGGAGCTACATAAGCTCCCGCAAGCAATGTATTGAATTGTCCAAAATTGAAAATAATAAAAAGAATGTAATAAGATCAGAGTTCTTGCCTAATAACTCTGGGGTACCACAGGGAAGCGTCCTTGGCCCCTTTCTATTTCTCATGTACATAAATGACCTTCCAAACATAACGAATCATAAGACAATATTATTTGCTGACGACACTACAATTATTATTAAAGGTAAAGACACATTGACGTTCGAAAGAGAAATTAATGATGTTTTAGATAATACAATTAAATGGCTGACACTCAATAATTTAAAAGTTAATTTAAATAAAACAAATATTATTCAATTCACGACGTGTCGCCAAAGTGCTATAAAGTTATTCATACAGCATAAAGGATCAATTATAGCTGAAGTAGAAAAAACTAAATTCTTAGGTATATGGCTTGACCACCATCTTAATTGGAAAGCTCATGTGGAACAATTGTGTGACAAAGTTGACAGATTTGTTTATGCGATTAGGAGCCTAAGACTACGCGTGTCCAAAGAAGCGGCACTAGCGGCGTATCACGGATATGTTTCCTCAGTACTAGCCTATGGACTCATACTGTGGGGAGACTCTACTCTTTTTGAAAAAGCTTTTAGGGCACAAAAGAAGTGTGTTAGGGCTATCTGTGGAGCGTGGTTTATGGATAGTTGCAAACCTATATTTCAGGAATTTCGCATTCTTCCCTTACCTTGCATGTACATAAGGGACTTGTGTGTATTTGTCAAGCAAAACCCTAGCTACTTTAAAACCATGTCAGTAAGAAATCCACGGCACAGAAATATTTTATATCATCCACCATGTAGACTCAAGCTTGTAAAAAGTAATGCCTTTTTTAGTGCCATTAACATATATAACAAACTGCCAAATAGATTCAAAGACCTACCTTTATATATATTTAAACGCAAAGTAAATGAGTGGCTGATAGAAAAATGTTTTTATGACGTCAAGGAATATATAAATTTTGTGGATGACGCAGTTAACTCTAAGTAATATTGTATGAATTTTTTATTGACATTAAGTACTTTTTAATTTGCTATTTCATTATTTTAATCAATTAATCATAATCATTCTTTAGTTCAAATATAATTTTGCACGCCTCGAATGGAGGCAGAATGTATAGGACCCTTGATTGACATGTAACAACCTATTATGTACCTACATTCTAGCAAATAAATGATTATCTTATCTTATCTTATCTTACACTATGACTACAGAAGATAAAATATCATTGCAGTAGATGCAACGTCACTATAGATACAACAGCATTGCAGTAGATACAACAGCATTGCAGTAGATACAACAGCATTGCAGTAGATATAACAGCATTGCAGTAGATACACTATGACTACAGAAGATAAAATATCATTGCAGTAGATGCAACGTCACTATAGATACAACAGCATTGCAGTAGATACAACAGCATTGCAGTAGATACACTATGACTACAGAAGATAAAATATCATTGCAGTAGATGCAACGTCACTATAGATACAACAGCATTGCAGTAGATACAACAGCATTGCAGTAGATACACTATGACTACAGAAGATAAAATATCATTGCAGTAGATGCAACGTCACTATAGATACAACAGCATTGCAGTAGATACAACAGCATTGCAGTAGATACACTATGACTACAGAAGATAAAATATCATCGCAGTAGATGCAACGTCACTATAGATACAACAGCATTGCAGTAGATATAACAGCATTGCAGTAGATACACTATGACTACAGAAGATAAAATATCATTGCAGTAGATGCAACGTCACTATAGATACAACAGCATTGCAGTAGATACAACAACAGCATTGCAGTAGATACACTATGACTACAGAAGATAAAATATCATTGCAGTAGATGCAACGTCACTATAGATACAACAGCATTGCAGTAGATACAACAGCATTGCAGTAGATACACTATGACTACAGAAGATAAAATATCATTGCAGTAGATGCAACGTCACTATAGATACAACAGCATTGCAGTAGATATAACAGCATTGCAGTAGATACACTATGACTACAGAAGATAAAATATCATTGCAGTAGATGCAACGTCACTATAGATACAACAGCATTGCAGTAGATACAACAGCATTGCAGTAGATACACTATGACTACAGAAGATAAAATATCATTGCAGTAGATGCAACGTCACTATAGATACAACAGCATTGCAGTAGATACAACAGCATTGCAGTAGATACACTATGACTACAGAAGATAAAATATCATTGCAGTAGATGCAACGTCACTATAGATACAACAGCATTGCAGTAGATACAACAGCATTGCAGTAGATACAACAGCATTGCAGTAGATACAACATCACTAAAATAGATAAAATATAATTGTAGAAGATGCATTATCACTGTATTTAATACAACATCTCTGCAGGTACACAAACACATGTAAAATATCTGCAGTAAATACAGCATCACTTCAGTAGATGCAAATTCACTGCAGTAGATGCAACATCATTGCGATGTAGATACAGCAACACTGTCGTGTTGCATTACAACCCTAGTACAAGTATAATAGATACAACATCACACACAGGTAATATTGATACACCTACAACATTCAGCAGTGTTTTTAACACTATAGACTTGCACTTACTTTCTTTAACTTAACAATGATTTAGATAAAATATTAAGTATTTGCATGACAAAAAATTTGATGCAGTGATTCTAATCTAAAGTAAGACCACAATGTCTCTGTATTAAGAAAATAAATTTTCATTCATTAATTCATATGTGTTTATAATAAACTAAGCATTTTGTTTCAGGCTACGTAAATGTTACCCACACGGACTCAAGTCAATGTTACCAGCCGAACAAACTAAAAGACCTTTCCCAAGTAGACCAAGAATTAGACCACACGCTCAGGGAATTATCTAAAACAAAACCCAAAGAAGACGATAAAAAAATAACCAGTATTATGTCTAAAGTATCAAAATTCGAATATTACGCGAAACAACACAAAAATGTCGGGAGAAATCAATTTTACACGAATAATGAAAGCGAAATTTCTCCAAAAGTATTTAGCTCAAATTCCCTAACTGTAAATACCCCAGCTAAAGACGTGTTAGGGGGCAAAAATATTCCGAATTATATGAATAAACTCAATCAAAAAGTTGTGGTTAGTGAAAATAACTCTGTGGACCCGAAAAGTTGTTCGTACGCCAATGTTGCCATAAGAAATAACAAAATTGGCGACATAGTAAAGAATTTCGATGAAGGTAAACTCCCGAAAAAAGTCAATAATGAGGACAAATGTAATGTTTACGGGAAAATCAATAGTGATAGACAAAACACTGAAAGAAATGATGCGAAATATCCAGAATTTTCAAGAAATAATATAGAAACTTCCAGAAGTCAGGATTGTAGGAATGTGATGAACGAAATGTCTCGAAGTTACCAAGATACTAGTTTTGAAATCTCCAAAATTAACCATGAAACGAGGAAACGTGAATTAAGGAACAATCTGGAACAAGATTCAAGAAAACCAATCGCTTTTGATCCAGAATATTCTAGAAAACCATTTGCAAACGACCAAGGCCTTCCCAGAAACGTCTCGAATAATCCAGAATTTTCCAGAAACGTCTCAAAAGATCCAGAATTTCCCAGAAATGTCTCGAAAGAACCAGAATTTTCCAGAAATCGTGCAGAAGCTTCTCGAAGTGAAGATGGTGATCTAGAAAGTTCTAGAATGTTGAATGGAGTCGGTCTACCGTTATATGCTCCTGTGTATGCGAATCAGTATGATAGGAGTAAGGAAGCTGAAACTATGAGAATAAAGGTATGTTACATTTTTTTTAATTTTTTACGCCTTATAACCCCAATTGACGACACGGATGGTCGAGTGGTAAGTGTGTTGGACTGCCACGTCGGTGTCGCGGGTTTGATTCCCGCTTCAGGACAAATATTTATGTGATGAACATCGGTTATTTTGCTGAGTCTAGATGTTTTCTGTGAATATAATGTATGTTTTTACAGAAAAAGTATATAAGTATTGTATCAGTTAACTGGTTCCCAAAATACAAGCTTGCTTAGTTTGGGGCTATATCGCGTTGTGTGAAATGTCCAAAATATTATTTTTGGGTATCGTAATATAACCCAGTTGACCTTACTTTTAAATGCGTTATGCGCAGACACTTTTTGACAAAGATTTTCGAAATTATAGTTCTCTACTTTCGGTGGTTTGGTATGTGTTTTATATATCAGTCAGCCAGGATTACTATATTGTAGATTGAATTAGACTATAAAAAAAACCAGTACCATAGTTTAAGTATTTTTTATTTTAAACTACTTTAAAAAAGGAGGACGTTCTTAATTCAGTTTTTTTTCATTTTTGTGACTTGAGAACTTTTATAGGATCTCAGTGGTTTATTTCAAACAAATTATTTTTTGTTTGAAATAAATTACTTTCAGATAGGTCCAATGGAATTTTTATCGAAATCGGTTTGAGTAGTTTAGTTTTAAAATCAAAATATCTAAAAAACTAAAGTAATTCAAGTAAACGAAATTGCGTATTTTTCGTCCCTGTGATTATTTAGTGGTATTTACGGTCACTAGAACAGTCCAATTGAAGTCTGTTGTAGTGTGTTTTTGTGTGTTTATATTATTTTTAACCGCCTTGCATCATGAGGACGTGGTGGCCGAGTGGATAAGGCTCTTACCTTGCGATCTGATGGTCGCGGGTTCGAATCCGGTGGCAGTCATGCGTAAATGGATTTTTTCGGTCGGAAAAATCTATGTATGCATCCCACGTTCTCGCAACGGTGAAGGAAAACATCGTGAGGAAACCGGCATGTCGGTCGTAGGACCTAAAGTTCGAAAACATGTGTCGAGTGCACTTGAAATCCTTTCACCACACTGGTTCGAAGGAACTAGTGACACGATAAGAAGACCGCCTTGCATCTTGGTTTAGTTAATGTTACGTGAATTCTTAAATACGTCACACATTGTCAATTTTAATCTTACAGAAGGCCGTTTCTGATATAACTTTAATTTAAAATAATATTACTATCAGATAACACAAAATTTGTCTAGATTACAATACATACTGCAGGTATCACTGCGGCAGTCTTTAAGAAAGATTGCGAAAATGTGGTGGTAAAAAAATGGTGAATTAGGCAAAAAAAATAGAAATACGTTAGGATACTGTGGTATTTCAAAGATAATAAGTGTGTCAATAGATAAACTAATTTTATTATGTGTGGCAACAATGATTAATAATAGATAAAATGAAATAAAAATGGTTAAAAAGGTGTTTGAGCCGTAAAGTTCAGAACTTGTAATGAATAAAAAAACATGGGGTTACATAATGGTTTAAGCATTTCGACGTGACCACGTCTAATAAATCGATGAACGCTGACTGCATACACGAAAACGTTGACGTTATTGTCCGGTAACGCTCATCAGTTACGCTGTACAATTTTTTTTAGTTGAGTTGTATAGCACGGTGTGGGTATGTTCAGGCGTGATCTCTACAATCAGAAGAGCGTCTTGATTTACTCGTTCCTGGTTGAGAAGAGTGTTTAACGTTAACATGTTTATTATACACACTACTAACGAAATAAATGCTTAAACAAAAAGGTAGAAACATAGAAAAATAACTATTTTTTTGACGTGACTACGTCTAATAAAACTATGAACGCCGGCTGCATGAAGCACGAAAACGTTGACATCATTGTCCGGTAACGTTGTCATTGTCCGGTAACGCTCATTGTCAGTGTTCATTGTCATTACGTTGGTAGTCACGTTAAACTCTATCGTCCGTAAATCAACTTTATAGACAACCAGTTTTTTTTAATAAACTTGAATGAATACAGTTTTTTTCAAGGAAAATGTCAATATCTACCTTGACCTAAGTTAGACTCATAGCACAGAGCATAATAACACTAAAATAAGTACGTTCTATAGTAATAATTTTTTATGACATACGTAGGTAAATGTTTATGGTCACGCAAACCAAGTATAAATGGATTTTTTAGTCTATGATTTCCAATTTGCATGATATATTACTGCGAGGACACAGTGCCATAAAGACCAAAATTAAAAAATAAATAATATTATGTAGTTTTTCGTAATAAATTCAACTGCAAAAAGAATATTGGATTTGACACTAACATGATCGATGCAAATGCGTTGATGCTCCTCAAAATCCATCTAGACTATTTTTGCATTTCTCTTTATCTATACATACAAAATACACTATACAATACATGTTTCAATTTGGTTTAAGAATAGTATAAATTTCATAGCTTATATAAGAAAAAAATGTAACTGTGAGTCTAATGTTAAATAAATAAAATAAAATAAAGTATACAAAATATTCTAATACCCATCATTCTGATTAACGCATGAAGTTAAATATTTGCAACATTATTTACAACCCTATCTTCTTTACCTTAAAGTTCATTTTCAAGATAAACATAATGTACTTGACATTCAATTAAAAAATCCTATTGCGTTTGGTCTCGGATATTAAGTTAAACGCATTGTTAACAGATTCGATTTCAACCCAAGGCCTACTTTCATTTTTATCTCAATGGGCTCAGTATCAGTTTACCTGTGATGTGGTTCATACGTTTGAGGAGAGTTAAAGCCTTACCCCTTCGTGTAGTCAGTTAAAAATAGTGCAGATTTAACAGTAAAATTCATTCGTTACTGTATATTTGATAAATTTTGTATTGATGCAATGTGCTTGGTAAATATTTGAGAAACTTTATGTATGTGGCTTAGTTTTGATAATAAACTTTAAAATAGCTTATCAGTATTGAAAAGAGCAGTCAAACAAAGTAATCATAAAGTTGAATTAAGTGAAAATAAACAAAGATAAATCATTTCTGTAAAACGCAAAAAACACAACCTATAGGGTATTGTAGCCATACCAAACGAAATTACAATAAAATTATAGAAATAACCTGCACAAAACCAGCAACAAAGGCAAAACTAATAACAACGTAAGAAAACGTTGTGCCAATTCCAAAATAACCATTCAGTGTTGCCACTACAAAGAAAAGTAACGGAAAATGTCAGTAAAAACAAAGAAAGAACCTTCTCACAAGCAACTGCTTAAAATATTCCTAGACTGTCTTAAAAAGAACACAGTCGCACTAAAAGAGTTGAAACATTCTATCGATGTGAAACATCCTCAAGAAAATATCGATAAAATCATCGATATATCGACTAATGTGAATGAAAAACTCGACGTCGTTCACAAACTACGAAACGATATCAAAATATATAAAACCATTAATACTATATTAACCAACCATTATATAAAAAAGACAAGAGATCACGAAAATGATATCGATATGAAAATCATTAAATTGGAAGCCCAAATCAAAGATTCGTACGATAACCTAAAAAGAGAAATTTCCAAAATGGCGATCAATTCAGATGAATACAAGAAGGAAATTTCCAAAATGGCCGTCAATTCGAACGAATTCAAAAATATATTTTCCAAGATGGCGGCCAATGTTGCCAACGTTAATATAGGGTCGCCGGTACAGAATAGCAACGTATACGTGGTCGGCAATAACGTGAATTTGAAGGATTTGCATGTGAAAAATGAAATCTATAACGGTATTATCAAGAAGATTGATAAACTTTTTTGTTCTATGGTAAGTTTTAGGATCCTTTACGAAGCAATTGACAAGAAAATTAGTTTACCTTATATTATAGAAATATCAAATGGACGAGTGTTATGTCAATGGACTTAGTAATTCAAAGCTACACCGGACTTTGAATTCTCTGACTCTGTTCTGATCATGGGCAGGTGAATAGGTCTTAAGGGGAATCCTCAAGGCAAATTTCCATACAAAATGTTTCGGACAAATACTCATAAAGTACGCCGTATTATAGTAATTTCTTCACACAATTCGTTTTGTCCATGTTTTTTGATTTCGTCAACATAAAAAGTGAAAGGTTTCATATATTAATTTAGATTTTATACGTGTTTTTAAGTTAGAAGGGTTAATTTTAAAACACGTATAAAATCTAAATTAAAGTATGAAACCTTTTACTGTTTTTGTTGACGAAATCAAAAAACATAGACGAAACGAATAGTGTGAAGAAACTACTATAATACGGCGTACTTTTTGAGTATTTGTCCGAAACATTTTGTATGGAATTCGGATTTGAGGATTAGCCTTAATCCAACTGGCAGATCCAATGCGAATTGGACTATGTCACACACAACGCCACAGGATTTTTTTCTTTGTTTTTTCTCCGGTTATTTCCCTATGTTCCCTTGTTTTATTATGTTTTAAATTCTAAAAAGTAAAAATAAAAAATATTATTATTTCCAGGCTTATCAAGAAAGAGTGAAAGAGGAAGAGAAAAAGGAAGCTGAAATGGAACGACTCGAGGAAATACTAGACATATTCACCGAGTACCAGAAACAACTGTCCACGGGTAATACATCTATGGAAATTAGGGACAATATCGGAATTATGGGGCAATCTGTGGATTAGGGTCCAATATAGAAACTGCGACCAATATGTGAATTAGGGATCAATATGAGAATAAGGGGCTTATATGGGAATCACGGACCAATATAGGAATCAGGGACAAGTCCGGGAATTAGGGACCAATATGGGAATTAAGGGCTTATATGGTAATCATGGACCAATATAGGAATCGGGGTCAAATATGGGAATCAGTGACCCGGGCTCTTATGAAAATTAGGGTCCAATATGGGAATTAGAGGCTTTTATGGAAATTAGGTTCCAATATGGGAATAAGAGTCTTATATGGGAATCACGGACCAACATAATTTTCTATGATCTATAATATGTATGTATTTACGAAAAAAAAGTATATAAGTAAGTATTATAACAGTTATCTGGTATCTGGTCCCATAGTACAAGTTCTGCTTAGTTTAGGGCTAGATGGCGTTGTGTGAATTGTCCAAAATATTTTTTATTTATAAGAATCAGGGACCAATATGGGAATTAGGGACCTATGTGGGAAATTGGGAATTAGGTGCTTAATATTTCCATCTCAATACCATACAGGCAGAGGTGCGGGCGGAAGCTAGTCAATATTATTAGACTTTATATCTTGTTATAGCTTCTAGTGTCTAGTGCGGGGTCCATTGTAAACTATTTGTGTAATATCTGTGTTTTTGAAATACATGTTGATTGATTGATTGATCATTTTCTAATTCAATATGATGTTTTCCCCAGATTTCCGAAGCGGAGTCCCCATCACCCCGACCGAGAAGCGACCACACAACAAGATCATAACAAACGGCTCGTTGCCTCGCAGCGTCGCATTCAACAATCCTAACTTTGTCAAAACCAGCGATGGATATTACAAGTAAGTCTTATTACGCCACTGCCAAGGAAGGGATTCTCTTCGAGGCGCACTTGAAATCCTTTCACCATACTGGTTCGGAAGTACTAGTAAAGTACTACTTAGGTACCTAATTAATACCTCTGTACTCCAGGCAGCAGGTGCTTTCCTACAATAAGTAAATGTAAACCTAGATTAAGATTCTGAAAATAAATCATTCATTCATTCATTCATTCAGTGATACGATAAAAAGAAGGAAGGGTATTTTTTTCGCGCGTATCTTATATGTATGTATGTAAATTTCTTTGTTGCCTCGTATTATCCAAACGGCTGGATGGATTTTGACGACACGATTAGTCGAGTGGCAAGTGTGTTGGACTGCTACGCCGAGTGTCGCGGGTTCGATTCCCGCTTCAGGACAAACATTTGTGTGATGAACATTGGTGTTTGTCCTGAGTCTGGGTGTTTTTTATATATTCTATGTATGTATTTACAAAAAATAATATATAAGTATTGTATCAGTTATCTGGTTCCCATAGTACAAGCTCTGCTTAGTTTGGGGCTAGATGGCGTTGTGTTTGAATCTCCAAACATTATTATTATACACAAAAAAAACTTTAGGTGAATTGAGGTTTATGTAAAATGAATAATTGAAACCTGTTTTTATAAAAAATAACATAGTATAGAATACGAAATGTACAAACAACAATTTTATGGATAACATAGTTTGAATTTGAAGTTTTTCAAACTGTATCAGATTGCTTAGCCAAATCTGATACAATTTTTCAAAAAGCTTGAAGGCGTTGTATAAAATGTCGAAAATACCTATTTATTATATATTTATTATTTTTCCAGGTTTGAAACTAGTCATAACAGGCCTGACCTAAGCCAGTCTCTCCCCACTCGAAACTTATCGTCCTACGAAAATTTTGAACCACAACTAACGCCCGAAGTTACGCTACCCGATAAAAACTATGAAAATATCGGCAGAATGGACGAAATAGGCATTCCAGTATTTGATGATATACCCAGTCCTAACTACGAGGGTCAAAATCAAAATTTAGAAGCTCAAAATAAAAATTTCGAAGCTAAAAATCTCAATTTTGAAGCTAAAAACGAAACTAGTCCAGAAAGTATGACGTATGAAAACGTTTATGTTAACAGATCTGTTTTTAACAGCTTAAAACCTAAATCTCCTAACACTAGTAGTCCTAGAACTAGAATTAAGACTACATTTGCTCATAGAAATATCACGCCTCAGTATTTCGTATTCCCAGACAGAAAACCTAACCAAGATACTTCTAGAAATGTAAATACTGAAAATCCTATTACTGATAATGTCCAGCAAAGTCCCAAAATTGTCGATAATGCAAAAATGAATAAAAGTCCAGATATGATGAAAGCGAATGAAAATCTAGATAGTGCCAGAATTAATAAAAATCTAGAAGATTCTAGATCAAATAAAAATCTAGAGAGTCCTAGAAAAGTTGAGAAAATTGGTATTGAGAAGCAACTAAGCTTAGAAGAAGATATACCTATGATCGATGACTCAGATTTGACCAATGATATTGAATGTAGATACTCAAATATCATCAAAGATGATGATAAAAATCAAAGTTTTGACGACGTCAAAAAGGAACTAATGGCTGATATTCCTGAATTAGAAGCTTTTGAGAAAGACTTAGAACAAAATAAACGCGAGAAAATCATCAAAAACCTTTCCGAAGAAGAAAAAAAAATTGCCACTCAACCCGATATTGATATTAAAACTGATATAAGTAATGATAATTCCGTTATGGATATCAATATTGACGAATTGAAGAAAAAATATGAAGAATTGAAGGAGAAAAGAAGAAAATTCGTAGCGGAAATACACGAAGTTAAGTGTCGAATGACGGAAATTACGTCACAGGAAGATGACATCTTGAGAGAGGTAAGTTTTCATAACAACTTTAGCTCAAGCGAATTAAAACTCTAACGATATGGGTCATACCCAAACTACGTGACCCGTTCAGGGGAGGTAGGTCTAGACAGGAATAAAATAGTTACTGACAGGGGGACACATATAATTTTTTCAAATAATAAAAAATCCACCTGTTGCTGAGTGTAGCACAGAAAAAACTTTTTTGGCCCATTTGTGATAAAACTTTTTGACGCATCTGTCACCCTAGGCGGACAGCTTCAAATAGCATGCAAAGGGAGGAGGGGGTGGGGCTTAGGTTTTGTCTACGTAGTCAATTTTATGAACTTTTGGCGTCACGCGGAAAGCACTGTATATAAAGATAAATATGAGCCAAATATATTTTTTTTAACTATGTTTGCAAAATAATTACTGAAAACCGTATTTATGGATTACGTGAAAACTATAGGGGGAAAGGGGGGGTCTT
The DNA here is from genome assembly GCA_932526365.1 of Lobophora halterata. NCBI lineage: Eukaryota > Metazoa > Arthropoda > Insecta > Lepidoptera > Geometridae > Lobophora > Lobophora halterata. Next base: position 6,580,450 of record OW052027.1, on the reverse strand, counting down.
CTCATGTATGGATGGTCTCCAAGGGGAGGAAGGGGGGTAAACATTGTAAAAAATGGGTCATGTAGTTTGGGTATGTTTCCTAAAGAGATAGAGCTTGTTTTATTAGAAACTTTAATCCCTTGATTGAGTTTTAGAGACCAATATTTTTTTTCAGTTGGAAATGGAAAAAGCTCTAATAAAAGGTGAATACGACTCAGAAATAGCAATCCTAATGATTGAACAGAAGAAAAAGACGGAGTTATGTGACAAAGCGAGACAGATAGAGGACGAGATCAGACAGCTGAAGGAGAGACAGGAGGCGCGGCAGAACGAGATGCAAGATCGAGTTGAAGTCGCTACTATGAAAGTAGAAAGGTAAGTTTATATTAATTATGGTAATTCTATAATGCTAGAATGCCACTGGAATAATGTAAACCAGCACTGGCATGCACTGGAATAATGTAAACCAACACTGGCATGCACTGGAATAATGTAAACCAGCAATGGCATGCACTGGAATAATGTAAACCAGCACTGGCATGCACTGGAATAATGTAAACCAACACTGGCATGCACTGGAATAATGTAAACCAGCAATGGCATGCACTGGAATAATGTAAACCAGCAATGGCATGCACTGGAATAATGTAAACCAGCACTGGCATGCACTGGAATAATGTAAACCAACAATGGCATGCACTGGAATAATGTAAACCAGCAATGGCATGCACTGGAATAATGTAAACCAGCAATGGCATGCACTGGAATAATGTAAACCAGCACTGGCATGCACTGGAATAATGTAAACCAACAATGGCATGCACTGGAATAATGTAAACCAGCAATGGCATGCACTGGAATAATGTAAACCAGCAATGGCATGCACTGGAATAATGTAAACCAGCACTGGCATGCACTGGAATAATGTAAACCAACAATGGCATGCATAATATATTATGAAAATGGAAGAATAATTTATGTGCATGCCAGTGTTCGTTTACTTTATTCCATTGGCATTCTAGCGCTGAATTCGACTGCTGGACTGGAATAATATGAAACGGGCATAAGAGAGAAGCACTTTTAACTAGCTGACAACACTACGTTCGTCAAGAACATAACCTGATTCTCAGTCGTTCTCTTTCTAAAACTTACATTTCACCGCAGGTTGGAGCGAGACCACAAGAACAACTCAGCTACTTTAGAAGAACTACAAAACGCTCAAGATATTTTGGATAACGAATCCAAAATATACGAAGATTTGGAATTTCAGCATTTGGAGGAAGAATCTGAATTGTAAGTTATTTTGATCCAATTGTAAAGAATAACTTCGTATTTTTGGTCATGGGTAAGCGTGAAGTCTTACCATGTTTTTATTTTAACATTTGAAATTGACAATATAAGTGTTTGGTTGAGGCTAAATCATGCCTAAACTACTTGATAACTGAACTTCACATCTGAATTTCACAAATATTTATCATTGAAGTCCAAGTAAATTTCAATCCTAGATAATAATAGCTAAGAGGTTCATACCTCTTTTTTAAAGTTGGATGAAAAACTAAATAATTTACTCTCCTTTTGCAGGTTATCAAACAGAGAAGATCTCCAAAACGAAATTATACTCCTAACCAAAAAAATAGATGCTCAAAAAACAAGAATACTAACCTTAAAGTCCGAAGCCAATAATAATTTAACATCAGCCTTAGACGAAACTAAAGTCCTCCATACCGAATACGTAAAACATTTAAACAATGTTGAAGATTTGACAGCTAAAGTTCAAAGTATAGAAAAAGAATTAAAACCTATAGTTACAAAATTGAATGAAATAGAAAGGGCACAATCTCCTGATAGTGCTTTTTATACAGATCAAACACGAACGAAGTCAGGGGAATATAGCTACTCACCTCAAAGCAGTGATAGTGACGATATCGACACGAAAATTAGTAATTTTGAAAATCACACAAAAGAGCTAAAAGATAAATTCAATTCTATAGATCAAATGTCGCAAAGTATGACGGTAGATGTTGAAAAACGAATTGAAGACAGTCCGAAATCCAAAAAAGGATTTTGGGAAAGGAATTTCGATTCGTTAAAACGGAAGAAGAAACCAAAAAGTCCTGAAAAAGTCGATATTATGTCGCAAAGTTTGAACGAAAATCTGTTTTATAACAATGATACTATTGAAGATTCGGCTTTTGAAAGATTCGGAAGTTTAAGAAACTCGAAAAAGAAAGAAAAAGTAGGTCCTCAAAAAAGTAATTCTTCGTCGAAAATACCGACTTTTGCCGCATTGGGTAAAATCATCAAAAAGGATTCTTTCGGAAAGAAAAACGATGAGAAATATGTGAAAAATCCTAAACCAGTTGAAAATAATAAATATAAAGCAAAATCACTGTCGCCTGATAAAGTTAATGATATAGTTGAAGAAGTTTTAGAAGTTAAAGTGCTTCATAGAAAGAGTTGTGGAGATGAACCTAATAAAGATTTTAGTAAAATTTCTGATTCTGGGAAAATCCCTTCGCAAGATGATATTGATAGAATTTCTAAGGTAAGAATCATTTATGGCGTATTATAGTAACCCTTATTCGTTCTCTCGCTTGCGCGTACCTACATTTTTAGTGATTAAAAATTACAACTTTTAATTACAAAAAAAGACCTCCAGGCACTAGAAAATAACATAACGTAATAACATAACGTGCAGTTAAAAATCCAATTCAATCCAAACAAGTTTTCATTTGTAAAACCTTGCTTAAGGGGAATCCTCAAGGCAAATTTCCATATTTCATAATTTAGATTTTATACGTGTTTTAAAATTAACCCTACTAATTTAAAAACACGTATAAAATTTAAATTAAAGTATGAAACCTTTCAATTTTTTTGTTGACGAAATCAAAATACATAGACGAAACGAATAGTGTGAAAAATTACTATAATACGGCGTACTTTTTGAGTATTTGTCCGAAACATTTTGTATGGAATTGGATTTGAGGACTAGCCTTAAAAAATTGTTTTCCCTGTGCAAGGTTTTTTCACATAAAAACTTGTTTGGATTGAATTGGATTTTTACAGCACGTTTATAATGTTATTTTCTAGATCCTGGAATTTTTCGTAACTACAGGTAGTTAATTTTAAATCTCTAAAAATGTAGTTTATACGCGCGAGCGAGAGGGCAAATCAAGGAGACTATTCGCCTTAACATTTTTATTATAAATATTCATTCATTCAGTAAATCATTCTGAAATTGAGTATGGGTATAGTTTATGAACTATTAAACGACATAGGTTACTGTTTATCATCGCAAAGACGGTAGTTATAAAAATATCGTGTTCCAGGTGACAATAGACGCTCCGCTGCTTTCGAGCGAGACGGACGTCAACACGCTCGGCAAGCGCACGCTCGACAGCCTCATGGAGGTCGAGAGGAAGAGGTTCGAGATGCTGGAGGAACAAGGTATTATCCTTAACTATTTACACACAAGTATTAATGTATAGAAACACAATGTAGAATATTGAAAATGCGACCAATAAAAGAAGCCACATTCGCTAACTTCTAGTATATTTTGGTCCGACGATAATTTTCTAAAAAGAGAAGTAACAGGGCTAGATAATATATATTATATGTTAAAACTACTACATCGTAAAAAGTAACAACCATCATTTGAAAATGGAGATATTTCATATAGTATGTATATTCACAAGGTGTCTGTAATTTTTTGGTCCTGTCTTACGACTACATTTGGGTTTGATATTGTCCATCTTTTAGACACAAAACTTTTTAACACCAGTTTTCAGTTTTTCCAATGAAAAACGCTTTGAAATGAATAGCTCAGTACCTATACACCACCAATTTTTAATTACCAAAAAAAAAAATGGGCAATGCAGTGGTACTACGTTGCATCTGTGCAGTCAGAATTTTGGATTTCTACAAAATGGCCGAGTGACAGCGGAGCGAGTGCGGCGCCCGAGCCGAGGTTTTGCGAGCTGGCTCGAGCTAGGTGCCCGGGTTTTCCAAACGATGAATAAAACTTAAATTATTACCAATTAAAGGTACCGCCTGACGCAAATCCATAGGAAAACGACTAACGGTAACAGTTATCCAATTTTAATCAAATTTATTTTGATAAATTTCGACTTAATTTTTTCAAGTTTTTTTGCCGTATTTGTGTTCAGTAACGGCAACTGATTATGCATTTTTTTTTCTGGTGTTTAAAAATTAACCGTGTATTACTAATAAACAAAAAAAATATTAACAAAAAAAAAACATTCAACCGAATTAATACCTCCTCGTTTTTAAAGTTAGTTGAAAATATATATAAGTTGAATCTAAAAACATCTAAGCCACTGGATTGGATGTTTTTGATGGCTTATAAAATCTAAGCCATGAGAAACCTACATGAAGTCTTATGCCTACTTGCACCAAACTGTCAAAGTCCCTAAACAATTACTTTACTCGCTTGGCAGTTCTTGACGGTCAGAATCTGGGCTGTTAAGAACTACCAAGCGAGTAAAGTAATTGCTTAGGGACTTTGACAGTTTCGTGCAAGTAGGCATTAGTCTATTTAAATACAATTAAAATACTTACTGTATATGTGATTCTAATATATTTTCAGGATGCCAAATGATAGAAAACGAACGTGAAAAAATCTCAGAACTGAAACGGAAAGCGCAAGACGAAACTAAAAAACTGTGGGACCAAAAATACAGAGAAAAATCAGTTGACAGTGACTTCAATAGTTTAAACGATGACCGGCGGAATAGCGATCAAAGTGACAAGTTTGACCGGAGCATCGACAAGTTTGACCGAAGCTGTGATAAACTTGACCGAAGCGACAACGAATTTGACGAAAACAGAGACAAATTCGACCGAAACGATGCAAAATTTGACAGGAGCAGTGATAGATTTGACCGTAGTAATAATTTTGACCGGTCAATCAACGAGAAAATTGACCGGGCAGCTGCATTTGACCGATCAAGTGATTTTGATCAGGAGAGATCAGTAAAGTTTGACCGGTCTGTGAACTTTGATCGCTCGGGGGATAAATATGAACGACAAGAGAGATCGGTTGACTTTGACCGGTCAACGATAGAGAATTTTGACCGGTCGATGGATAGAACGTTTGACCAAAGCCTGGTGGAGGATGCTAGTCTAGAAGATGGATTTATGGTCAATTCAAATACTTTTGAAGACAGGTAAGTTTATTCTGATATTTTTTTCATATATTTCATACATGTCTACTTATACTTACTAACACAGGGTAATACATGGTAACATTTTTCCAAAATTAACTGGTTCGATTCCTGGGTATTGTAATAGATTTTTATAAAAACTACGTTTGCCATTTTGGTTATCATCAAAATCTGCACCAAAAACCCTTTGGGCTTTTTTCGATATCTTCCTATATATTTTTTCCATACCTTAAAATATGGCAATCCAAGCCATGTTAAAATATCACAAAAAAAATCAAAACTTTCTGAACGTTGATCAATTTGTAAAATCACGCCAAAACTACCGGATCGATTAAACTGAAACTTGCTATAGTTATACTTTTTGAGCTGGAAATGTCGCAGGCACCAGCTATCCATCAAAATACAACCGTAACTGTTAAAGAATAAGGTTCATTTTTGATAATTTATTCAAATAGACCTTGTATATACCATAGATTAGATAAGAAATACCAGTTTATTCGCGTTTCTTATCTCGAGCGGTCGTATTGAGTATTGAGTTTGAGTAAAAAATCGACGTATTCAGTTATGTGATTGTGGAAAATGTGTACCTACTTAGTTTAAAATTTATCTCGAAGATACATTTATGTTTATGTATCTCTATTTTATAACGAAATAAACGAAAGTTGAAAAAAAAATATCAACTATTACTGGCTTTTTATAGCATATTTTGACGTGACTACGTCTAATTGATTGATTCAGGCGTTACTTTGCGGAAATCCATAAATATCAACAAATTATATAAATATATTTAGTAATAAATCCGCTTAATTTCTAAACAAAGGTTTTAATTAACTTAACTTTAGTTCAAGAGAGTCTCGTTTCAAACTTCGGCGAGTCCACACCTCCTGATGATGCCTCGTGTAAAGGCGAAACACGTGTCGTATCTTTAAACTTTGGTTTTCTGTTCGTTGACTCTTTGGTTTAGTTGAACTAAAGTTAAGTTAATTAAAACCTTTGTTTAGAAATTAAGCGGATTTATTACTAAATATATTTGTATAATTTGTTGTGACTACGTCTAATAAATCGATAAACGCCGCCGCGCTGCATGCACGAAAACGCTGATGTCATTGTCCGGTAACACTGTCATTGTCCGGTAACGCTCATTGTCCAGTTACGCTGGTTGTCACGGTAAACTATCGCCCGTAAACCAACTTCACAGACAACCAATTTTTGTTTGTTTATACTCTTACTAGCTGACGCTTGCAACTTTATTTGAGTCGTGATTTTTTCTTGTTTTGTGCACATTAATTACTTTTTAATGTACTCTAATACGATATCAAGAAAGTGTCCAATAGCACATTTCTTACAGTCTCTAATTAAGGGGAATCGTGATTTAAAAAAAATCCTGTCTAAGTACACACTTTTAGCTAAATTATTTATTAAGCTGAAGTGTACATACTTTAACAACAATTATCTTAAACATATAAAGATAAATTTATTTCAACGAGAGACTAAGGTGTTGTCCTAATAGAACGCGATCACGCGATCGTCGCGCGAGCAAGCGATGCGACCGTCGCGCGAATCCGCGATCAAACGTAATAACGTCAAATAGGCGTCCCGATTGGCAATCGCGCGATCGCGCGACGCGACGCGATGCCAATTGGGACGCCTATTTGACGTTAGTACGTCAGATAGCGTGATCGCGCAATCGACGTTCGCGCGAACTTGCGATGGTCGCGTCATCGCGTTCTATTAGGACACTGCCTTATGCCATAAATACAATTTAGTATTTTAGATCTAGAGATATTTAAATAAGATCACGAGATATCATTTATTTTCTTAAGTAGGTAGGTAGTAGGTTATTAAATTATAGGCACACACAAACAGTTATAAAGCTTTGCCTTCCGTGCTAGTTAAAAACTGTGTTACGGCAAGGCAAGCTTCACCCCCACAAATGGTACATAATTATTATTAGTATTATGAACGCTACGTTAAATTTAAGATAATTGATTGATTCAGGCGTTACTTTGTGGAAATCCATAAATATTAAAAATTTAGTTTTATACATCGTAGATTAGTCCGAGTCCGAGTCAGCTGAAAACACCCTCCAAATTTCAGGTGTCTTGGTTCACCAGGTGCTTTGATAAAATAAAACATCTTTAGAGCCGTGAACTGTCTCGAGCCAAGTTATCGCAGTAGCTCTATATCTGGTCATTCAATCAATCTAGCGAAGTGGCGCTATTGTTGAAATGGACAATGAATTTGACCTTCCAATCATTTGGTGATGTAGGCAGGGACTTTCATTGGCCACTCTGTATTTAGAAATTATTAATGTGTTCTAATTTTGTGAACTTAGAAGTTAAAAAAGTTCAGTTTATAATTTTAGAAGTAAAGATAAAAACTAACTTTGTGATTTTAGTACTTAAAAAAATCTTATTATGTGATCTTTAGAATTAAAAACTGCTTTATTCTGACTAACTAACTGAAAGACAACGCACAAGGACTACTAAACCACTGAACTCAGAAACATGAAATTTTGAGGATATGTTCTTAAAGAAGTGAAAGCGCGTACCTACCAACATTAAAATATAGTTATTTGATTGTAACGGTTATTTATCGCGCTCACCTCGTTTTTGTGTCCCGACGTTTCGACTGTATTGCAACAACCTATGTATATAGCAACATATGTGTGATAATCGTTAGAAAATGAATATGACAAAATAAAAAAAAACCTTGAAAATACACGAAACAAGAAATACCAACTGATCAAATACAACGCAATGCACAAAATTTCAGCACAATACAGGTGGTGCCAATATTTCATTGTTTTAAATAAAATAAGCAAAGGTCGTGCATGAAAACATTACAATTTATTAATTTACTTCTTACAAACTAGAATTAAATGGCCTGAAAACGGAATTTGAAAACCTCTTATGGGAAAAAAATCATCAAAACAAAATGAAAATTTTGATTTAAAAAAAAAATTATATGAACTCAAAGTCTAGTTCATTGCAGTGATATCATTCGCGATAACTTATGTTATGCAAGCGAGATAATTACACGATAAAGCTGCAAATATTTGTAATACGCTGTTTTAGAATTCCTTATCATTTTTTTCACTGTGTCTTGTTATCTATGTTACTTAGGCTAGAGTTCATTTAAAATAAATTGGTTGTTTATAAAGTTGGTTAACGGACGATAGTTTAACGTGACTACCAGCGTTACCGGACAATGGCAGCGTTACCGGACAATTAGCGTTACCGGACAATGACAGCGTTACCAATGACGTCAACGTTTTCGTGCATGCAGCCGGCGTTTATCGATTTATTAGACATAGTCACGTCAAAAAAAAACAAATAATTCAAATTCCTAATCTCTAGACTATGTAGAGTATAAACTAGTAGCTAGAGTTAATGTTAACCTATTTAGGTCTCGTTAGTAATCACAGCGCGACTAGTTCATAAACAATCGCATTTGGAGCGACCGGGTCGCGTTTACACTTACAGGATGTTGTGAAATTAAATTCAAGATAAGATAAAGATACATTTATATTTCAACAACAGACTTAGGCGTCGCCTAGACCTACAATAACTTTGTACAATATATTTATTGTACACACCGCGTCATGGATAAGTAACTTTCTGCACAAGACCCGGGTTCAAATCCCTTCAAAACGCCGCTGCTGCGCGGCGGGCCTACGAAAATGTTTTGCATTAAAAAATAAATCATATTTTTATAACCATGTAAGGCTAACCATTATTTCGTTCTCTCAATAGAAGTGGTATTGGAACATTGGTCTCATACTTGGATTCCTACTCCGAAAATACCGTGTTCGCTTCTCAACGCGGGTTTATTTTTTGCTATTATTTTTTCAAACATAGATAACAAGTCTGCACTAAATTACTTTTATTAATTAATTACTTACTACTTGCATTATTGTATTTTATTTAAATAATTTTCAAAATAAAACCTCTTTGTTATTAAGAAATAGCTCGTTTATTATTAATAAGCATACAACATTACAAGATAGATTAAGTTTTTATAAAATCCTATAAAATTTTAAACAAAAATAATATTGTCATTTATGTAACCATACATTTTAGGTCTGGTAAATAATAATCTCTTATATTTCACCGATGAACAAACATGTTAATAGTTATTAACAATTTAGATCTCTCGTGAATATAAACTATTATTTACGCGTTTTTAAGAAATGTGGGGTCAAATGTATCCTATATGTTTATATTATATACTATATATAATATTTATAGTATATATAGTTTATAATATTTATATTATATATAGTATATAATATACACATATAGTTTATATATAGTATAGTTTATATGATTATATTGGTTGAGTAAAAAGTCAAAAATACCCAGCAGGTAAGTAATTTAATTAGGTAAGTATTTATTATTATTAACATCACTGGAGTCCCATTAAGAACTATTTGACCCCACATATTCTATGTTGGATTTAAATCCGGGCTTTTAGATGGCGATGCGATGACTGTTACAACAGACTGAGAAGACAGACATTCGTTTCTCGATGAACCGCACAGTTATCAATTATCATGCAAAAAATAAATTTGTCCTTCTGGATATACAACGCGCACAGATATTGCTGTCCATTCATGCGCCCGTGGACTTCCACAAGTTCCTCTAGACCCATGGATCACATCCACTCCCAATAACCTAAAAATAAAACACTTTATTAATACCTACTTACTTTAATATATGATTGAAAACAAAACTGACTTGGTAGTTATGCAATTTAGCAAGTAATTAAATAGGTCACATATTTTAATGGATAAGACAAATTGGCCACAATATAATCAAAATAAATCGTTTACTTACCTAAAGTTATTCTGCCTGTTTCTTCTTCATATCGTGTTACTAGTTCTTTCGAACCAGTGTGGTGAAAGGATTTCAAGTGCGCCTCGAAGATGATCCTTTCGATTCTGCCACTTGCATGCTTGAGTTTCTCATCGCCAGTCATTGACTATCTTTTAACCCATAGCCATACTGTTTAAACTCTAAAAATAAAAAAATAAAAAACATTACCATATGTTAACATAATTATCTACTATAATACGAAATGAAACAAAAGCATTAGCATTAAGGTTACACTTACCGTTAGAATAGACCAATAAACCACTAGTTTGTGAAGAACAACAATTTTCGTTCTCACAAAATTATTCAAATCAATTTATCAACACTCAAAAGCTATCGAGGATACACACAAAGTAAACTGCACGAAATAAGTCAAGTCAGATAATGACAATCATTCGTTTTTTTTACCCATACCCACATCTTTAAAATAATAAATAAGCTTTGCATTTGTCTGCTAGACAAGTACGGGTTATTTGACGCTAGTGATTTAAAGATTCAACGATACTGTAAACTACCAAGATAGCCGAATGAATGAATAAGCGGTCAGTCATGTTGTGATGCATGACGGTCCTGTGTTCGAGTCCTCACGGCAGTAAAGTTTTTGCATTTAATTTATGATTGCAAGAATTTCTATCATACTGTTCGCCGAGGAAGGCTGAGGTAAACTTTAGTTATTTGAGAAGATACTTATCCGTGACGCCTACTGTACAATAAGATTTGAAAGTAAGAAAGATTCAATATAAACCCTATACGGTTAATAATATTGGACAATTCGTCTTGTTGCGCAATATAATTGATCGTCTAGGAGACACCTTATGCCATTAATTAAATTTTAAATTTGTATTTTAAATAATAAATTTCTATTATTTGATGCGTTAACCACCTTTCTCTAACTACATTATTTATACATTACTGATTGCTTTAATGCGTTAGATATGGAAAATGGGTAAAATGCTAATGGTTTTTGGATTAAAATGGCCACATGTGCCGAAAATGTGGAAAATTAAAAATAAATATGTACTTTGTATTTTTCATTAAAATTTCAATTTTGTGGATTGGAAGAAAAAAATACATCGTAGTGAAATAAGACTATTATTACACATCCTGTATGTGGTTAAAATTTTGGCTTGTCAATTGATATCTATCTATAGTTTAATTTCATCACGAGTGTATCATCGCATATTAAAACATCCTCTATCATAATTGAGTGCACAGATGTATTCGCTACACACCGCTCGTTAGTGATAATAGTGTTAAATGACAATAATAGTGAAAATAGTGAAATAAATAATGAACGCAAAATAAAAAATTGAAGGTTATAAAATCGGGGCACATCGATAACAAAATAAATATAATTTGGGACACGTTTACAAAAAGACGTGTCCAAGGACAAGGTTATACTGACCCAAAATGTCCAAGAAGAAAGTAAAAAAGATGCCTTTGTTATGTTGGTAAGTTGATAAAAAAAAGTTCCCAATGAGTCACAATGTTACTCATTGAGATTATTATCACAAGATAAAAACAAACATTGCTGGAATTGCAAAAGCACGTTGAATCCATAACGACACTGTTCATCGAAAACAGTTTATAAAAATATTAGATATGATTTACTTATTTTATAATATACACTGCAAATTTTTAATCACCAGAAAAAAAATACGCATAATCAGTTGCCGTTACAGATATGGCAAAAAAACTTAAATTAAGTCGATTTTTGTCAATAAAAATTGGATAATTGTTACCTACCGTTAGTCGTTTTCGTATGGATTTGCGCCAGGCGGTACCTTTTATTGATAGTAATTTAAGTTTTATTCATCGTTTGGCAAACCCGGGTACCTCGAGTCAGCTCGCTGCAGCTCGGCTCGGGCGCCGCACTCGCGCCTCTGTCACTTTGCCATTTCGTGAAAGCCAGAATTCTGACTGCACATAAACAAAGTAGTATTCTGCATTGTACATTTAAGTTTTTTTGGTAATTGAACATTTGTGGTATAAAATAGACTTACTGAGAAATACTAATACCGCTTATTTTTATTATTAGAAAAACACTTGTCAATAAATATAAAGGGGTAAAAGTGTCCAAATCAAATACATAATGTTACGCTATTGCACGCTGAAAATACCTAAAAATATGTTTTTTTGATGACAATTTTTTGTTTCAGCTCTGGTTTGATGTCATCATACATAGATGAGGTGAGTGCTTTTAAGTTTTTTTTATCTGACTGCGTAAAAGGAGAATAATGTGTTTCTAATGTATGTATGTGGTGTATATGAGTACAGTCCCAAAAAAAACCCTTTTAAGGTTGGAAATGAATTCAAATAACTTAAGGTAAATCATAGGCTCCAGTTAGCACCTTTATGACACGGAACCCTAAAATACATACCGTCTTCAGCACATACATACCATTTATACCATTATACCAACCTAACATAAAACACATAAAAAGAGGTGCCCAAAATAGACAACAAGAGCTGAACACAGGAATGTACGCGTCAACGTCTAATTTGAAACGAAAGCAGTAATGTGTACCATGTAAACATTACCTATGGGTAATGAACGGAAACCGGAAATGGGAAAAATCATTGAAGATCTATTGAAGATCTATTGGAGAAGTTCACAGCTCTCTACTCAGCTAATAAGTGCACTCAGCAAAAGCAGTGTTCTTTTTCCGTGAAATGTTTCTGTTCAATAAATCTATGTATGAATTAAAATACGGTTTAACGGTGAAGGAAAACATCGTGAGGAAACCGGTTCTTCTTATTGTGTCACTAGTTCCTTCGAACCAGTGTGGTGAAAGGATTTCAAGTGCGCCTCGAAGGCTCCTTTCGTGCACTTGATAGATTATTGTAAACAGTAGGTATTTATTATGAAGTAAGTATTGTAATTTTGAAATTATTAATTGTTCGTTAAAATCCTTTATCTATTGTTGAATTATCATAATAAGCTTATTACGCTTATTTCAAAATTACAATACTTACTTCATAATAAATACCTACTGTTTACAATAATCTATCAAAGTTGTACACAATCCAATACAACATTACGTTTCATTATACGGTAAAAGAGAATTATGAAAAACGTTCCAATATCTATCAGTTACCTGTTCCCATAAAACATGTTTGCCAAGTTTGGAGATAGATGGCGTTGTTTAAAATGTCCAAGCTTATTATGATAATTCAACAATAGATAAAGGATTTTAACGAACAATTAATAATTTCAAAATTACACTACTTACTTCATAATAAATACCTACTGTTTACAATAATCTATCACACTCGACACATGTTTTCGAACTTTAGGTTCTACGGCATGCCGGTTTCCTCATGATGTTTTCCTTCACCGTTGCGAGAACGTGGGATGCGCATACATAGTTTTTTTCGACCGAAAAAACCCATTTACGCATGAATGCCACCGGGATTCGAACCCGCGACCATCAGATCGCAAGGTAAGGGACTCATCCACTCGGCCACCACATCCTCAGGAAACCGGTATGTCATAGAATCTAAAAATTTCGAAAACATGTTTTAAGTGCACGAAAGGAACCTCTTCGAGGCGCACTTGAAATCCTTTTATCACACTAGTTCGAAAGAACTAGTGACACAATCAGAAGAAGTGAACAGCTAAAATATAATTTAAATGAATGAATAATACTTTGTTGTATTTTTCCAGTTAATTTGTTTTCAAAGGCAAACTCAACGAATAAACCGATTTAGATATTTTTTTAAAGTTTTAAATGAAATAAATTACTTTCAAATAAAAAAAAAATTGAAATCCGTTCATAAATGAAAAAGTTTTGCGGTAACTGGTTGAAAATATAAAATAAACTTCAATTGGTAGCCTTACCTTCAAAAGCGATTTATTTGAGGCAACCTTTAATTTAATACCATGAAGTCACAATGTATCTGGTTGCAACTTTGTCATTTTTTCATAACTTACTTTTTTATTTTATGCGTATAAGCTGATGGCAGAATCCACCTGTTCCCATGACCAAAACAGTACGCAGAACAATAAATTACGGGCTTCCGAACCAGACAAGGTGTTACTCATTAGGATTTTTGAAATCTAATAATATCCTAGAAGCAGTTCTGAAGACAAATGACTGTTTCCTGCATGACGTCCTAAATTAACGCATCCTTTACGTTCCGAAGAAATCCAAAAATAACCAGAAAACTGAGGAAGGCGTTTATTATAACAAAATGGATTTTTAAAGCCACTTGCTGCGGTTTTCGGGATACACTTTGAACTTAAAGGTTTTTGACGTCAACTCATCCGAAGTGGATAAGATTTTTTTGGATGAATTGATACATACTTATTTTACCGTTTGGGATCCCCTGCAGTATTCCGTCTAGAAAGTTTCCAACACAGTGCCTAATAACTGCCACCAAGCAATGCGAAAGCATAACTGTGTTCCGGTTTGAAGGGCACAGCTTGTAAAATTTCTGGGAAATAGAGACCGATCAATATGGACGAACGCTATTTCAGCTTTGCACTAGACTTTTATTAAAAGTTCTATGTAGCATTGAATGATTGAATGAGTCATTAGTCTCAAGTATGGTTAGTTACAAACGGATCTTATGAATGTGTAAAATAGAGTCACATACTTCACTGAAGAATACAGTATACACCACCAATTTTTAATTACCAAAAAAAATTAAATGGGGTACTACGTTACATCTGTGCAGTCAGAATTTTGGATTTCTACAAAATGGCAGAGTGACAGCGGAGCGAGTGCGGCGCCCGAGCCGAGGTTTTGCGAGCTGGCTCTAGCTAGGTACCCGGGTTTTCCAAACGACGAATAAAACTTAAATTATTATCAATTAAAGGTACCAATCGACGAAGACACAAAATCAAGAAGCAAATCCAAAGGAAAACGACTAACTGTAACAGTTATCCAATTTTAATCAAATTTATTTTGACAAAAATTCGACTTAATTTTTTCAAGATTTTTTGCCGTATATGTGTTCAGTAACGGCAACTGAATATGCGTAGTTTTTATGGTGATTTAAATTTGACCGTGTATATTAATATATATATTTTTATTAATTAATATGGCTTATGTTCATCATAATCTCGATCTATGTGTTATTGTTTGTCACGGTCTAGCGTGATACACCATAAGGAAAGCGTGTAACTCTTCACATATTTACATTGTGCCTGCAAAGTTCATAGTTTCAATTCCAGGGCAAGCATTTATTTGTTAAACATTGTGAAAGCCAATTTACGCAATCCTATACAATCAGGTAGCTCTTACGTCTACAAATATTGACGTATCTTATCATTGGCTTACTTTATCTAAATTGCAAAGCATTTATGTCTGTATCAGTTTTTGCGCGAAAATGCCAATAAGCCTCTATCAGTTTTTGCGCGAAAATGCCACTAAGCTTTAGCCACAGTTAGCAAATCTGTTTATCCTAATCTCTTTCACTTATGTTAAACACATCAAAAAAAATAATTTACTTAAACATTTCGTGAGGTTGTAGTAAGTTACTACAAATTCTTTTTTGAAATTTATAGGTACTCAATCAATTTACATATACCTTCAAAAACACTGGAAATTTCTAATTGGCCTTCAGAATTTTTCTTTGTACCTTAATTATTTATTTATACTTTAATTATACTCATAGTAAGCTGTTAACTTCCTTAAAGTATGTAAAATTCAATAAAAAAAACACCAAACTTCGTTTTTATTTCGTTTTTAATCATTTTTATTATTTTGTTTGAGCAAATAGTTTTTAATTAAAATATTAATGTGCAATTTTAACCACAACTATAAAAAATCTTCGAAAACTGAAACAACATGTGTACGCATAAAATTTATTGAAAAACCAAACATTGTAGAGTACGCAAAACATTTACAAACAGATGAATCATTGTCAGTTATTTAAATAACAAATTAGCGTAAATAAATACATTTAAATATAAATAAACTATAATAAATCTGGATTTTAAGAATCCCATTCGTGCCAGAGCTGTGTGCATTCCTTTGCGATCTGTTTTGTGTGCGAATAGATTGAAATTGATTATTTCCCGTTTGAAAATATTTTTTTTGTTTACAATTTGCTACCTACTTAATTAGACGATACTTAGTGGTCGAGTGGTGATTGTGTTGGACTGCCACGCCGGTGTCGCGGGTTCGATTCCCGCTACAGGACAAACATTTGTGTGATGAACATCGGTGTTTTTCCTGCGTCTGGGTGTTCTATGTATGTATTTACAAAAAGTATTTAAGTATTGTATCAGCTATCTGGTTCCCATAGTACAAGCTGAGGACGTGGTGGCCGAGTGGATGAGGCCCTTACCGTGCGATTCGATGGTCGCGGGTTCGAATCCCGGTGGCAATCATGCTTAAATGGGTTTTTTTGGTCGAAAAAAACCAAGTATGCATCCCACGTTCTCGCAACGGTGAATTAAAATATCGTGAGGAAACCGGCATGTCGTAGAAACTAAAGTTCGAAAACATGTGTCGAGTGCACGCAAGGAGCCTTGAAATCCTTTCACCACACTGGTTCGAAGGAACTAGTGACACGATAAGAAGAAGAAGTACAAGCTCTGTTTAGTTTGGGGCTAGATGGCGTTGTGTGAAATGTCCAAAATATTTATTTATATTATTTTTAATTTTACTGTCGCAGAAAGCTCAATAATCTCATAAAGGTAGGTAAATACTTAATTCAATGTCAATATTTTAAACGCTTAATTCTTATTGAATATTAAACTCGTTTAACACTCGCCCACGAATTGGAACACCCGAAATAACTCGTGTAAATCTTATAATTTTGTCTCTACTACATAGAGTTACGAAGCTCTACAGTCTACACTCATAGAGACGAACCACAAATAGTTTTTATGCGCTGTTAAAAACATATTTTATTAAAAATGAGCCAAATCTCATTCAAAGTTGTCCTACGTCATCAATTAATCACCAATGTGTATAAAAGGGTGCCCCAAAGGAAAATAAATAAATAATTTGAAAGAAATTAAAGAAAAATAACGGGCAAATACGGCTTAATAATAATATAATGTAAAATAGACTTGAACCTGACTGACTGACTGTCGTAGGATTCGAAATTTACAGGATGTGTTCGTCTTTTGTTGAACTAAGAAAGTAATTTTGCAAATTCGCAACAAAAAGTTCTGAACTTCACCTAGTCAAATATTTCATTAATCACAGAAATGTTTCGCTGATAAATTTAGTGACCACATGTTATAAAAAAAATCTGAATTAAAGAAGTTACTAATATCCTTTTTCAGCTTATAAACTAAGCCCATACTGAACCGATTAAGCGTGATTGAGCGTTATTTAACGTGATCCTTCCGATCTTTGCTTGTATATGAATGAATGACGAACTGTGAAATGACTATGAAATAAACATAGGTGAATTAGATACCTACCGAGCAAAAAAAAAATAACTTAAAGTTGTTGCGCCCTTACAGGGTTCATGTGCATTGTATACCTATAAGCCACTTACACCTAAGTTAGATAACCTGTGTGCAAATGAAACAATAAATGAATATGAATATGATTTATTATATATTAGAATTAATTCGGATTTATGTTAAGATTATGAATAGCTTTCGAAGCTCCATGGCTTACCTTTTTTATTTCGTAGTGTTGTGAACTGTCAGTGCGATCCCGGCAGTCTTGTCAGCCGTATGTATCTCTGTAACTGACATAGGGCAGAAAACACGCATTTTCGCCTCGAAACTGACAGTGAAAAGTACTTCAATAATTTTAGTTCGATCCGGAAATCGGGAAAATAGCGTTGATTATTTGGTTTGCTGTATTGGCAATGTAGTTCGAGTCAAAAAAGGTTTCTAGTGAGTTTAAAAAACAGTGAAAGAAACTTAACAATTTGGTTTCGGCTTAGTTGTGATTGGTGCGAAAGTTTTTAAAGTGAATTCTGCGATAGTTGTTTTTAATTGTTTAATATTTTGTTACTTTGATTAAAATATTAATTAAATACTTAACTTTTTCATGAGTGACTGTTACCACGTTAAAAAAAATTATGTGTTTCGCTTTGTGCTTATCCAAAACATAATATGTGAAAACGAGCGAAGTTCCCATAAAGTGTCTTGAACGCCTTAAAAAAAATTGAGATAAAAAAAAAGCCAAGTTTCTATCAAGTATCGTGCAAGCCAGTTCAAAAAAAAAATAAGGCTTAAAAATATTGACTAGTATAATTGACGACACCATGGCTTAGTTGGTAGTGAACCTGCCTACGAAGCTTGGTGTTCCGGGTTCGATCCCCGGCCGGGGCAAATATTTGTGACGAACACAAATGTTTGTTCTCGGGTCTTGGATGTTGTGATGTCTTGTATGTGTCCATGCCACCTGCGACACAGGGAATCCTAGTGCAGGGGTGTGAGTGTGTGAATGTTTATTTTATTTTATTTTTATTTATTTTATTTTAATATGTAAATTATATACCTATTCCAAATTATTATTCTTACTTAGAAATTTCATCTAAATTCTATTTTTACCACGAGTGTTTTGTCATGGTTCCAATTTTGTGTTCATTCAATCCCCCGAGGAAGCAATAAACCACCCCATTCGTGAAAAAACTAAAAAAACGTTGGCACTATCCACCCACAGTCTCATTGACAATCACATCAGATGTTTACTCGAGCGTTGTGTGTAACTAATTTCAAAATATCTGGAATCCAGAATATACAACAATGAAGTGCGTCATTCATTACACCTACGTAGCCGTAAAAGCTCATAAATAAAATTCCTCACCCAGACTTTTTGTACTTCTACCCAAGAATAAAAGAAAACATCAAGGCTTGCAGATCTTACTACCACAAAGATTAGAAAATAACTTAAAATTAACCCCAGAACTTCATAGTCAACATCATCATCTCCTCATCTTAATCTAACGAGTTAGTTTTTCTATTCTGCCTCGCATGCTTATTCATTTCTGTTCTTCTTATCCTGTCACTAGTTCTATCGAACCAGGGTGGTGAAAAAATTTCAAATGCGTCTCGAAGAGGCTCCTGTCCTGTTCTAATTTCCATTGTTGCTGTAACATAGTTCCTGTGTGTACTTTGTTCTGAATAAATAATTTGAAGTTGAATTAAATAAAAGCCGTGTTGGCCGAGTGGGAGTTGCATCGACTTCGATCCGAAGGTCGTGGATTCGAAACCGGTGACACACCATTGGATTTTTCTGTTCAAAAAAATCTTTGTGTGCAGATATGTGTAAAAATCTATCTAGTGACACAATAAGAAGAAGTTAAATTTAAATATCTGATTAAGAAATCAAGAGGTAAATAAACCTATCATCAACCACTTTCAAACACCCACAGAATCATTATCAAAACTTGTGACTAACTCCTAAAAGTTCAGGAATAAACAATAATGAAGTGCGTCACAACATTCTCAACACATATTTCACGGTTATAATTTCACATAAACAGTACAGATTTATGTATAAACAAACTGAAGGTTTAGTCGACCCACCTGCTTCCCGACAAATAGTTCAAGCAAGACTTTATTGCGTAATGAATTGCATAGTACATACACAATTTTTTTGTACAGTTCAACTTTAAAGTTATCTTCTTGGTTAAAAGTAGAAGTTTACAACTGCAGCTGTCTTCGATAAGAAATACAAAGATACACAAGTTTTTAATTACCAGAAAAAATACGCATAATCAGTAGCCTAAAATATTTTTTTTTATTAGTCGTTTTTCTATGGTTTGCGTCAGTCGGTACCATAGATTTATTCCACGTCTGTGGTCGGTACGCATAATTGATAATTATTTGAGTTTAATTCATAGTTAGGCAAACTGGGGTACCTACACCTAGCTCATAACAGCTCTGCTCGGGCGCCGCACTCGCCCCGCTGTTACTCGGTCATTTTATAGTAACCATAAATTATGTCTGCACAGATACAACGTAGTAATGCAGAAGAGGACATTGTTGTGTATTAAAAAACTTATTTTGATTACAATACAAATCTTCTAAAATAAAATAATTGTAGAAATGCATCCAGTCCGTTGAACCGGAAAAAATATCTAGTTCACAGATGTTCCTATAATTTAATCTATTCAACAGTCTTGTTTAACATGCTGCTCCCCCAACTCACCCGCTAAATGTAAACAGTCTAATAAATGAGACTTACATACTACTGTGTGGGAACTTAGAACAATGATTGTTTTCACAGTAGTCTGTTCTGTTGCTTTTACATTATTCGAACCAAAAACACGAAGAACAAGAAGATATATTATGCGGTCGTAGTATGGTCGATCACTTAACAGCATTTCATGAAAATATACTTTTGGACTTAAATCTGTAATGTGAATAACGAATATAAAATATTCAAATTCAAAAAATTCAAAATTATTTATTTAAAACACAGCTTAGATTGACAGCTATTGAATTCTATTTACGGAGCCCATTTCCAAAGGCAAGATGATATTTTAAATCCTTAAAATAATTTGGTCATTTAACCATTGATCTATCGTTTCAAGATGTGGGTTTTCGGTGAAAAGTCTGTTGTAGGTTCCAACTATTTTTACTCCCGCCCTGAATTACGAGTAGACGAAAGATTGAAGTGACCTCTTTTCTATTATCATCAATTCATCATAAAGGAATCAACACATTACATTTCCGCTTGAATTCACCACTCCTAGATTAGGAGGACCCTGTATGGGAGGTTGCATACAAATAGACACACTTACCGTATCTAGCTCGATAAGATATCGCTTGTACACTCATACTTCCTCACTAGAATCCCTATCGCAGGAATCACAAATACATTATTTTTATTATTATGAGCTCTCCCTGTCCAAGTGGCAAAGGCTTCACCCATTCTCTCCAATTCTTCTGTCTTGGGCCAGTTCAGTCCAGACTGGCAGAACGCGATCAGCAGAATACATTTCGATTTTTTAAGTTAGTAGGGTTAATTTTAAAACACGTATAAAATCTAAATTAAAGTATGAAACCTTTCACTTTTTTTGTAGACGAAATCAAAAAACAGACGAAACGAATAGTGTGAAGAAATTACTATAATACAGCGTACTTTTTGAGTATTTGTCCGAAAAATGTTGTATGGAAATTTGCCTTGAGGATTCCCCTTAATTCTTTATTTTTGGAAATTTCACACAACGCCATCTAGCCCTAAACTAAACTTCTTTACATGACATAACTTCCGAGATTCGAGGACAAACGTTAATGTCTTTTCACCTCACAAATGCTTGCCCGCCGGAATCAAACCTGGAGTATCCAGCTTTTGCTGCAAGCTACCAGAGCTACTCCAATAATAATTGGATACTCCAAGCATAGTCACTAAATCGGTTTGAACAATAGTAGTACAGGAATATCAAAGCCAATTCAGGTTCGTTTTAATTCTGTAGTTCAATGTCAGCTAAATTGCCCTGCATTTTTAACGTTTTAAAAACAACTTGTCACTTGTAGTCGTAAACAGAGCTGGCAGTTGTCTCTTGGCAAGTTCGTCCATTATGTTACACGAAGTATATCAAAAGTATAAAAAAATAAAATAAATATTGTTCGTGCCAGACTTTTAATAGTGAAAGTGTGTAGAAATAAATTATTATGAAATAATACTTTTATAAATAACAGTAGTCGCATATGATGTGTAACATCTGACATCTCATTTTAATTGTAACGGGTATTTATCGCGCTCACCTCGATTTTGTGTCCCCACAAGGTAAACAAAAACGAGGTGAGCGCGATAAATACCCGTTACAATCAAATAACTATGTGTGATAATCGCGAGCCTACGAAAAACTATCTCATCTAAATTTGGAATGTTTTCTTTTTTTTGAGGTTAGTGCCATCTGACGGCTACCTTCCTGTTACAAACTTCCGTTGCATTTCACGAAACATTACCACAAATTGACAGAAAGCGAGAGGTGAAATGTTAACATCAAAAACCTATGTACTTTTCAGCTCATAAATATCCATACTGAATTTTTGGTTCTAGATCTTGGATGAGTAGTTTCGCCGCGCTTGAGGAACAAGAACAAACATCCATTTATCCATCTATTCTCATAAAACATTTGCCTTTTTATTTATAGTATTATAAAACCTGTGTGAAGCCGCAGACGAGTTGTCTGGGAGACATCCCACAGCCGGTGTGTGTGACGCACTTTGCTCTGTGATGGATTGTGCAAGCAAATATTAAGAAAAATGGTTTAATTCTAAACTGTTATTCTTGTTCTTCATACTCGTAGACGGTTTCATACATAGTTTTATTCATATCCCATTAAAATATTTTACTGTTAAAATACTAAATTAAATATTGCACACTCATTATAATATAGGAAAACGTAGGATTCACTTGAAACTTATTATACATTTTTTTTTATAATTTTTAAAAATGTATTAAAATACAAAAGGAAACAATTGGGCCACCCATAGACCGTTGCAAACGATCTACCTATAGGTAGCTCAACTGCTCCAACTCGATACCCGATGGCAGCGTGCCGAGGATACTGGCTGCATTGCCTCTTTGTATTGCAAGGCTTATTCTTTGGCCGAGATAGCTGCCAACCCTCTGATCACGCGTCGCTTCGACCAGACGCACTGACAAAATTTTAAAAACGCGGAAGGCTCCCATTCCCCCGACAAATCAAAACTATTTATTATACATATAAATAAATAGTTTTGATTTGTCGGGGGCACTACCGCACCTCTATTAGTTCAATTAAGAGATTAACAAGTATTTTCTTATTGAAATTGAAATGTTATTGCAAAAAGTTATTCCGATACCGGGAATCGAACCCGAGCCTCCTGGGTGAGAGCCAGGTATCCTAGCCACTAGACCATATCGGATGATGCAGATAATCACGAATGTATCAGTTGTATGACTGTTAGTCACAATTGGAATGATGCCATCTACTATGAGTTCTAGTTTATAATTCACAGCTTTCCTTTATCATATATTTCTCTAGAAGTTAAGCGATTATTATGTTAAGATTTTTATATTTTTATAACAGCCTTGAATTTGCCCTTCATTTCCATCAAAATAACGTAAAACACAACGATTCCTTTCAACTCGTTATCAATCAGCGTTAGCCAGTATAATGGTTCGTGTCAATCAACGTATGTATGTAGGTTCATAAATATTTAACCGAACAAGAAAGAAACACGAGTTATGTCTACACAAACATTGTATGACAGTGGCCTCTAGAACTCAGGCGTTTTATATCCTACCTAAGTACCTTTTTCCGTCTCGTATTAGCCAGTCGTATATTATTTAATTTTACTTTTTTAATTTAATTCACCGCAAACTCAACTTCATTACAGAATTCACTTTGAACTTAAATAAAAACACAAAATTTTTATTTAATTATATTTATTTTCACAGTTTCCTTCGCACCTAAATACAATTATTATTGTGCTAGTTTTCGCGTTAAAAAATATTTCAACTTCAATCTACCGAAGTCAGAGAGAGAACTTTTAATTCAAAAGTGTATAAAAAGTGTTAAGAAATACCTATATCTATCTATAAGTGATAGAAGTATGTCTGTCTGGCTGACGCTCATAAAGAGTTCGCATTGGGGCCTCGCCTGCAATCCTCGACCTGCGCTTGTAAGTATAATGCAGTCTTCAGAACTTGCCTGCGCACTATCGTACCCTTGATAAATTATGATCAGGCAGATCGGCCGGTATGAAAATATTCAGTAGATATGACTTGAATAAGGAATTTATTTACTATAACTCGGTCGAATTAACATGACACCTGGCTCGGAACTCGGTGCTTCCCACGCGGCTCTGCGCTACGCCCTCCGTGTTTCTTCTTCCTCTTATTGTGAAGTCTTATCATCACCAAGTACACCACGTCCTCTTTATACCAAGATCATCCAATTCCACACTTAACTTTGCAAAAACGTCATATAGATAGCCAGGTGTCATGTTGATTCGCCCGAGTTGTACGTATCGTTTATAAATTCCTTCACCTTGAATATCTTAGAACTTGCCGGCGCACTACCGTGCACTTCGATGAACTATTGTCTTGCGGGACAGTAGGTACAAAAAATAAGCACCATTTCCAACGAATCATTTCAGTCTTTGTAAATTCTTGGCTTATGTGCTTATTTTTCGTATTGTCCTGCCCGAATCTGACAATAGTTCAACAAAGTGCATGGTACTGCGCAGGCATGTTCCAAGAAATAAAGAATTATAGAAAAGATAATCTTACTGAATATGTATATTCTTGTCCTCAGCTCCAAGTGAGGAATTCGAGGACCGATTCGACGGAGGACGAGAAACGAAGCGACGACAGCCGCCCGCTCAGCCATGCCTCAGACTTCAGCCGAGACAACATACGTAAGTGCATCATTGATAGACATAATGTCTCCAAATGGTTCATGTTTATAATCTAACATACAAAAAAAACTTTTATATTTTGTTGCGAGTTAGAAGTTAGAATTTAAATTAATATAAATTATCGGTATCTATTGACGCAAAGCAAAAGAAAAACGACTATCTAACGGTAACAGTTGTCCAATTATTATTATATATTTATTTTGAAAAAAAAAAGACTTAGTTTTTTAAAGTTTTTTTCCATTACTGTGTTCAGAACGGCAACTGATCATGCGTTATTTTTTCTGGTGATTATAATTTTGCCGTGTGTAAAAAAAAATTAAGCTCAGTCATAGAATAAATAGGAATATTTAGAGCTCGGTATGTGTGCTGTATAAGAACTTGCCTGCGCAGTGCCGGGCGCGGCGTTTCAATGGTCAGGGTCATTGCGTAGTTATGATTATATTAAAATCATTCTTCCATGAAAGAAGGTTAGAAGTAGGTACTTTTAAAACCACTATGACGCACATGATGTCATTTTTCAAGTCAACGAAACCCTTGACATAAATCCACTCTATTTTCATGTCAATAAAAAAACATCAAAAATATGTTTTTACTAGCTGGTGCCCGCGACTTCGTCTGCGCAGGTATCTTTATAAATTGTAGCCTATGTGTTATTCTGATGTATAAGCTATATTATTGTAAAGTTTCATTAAAATCCATTCAGTAGTTTTTACGTGAAAGAGGAACAAACATCCATCCATCCATCCATCCATCCATCCTTACAAACTTTCGCGTTTATAATATTAAGTAGGATATTCGTTGATTATGATGTCATATTAACATTGTATATCATTAAGCTTATCCACACACATTTTATTCTTATTTAAGTTAAAAAATACCATTTTCAAGACGTCCCCTACGTTATTTTATTCCATCGAAATAGCAACGCAACACCTAGATGCTGAAGCATTTCATTTATAAAAATCTATCCAGTCGTTTAAGCTACAAGCTGCGCTGAAGGTACAGCATTTCATTGACAAGTGAAGTATCAATGAATTTAAGGTCACGGAGTAACAAAGTATAGAATATTATCTTATTTTGGAATTACAAACAGCTACTTTATAAAATATAGATCTTATATGTATGGCTTAGTATAGAAATAAGTAGGTAATAAAGTAGCCCACTACGTTATTCGCAGAAATTGGAAAATCAACTATCAAAATTGGAAGTCAAGTTTTCTGTTTTCATGAAATTTAATCTTGTTATTTTTCTTTTGAAGAATGAAATATAGTGGTGGTAAAAGTGGATAATTTTGTGTAACATAAAGATTATTTTGTTTTTGTTAATAGCTGTCTTTCACCTCATAATCAAAGTATGACTACCGCCAAATCGCCCTCAAACTGCGATAAAAAACACATAAAAAAAATGACACCACAACAATAAAGTTTAAGATTATTTTATTACTTTACCCCTTGATGAAGACTTTTGATACTAAAATTAGAGATTTTATTTCAATTTATCTTTGAAAAAATATTCGCACGTCTTGTGACGTCATCCATTGAAATTTTGAAGGTATGTTCGTCAAAAAGTGTAGGAGCTTACTAAGAAAGGAAGTTTGTTAATTCGCAAGGAAAGCGAAGTTGCGCATGTCAATTATTATTAGTTCTATATACTTATGTCATTGAAATAAAACAATTTGAATTTGAATGATGATGTATTAATAAAATAAATATATATATTTTGGACATTTACCACAACGACATCTAACCCCAAACTTAGCAGAGCTTATAACATGGAGGCCAGATACCTGATAGAATACATAATTTAATATTTTTTTGTAAATAAATACGTTCATAGAATACATAGAAAACACCCAGACTCTTTGCTTTGCTTCTACCTTCATTATGCTGACCGCTAAGGAATGGAATGCTCTGCCGGAGTCAGTGTTTTCCGATCACTATAATTTAGATGTCTTCAAGGCACAAGTGAATAGGATTATTCTAGGTAAGCGTGCTACATCGTCACTTACCATCAGGTAAGATGGTGGTCAAAAGCAAGCCTATAAGTAGTAAAAAAAATAATGTTTGTGTGTGTTATTGTGCAGTGTCACTCAGCAACGCACCGCGCCGCAGCCGCCGCGGTGTGGCGCCCTACAGCGAGTCGCAGCGCCCGCTTACGCGCTACCTGCCGCAAGACAGGGACGACTTCGATCTGCGGAGACACGTCGAGTCCGCAGGTATACTTTTTATTAATCAATATATCACAGGTGGATCAAGGCAGTTACTGAATGGAGGCCACTAGATCAGCGGCGGCCTCGGGGCAGGCCACCAGCCCGATGGTCCGTGACATTATGAAGGCAGCAGGAGCACACTGGATTCGTCTTGCACAAGACCGACGCCGACGTAGAGAAGAGGCCTTTACCCAACAGTGGGCGTTGCAGTCTGATTAGATAGATAAGAATCAATATTTGTCTCTCAAACATCTGAGACTTCGCTTCGGTCGGTCAAATAATGTGACGATGGTAACTTGCAGGTCACCAGATTGAGTTGTGCCCCCACGTGACGGTGACGGGCGCGGCGTGTCGCGGGTACCTACACAAATTGGGGGCCAAATTCCACACCTGGTCCAAAAGGTCAGTTCAGTCTCTAAACTCAAATTTCATCACCATTATCATTGCATTCACCAATCTAGCTTTTAGCCCATTTATTATTACGACCTACGTCGTAGAAGACGTGGTGGCCGAGTGGATGAGGCCCTTGCCTTGCGATCTGATGGTCGCGGGTTTGAATCCCGTTGGCAGTCATGCGTAAATGGGTTTTTTGGTCGAAAAAATCTATGTATGCATTTCACGTTCTCGCAACGGTGAAGGAAAACATAGTGAGGAAACTGGCATGTCGTAGAACCTAAAAGTTTGAAAAACATGTGTCGAGTGCACGAAAGGAGCCTCTTCCAGGCGCACTTGAAATCCTTTCACCACACTGGTTCGAAGGAACTAGTGACACGATAAGAAGAAGATTACGACCACACATATTACCCACGACACAGGAAATCCTAGTGTGGGGGTCAAGTGTGATTATGTTTATTACTTTGTTATTGGTTGGCACCTATACTGCAATACAAACTTACAACTTAGGTACTTAATTAACTTAACTCTAGTTTAGAATTTGAGTAGCTAAACCAAAGCGCCGAAAACAGAAAACCCAAGTCAGAACTCGACACGCGTTTCGCCTCTACACGAGGCATCCTCAGGAGATGTTGCCTCGCCGAAATCTGAAACGAGAGTCAACATCTCCTGAGGATGCCTGTCCTGAGGAAGTTTAGCAGATTTATTTCTAAACTTAGGTACTTACTGAACTTTACTTTACCTCTATAGTCTGTACTCCAGCAGGTACTTTCCTACAATAACATAAAAAACATATACATAAAACATTCACACACTCACAACCCTGCACTAGGATTCCCTGTGTCGCATGTGGCATGGACACATACAACACATCACAACATCCAAGACCCGAGAACAAACATTTGTGTTCGTCACAAATATTTGCCCCGGCCAGGGATCGAACAGGGATAAGTAAATGTATACCTAGATTAAGATTCTGAAATCATTCATCCATTCATTTTAGCCTCTATTATTTTTGGTTATTTTATTTTTAAGCTTCCTTTTATATTGTATATTTCCTCGGGCTGTACAATAAAGTGTTACTAACTGTAGTGGTTCGCCTATGTGCCGTAGGTATTGTAATCGCTTGGATTAGATTTATACCAATAAAACACATAAATGTATATCTAACAATCCATCCACTATGCCGGTTCCCCGGAGATTCATCACTACATAATATATCATATCTCCATAGAGTACATAACCATGGAGGATGCATGCTTTATTTATTGTAAACATTACACTATCTATCTATCTGCATTGAGTCTGCGTGGTGGATTATGTGACAGTGTGTGAGAATGGGACATAATTTATGTCCCATTTCCTTCTAGCCCAGTAGGTATAATTCCCAACTGTACGAACATAGGCTGATTATGCTTTCATACTACGAGGTATGCTTCTATACTAATTGTATAAAATTTGTAACAGGTGGTTCGTTTTCGACCGCGAGACGAAAACGTTCGTTTACTACTGGGACAAAAGTGAGAAAAAACCACGAGGCGGAGCATATTTCCAAGTAAGTATCTATTTAGGCCCTTAAGTTTGACTGCACACGCATAGGGAGGGACACTTATGCCTACTTGCACCAAACTGTCAAAGCTCTTAAGCAATTACTTTTCTTGCTTGCCAGTCCTTAACAGTCCAAATTCAGACCGTTCAGAACTGTCAAGCGAGTTAAGTAATTGCTTAAGAACTTTGATAGTTTGGTGCAAGTAGGCATTAGTGTATTTCAAAATTGGTCTGTAAATGGCTTTTGAAGCTCAAGATAAATGATGAATAAGATGTCATTAGATTTATTTACGCACTTAATTTACATCTTAATAATAATGAAAACCGTTAGATAAATTAATTTATCTAACGGTTTTCATCCTCATTACACCAATAAAACAAAAGTAATATTTTACAAATTACACAAAATTTACTTACAATAAATGTTTCTAAATTCCTACAGGTAATAGAAGAAGTATACCTTGACCACGGCAATACGTCTAAATCCCCGAGTCCTCAAACCACATTCATAGTGAAGACGAGACAGCGGCGATACTTCCTCATGGCTCCCTCGGGAGAAGCGGCCAGGATATGGATAGACGCGATCTTTACCGGCGCACAAGGCTACACTGAATACCTCGAGTGATGAAAACGAGGGTAGTTGAAGAAACTTGTGAAAATCTTTCATATTTTGCATTGCAAAATTTGCAAACCATTTTTAGGACATTCAGTTCGAATGTAAAATATGCGCATAGTTCGAAAAAACTTGTTGAATGACATTATTTGCTTTGCAGGCCTTTTTGAGGTCGTTCAATTTTCTAGGTCGATGACATTTTTACCGGCATATTTAAAAAAAACTCTGAATTTTTTGTAGTCATACTTTTTGAGGAACTAATTCTTGATTGACGCCATCTTTGCCAAATTAATAAAAATATAGGGGTGGTTATAAAAATTATTTCTGCTTGGCTTGTCTGTTTGAGGTTCTATGTTATTCGAGATTAGCGCTATAAAGTAAAGAAAGCTTTACCAGTTTACTTATAAAAAAATGCGGGTAGTCAGAAAAAGTTTGATTGAGACTTGTATTTCGGCTGACATGTACACTAGGGGAGCGCTTTTCTCCTCTCGTTCCTTTTTACAAGCGTTTTATGTATCTTTTCTTTGAAGTTTTATGATGTTCAACTATTATATTCAATCATGTTAAAAGCGACGGTCAAAAAAAGGGTTTTTGAACTAAATGGGTTGATTTGAACCTGAAAGTTGAGGTGAATTGATTTGATATGAGGGTAGTTTTGAATAAGTATAGGAATTGGTATGGAGTCTCTATTGTAGGACTTTGAAATGTGGAAACCTAATTTATAAGCAAAATATTCTTATGAAATCGAATGGTACTACAAAAAGTTACTAAAAAGGTTGTTTTTGAGTCAATTTATAACTTAAAGTAACTTTAATTATAGATTTTTAGTACATAGGTACTCGAAAAAATATTTTTTGTGTTATGTCTAAATGACTAAGGCAAATTATTCGTAAAGGTTCTTATAATTCTACTCTAGCATAAGTTAGAGGATCTATGCAATTACTGGACCAATTTTGTTGATATTTCACTAACAAAATTTGGATTTTCCTTGGTACTATCCAAGAACCTGTATTTTAAATATAATTTTGTTTACCACGAAGCCCATAATTTGTATAATACAGTGCTATGCAATAAATATCACACATCGATTCTTAGGAAAAGACAGTTATTCCTCTATGTATAGCATTTACTTAATTAAATACTATTAAAATTTAATATCATTTAATGGAACATAACATTATTGATGTATAATTGGAAATAAATGGATATACTTATGGAAACAATTTCTTTATAATTAAAAAAAAAACAAAAGTTTGGTGCAAAATGTGACTGAGATGATGCTCTGCAATTCGGAAAGTAGACGATTTAGTTTTTGAATACTCGATGTGCAATATTTATGGTCCACAACTGTATTCATTTTTTTTTTCAAATCAATCGAGGTCGAATTATTTCACCATTATAACCAAGTGCCTAAAAAGTGCTCTTTTCACTGAATCTATGAATGTATATTACCTAACATAATGCTACTTATACATAATTTATGTATTTTACTATATTTACTCAGTATTTTAGTACAATTATGTATCAAATAAGAAATGTATCGATAATATATAAGAACCTATATACACACGCTTGTCTTTTAAGAAATAAAAGGTAAAAAAAATATCTTACATGTAAAAGTTGGATACTTACCATATAGCTTTTTAATACTAATTAATATAATTACATAAAATAATGGAATTGTTGTTTAAGACAATACGATCGTGCCAATCAAAAAGCCTTTTGCAGAACTATTTTTTAAATAAATCAGAATATATTGGTGCCTTTCTAAGACTGATATCGTACAGAAAAATATAAAAAATAACTGGTGTTGCTAGATCATGATTTTATTATTTATACCCTTTCCGAGGGTAATATTTTAACAATGAATTTCCAATGCATTCAAATATTTTAACTAGGGGATGGCAACACCGCAGTTTTTTTTAATCAAAGCAATAATTTTATAAAATGTACAGTAGCGTACAAAACGCTTTCGTTGCGATTATGTATTATGCTAACGCCAGTTATGTAGACATGTTTACACTTAATTTTAGTCTTTATCGCATTTACAGAAGATTTAATTTTGCATGAGATAAGTTGTGATGAAATGTAGATCCATAATGTTACCATTTTAATATATTTGGCGTTTTTTTTTACGCTGTCAACCTGTCAATATTCATATACAATTACCTTATTCATTTGACGCGACTACGTCTAATAAATCGATGAGCGCCGGCTGCATGCACGAAAATGTTGACGTCATTGTCCGGTAACGCTCATTGTCCCGTTACGCTGATAGTCACGTTAAACCAATTTTTTCAACTACAGTGTTGTCTGTAAAATAACGTTCTTATAATGTTATTTTTATAAGCAAATAATTGGCAACACTGCTTTGTCTAAAATGAAATTAATGTAACTGTTGTGATTTTAATTATATATTGGCAGCTATTTAATAGTTAATTCTTTAGTTTAATAAGTACAAACTTCGAATGAGTACCCAGTGTAGTTTTAGCAAACTTAAGAAATATTATAATTTTAGTTCGAAACGGCTGATACCAATTTTAATTTAGTTTAAGGTCACATTTATATTAACCAGGCGAAATAAAGTTTATTGTATGTAAAACATGCTTTTCACTTCTTGTAAATATCAATTTTTTTAAAAATATCAGAGGTTCAGTTAATTATTCGAATTTTGAATACGGTGGCAGCATTAGATGGCTGCCTCGATCCTGAAGCCCATTTTAACCTCGACTTAAATAATATCCGCCCTCAGCTTTGGTTCGGGTAAGTCGTGTAAATTGGCCCTAGATGTACAGACAGCGTCAGAGATAAGTATCCCCCTTGCACAAGACTATTGCTATAAATCCTTTCAAAAAGTTGTAA
Organism: Lobophora halterata; assembly: GCA_932526365.1. Taxonomy (NCBI): domain Eukaryota; kingdom Metazoa; phylum Arthropoda; class Insecta; order Lepidoptera; family Geometridae; genus Lobophora; species Lobophora halterata. Next base: position 6,548,502 of record OW052027.1, on the reverse strand, counting down.
TACTCAAAATTATTTTTAGGCTTACATACGGTTATACAAATATAATCTATTTTTTAAAAGCAAAACTTTCCATTCGCCGCGACGGTGATTTTAAAGGGATTTGAAGCTGGGTATTGTAATGCAAGGGGGATACTTATCTATGACGCTGTCTGTAGAAATAATTTTTTTTTACTGACTACCCTACCTCCTAAAACCACAAAAATTGGAACAGTACATAAATAAGACAAGTTTTCATATGAATATTACAATTATTTGGAGGAATCTTGCTTATCAAATAAGGTGTGTATTTTCAGTAAATAAAAAATATACAGATTGAATTAGAAATACGTATATGTATTTACAATACTTATACTAATGGAAATGTACATACATGCTTTGCGTGGAAGATCCTTTCTCTCGCTAAATGAACCTGATTATTGTGTCCAAAATACATTACATTTAATTATTTTTTTTTTACATATTGTAGGTACCTCTATGAATTTATTTTGAAATATTGAAGTGTGTAAATATATCAAACATTTACCTCAACAACAAACATATTTTTTATGCAAACATATTTTTTATGCAAACAAAATGACAAGACCAAAATTTAGTAACATTAACTTGTTCGTAATAACTAGTGACAAAATAAGAAGTATCGAAAGCTCAGTAATTTAATTTCACTAGCTACAGTGCCCTTCAAACCGGAACACAGTAATGCTTACACATAACTGCTTTGCAGTAAAACATCTGAATAGAGATGCTTGTAAAGTTAGTGGCTTTCAGTTAATAATATACTCCTTACTATCCAATACAATAGAATCATCTCCTAACTTCTGCAGCCTCCGATCTTGAAACAAATGGTGGTATTCTTCGGTCACAATTTGCTTATAATCAAAAGGTTCTTTACTTTTCCAATGCACCTTTTTCACGTGAAACCTCATTTCGGCCACCAAATGGTACATAGCGTTACAAAGAGGACACGCTATGGTTTTATCTTGGTGTTTTTTTAATCTGTGTGTCTTCATAATGCTTGAGGAACGGAATTTTTCAAAGCAGATGTTACATTCATAAGGACTTTCTCCGGTGTGCCGTCTCACATGCATTTTCAAACACACTTTATTCGCAAATTTCTTTCCACAATGTGAGCAATAACAAGCATTGCTGGTTGAATGCGTTCGTACATGTTCTGCTAATCTAGATTTGCCACAGAATTCTTTATTGCAAATATCACAGCGGTATGGTTTGATTTTCAAATGGATTTTGTTGACGTGGTTTTCGAAATCCGCCATTTTCCTCGCGACATACCCACATTCATCACATTGCAGTAGTTTAGAAGTGCTCGGGTCCTCACTGTCCGTGTATGAAGAATGTTTTAACTGTAAATGTCTATTCATAGATGATTGTTTGATGGATTTCCCGCAATGAATACAAGGTTCCGACTTGTTATGCACTTTTATATGGTTTTTGTAAGTGGATTCAAAACGGAATGATTTTCCACAATCGCACTTAAACTTTTTATCAACCCTCAAAAATGGACATAACAATTCATGTTGAGAAAAATGAGATTCTGAAACAGGCTTTTTACATCCATGGCACTTTTTCCTTTGAGAATAATGCATTTGCTTATGCAAATAGACTTTTTTTAGACTTGAAAAATACTTTGGACAGACTTTGCAAGGAAATTCTTCAGATTTGTGAACCATTTCGTGTTCTATCATTTCTTTTATGTTTCTAAATGTAATGTCGCAAATGGTACATTCAATAATCTTTCGTCTTTTCTTATATTGGATTCCGCTGTGTATTTTGAAGTGATGCTCTTCGAGTAACCATTCTTGGGGAAATTCTTTGTTACATAATGTACAAGGATACACATACTTAGTATGATTAATCTGGTCATGATTATTCAACTCATCCTGATTTTCAAAGGATGCTACACATTTTTCGCAAGCGAATGGCCGGCTGACAAATTTGCAAATACCTCTATGGCTGTGCAGAATTTTCATATTTCTAAACTCACTGTCACAATACTGGCATTTTAAATCTTGATGGAATTGCATAATATGAGTTTTCAAGCTTAGTTTCGTATAAAATTGTGTTTTGCAATCATTGCACGTAAACGGATGGTAGTCTAAATGTTCTCTGTTGACATGAGCGATCAATTGTTCTTTTCTCTTCGTTTTAAAATCGCAATCAATACATTTTATGACCGATGCATGGTTTAAGATCTGTTCTCTGTAAGATGTGAGATAATTGTAATGCACACAAGGTACTTTTGTACACTCGAGGCAAGAAAATTTACATTTATGATTTGTCTCATTTTCCCTCAATTGTTTCAAACACATGATACACTGTTGTTTACTCTGCAACGGCACAATCATTTTCCAATGACTGGCTTTTATGTGAGTTTGGAGTTGCTCCATAGAGTAATAAACCAAATCGCAGTTTGTACAACCATAGACATTATTCGGGTGTTTTTCTCGAAGATGACCATTCAAACTTGAAGAATCGAACAATTCCTTGCAATATCTACATCTAGATTTGTCGTGCATTGTCATATTATGAACGTCTAAATATTGTTGAGTGTTGTATGTTTTGCTGCAAAACTTGCATTTGAAGACATTTGTGTTATGCTTAGCTTTTTCGTGTTCTTTCAATGATCTGTACGTAGTAAAAATATCTGAGCAAGAATTACAACAGTATGTGTTAAATCTTGGAGCAGATGGGATACTGTTCATAACTAGAGGTTCTATGACAATTTTTCCTTCTTTTAATGTTACATTCGGGGTAGGAATTTTAGTTTCAATCACATCGTTTCGTACAATTTCCTTGGTTCTCGGATGTTTAACGACTCTGGGAATGGGAACCACAATTGGACCTTTATTTTCTTTATTTGTTTCCTTTCTGACCGTGTTCGAAACATTGTCAATTTTAGGTTTTTCTTTCTTTTTTATAACCATAGGTTTATCAGTGAGTATGGCATTATTTCCGGATGTTAATTCACTGATTTGTTCATACGTATCCGAATCATATTCAACTACGATCATTACATTTGAGTCCTCATATATTTGATCATCATCTAACGTATCATTTATGTCCAGGACTTTAGAATGCATATCATTGATGCAGTAGTCCAATATTTGGAATGTTTTCTTTGTGTTTGTGATGAATAGGTATGTCTGTATGATCCTCTCTGTACACTGCTCACAAAGCTGATTGGACGGCATGTAGTCTTCAATCTGAAAAATCAAAAATAGTAATCACAATGACTGAAAAAACTTAGGTGTTAGTTAAGATTCACCAGAACTAAACTAAACCAATTTGACAGCACTAAAAATGTTGCTGTCCCTTTTATGACAAAAATAAAAATGATGCCATAATTTTTATCACACAAATGCTTGACCTGAATTGGGAATTGAACTGGCGAAACCAGCGTGGCAGTCCAATTCACTTGGCACTTGACCATTCATGTCATCAAATATGGAATACATTAATTCTAGTAATTCAATTCTATTAGTTGGTTAGTATGGAATGATACTTACATTGAATTTGAAGACATAGTTGACAACTTCTCTCAGCGGCATAGTGGAAGTCTCTTCGTTCCCCGTAAACTCCATACTCAGCGCAAAGAACTCTCCCTCCGAAGCCAGGCATATGGCACAGTACCGAGGACAGGTCCAAATCGTCCTCATTCGAATTTTCAGCCATTCTATGACCCGTTGGTCTTTTTGAGTGTTTGCATTGGGATCCATTACTAAAATAAGAAAACATTTTAATGACATTCGCTAATTTGATAGTGATGTTGCCTTCAAAGCTTGATTCCATGTGTTCAAGTTGTAGCCAACATTTTGTGTGATAAACGCAATTGTTTGTACCTACTCAGGTCTTTGATGTTGTAAGTTTTGTGCATGCCTCTGTGACACATTAATTTGTTATTGATAGATGAATGTTTATTATTCAACTTTGTATTTTTTATCATAGGTACTAAGAAGAGGAACTTTTTAAATGCCAGATGCCTGTGATTTTAGGGCTAGAAAAGGCATAATGAGGCCTTCTTTCTTCTGCCCAGTAGTGAATGCAAAATACTTAAGGGAGTGGCAAATTTACCTGCAGTTAGATGAAATATAGATAAAGTAATTAAGAAACTGTTAAGTAGATTAGCTCGAAAATATACAGCTTAGTGATAGAAGGGAGAAACTTCACAAAATCATCACATTCATAGCACTTTTTTATCGCATCACATTCATTTTGGATAGAAAATTAGAGTAGAATCCAAACCAAACGTAAACAAGGAATATTGCACAACCAACTACATACGGAGCATAATGACCGTTTCAAATTATTATCAGAAAAATAGCATGAAAAATGGTAAGAGCTAGGAACATAGTTATTGCTAAAAATATGTTCAGCTCTCAACTCAACTCTTGAGAACAAAAAGGCGAACGAATCGTTTTGGATTTTTTCTTTCGTCACAAAATGGCGACTTGGTAAACCGATTCGCAGTAGATATCATAGATATTTATTTATCATTGCTTAAGATATATTTACCTACTTCTTTTACTTCGTTTGTCGTTGTAAATGTTATTTCTTATTAATATTCTACGATATGTGGGTTACCTTTAAAAATGTTCCAGAGATTTTTATTCCAGAATGTTGCTTCGCGTACGGGCTCCAATTTTTTTATTGAAAAAAAAAAATACAGCCGTACTAACGCGATACGGTCGGACAGTTGGATATCGACCATAACAATATTTAGATACTGAAGTGCAGTTTAACCATTTTATTATCATCTACTCGTGCTATCTATTAAAAATTACAAACTACAGCTGTGGCTACAGTCTACAATGTAGGTAGAGTAGAGTACAAATATGTGTACATGTATGTAGAATACCTTCATTCATAAGTCATACTTGGTCATACTCTTAACATGATAGTGAGTGAGTTCGATTTCGTTGGACAAACTTCTAATGTAATTTTTGATAACTATAGGTATTTATTTATTGTTGCGGTCGGACGGCAACCATTCTTCCGACCGTGGTCGTTCGATCTTTGCTCAGTCTAAAAATGCAGGGTAGGATAATTTGTTTGTCATCCGCCTTTTTTCTACGACTACCGTCATTTCGAACGCGCCACCTAATATCGGCGGCTAGCCTGACACGTCCAGTTGCTCTTTGGTTGTCGCATACACCATACGTATTCATTCATTGCGTGTCGCGTGAGACGTTCTCATAGTGATTGTGCTTAAGTTGTCGTGATGAGTGACTTGGTAGCTACCACCATAATACCCTGGATTTGGACTGCCGAAGCCGTGCTTAGCTGGTCTGCATCAGGAGTGTCGAGTGGAAGTGGCAGAGGTAGGTGGCTACATTTTATCAATCTACCCTGTGTCGGCTGAGCAAGATCCTTCCTATCATTAAAGTCCTTCAATATTTAAATTTTCCAGCATCTATAAGTCCACCACAGTTGTTCCTCCGTGACCACAGTGGTTATGGATGACTTCCTTGGGGAGTTGAGATAAATCTGTTCTGCCGCTCATCATTAGATGTCGCTGTTAGTGGGTTAAAAATAATGATATAGCAAAATTTAAAGAACCATTTTTTATTAAAAAAATATAATGTACAAAAGGACTTTAATAATAAAATATGATTTTTAACTAGATAAATTTTATAATAATTATATAGGACGGCAGTGTTCATTGAGTATTATTCGTAATAGAAAAATCTTACACTAGATAAATAATTAATTTGAAAGATAATAATCACATGAGTTTCTAGCATTTACATCTAACTAACATTAATAGATTTGTTCGCCTTTTACTCTTTGAAGTTAGGTAAAATAATCGTATACATTTTTATGTCGAAAAACAAATTTATAAATTGTTTAAAGATCACTAGATGGCGCTGTAAATTATTCAAACAAAAATTTTAAAAAGCCTACGTCAAATAACACAGAATACAATTTTTACATAAATGGTAACATTGATTATTAAAATGGTAACTATGTCTGATAGCACTATAATCTAAACTTATAACAACAAAATAAAGTTTACCAGATGCTTTAACAGATGGCGTTAAATCATCATTAGTACCACATTAGATCATGATCCAACAGAAATGGATTTTAAACATAAAATCTCTGGGAAAAGATCTTATTTCGTGGCAACAATGAAACGAGCATTCACCGTCCTAGATTTAAATGTTACGCGACTTCCCAACTAATAAGTTTAAAAAATTAATACCGGGATAGGTACATTAAGAAATTCTTAACAACAGAACGTTACAGTAGGTAATAACAATAAAATATTGGTATGTTACTTCTTAATGACCAATTAATAAAATGAGTAGGTAGGCTGTACACCGCATTGTTAAATATAAAATGGTGTATAGCGATTTTGAAAATCTGAATATGGTCATCGACTTATGATGCTGACTGTACAATACAAATTTAATGCAGAGCTAATTAACTTTTAGAATAGCCTCTGTCAATGGAAGATTGGAAAGGAATTCGGAATGATGGGATAGAAAATTAGGATAAGAAGCTATAAGGCAGCACTGGATCATAGCTGAATAGTAATAAGGATAACGAGTCAGCATTTATGAGGCAAGGATCGGTATGGGTTTAGGAAATTGTCAGGAAACATGGAGTGGAGTAGGTAATTTGGTAGGGAACAGGCAGAACCAAAACCCAATATAGTTTTTTAAAATTAGACCACAGTTATAACGGTGCCTAATTCACTAAGCTTTCATCGACTCTCGTTATCGAATGATACATCAATTTTGGCATAAAATGGGTGACCAAAATGCCAAAATAGACGGACCATTCGATAACTAGAGTAATGACAACCTAGCGAATAGCGTCCCTGGTATAAAGTGATGATGTGGCCAACGATAGAACACAAAGGGGTAAGTAAGTCAACAATTTCAGTTTTGGCGATTCGATACATTTGTACTCTCCGAGAAGTCCGCGTAATCAATTAAAGTAATACTTCTACACAACGGTTCACACACTGATAGTCTAGTACTGGTATCCCCCATTGCTGGGCGGCAGGTATTCGTTGTTGCCCTGGGCGACAGGGCCCCGTCCATACCCGCCCGCGGGTGCGTCGGGGTACCGAGCCTCACCTTCGTACGATACCTGGAAATGGAAGTGCAGTTGAATGAATGACAGAGCGAATGAAGGTATAAATGAATAATTAGAATATAAATACATAATAAAGTTTGGACATTCCACACAACGCCATCTAGCCCCAAACTAAGTAAGATTGTAAGTAAGCCGGCCGGGGCAAATATTTGTGACGAACACAAATGTTTGTTCTCGGGTCTTGGATGTTGTGATGTGTTGTATGTGTCCATGCCACCTGCGACACAGGGAATCCTAGTGCAGGGGTGTGAGTGTGTGAATGTTTATTTTTATTTATTTGTATTATGGGAACCAGATAACTGATAGAATACTTAAATACTTTTTTTTTGTAAATACATACATAGAATACATAGAAAACACCCACACTCAGGACAAATGCTGATGTTCATCACACAAATATTTGTCCTGAGCGGGAATCGAACCCGCGACACCGGTCGTGGCAGTCTAACACACCTGCCACTCGACCATCAGTGTTGTCGAAATAAGTATCAATCTATAAAATAATAAACGTATTAATTAATGAGGGCTTTTCAATGATATATTAAAAAAAAGTGGTTGCCATAAACTGAGATAGATGGCACTGTATGAAACGCAAGTGTCAAAAATCTAACAAAAAAACCCAGAAAATTTCGTGGTTTATTATGTATGACACTTGACACATTTCACTTTTGTGCAGCGCCATCTAGTGAGCAAAATAAAAAGCGTGATTTTTTTAAAATTGAAAAGCCCTTATTACTATTCGGGCGAATTAACATGACACCTGGCTCGAATGACGTTTGTGCAAAGTACAGCGTGGAATTGGATCATCTTGATAGAGAAGAGGTCCTGTTATATTTGGTTAAGATAAGTAAATTGATAAGGTTTCGCAATATGAGGAAGAAGAAACACGGAGGGCGCCGCGCGGGGCAGCGGAGGACGCATCAAGTTCGGAGTCACGTGTCAGCCAGGTGTCATGTTAATTCGCCCGAGTAGTACATGATGTATAGCCTAGCTAGAGGTTTCTTGACGGGCTTGGCGCTCTCCTGATGTCGCCAGCCCAGAATATGACCAGAACAGTGCTTCACAGGACTTTGATTCACAAAGGCCGGTGCAACATTGCTATTGGGCGAGATCTCCGTGGTGATTTTAGTGAGTTAATTTTCACTCACATCAGCGTTGAATCCGTTCCTCCAGTCAGCAGTGTATTTGACGATTTGCGTGCGTCCATCGGGCAGTGCGACTCTGTACTCCCCGCGCGTCACATCTCCGTCGGAGATGGCGTTGTGACTGAAGTTGTTGTCATCCTCATTAACGGCGTAGGAGAAGTCGAAGGGCATGCCAGGCTCGTGGTGGTGGTGGTCTTCGTGGTGCTCATGGTGCTCGTGGTGCTGTAGAAAGAGAAATTAATATAACTTCGTTTTCCAAATTCTTTTCTTAGTACGCGCCTACACATATTCTACGAAAATACTAGACGACACCGTGGCTTAGTTGGTAGTGACCCTGCCTACGAAGCTGGTGTTCCGGGTTCGATCCCTGGCCGGGGCAAATATTTGTGTGACGAACACAAATGCTTGTTCTCGGGTCTTGGATGTTGTGATGTCTTGTATGTGTCCATGCCACCTGCGACACAGGGAATCCTAGTGCAGGGGTGTGAGTGTGTGAATGTTATTTAATCTCGAAATTTCAAGTCTCTACGTCCAGTGATATGGCCGGTGCGTTGTCTGCCAGTCAGTCAGGACTTAACCTTTTGTATGTATGTACCTATTGATTATTATTCAGCCATTCGTGTCCCACTGCTGTGCAAAAGCCTCCTTCCTCTCCATCTACTTGCGGCCAAGGGAAAAAGTAACAACTTAGTTTTATAATGTTTGCTAGGTGCTCTCTGACTATAAGAAATTACGCCTGCCCATGATCAGAACATTGCTAAATAAACATAATATAAGACGTGGTTCAAAAGAGGGCAAGTTATTATTATCGGTTCCGAATTGTAGTAACTCAAGTGAAACAATAAAACCGTGATTTATAGCTCATAACTTTAGATTGCTTTATTCTCAAAAATGTACGAATAAGATTTTTTTTTTACTTTTTCTATCGTCTTACTAACAATATGTTGAAAATAAAGCGTCTAATACCAAATTACTTTTGGTTCATTTCAGTTTTTGTAAGTAATTTAAACAAAGAAAATGCTAAAAACACACAAATCGGAAACTTACATTTGTCGCAATTTAGTTTTTTGCAGTACTCTGGAGTTGTGATGGATATGAATCATTTAATGAAATAATGGGTAAGAAAGTAAAACTCACCATGCAGGTAAAAATAAAGTCATAATTACCATGTTGTTAAAAACAATCAAAATGTTGTCGACACAAACAAATAACAAGGTCTACTACTAGTCCTAGTTTTCTAATCAGCAGGCAGGAAAATAAATCCTCATAATCTTAGCTTTGTTTCAGCTGAAAAAAGTAAACGAATTGATATGGGTAAGGTATTTATTTATTTATTTTTATCATACAAAATCCACAGCTCTTATTATTAATATAACTTAGTCAAATATAAAATTTATTTTACTTAATTTCCGTTTGAATGAAAATAATTACCTATGTTTTTTTAAGAATACGGTGAACGGTTAACTAGTAAGTAAATATTTTTTTGTTTTAATATTAAAGTGACGGTTTCAGTATATTAATTATGTATTAAATAATTCAAGGTCTGGAAGACGGTGAGTTCGCCAGAAATGGGACTAAATTTCGAAAGAATTCTGAAAGTAGGTAACTTGACTTTCGATAAATCTTAGCAATAAAAGGTAAACAATAATCGTACATTCAAAGGTTCATAAATATTCATAAATCATAATCCATATTAACCATAGTTAAAAAGGTGATTATAGATGACGTTTGGCATCATACCTCAAATCGTATCAGATACTTAAATATCTTCATGAATTAATAGTAGAATATAAATTAAGTTTAATTATGATTGTAAACATTTTTATTCAGGGGCAGCCAGAATAAATTCAATTTACCCAATGAATCAACAATTAGTGAGTCAGCCGAAACCTCGAAGGCCGAAACGGAAAATGCGATGTACCACAGAAAGGCCAATTCCGCCAAGTAAGATGACTTACTTAGCATTTTAAAGATAAAGATAAATCTCTCTCTTTAATTTAAAATTATATTTATTTTTATATTTATAAATTTTTCAGTCGATCCGTCATATGTGCCTTGTGAGTGATGTTTTTTCTTTTAATATAATTAATTATGTACGTTATGTACGATTTTATTAATTTTTTATCTTAAATTTATTTTAGTGAGTAGTGAGGGTAATGTAAATTTTATTTATTATCAAGAACCTCATAGAGGAACGAAATGCTCTTCCGAATAGAACATTATTATGGCCCATCTTTATCACCTTAGTGCAAACCCATAATATCAATATTATGTGTCAGTATCAATATTTTGACCAAGAAGTAAGAAGTATCCACTTATTATTAACGGTTGTAGGTAGGTAGGTACACAGAACACAAACTATACAATTTTCGTACAACGGAGTTGTACCGGTACTGGTTGTACGTTGTTGTGTTGTGGTTCGAACTCCGACAAAACCCATTGCTTTTATCTACAGAAAGAGGGTCCGTTTTCGCAGAAACAGACATGCCTCCATTTTATCCCGACCCAGTTGATAATTGGTCAAACCAGGACGGAGGCGGTGGTGGTAAGTAATTTCTTATTCATTAGTCAATTCACAAGGCTTAAGTTTGTTGGTAGAAACCACGCTTCGTAACTTCTACAATCAACAAATAAATAATATTTAGCGTAATTAATAATTATTTTTTATTTTTAAATAATATGCAAACGAAGTTACGAAGTAGTTTATTTTATGAGTCACTTTCTTGTTTGTCTGTCTGTCGTTCCTTGCAACTCAAATGTCGAACACTTCCCGATTAGCTTCTGGCTTCACAGGGCAGCTTAAAACTCGATGACAATGCATTTTATATACACATAAAAACCGCTTTATCTCGTAAAAGAAGCGAGATAGAACAAAATAATATAAGTTTATCTACATCTCTACATCTCTACTAAGTAAGATCCCTTGACTCAGAATGTGTACGAATTTGTACGTTGCGTACGCTTTTGTCTTGCTTTTTTACTTAGAAATAGCCGTAAGGAACGTATGTTGTCCCATTCGTACTGAACTTCGTTTCCATGCACACCAACATAAAAATACTTTCGTCAATTTAATCAACATTTCTTGTTACTGTATCTAATAATTTTGTTTATAGATGAAGGACAGCCGCCACCGTACAACGCGCCGCCTACTCCGCTAGACCGGCCATTTGACATTGATGATATCTAATAAACTGAATTTCAATTTAATTCTTTATTTTAATTTTTTTTTCGGCTAGACGTTTAATGCAGTTATTCGCAGATGGCTATTACTGCGTCACTGGACTCTCTTTTCATAGCAACAGTGTTAAATTATTACTATTCAAATTACCCTTTTGAGCTACGGTCAATTTTTAATCACCATAAAAATACGCATAGTCAGTTGCCGATACTGAACACATATGGCAAATAAACTTCAAAAAAATGAAGTCGATTTTTTGTCAAAATAAATTTGATTAAAATTAGATAACTGTTACCATTAGTCGTTTTCCTATGGATTTGCGTCAGGCGGTACCTTAAATTGATAATAATTTAATTTTTATTCATCGTTTGGCAAACCCGGGTACCTAAATCGAGCCAGCTCGCAAAAGCTCGGCTCGGGCGCCGCACTTGCGCCGCTGTCACTCTGTCATTTTGTAGGAATTCGAAATTCTGACTGCACAGATGTAACGTAGTACCCCGTCTGCATTCCCTATTTTTTTTTTGGTAATTAAATATTGTTGGTGTATAAGTAGGATATAATAATGTATGTTTACTTACTTCATGCGGTGTTGGGCTGGGCGCGGGCGGGATGTATGTGTTGGGTCGCTGGGCGGGCGGGGTAGGGCGGGGCGGCCGGTACGGTGGGGGCGCGGGCGTCTGTTACAACATACATTACATTTATAATTAAAATAAATAATAAATAAAATAAGCATTTATTAAGGGGGATCCTCAAGGCAAATTTCCATACAAAATGTTTACTTTAATTTAGATTTTATACGTGTTTTAAAATTAACACTACTAATTTAAAAAAACGTATAAAATCTAAATTAAAGTATGAAACCTTACTAATTTTTGTTCACACAATCGGAAAACATAGACGAAACGAATAGTGTGAAGAAATTACTATATTAATACGGCGTACTTTTTGAGTATATTTTTCGAAACATTTTGTATTTTGGATTACCTTTAATGAGACGAGGCAAAATAGACAGAAAGTAGGTATGTGAGATACTTAAAAAGTAAAGATAACATAATCAAGGATCTTCTTCTATACGTAGTTTAGAAGTTCTTTGAAGCTAATATACCTACCTAGTAGGATAAGGTTCTATTAATTATTTTTTCTACACATCCGTTAGGTAGTAGGTTCCTAGGTAGATAAATATGACATGTTAACTGCCAAATTTCAGCCAAATCAAATCTACTGATTTTTTAACGAAAATAAACCAAAAAAATGGCTCACACGAAAAGGAAGGTAAGTATAAACATAACAAAAACATGAGGCAGGCATTCTAACCGCCTATTCAATACAATCAAAAGCACAAATCTACAATTTGACTCCATTTAACGCTAACCCACGCAGATACAACAATGCACTTTGACCTCGCGTTTGATGTTCATTGAAATGTCAAAATTTTGGGATAAACAATGTGAGTTACGTGCTTAATGTTATATCTCTAACATGTACTTGTTTAGGTATGTTTTATTTATTACCCTTGTAGTTGATTTAGAATGAGTCATTTATGTATAGATATTTATTCCATGGTAGGTATTTTGGTTAGTAACTACCTTACAAGTACCTACTGTAGGTAAAGTTTAGTAGGTACAAAACTTAGAACTTAATTCAGCTAATAGATTAAAATATTTTTTGAGACATTTTTCCTCTCGCTTTCTGTCAATTTGTGGCAGTGATTTCGAGAAATGCAACGGAAGTGTGTAGCAGAAAGTGAGCCGTCAAATCAGATGGTATCTAATTATAACGAATTAAATGCAATACTTCCAAATTTAAATAAGATGTCAGATGTTATACATCATATTATGTGACTACTGAAAGGCTCGCTCGTTTTTTAGAATACTTACTAGAAATCATAACAAACACAGATGTCACACAAATGTTTGTCCTGAAGCAGAAATCGAACCCGTGACACCGGCGTGGCTGTCCATACTATCCAAAACACATGCCACTCGACCATTTGAGTTGTAACGTTACCTTGATGGGCGCGGTGTTGGGCGGGAAGGGAACCGCGGGCGGGTCGTAGTTGTAACCGCTCTGGGCGGCCGACAGCGCCACTACGCAGAAGGAGACTATGCACGAAGCCCACATCTGAAAACAGAGATGATTTTTGAAGCGGATACTTCTTTGTGCAAGTTTTATAGAAGTTGTACAGTTCGATAAACAATGTTTTTTAATCGTACTTTATTTGACGTCATCTGAACGAAATCTATAATTATAAACGCAAAGTTCTCATCCTAAACTGACTAACATAGAATACTGGGTTAGTTTTTTTTATGCGAAACCTGAAATTAGTTTGCTCAGAATCGATAACCAAGTAAAAAAAAAAATTAACCCTTGTTATATTTTGAAAAATATCTCAAAAAAATAAAAATTAACAGGGCTCAGCTTTTCATAAACAAAAACTAACCGTATACATACGGTTAGTTTTAGTTGAGTAATTTAGCGCAGGAGTAGGTTCTCCATGAAAAAGGTAGGACAACGGCTGAAGGTGGAAAAAAAAATATAGGTATATTTTCGTGATTAAAAAAACTAAAAGAACTGGTCTCGGCTTTCGCATAAACAAAAACTAACCCAGTATAGGTAACTGCAATCACAATTTAAGATGAACAACCGAAAATAAATAATTAGATTTTTGATTTGATTTGATTAAACTAATTTCAATATCAAATGCCTTAGGGCTCTTTCATAACGAGTTTTTATGCTCGTATACGTATTGGCTAGTTTTTCAAGCCAGGATAGCAAGATGGTGATAAGTATATATCATATATATATCATAATATCCGTCTATATATCATATATATAGCATATATAGCCGTCTGTATATCATAGGACATGTGTTTTATTCAGTGATAAATATACCGAAAACAATTTTAGCTTTAATCAGGTTACTAATTTTTGTTCCTACTGTCTATATTAAAATTATATTTTTCAACTTTTCAACCAAGCAAACTTGCTAGTTTGGTTGACTCTGGCTTCGTGAAAACGTAGGTAGGTAGGTAGTACCTAAGCTAGTGAAAAAGTAAGCTAGTTCTGTTTACGTTTAGCCTCGTGTAACCCAGGCATGTCTTGCTTATCTTGCTATCCTGGCTTGAAATACTAGCCTCGTGTAACCCGGGCATATTATTGAAAAGAAGAAGGAAGTAGTATTAAAGTATAGAATCAAAATGTAGTATATTGAAAATGCGACAAAGGAAAGGGAGTCACATTGGCTAACTTCTAGTAGGTACATTAGGGTATGTCTGGTACTAGTAGGGTATGTCGGACTTTAACCGACTAAAACCCCATGGTGGCCGACCTCTGCGCATTAGAGGGACCCCGGCATATCCAAAGAACACGTACCGGTGTCCCTCACGCACGTTGCTGTGAGCCCCATCCCAGAGCAGGCTTACGCCGACCCCGAGCTCCGCTTGCAGTGCAGCCGTCCCGGGTTCGAGTATAATGCAGCCAGAGCCCGCACTCTGACCGCTCTCGAACCCAGCAAGATCTCCCTCATTGGTGAAATACTAGCCTAGTGTAACCCGGGCATGTCTTGCTATCCAGGCTTGAAAAAATAGCCTAGTATTTCCCAGGCTAAGGCTGTTATTGGTGGAATGCCAGCTGTCGCGGGTCGGCACGCGAGAGGTCAAAGTCGTGTACGCAAACTATCTCATTCAATTGGGTCTGCTTTTCAGTAATTGATAACCTTTGAGGCTCCTGAGTCTGACTAGAAGCCCTGGTTTTGTTTGTCCGTCTGTATATCATAGGACATGTGTTTTATTCAGTGATAAATATACCTAAAACAATTTTAGCTATAATCAGGTTACTAATTTTTGTTCCTACTGTCTATATTAAAATTATATTTTTCAACTTTTTTTCAAATTGGTGTTATTTATTTTTAATTTTATTTTGTACTCAATTACTCAACATCTCTACCTACTTAACTACTTTTTTTTATTTCGGTCTTTGCCTAGCAGCGATTTGGTTCATTGAGAACAACTCAAAATTCTATACCTAAGATATTTTTAGAGATTTCGAATAATTTCGGTTAACTCCTTTTCAAATCATTTATTTTCATATCATATCCATAACTAATTGCATATTATTAGTCTACGAGTTTTTTTTTTTAAATAAGTACCTACTAACTGCATGCCTAAGTTAATTGACCAACGAAAAACGTTACAAAATCAACAGCTACCTACATTACTAATACTAACATAGATTATTATGACTAGTTCTATTATATTTAAAAAAATCGTATCTCTTAAATTACCTTTATTCGTAGGGTAAAACCCTTTTAAATACCTAACTTTAAATAAACATGAACTCCACAGTTTCGCTTGACATAACTTTGTAAAGACGTCATTATGCGTTGTATGTAAATTCAAATGTCGCCCGATCTGCATACAAAAGCAAGTGCTTAGTACCTACCTAGTCCAAAAGATGTACCTAATTATATAAAAGTAGTTCTTATGTTTGCTGAATTGCACCTACTCATAATTATATTATTGTATGACATATTAATAATTGACAATTTTATTGATATCCCATAATCTATGCACTAGCTGGCACAAAGTGGATGAGGACAGCCGAAGATCGGGCGTAGATACCTAATGGCCTATTGATGACTATTAATATTAATAATTCTTATCATTATTAATGTGTGACACGAGCCAAAATATTTAAAACAATACTGTCCGAATAGTTATTCAACATAATTAATTAATTTACTTGCATACCATTTAAAAAAAACCTTTGCTTGCATTACTCATTTACGATCATCTATCTATTTTCGCGCTAACGATACGTCAATGTCAGATTTATTTCAAACGAGCAAAGTGGCAACAACATTCACGGTGCATTCAGCCAGATGCATTCTTGTGCAAATGTGTGCAGGATTACGACAACGCAACTGAGGTCGGGACACTGAATTGTGCAGATCGAATGTGTAGATTGTGTGTAGATTGTATGTATAGATTGAATGTTCTGCTACTAGCGTTAGGGTTCGCAAATGTCAATGTTAGGAAGGCTTTTCGATCTTAGATGATAGAATAGGCTTGTTTGACCTTGAAAGTTGATCGTAGGCTATGACAAACTCATGCGTTTTCAAATGGATTTTCAAAAACGGCGATTAACTTTAACGTCTATCTAGGTAAGTAACTACTTAGGTATTACTGATTTAAGTTGACCTAATTATTGCTATTAATTTCACAAGCAATGAGTTTCCACACAGTTATACCTAGATATATTATTCCTAAATAGAACCTTAAACCTACTTCAGTAAATTGCGCCCAAGTCTAACTTCCAATTAGATGGTTTAAGTTTAAAACTATTTACGATCGGAAAAGGCCAGATGAGTGAAGTTGCGCAAATAAGTAGGTAGTCGTTGCTCTCAATTGCTATTTAAGTAGTCTTTAATCATCCTCAATATTAGCTTTAGGTTTCACTTTTGTGAGTTAATGTTTTATTGTTTTTAAAGATTTACTGTGATTAGCTTATGTGCGTAAAACACCTGGTTCTAGATTATTACCTATTGTTTAACTATTAATTAGAAGAGAGTGAAATAAAAATCAAGTTATTCCTAATTAAATCATAACTAACCCATTGAAAGAAATACCTACGTGTCACCTATAGGTCTAATTTTTTTTTCTGAAAAAAGACTTGCACCAAAATGTCAAAGTCCCTAAGCAATTACTTTACTTGCTTGGTAGTTCTTAACAGTCCAGATTCTGAGCGTTTAGAACTGCCAAGCGAGTAAAGTAATTGCTTAGGGACTTTGACAGTTTGGTGCAAGTAGGCATAAGTCTTTCTTCAGAAAAAAAATACTTATACCTATAGGTTGCACGTAAGTATTTCTTTCAAGTACTTATCTTGGTTAGTTATGATTTAATTAGGAATCGGCATTAAAAGAGAACTTTTAGGTAAGTAGGTACTCAAGAATATTATGCACCAACCAATCATCAAATTCAATTGATCGATTATTCTTTATCAGTTTTTTCGATCACAAAATCGACCTTGAGTTTAAACTAACCAATTTAAATTTAAATAATAGAGCACATCTTGCACTCAAACGCATTTAGAAAGTTAAATTCGTGTTTGCACCCGCCTATAGTTGCAGCGTACTTCGTAAACTAAGCTAATGTAGGCAGCTGTCTTTGTAAATGCAACCATTCATTCGTGACTAGGGATGTGCTAACCCCTAATTTAGCCTGAGCTTAGTCGTGGGTTAAATTGTGGATTGTGAGTTTATTAAAAGACGATTATTATAATTGTTTGGACTACTAGTAATTTATGCAACAAGGTTTATTTTTAATTATTTAAACGTATCTATTTTCTTTAAATTATCATAAACTACACTGTCCATTTTTTGTTAAAAAAGTTGTAATTTTTTTACTATAGAAATGTTTTTACAAAATATGTAGGTAGGTACATAACTTGGGGATGCTTTTTTGAAATACTTATTTTTTTTATCAAAGATTTCTGTCATATTGAAAATAACTATTCTTCTCTTAACATTTTTGACATTTACTATCGATATCTACCTAAACTTATCATTTTTGATATTAACATTAACATGTTTGGTATGAAAAAACTAGAAATCAACAATTTTCTAAACACGTGAGTTATATTTTTTTTATCTAAAATGGATAAACGCTCTAAACATTAAAAAAAATCGCACATTATTCAACGAACATGACTTCCCAAAGCAATAAATTACGTTATCAACATCCATCTAAATAAGTCATGTTATGAAATAACTACACAATGTAATTTGAACCGTAAAAACAACAGAATAAGATGAAAATTTATGCAGCTATGTTTGGTGGCCGATTCACATAAAAACAATGGAAGTATAGATGTAATTTTGTTCACATGAAATTATGTGTATGCAACCTATTTTATAGAGTCCTTCAGAAGAGACAGTGTGTTGAATGTAGGAGTTTTTACGTTCTATCGCCAGAGCGTTGAATGCATCTTGCTGCGCGCTTATGCACGTATCATTTCGATAACTAGGTACTTGAAAAAAATAATAGAATAATAATTAAATATTTTTATTGAAAGGCTTTGTCCTGACTGACTTCCTATACTAAGTAAAAACGCACGGGCCAAACCAATGTAATTATTTTTTTTAGTCGAGAAATGAAGAAATGTAATCGCAAACCCTATAAAAAGAAAATTAGTTGATTCGCACCCAAACACAGATGTGGATGTCAGCTAGTTTTTTATAAATTACCAAGTAATGTCTTACTATTACTAATTGATTGATTCAGGCGTTACTTTGCGGAAATCCATAAATATCAACAAATTATATAAATATATTTAGTAATAAATCCGCTTAATTTCAAAGTTTAAAGATACGTGTTTCGCCTCTACACGAGGCATCATCAGGAGGTGTAAACTCTCTCGTTTCGGACTTCGGCGAGTCCACACCTGATGATGCCTCGTGTAGAGGCGAAACACGTGTCTTTAAACTTTGAAATTAAGCGGATTTATTAATAAATATATTTATATAATTTGTTGATACTTACTATTACTATTACTATGTTTTTTATAAAACTGCTAAAAAATAATAAACAAGCTTAAATTTTAAACAAACTGAAAACCCGACTGCGAAATATTTACCTATACATTCATTGTCAATTCATAATCCAAATTCAATTTAAACATATAACTGATAGCTATACAAGGTCAATTTTTAGTCCCCAGAAACAAGAAATACGCGTAGTCAGTTGCCGTTACTGAACACATATACGGCAAAAAAGCTTTAAAAAAATTAAGTCGATTTTTTGTTAAATTAAATTTGATTAAAATTGGATAACTGTTACAGTAGTCGTTTTTCTATGGATTTGCATCAGGCGGTACGTTTAATTAATAATAATTAAAGTTTTATTCATCGTTTGGCAAACACGGGTACCTTTTTTTTTTTTAAATGGGGAAATCCTCATGGATGCCGCACACCGCCCTTGGGGGAGGGCGGAGGGGTATGTCGGACTCGTACCGACTAAAACCCCATGGTGGCCGAGCCAGCTCGCCAAACCTTGGCTCGGGCGCCGCACTCGCGCCGCTGTCACTCTGCCATATTGTAGAAATCCAAAATTCTGACTGCACACATGCAACGTACTACCCCGTCTGCATTGCCCATTAATTTTTTTTTGGTAATTAAAAATTGATGGTGTATATTTTTGTAATCTTCTTTAAAATACCTCCATTTAGATATGTTATTCGACGGGTTTGGTAAACAAAAAATTTAAACGACTTACTATATTGAGCACTAAAAATCTGCCATTTTGATTTTACAAACATAACCCTTCCTTGGCAGTCGATTAATAAAACACAGCTACACAGAACTTTGTATCACATAGGTAGAATATTTAACACTGTTTTGTGTTATTTCGGTAAAGACAGTATAGTAATTTAATTTATTTTGTAATGTAGTTTATATTCTGATTATCAATCAGTATTAAACTGTTGTTTTTTTTTTTTGTTGCAATGCCCTTGTATGACAAGTTCACAGGCAATTTGATTAACCACGATAATTCCAATCTAACGTAATCAGACAAAAACATACAAAGGCCATATGACACAAAACATTGCATAACATATAAAAACAGTTTTACTAATAAGTATAGCGAGTAAATCAATTTATTTCAAACTACCAGGTTGTTATGACAGGAAAATTATACACAGTTACATTAAAAAGTCTGTGGTCTAAAGATGATTGCATAGGAGTCGAAGTTAAATTTTTCGATATTTCAAGCTATGTGAAGTTTGTGACAAAAAATTGGTCGCCTGTAAAGTTGGTTTACGGACGATAGTTTAACGTGACTACTAACGTAACGGGACAGTGAGCGTTACCAGACAATGACGTCAAAGTTTTCGTGTATGCAGCCGGTGTTCATCGATTGATAGGCGTAGTCACGTCAAAAAACTGTGATTAAAATAGTGAAAAAAATCATCTACATACATATTTCTAGTCTATATAGTCTAAACTGATAACTAGTACCTACTTAACGCTTTTCTAAACATTGAACAAAATTATAAAAACAGGGATTTTTGAGTTCTTCCAAAAACTTTAGAATAATTAAGACTATTATAAGACTAAAGTACTTTATAATATAATTATAATCTAATCCAATTCAATTTAGGTAATTCATGAATTTAGAATTTATATAGGATTTATTTTTTATAATTAAATAAATAATAATATCTCCTTTATTTGTCTGTATATTTCCACCCCGTGTATAAAACCCAGATTAAACTTATGCGTAAGTTAAAAATGGTTTGTTAAATCAGCACATCCCTAAATTTTGATAGCATCTTTTATATTTATTAAAAATTGCTCTAAAAATATTCCAACGACATCTCTAATCATTCCACCTTCCTAGAACAATAATTATATAGCCATTAGCCCTGTCCGTCTCACGGTTTACACACACACATATGATACTGGAGAATTATTGTTCCTCTGCTCTGTTTTCCTAGCTCCCTAGCTAGGGCTGGGGGGGGGGGCAGATGGGACAAAAATGTTCTATCTGTGCCCGAACTTTTAATTATGGAAAATTTTAAAATCACGGAAGAGAATCGCTTTTTTTGTCTATGTTGAAAATGTTCTAATCAAAGAACTTGTATACTATGTATCTAGAATGCCGACTCACACGAAAACTGCGAGCCGAAAGAGCTAGAACCAGTAAGGAGTGTGTCTCGTTCTGTAGGGCGACCATAATTTTTGAACTTTGAATATTCCATTGAGACATAAACAAGCAACAAAGGGAAAATTCAATCTGCTCAATAAGCTATCAATTTTACTTTGCATTATTGTTAAAATTATATTATACATAGGTGCATTAAAATATCAACAAAAAAGAGGGCGGTGCGCCGCATTCTAGTGAGGTATATCAGATTCAATGGTTTTAATACTGTTTCTTTCGAACAGTAATTATTTTTCTCGGTGGTTAGGTACCTAACCTATATGACAGCGACTGTACTAAACCTTTCAAATGAATCTGAATAACATTTAGAGCAAATCGTCTAATTTCGAAAATTGACCCACTTATTTCAAAAATTATGGCCATGTTATTTTTAATTGTTTGCTGGCAACTGTGTGAACGAGACACACTCCTTAACGAGGGGGTCTCTATCAAGCATTAAAATCCTTATATTTAGATTTAATTAAAAAAGAACTTTATTTCCAAGGCATAAGGTTCAGAATTCTTAATCATTAAATAAAACAAAATGGCGTGTTAGCTCTCTAGATACATAGTATAGAAGCTCTTCATTTTTCTGAGGTTGGTACTATCTGATCGCTAACTTCCTGTTACGTACTTTCGTTGCATTTCACGAATCATTGTCATAAATTGACAGAAAGCGGAAAGATGTAACACATCAAAAATGGCTAATTTCTAAAAATATTATAGGACGATATTCGATGGGATTGGTCAACTGAACATACCAAGAAATTACCACATTTGCAACAAATAAGTTACATTATATTAATGATAAAGGTGTCGCCACTACTGGTAATAAAGTAAGTTTAATAAATGAAAATATGAAGTTATAAACCTACTTGTATCAATGTAAAATTAATATTTTAAGTGCTACGGTCAGTAACATAACATGTAATTTTATTTTAGAAGACATTGTAAAGTATCTATCCATAATTAATATGTCATAATCAAAAATTTCTGAGCAAGGGAAATATGTCGTTTAAAATTGCCCATAAAACCATAAAAAAATAAATTGGTATCTGTGGCAAGTGTCCGTTCCTAGATTCCATATTGTAATTTATAACTCTAAAATCTCTATAACTCTAAAATCAACAGGTCGGTACATTCTCAAACACAAGTGTTTCCCGCAATTTCTTCCCATTAGAGAAATCTCGCATGATATCTCTATTAGGTAAGGTCACGGGTCGACATTGAACGAGTGATGTCGAATGATTGCGCTATTGTACTTTGGATGTCGTGTAAGGTTGCGTGGAAAAGGAGATAAAAGCTTTTTCGTGTAAATTTTGTAATGCAATGTACCTATCCTAAAAACCCAAATACATATATCAGCGTTGTTCAAAAAACGTAACTGTAGTTTGTGAATTTATTGTTGGTTACTTTGTCATTGCAGCTTTTTTTTTACAAGTTTCTGAATGTATTAAAATAATTCAGGACCAATATATTTTACGAATTAATTTGTGTCTTAAATTCCCACCGGAAGCCGTTCCCAACGTTAAATAGATATTTGTACACCAAGGGCCTGAAGCAAGCCTAGTAATTCAAAAACAGAGACAGCCATCCATTGAAATAAGTTATGTTAAGGACCCCCGTAATACCCTGATCTATGGGTATTATGAAGGACCGAACTTAAATATTGAAAAAGTTCTTATCTTCCGGCATGAAACCTATAACAAACTGAATCTCTTTGTCATAAAATCTTAACAGATTTTATAAGCAATTACTTTTTTCCCTAGGGCCCAAAATGCAGTTTTACTCCCCGTCTGGTCACCCCTGTCTAGATACATAAAATTGAGCTTTACGAGCACGAGAAGTGAAAATAACTATATTTATCCGAATATTTCACCCATCTAATTTCAAAGCCATCTATCCGCGACAGTACCTACAACAATGGTAAGACCAATTGTGGTAAATGGACCCCTAGGCTAATACCGCATGTCTTGTAAATACTTCCGGCAAACATGTTTGTTTTAAACGTAGTTTTCTCCTATAAATTACAACTTTTTCGATGTACTAAGCTAAGATTCTAAACTTCAATGCCTACTTGCACCAAACTGTCAAAGCTCCTAAGCAATTACTTTTCTTGCTTGCTAGTTCTTAACGGTCCAAATTCAGACTGTAAGAACTGACAAGTTATTTAAGTAATTGCTTAGGAACTTTGATAGTTTGGTGCAATTAGGCATAAGTGTAGCGACACATCTGCGAAATGTACGGCGCCGATTGAATAAATTAAAAAAAAATATATTTAATTAAATAATTGAAAAATGTTTCTATTCAGTAAACGAATTACTTAACGACAGGGAACGTAGGGACATATTAAACTTAATATATAAATGAATAGTGACATTAGGTAAATTATTTTTGCTATTAAATTATTTTACATATAATAGCGCCGAACCTCCCGTCGACCGATTGTTTCAGCCAAAACGCATTCAATGTATTTGCATAGCAAGCGACACATCACAGGTTGCGTTACGCGACCAAAACTACTCAGGCGAATGAACATGACACCTGGCTGACTCGTGGCTCGGAACTTGATGCTTCCCCCGCCCCCCGCGCGGCACCCTCCGTGTTTCTTCTTCCTCTAATTGCGAAGCCTTATCATTACTTATCATCACCAAGTATTGCAGGACCTATTCTCTATCAAGATTATCCAATTCCACGCTGTACTTTGCACAAACGTCATTCGAGCCAGGTGTCATGTTCATTCGCCCGAGTAGTATTTTTCCGTCGCGTAGCGCACTGAACAAGACACCGCGTTTACTTTCTGATGACTAGGTCACACGTACCGAATACTCGGCCGAGACAGTGCTCTCGGCTGAGTACTCGGGACGCGTAGGTATAAACATAGCGCAGAGTGCTTAGCTGAGAGTGACGGAAGCTTTCAATGTCTCGGCCAAGTAACATTTTACTGTCTCGGTCGAGTACTCAGTACGTGTGATCTAGGCATGACCGTTTGGTTTGTCATACCAACGGAATATTATGACCGAAAATTCAGCCGCTGAACTTTCGCCGCCGAACCTTCGGCTGATGTCTCGCTTTACTTTTATACTTCAAAAAATTTCACAGCTTGTTCATACAAAAGACTTCAACGCGCTTTAAACGTGCATTTTGCTTTATCTTGCCCATTTGCCCATGAATTGAACAGAACCATAGATTAATATTCATATAGAACACGAAGATAGACAGTATCAAACCAAAATGAATGCAGGATACAGGACAGAAAATTTTCAGACACCCTGTCAATAAAAATGAAATATCAATCAAATAATGTTTGTTACTTTTAACGATGGGTTCCCATCCAGTAACACCCAAACGAGTAACACTGTTACTCGATGGGATTCACCATGACGTGGGTGTTACTCGATGGGAAGGTTTTTTTATTTATTTTTAATAAGATTTCCCACCTACATTATGATAGATAATATAATACCTGTTGACAGATTTAATTAATTAACAAAGTACTGCAAAAAAAAAGAAAAATTTCCAAAAATTAAAAAGAAACTATTGTGTCGGTGCAAAACAAAAATAGTACATTGACCTCTCTACCCACTGACAACGATATAGTTTTATTAGCAATAAAAGAGCCTAGTAGTTTTAACATATAATACTGGTCTCGTCCTGTTACCACTAATTTTCAAAAATTTGCATTTGACCAAAATTAACTAGAATTTAGCCAATGTACTCCCTTTTTTTACGCATTTTAAATGTACTACATTGTGCTTCTATACTTTAATACTTCTGTGGTCTTAGCCTAAACAATAAATTATTTCTACTCAATGTTTTTGCATAATCATCACATAATAAACATAATGACAGATAGGCAAGGTATCTATTATATCAAAGTACCTATTTATATACATAATACCTATAGTTATGTTATAATACCCACTTATATTATATGATGCTTCGTTATAAGTCAATGAAAAGCGAAACGAATTCAAATATAATAAGTGTGATAGAACTAGAAATATCAATGACCGAGTGAATTATTTACACAAGGAACACTGACTAAATGCTAAATCAAAATAAAAGAAAGTATATGGATTTACGAGAAGAGGAAGACCAAAGAAAAGATGGATGGACTGTGTGAAAGAGGATATGAACAAAGCAGGCGTGAGTACAGAGATGACGGCTGATAGAGACGAATGGAAGAAGAAGACATGTTGTGCCGACCCCACCTAAGTGTGGGATAAGGGCAGGGAGATGATGATGAACTCGCTATAATAAAATCAATGTTTTACAAAAACATACTATTTACTACAACGACTTCAGTCGGACCTATTCTAGAGACCGTAAACACCACTGAATAGTCACAGGGAAGCCAAATATGCAATTTCGTTGACTTGGATGTTTGACCAAAGTACTGAACTGTTTTTCGTAAAACTTCTATGGGACCAATCCGGAAGTTATGATCTTTCAAATAAAGAGAAAGAAGAATTTTTCGAATCCGTTTAAAAACAAAGAAAAAGATTGTTTGTCTGTAAAGTTGGTTTACGGACGATAGTATAACGTGACTAACAGCGTAACGGGACAATGAGCGTTACTGGACAATAATAGCGTTACCGGACAATGACGTCAACGTTTTCGTGCATGCAGCGCGCGTAGTCACGTCTTTAAATAGACAGTCACGTCAAAAAATCTTTTTTTTTTTTGAACCTAATTTTTATTTTAACAACACGAAGCAGGTAAAGCCACCGACTGTAGCTAATACATAGGTATATTCAAATGGATTGGTGCATTATGTTTATCTACAGTTAGCAATGATTACTCATGATTGGCCACAACGAATGGACTGCAAAATAGCTAGGGACATTAGAGTAACTGCCTGATACGGTTAGCATCAAAAATCGATGACCACATTCAGATTTTCAAAATCGCTATACACCATATTATATTTTTGACAATGTGGTGTACAGTTAATTTTTAACTTTAATGATGTTCATTTTATACTAGCGCTTGCCGTCGTGTTAAGCGATTTAGGTATAATAAATGGTGAAAAACGATTTTGAAAATCTGAATGTGGTCATTGGCTTTTGATGCTGACTGTACTATAGTAAACACACCAAGTAAGTAGGTACTAGGTTCTTGGTAAATGCAACGTTTATTAGCATATAACTTCTTTGCGTATTTAAGACTATTTTGTACTAACTTTGAACCAATTTTTTGTAGAATTTATATTAAAACTCGTGTTTAATTTGTACAATCTTATAATTTAGGTACTTTATGGCAGCAAAGGTATTATAGTATTTAATGTTGATTGATTTTTGTAAACAAAAAGAGAATAAGCCGTTGTATTGTAACTCTTAGTAAGTAGGTACCTAAAATGCATGCTAAGTATTTTTTTAAGAACTAAGAAATAAAATAGTTTTGAGAATTTATACAGATGCAACAATAAATATTCCTTTGTTTCCTTGCTAAATGCAAAGGAAAGGAATGCAAAGAACTAATTTTTTTTTATATGAATTACAATACACAAGTTCTTAATAAGGACCTAAGTAAAAGTGACTCTCAAAAGAATCGTTAAGCCCTAAATTAATGGGATTAATTAATATGTAATAAAGAACATTGCGTATGTTAATGCTTCTGTTGTTCAATAAATTATGAACATTCGAAAGCTCTGGTTTCCAAGTTACAAGCGATAGAGATTTTTGATATATTTTGCATACCTATTATTTAACTGACGCCCCCACCTTTATTTGCGGTGCGAATTACAAGAAAATCCTGTATAGTACTCGCCTATACTTCTTGACAAACATATTATCTTCAATTTTTTTTTATAATAACATAAACCAAATGCATATATTGCTCTAGGTATAATAAGGTTAAGGGTAATCCTTAAATCCGAGTTCCTTCGGACAAATACTCAAAAAGTACGCCGTATATATAGTAATTTCTACACACTATTCGTTTCCTCTATGTTTTTTGATTTCGTGAACAAAAAAAGTGAAAGGTTTCATACTTTAATTTAGATTTTATACGTGTTTTTAAGTTAGTAGGGTTAATTACTATAATACGGCGTACTTTTTGAGTATTTGTCCGAAACATTTTTGTATGGAATTCGGATTTGAGGATGCCCCTTAAAGTTAATAACAAGTATATTTGTCTTCCGAAGGTTATAAATTATTATGGATTTCCAAATTATTATTGAAGTTATTTTCATTTTTCGTTTATTATATTTTATTTAGTCTATGTTTTTGTAAAACCTTGATTATTTGAAGTCTGTTGAAAATAATCTTGGGCCTTTTATTATAAATATTATAATATATTTTCAAATAATTGAACGCTGATTCTCAGCGGTCATCGTTTTATCGATTATCGATTATTTAATAATTATTCATCGTTTATCGATTCGGTAGCCTGTCGATTTTAAATAAGACGCACTTTTTTAATAATTGAACTTTTGAGCGGAAGTTTGAACTGGGTTTAAAAATGTATTTTAGGGTACCACTGCAGCAATATAAAGTTTTGTACTTTTATTATTTATTATATGTAAAAGATATTAAAAAATAATTGTATGTTTCACTGTTTAATTCTTCGGTAATGAAATCCATACTTATAAAGTTTTTTAAAACAAAACGCGAGAGATTATAGAAAAAGAGGGCAATTTCTTTGCCATCTAAAATTCAATTTGCTTTAGGGCCCAGGAATTCTAAGATGCAGTCACTTTCAACATCTTTAAGAACTAAAAGTACCTACTGCCTAGGTTGAAATCAGACACTCATTTGCTAGATATGCATTCTGACTTAGTAAATTAACATAAAATATAAATTCTTGTTTACTTATATACCAATGATTTATTTATGACTAGTTGACAACCGCGACTTCGTTAGCGTTACGAATGAACAAAATTGTTAAGGTACTTTGTACGTGCCTACACATTTTGACAAATATACTTTTTAAATTTCAAGTTTCTACGTCCAGTGGTTGACCTGTGCGTTATTTGTCAGTCAGTCAGGGCCTTTTATATACTTATATTTATTTGAAAAATGTAAACAAAAGAATAGGTAGGTATATCTAGTTATTTATTCAGACTACTTGAATCCATATAGGTAATATTTAGGCAGGTACCTACCTACATCATTTTAATTTAAAAAAAAATCATATCTTCCTACTTATGTTATTGACAATCACGAGAATCTATGGTATTGTGATTACAAAAATAATTTGTTTTGAGTTTTGAGTTTCGCAAAAGTTTAATGAACTAAGTAGGTAATTTTTCATTAAATTTTCTAGGTATTTTTGACTGCTAAGTACCTACCTTATTTAATTAGCGGGTATGTACGTTGTACACGACAGGTCGTAAAAATACTTCGTGGATTTTTTATTGACATGTATAAACAGCAACTCAATACGAAATACTCAATGTAATAAAGTATTGAATACCTTTTTATCGGAAACAATGGAGGTTCGTGCGAAAGCTGTCATGTCCTTAATTTGATAATTGTTAATTGACTGTTGGTGTTAACACTGATTTTAGAGTTCCGTCGATTTGGTTATAATCGGTATAAAAATAAATCAATATTATACACTATAAGTTTTAAATTACCTGAAAAAAACTACGCGGAATCATATTATTGGACATACTTTTAGCGTAGGTCGTTTTTTCAAATTGGTACGAATCGTTATAGAATAGAAAATGCTTTATTGCACAAAGTAAAAAACAAGTACATAGGCGAACTTAATATTAGTTAGCATTCTCTTCCAGCTAACCTCTGCGTATTATGGAGATTTGGTAGTGCTAGATGTGTGATTAAAGAAAGAAAATAGTAGGTATAAAGCTTATTTTTAGTAACATAATACTTACTATATTATACAAAATACACTAATCATTGATAATAGTTTGTGTCTTTTATCGTTTGGAACCCTTGCTCTATAATACCTTATGCTCTCTTGACCATTTTTAATTTGATGCCTTTCGTTATTTGTAACTCCACAATAGGCTTTGTTTAGATAATAGTGATTATTGTTATTTTTAATTAATTAATTAGTGTTTTCATTATATCCATATAATTTATGATCATGATGCATCATATGAATTATAAATTACTAGTATTGATTGTATGTAAGGTTTATAAATTATTGTTCGTGCATGCATTTCAATAATTTAATAAACATGTAAATATGAATAGTTAATTATTATATGTTGTGGCCTAGACATATAAGCTTTTTTTTCTTACAATATTTTTAAATGGTAAACATTAAAGAATTATAATTACACGCAAAGTGCGACCTTAAAAATAGGTTTAATAAAAGAGTTCTGTTGAAAGTACTTTGAGTAGGGAACCCTAAAAATATGTTTTATTTATTATAAAACAACTTACCGTTCTGACTGAAGCCACCATATTTGTTTTGTACCTGTAATTAATATGTATTTTTAGTAATTAATACAAATAAATACAACAGTAGTTACTCATGTGTATGTAATTTTTCATTAAATTAAGTTAGTAATTAATTGTTTCACAAAGAACAGTAACAATTGAATATTATTAAGTATATAGTTAAGATTTATAAATTTTGTAATATTAACATTAATGACACTTAAACTTATATAACTTACTATCAATGTCAAAGCAAAAGTACCTATTTAAGTTTGCCGTAATTTAAGTACCTATTTAAGTTTTACGTATTTAAGTTTGCTTGTAGTTAAGAAACGTTGTGTAAAAAGTTCAAAATGAATCTCATTTTTTTTTCGGTTTCAGTAAAATAACACTGCGTACCTATTTCGTAAAAAAGTTGATTCATATTATTAAATCTATGTTACGTTAACGTTAACGTTAAGTAAAATGTAGATTACCTTTATAACAGATTCAATAATTCAGTAATTTTATTGCAAATAATTACCTAGGTACAGACAGCGTCATAGATAAGTATCCCGCTTGCATCATAATACCCAGTTTAAAATCCCTTTAAATTACCGTCGCGAGGAATGTAGAAGTTTTGCCTTTAAAAAATAGATTATATCTGTAATAACCGTATGTGGGCCTAAAAATAATTTTAATTATTACAATTTTTTTTAAAGGATTTACAGCTGGTTGTCTTGTGCAAGGAGGATACTTATCTCTGACGCTGTCTGTACACTTACACCTAATGAATGTCGCACGACTAAGGAAGAATCTACAAATACTTTACTTACACATGTTATGTTCACACGTTTTTATCTGCGTTAATGTTTATAATTTACTTATAGTAAATAAACAATAATTATTACGAGCAATTGATATTATCACTGAGTACTACTGAGTAATACTAGGATCTACACAACGGTGTAGTCTCTGTTCGTGCGTCGACATTTTAGGTAAACAAAGAGTTTGTTTGCGTTTAGTGCGTTTTTCAAAACAGAAAAAAATACCTTCCCAGTTGGTGGCGGTTCGTGATCTTTTTAAGTACAAATTTGAAGGGGTCAACTCACTAAAACCAATGGGTAATGTATGTCAGTTATGTTATGTATGACTGACTGACTGACAACGCACATGCTAAATCACTGAACGTAGAGACTTGAAATTACGAGGCTGTGTTTGACAAGATGTATAGGCATGTATTATAAAAGGATTTTTTTAAATTCGCATTGCAAATGTTGTTGCGGGTTTCAGCTAGTTCATAATAATAAGCTGATCATTATATTAGCATTAACTTATCATGATTAATAATTAATATCAAACAAAATACGATTAGAAAAATAATAACATAATTAATGATGAAATAAAATTAATTAATTTACACAATACATGAAAGTACCAAAATGCTACTAAGTACATCCTTTCTAACTATTAAATTTGTTTGTATGTAAATTAGATGACCCGAGATAGAATTTAGACTAGAATATTCTAACAAGAACCTACCTACATATTTTGCGTACATTAGATTGTCCTAGCGTGGGAATGAGGCATTACAAATCTAGGGACACGGTACGCGGCAATGCCCTACCAAGTTGGACATTCCAAAAATGTTATATTGCTAAGCCATAGATGAATAAAGATGTTCCTATAGAACACCAAGATAGACAGTAGCAAATCAAAATAGAGTCTTAAGACAGGACCAAAAAATTTCAGACACCTTGTCAATAAATATGAAATATCTCCATTTTCAAATAATGTTTGTTACTTTTAATGATTTAGTTTCATTGACAATAAAAATGCCTAGTATTTTTAAAATATAATATTTATCTAGCCCTGTTACTTCTCTTTTTTGAAATTTAGCCTCGGACCGAAATGTACTAGAAGTTAGCCAATGTGGCTTCTTTTATTAATCGCATTTTCAATGTACTACATTGTGTTTCTATACATTAATACTTCTGTGTTCTAAGCCTACTCTAATTAAAATTAAAATTGGATAAGTATAACCCAGTCTCCAAGAACGTGTCCCTCTCATTGTAAACGTGTCCCATTTCCAACGTGTCCCAAATTTCATTTATATATTTTTTTGTGTAGGGGATGTAAAATGTATTTGCTCTGAAAACTTTTTAATTCAACGTAAAGTTGGTTCGTTTGATGTTTCATCATTTAATTGTAAACACGAAAGGAGCCTCTTCAAGGCGCACTTGAAATTCTTTCACCACACTGGTTTGAAAGAACTAGTGACAAGATAAGAAGAAGAATGTAAAAGATACTAATGAAAAAAAAGAGTATATCTCTCAAGATAAACCTTAGTAAACGCAAAAATTGCCAAAAAAATATTATCTAAGTAAGTATCAAACCTGTTTTGCTATTAAATTAAATATATAAAACATAAAATCTAGCAACTAAAACACATCCAAAAGAGTTCTTAAAAAAACATAAATTAAGGTCACAGTTCATGAATACAATTGCAATTTGCGAATTAGTTGGAACTGTAAAAAAACTAGTATTTATATGGTTTTGGATAATTGAAAATTATAAGTTTGTACGCCAAGGTTTTACGGTAGCTAAGTTAAATTTAAATGGTTTAGATAATTGTCTGGAATTAATTACTCAAAACGATAAATGGTCAATCCATTAGAAATTGCTAACCTTTTACGATAACCAGAAGCATGAAAAATTAAATCCTGTAAGCTTTCTAGTAATTGTAATTGTCATTCTAGTATAAATGCACGAAAAGAGCCTCTTTGATGCGTACTTGAAATCCGTTTCGAGAGAACTAGTGACACGATAAGAAGAAGTAATTGATTCCAGCAATGGCCTATGCTGGCTATACAGGTTAATACCAGGAATACACGAGCCTAGTTTTTCAAGCCAGGATAGCAAGATAGCGATAGTAAGATAGCAAGCTACCAGCTCTGGCTTCGTGTAAATAGAGCTAGCTTACTCTTTCACCAGCCTAAAAATGAAGCTAGTTCTGTTCACACGAAGCCAATGCTGCTATAGACACAGACTTCCCCGTAGTGCCCGGAATACACGAAAATGATTTTCAAGCCAGGATAGCAAGATAGTGATAGTAAGCTAGCAAGCTGTTAGCTCTGGCTTTGTGTAGGTAAACAGAACTGAAACAAGTTACGCGCGAAAGTCATAACCCTTCCTTGGCAGTCGGTTAAAAATAGGGCTATTGTATTTTTTTTATAAATTTTATTAATATAGTCTGATTGACTGAAATTTTTCAAAAAATATTGTACTTAATTGGTAAAAAAGAAAATTATCTATAATAATAATGTTTGGACATTTCACACAACGCCGCGTTTTTTTTTTTGCCAAAATTGGATATTTTTTTTGTCATCGATTTAAATTCCCAAATTGAACATCGGAAATGACCTCATTATGTTTTGACCTCAAATTTTTGCTAGATTAGAGTTAGATGGGTCGTTTCCGTTTATTACGGTAATAAAGTGTTGCAATGGTATTTGAAGTAATTTACCAAGGTAGCAAAAAATTGTTCATTCTGATTCATTCATTCAATATTTTCTATTTTATGTATTCAGAGATAATAATCAAGGTTTTTTCAAAAACACAACAACTGACTTCAATCGGACTGTTCTAGTGACCGTAAACACCACTGACAAGTCACAGGGAAGCAATGCTTCTCTTCTCTGAGACTATTCAGTGGTGTTTACGGTCACTAAAACAGTCCAATTGAAGTCGGTTGTTGAATGTTTTTGTAAAACCTTGATAATTATCCCTAAATACATAAAAATAGAAAATATTGAATGAATGAATCAGAATGAAACATTTTTTTTTTTTAAGTTAGTAGGGTTAATTTTAAAACACGTATAAAGTCTAAATTAAAGTATGAAACCTTTCACTTTTTTTGTTGACGAAATCAAAAAACATGGACGAAACGAATAGTGTGAAGATATTACTATAATACGGCGTACTTTTTGAGTATTTGTCCGAAACATTTTGTATGGAATTCGGATTTGAGGATTAACCTTAAGTATTAACTACCCATTGTGAAATTGAAATTGAGCAGCTCATTCGACTTAAACAAGGCAATCGCCCACAGACTTGATTTATTGAAATTAAACGAAAATGCAATTATGTGAACATCCTGTACGTAGGTGTCAGTATGCAATAAAAAATCTGCACAGATATTTCAACCGACTTCAAAAAAGGTGGAGGTTCTCAATTCTGTTGATTTATTTATATTTTTGTCTGTTACCTCAGAACTTTTTTGTTTATGAACCGATTTGAAAATTAATACTTAATTATTTTTTCGTTTGAGAGGTTATACTTTGAGATTGGTCCCATATTTTACCAAAATCGGTTCATTCAATTCAATTCAATTTATTTATTTGGGTCATAAACAAAATTTACATGGTGTCGTGCATTTCTTATTTAACTCTATAGTGACTAAGTTGCAAGCAATTTCAATTATAAATGACCACATCCTCCTCTAACTTTATAAATGGTTACTTGAGAAATGCTTTTATAATCTGAATGAATTTTTATCCTAATGTGTTATAAATATTATCTAAAATCTACTCTATTATTATACTATTATCTTTTGTTATAACCACTACTATATTATAACCTGTTAAAAAAGTTAGAAAATTATTTTAAGTCAAAATTTGCATGTCGACTACCGACGAAATATGTGATACTATTCTATTAATATAAGACCTTGTAATGACCATACTTCAGGCAAATAAATATCATTTCATTTCATTTCTACATCCTCCATCCATCGACATGATCCTACTCTAATGTTGCCATGCCCTATTTTAGGGTTCAATATGTTCTATGAGTATGTTCTGTGTAACTTGTAAACAATTAAAACAAAGACTTATTGACTGCAATAAAAATATTGAATACTGAATTGAATACATCGTGCATAAAACTTATAGTAACTTATTTCAGTAGTAAAGTATTCAAATCAAAATAACTGAAAGTCGTTGCAGTGAACAAAATTTCTTCATTTTGCTTCCCTTTGTGTTTTCAGTGGTGTTTACGATCATTAAAACGGTCCAATTGAAGTCGGTTGTTATTGTATGTTTTTGTAAAACCATTTTTTTTTTTTTTATTGAAATGGATAAATACACCATCAGTTTGACGACACCGATGGTAGAATGGCAAGTGTATTGGACTGCCACGCCTGGTGTTGCGGGTTCGATTCCCGCTTCAGGACAAACATTTTGTGTGATGAACATCGGTGTTTGTCCTGAGTCTGGGTGTTTTCTATGTATTATATGTATGTATTTACAAAAAAAAAAGTATATAAGTATTGTATCAGTTATCTAGTTCCCATAGTACAAGTTCTGTTTAGTTTGGGGCTAGATGACGTTGTGTGAAATGTAAAAAAAAAAAAGTTTCTCATCATATTATTTAACTAATGAAATTGTAACTAAAAATCTTTATTAAGCTTGTTTATTTTTATTAAAAAAAAATTGAAAAATTGAAATTGAAATCTAATTGTAGTACCTAATCTATGTGATTAACACAAAAGGTAGTTGATAAATCGTGATGAATATCGTTAAAATCCACTATTTTGCCCCACCCTGTATAGAATCCACTCAAATGTCAACACATTGGGTTTTATGTTCTAACCCAATCTATGTAGTAATTTCGAATAGCCTTTGTTTCGCCGAAGGGCCAAAATGAATCATTACCTACTTGCGGTGTTCGTATAATGTATCTCCATTAAAGTAAGCACTTTAAAAGAGGGGTAATAAAGACGTCCGTCCATACGTCACATGTATTTAATACAGAGAAAGTTCTCGCTCGCTGAAATTAGTAATAGGTTAGTTGGCACCCGAAAAAAGGATGGGTTCCTATCGAGTAACACTCAAACGAGTGAAACTGTTACTCGATGGGATTTTTTTTCCCAAAGTCCATGAATCCCCAAAATCATTATGATACTTTAGAAACAGTGCGTTTTTCAACACGTACTTAGTCTTTTTTTTTTGACGTGACTACGTCTGATAAATCGATGGACGCCGGCAGCATGCACGAAAACGTTGACGTCATTGTCCGGTAACGCTCATTGTCCCGTTACGCTGGTTATGACGTTGTCACGTTAAACTGTCGTCCGTAAACCAACTTTACAGACAACCAATTTTTTTTTCAAAGGATTTTAAGGAGTTGGTTGGTAACTGGGTTATCCTAGATATGTTATTTTTATGTTGAACCTACCACCCATTTGAGTTTAGTACCAAATCAGCAAGAAATGTAGATAGATTTTAATATAAAAAATCATGTGTTTATACTTTTGCTATATCTTACTTCTTTTACGAGATAAAGCGGTTTTTATGTATTAGAATGCATTGTCCTCGATTTGAGCTACCCTGAAAGTTTCAGCCGGAAAACTAATCGGGAAGTGCTCGAAATTCGAGTTGCAAGACTCCACCCGGAACGTAGACAGACAAACAAACAAGAAACTGGATTAAGGCTAATCCTCAAATCCGAATTCCATGCAAAATGTTTCGGACAAGTACTTAAAAAGTACGCCGCATTATAGTAATTTCTTCACACTATTCGTTTTGTCCATATTTTTTGATTTCGTCAACAAAAAAAGTGAAAGGTTTCATACTTTAATTTAGATTTTATACGTGTTTTTAAGTTAGTAGTAGTAATTTTAAGAAAAATTTGTCTAATATACACTAAAGTTTTTTTGGCTTCTTGTGACAGAGGTATGTTCATACATCAATGGCTGCTCTGCTATATTCAATTTTTCTACTCTGTGGTAGATTCTCGTAGACAACAGGAATGTTAATCCTTTAACTCTACCCACAGCTTGAGTTAAAGTTTAATCTTAAGTTTAGGACTTAAACTTAGTACTGCAAGTGCACATGATCTGCTAAATATTTTGTAAAATTGTTGATTAAACTGTTCTTGCTGAAATTGAGACTAAAGGTACTTAAAACAATTAAGACCTATGATTGAAAAAATAAATTGAAAATATAATTTTGCATTATGGAATAAAAATATTTATTTTGAGATTTTAATGCGTTTTGGGATGACCCATTTATATGTTTTTTTAGTCTTCTTATCGTGTCACTAGTTCCTTCGAACCAGTGTGGCGAAAGGATTTCAACTTGACACATGTTTTCGAACTTTTAGGTTCTACGACATGCCAGTTTCCTCACGATGTTTTCCTTCACCGTTGCGAGAACGTCGGATGCATACATAGATTTTTTCGTCTGGAAAAACCCATTTACGCATAACTGCCACCGGGATTCGAATCCGCGACCATCAGATCGCTAGGCAAGGGCTCATCCACTCGGCCATCACATCTGTTTTTTTAGTGAGCAGAAAATACTATTAAAAACAATGGAAGTGTCAGCGTTCGCTATTTTTCTGTTAATTACCCAAAATATGTTTTTTTTTAAAAGCAATTGCAAAACTTATTAAGAAATATAAAAGCAGCATAAAAGTCGTTTTCAGAACGTAAAATAAATAATTAAATATATATTTCCAGGGGTATTTAATTTTTTTTAAACATTCTTTTCTCGTATGATCAAGAAGTATTTCTCTTTGATAAACTATTATATTAAATTTCATAGCAACTTAGAAATTTACATAAATTTCAGTAATATTCAATCTGAGATTAGGTAAAAATAGTTGCTTATAAAGTTTTCTTAATTTAAAATTGACCAAAACATTTTTTATTTTAAAGTTAAGTTCATTTTAGATTGAGTATAATTAGTTATTATAGAAGAATGCACTCTGCACTTGCCAAATCCAAACAATATTCAATAGCCATAGATTACAGAACTCTTTGAGGCGCACTTTAAATCCTTTATCACACTGGTTCAAAAGAACTAGTGACACCATAAGAAGAAGAAGACAGAACTCCGAAATATTCATATCATTGCACCTATCGTTTCATTGCAAACCATTACAATTAGCAAAAAACCCATCGGATGAATGTGAACCGAATGAAAAAATGAAAATGTTACCAAAAAACGCGAAAACTAGAATATTATTTGACTTTTACATGCAAACATTAATTAGTTAGAATTCTCAAAATTCAGTATCATAGAGATCATACAATACTTTAAACTTTTTTATTATCTGACATAGTATAGGTGTACTAACGAAAATACCGAATTATTTAATTCGAATGAAAAGAAAAAACTATTGTCTATGCACTCTAAACTTACGACACTGGAAAAATCCGTAATTAAAATTACACTTTGCGACCACCACCGTAAAAAAACACAGATATTCACCTCACAGAACCAACACGACACGCAAACTGAACACACGCCGGCTTACTGAAGGTTGAAAGCCACCTTCTCTTATATACATGATCTTATTTCTGTACCAAGGATGAGTGGAAGGGATTTCCGGGTTAGGATGATACCATTTGAAGATGATAAAAGTCTGAATGATGGGTGGAATGCAATTTTTTATGTAAACACCAGAGCCCTGTTCAAGCAAAGTTACAAATTGTAAAGAGGCGAAAAACGTGTCGACTTGATTTTTCTGTTTTCGGCGCTTTGGTTTAGATACAAAAAAATCTTAAACTAGAGTTAAGTTAATTGGGACCTTTGTTTGGAAGTTAAGCGGATTTATTACTTTAAATATTTATACTATTTATTGATTCTAAATTGTAATTGTAGCTTACAAGTTACAAATATACAAGTTTCTACAAAAACCTACAATTTCACCATGGTGGAAAACTGACAATATTGAAAAATTGTAAATGAAATGAAATCGTTTATTGCATGAAGTATGGTATACAGTTCTTAAATTATAATATTTATACCTACAATACAATATTTATATTATTTGTACCTACAATTATACATATTTCAATTTTTTTCTTTACAGGTGACAATTTACAAGTAAGTAAAACTGCTTGGTTGAACGCATTGTAATTACAATTTTACAATTTTTGTAAATTGTAGTAAATTTCCGACAGGTGGGATCGCCTTGTGTCAGAAACTTATATTTTTTTACCTCAGTTTAATAAGTGAAGAAATTTGATTGTTTTATATTAAAAAATGGTTCTAACATACTAGAAGTGGAAGTAATGACAGTAGTTATGATAAATATGTATATGAGTGAACGACAACGGCGAGTTTTTCGTAAAAGGATTAACGTCGCATTAGATTAAGTCGTTATGGGTCCTAGAAAAATCTGGTAAGGGGCCCTTAGAATAGAAACATATTGTTTTATGGAATAAATACAAAATATTTGATGAATAAATATGATAAATGTATCACAATTTCAGTAAACTTGAATAATTTGACAATTTGATCAAATGGAATGCTTGGTTTTTTATGATGATAAGCGATGAGATGAGCTAGGCGCTCTTCTGATGGCAAGAGATTACGCCAGCCCATAACCAGAACAGTGCTACACATGACTTTGATTCACATAGGCCGTACTACCACTGTTTTAGCGCTTGTTCACTTTGGGACTTTCAATCTCGAAATTTCAATCATTTTACTTGCAACTGCCTTTTAAACCGGAAGACAGTGCTGCTTTTGTATTACTGCTTGACAGCTGATTATTAAAATAAATAGCAAAGCGCTCTCGAATTAACGAAATAAAACCCGTAAATTTGTGAACTGTCACTGCCAATCTATTTCATAGCAATTTTCCGTTGAGTTTACAATTTTCCGACAGTTTCTTTTTTAATTTAACGTATTTAAAAACCGTTATATTGTAAACTTACGGTTTTAATTACGATGATAATCGGTTGTTTATTTGTCAATCACGCCAAATTTACTGAACCCATTCAGCTGAAATGCGGCATGCAAATACTTTCAGAAAAAAATACTTCATTTATCAACATATAGCATCCATTGCTAGACGTAAGTCTCTAGCAATCTATTAATCTAATATAATCTGCGTAGGCCAAGCCGTAAGCTATAATCGCTATAATCAGCCTATAATGTTACCACTGCTGGGATCAGGCCTACTCTCGGCAGGAGAGCGAATGCGTCTTAATCCACCACGTGGACCCAATGCGGATTGGTGGATGTCACATGCCATAGAACTTTTTTTCTGTCCTTTGACATGCCGGTTTCCTCACGATGTTAAAATTAACCCTACTAACTTAAAAACACGCATAAAATCTAAATTAAAGTATGAAACCTTTCACTTTTTTTGTTCACGAAACAAAAAACATGGACAAAACGGGTTGCTGACGATTCGGACACAAAATTTTCGGACACTGTGTCCGAACTGACACTTTTTAAAATCTATATTTTTTCCACTGACGTTTCGGACACCAACAATAAAAGCTGTTTTGTACAGTCAGATAAAAAACTTCTAATTGTAGAAATCTGTCCCCCCCTAGTTGGATCAAAATAGTTTTTAACCAGATTTTAACGAAAGTAGCCGTTATTAATAAAATAATCTTACGAATCTACATAAATGGATACTGTGATTTTTGTAGGTTAATTTATTTTGTTCAAGATTTTTATTGCATTTTAAGTAAAGCTAACAAGTGTGTTGTAGTTACTTAGTATTTAGTTTATGTTCGAACTGATTATAATCTGTGATTTTTAACGAAGATTAATAACTTTTTTTAATAATAAGGAACGCCAAATCAATCTATGTGACTTTTGTCGAGATATTTTTTTATGTGCCTTTAATGTAGATTAATATATTTATAAGACGTTGATTTTTTTTTTGGTGTTTATGTTGATTAATATAATCCCATATTTATAAGATGTTGATTTTTATACTGAATATATACGTTTTGAATGATTTTTGTTTCTTTTTTTCAACATGGTATGTAATATAGTCCGATATAGTATTATAATTTATCACTTTTTGATCTGACTGTACTAAACAGCTTTGATATTTTGATGGTGTCCGAAACGTCAGTGGAAAAAATATAGATTTTAAAAAGTGTCAATTCGGACACAGTGTCCGAAAATTTTGTGTCCGAATCGTCAGCAACTCGACAAAACGAATACTTACTTAATACTTAGTGTGAAGAAATTACTATAATACGGCGTACTTTTTGAGTATTTGTCCGAAACATTTTGTATGGAATTCGGATTTGAGAATTACCCTTCACACATTACTGCCACCGAGATTCGAACCCGCGACCATCAGAACGTGAGGCAAGGGCCTCATCCACTCGGCCACCACGTCCTCTAGTCGTAAGCGCCAACTAGTTGAATAACAATAAAATTGTTCGTTAATCTCTCATACGTTTTTTGCAAACAACTTTATTATCAGTGCGCATAATTTTATGCTAACAACCCACTTGGTTATCAAAGTGAATTTCTTTTAGTGGTTTAGGTAACTGTTATTGTTATGTACTAGCTTTCACTCGTAGAATGCAGGCGTAGTGGTTGATATGAGTTTCAATGTCGCGGGTTCAACCAGAATAGACCAAAGAACACTATCATCGAAAATTCGTTTACCAATATATTGGATTTTTTACACTTTAATCATGGTTTTTCAAAAATATACTACTACAACCGACTTCAATTGGACTGTTCTAGTGACCGTAAACACCACTGAAAGTCACAGAAAAATACGCAATTTCGTTTACTTCGACGACATATTTTTTTCAAATATCTTGATTTAAAAATGAAACGGATTTTGATGAAATTTCCATGGAACCAATCTGAAAGTACTTAGGTACTAGTATCTTCTCCTCCTCGCGTCGATATCCTCACTGCTGAGGGTCGTGACCTTTACGAAGGACTTTAGTTCGGACGATGTGTCGCCATCGGGATCTGTCTTCTGCGAATCGTATGGCGTCGCCCACACTGGTGTCCAGCGTTGAGCGGATTTGGTCGCACCAGCGCATTGGACTCCGCCCCCGTGGCCGTTTTCCTTCCACTTTGCCAGTCACTACAAGTTTTTCCAGATTGTTGCCGCCTTTCCTGGCTATGTGACCGGAAAATTCAAAGATTCTGCGGAGACAGATGGTGGAGAGTCTGTTTTTTATGTCAAGCTCCTTCAGAATACATACATTGGTGCGGTGCGCTGTCCATACGAATTGAATCTTTGTCACGTGGTTCGCCAGAGGACAACTTGTTTGACGCTTACTCACAGAAATATTAAAGTAGAGAAACACAATGAGAAATAACAGTGCTAGATTAACATTACATATAATGTTAAAACTACTAGGCTTTTTCATTATTAATAAAGTTCTATCGTAGAAAGTAAAAAAATATACGGACCATTTTTCGCCAGCACCACATTTCAAAAGCCTCGATTCGCGGTCTTTTTCTCCTCGATTCGGTTTCAAACATCAAAGTTTTGAGATAAACATATTGAAAATAAAACAACCGAATTGAGAATCCCCTCTTTTCGACCGACTTGTTAAAAGAAAGAGGTTCTCAATTCGCTTTTTATGTTTGTTACCTCTAAACTTTGACATTATATCAACCAATTTTTTATATTTTTTTTCTTTGAAGGAAAATACTTTCAGCTTGGTCCCTTAAAATTTTAGCAATATTTATATTTATTAAAAACTAAGTTTTAAATCAAAATAACTGAAAAAAATATGTCGAAAAAGAAAACGAAATTACGTATTTTGCTTCCTTGTGACTTGTCAGTGTTGAGTCGGTGGTACTGTTTTTTGAAAAATCTTACGGTTGGAAATAACACGGCAGTGCACCATCCAAGTTCAAACGGCGGTAACCATTCATTGGCGGTGTTATTTCAAACGGTAGCAATCACCAAGCAACTCATTACTCGAACAAAAACAAATCTATTACCATAATGCTATTTCGCACGCGCATTTTTCACATCCAAGTGTTCTGACACCTCTTAAAGTAGGGATATAGTATATTTTTTAATACTTTTATAGAATAAATAATCCTAAGCCTGAATCACTTCTTCTTCTTATCGTGTCACTAGCTCCCTCGAACCAGCTTGGTGAAAGGATTCAAAGTGCACCGATTCGTCATGATAAAAACAAACTTTTTCTGTGTTTGTAAACGAGACCCATTAGTAGTTGCATTGCTAAAGCATCGACGACACACGGCTTTTTTACACGTTACAAGCCAGCGAGTTCCCTTGTAGCTTGTAAACTCGTCCAATGTCACCGGATTTTTACAATCTGCTTGTTGACAATCTTTTCCGAAAACAAACTCGCTCACTCGCTAGCTTTTAAAGTCGCCAACAATCAGCTTGTAAAAAAGCCGTATGTCATCGACGCCTTAGAAAGCTTTTCTTATTTTGATGGACGTCTCAAAAGCTCAGTTTTTTGCATTTAAAACGTGAACATAGCGATGCTTACTACCTACTACTTGGCAGAAGAATTCTTGGCATTGCATTGGTAACCCATATAGATCGATGGTTTAATTGGTCTGTTAAATGATGAATGTTCTTGATGAATAAATAAATTTGTTTCTGGAATTCGAATAATACTGCAGGGAACGCCTAAAAAAGTCGTATTGGTCGAGTGGGAGGTGCCTCGACTTTCGATCCGAAGGTCGTGGGTTCGAACCCGGTCGTAATGGATTTTTCTGTTCAAAAAATCTGTGTGCGCATTAATACACGTGCTTAACGGTGAAGGAAAACATTGTGAGGAAACATGTCATGGCATGTCATAGAACCAAAAAGTTCGAAAACATGTGTCAAGCACGAAAGAAGCCTCTTTGAGCCGCACTTGAAATCCTTTCCCCACACTGGTTCGAAAGAAGTTTTGACCTACTACAAACTCGTATCTAACATAACTCATCATAAAACAGTAAACTGTTGCTTCATATGTTAAAACAATTTTCAGTAGAAATGTCGCCTTTTACAACTTGGAATTAAATGTCCATAAAAATATCCGCCATTTTGATTTGTCCAAAAATAACTTTGACCCAACGCGTGCCACTGACTTATAAAAGCTATTATATGCAAGTCATTATTGATATTTCACGGTATTTTTGTCAAAAAATAGAAAAGTAAAAAGTTACACAAAGGTTTAACAGTAAAATGGTTTCTTTGACACGAAATACACGTACCCACTTGCAAAAATAAAATAAAAATTACTCATTGAAATTGATTTAGCTATTTGAAAGCCAAGGGCTTGAAGTAAGTAATATTTTCAGGAACGAGGTATAAACAACATTTTCCACTTCAATTGCCAGGAAACTGAGCGCCCATTTCGTAATTCAAAAACGGAAACAGCCATCCAATATTACCACGATATTCGATTTTTTTCAGGTCCCGTCCCTGATCTTGTTTTATGAAAGACCGAAGTTGGAAATTTGAAAATAATTGCTATACACTGCAAAATGTTTAATTACCAGAAAAAAAATAATCGTAATCAGTTGCCGTTACGGAAATCAAAAATGGCAAATAAGTCGATTATTTTCAAAATATAAATATAAAATTAGAAAACTGTTCCCGTTAGTCGTTTTCCTATGGATTTGCGTCAAGCGGTGCCTTTCATTGATAATAATTTAAGTTTTTTTCATCGTTTGGCAAGCCCGGGTACCTAGCTCGAGCCAGCTCGCAAAACCTCGGCTCGGGCGTCATTTTGTAGAAACCCAAAATTCTGACTATACAGATACAACGTACTATTGCCCATTTAAGTATTTTTGGTAATTAAAAATTTGTGGTTTTCTTATCTTTTTCTTTTCCTTATCAAGATGTGTAGGCGCATATTAGTAAAAGTATTTTTTGCAATTCATATTGCAACGAAGTTGTAGGTGCTGGCTAGTTGATTCTAAAACACACGGTGTTTACTGACTGTTCTAATCTTCTATTCTTATTTAAACACTACCAGCTTTATTAAGAAACGAGGATTAAACTCGAGGTCACCCCCTGACTTTCCCAGTTCTAG
Organism: Lobophora halterata; assembly: GCA_932526365.1. Taxonomy (NCBI): domain Eukaryota; kingdom Metazoa; phylum Arthropoda; class Insecta; order Lepidoptera; family Geometridae; genus Lobophora; species Lobophora halterata. The sequence continues at coordinate 6,504,220 of OW052027.1, read as the reverse complement.
ACTAGTGTTCCTCTTACAATTAAAAAAAATCACAAGGAGGACTAGCTGGGACTAACCAAACGAGCATCTTTATTCATGACTTACGGAAAAAATCTGCTGATTTCTCTAAACCTAGTGGCCCCCTAGTTTGGGCAAGGACTATCTATGGCAGATTTTTGACATGTTATCTGACAGTTGCTTGGCAACACAGCCATCAGCATAACAAAACCGTTTTGAGCGTATTATTTACTTAATTTCCGTTTGCACCATTTGCAAATTACATTCGTTACCATAGATCAAATATAAATAAATGACATTTAAATTCATATCACCTTTCTATTACTACGAAAATATAATTTTGCGCATATTGGAACAACAATGAAAAATCCTGGTCGACGTAAAACTCGTTTCTAAATAAAGCTGTAATGTGTGTATGTGCACAAAACGAAATCATTATATTGTATTGAATTTTGCTATTCTCATAAAATTCACAGTTAATCAATTTCAGTAGCTAAGTATTATTGTTTATTTTATTATCAATAAACCAATTAATATTTACGATCGAATCGATTCAGAGAATCCAAATATTAATTATATTTATGGATATTTAATCAAAATATTTGCAAGTAATAAATAATCCTGGTATACCATATGTTTTATCTTAACAAGTAACAAGACGAGCCAGGCGCTCTCCTGATGGTAAGACATCACACCTGCCCATGGCCAGAACAGTACAACATAGGACTTTGATTCACATAGGCCGATGCAACTCTACAGTGCTCGTCCACTTCTTCTTATCGTATCACAGAGCCAGTGTGGTGAAAGGATTTCAATTGCGCCTCGAAGAGGCTCCTTTCGTGCACTTGACACATATTTTCGAACTTTTTAGGTTCTATGACATGCCGGTTTTCTCACGATATTTTCCTCTCTCCACTTTGAGACATTTAGATGGTCAGTCTCTCTCTAGACTCGAAAGCCCTAGCTTTAGTACCTTCCTTTCGAACCGGAACACAGTAATTCTTACACATTACTGCTTCACTACTGGTGGGTACACTTAACGGTTTGAAGTTTTGAGAACAAACAGGAACACAAGATGAAACGAATGGTCGAGTGGCAAGTGTTTCGGACTGCCACGCCGGCGCGGCGTCGCTGGTTCGATTCCCGCTTCAGGAGCAACATTAATGAAACTTAAATTATTTATCAATACGTACTGTTTGACGCAAGGCCATAGGAAAACGACTAAGGCAGTGTCCTAATAGAACGCGATGACGCGACCATCGCAAGTTCGCGCGAACGTCGATCGCGCGATCATGCGATCAAACGTACTAACGTCAAATAGGCGTCCCAATTGGCATCTCGTCGCGTCGCGCGATCGCGCGATTCTCAATCGAAACGCATATTTGACGTTAGTTCGTTTGATCGCGGATTCGCGCGACGGTCGCATCACGCGATCTATTAGGACAACGCCTAACGGTAACTAGTTTTCAAATTTTTAACGTATATATTTTGAAAAAAATTCGCTCTTATTTTTTTAAAGTTTGCCATATCTGTGTTCAGTAACTGCAACTGATTATACCTAAGTTTTTTTCTGGTGATAAAAATATTACGGTGTTAATATTTTCAACAGTCCCTAGTTTACTAAGTGTCAGTTGGAAGCATAGTGGTTACAATAACTATGAACACCTGCGCAACTTGCCTATGAGTATGTTTAAGATATCTGGTATGTTCTTGTTCAAGTACAAGAACATACATATTGCACATATGTGATATTGAGTCAGCCAGAAATGTCTAGCTCACACGGTAAATCACATAGTATAATCTTACTAATAGGCAAACTCTAGTTACCTATATTATGTAGAAGAAAGATTTACATTTAAAAAAACGAACGAGCCTTATACTTACTTCATTTCGATTCATCGAGATTCTATTTACTTCATTTTTCTGAGGTTGGTAACATCTGACGGTCAACTTCCTGATACCACTTCCATCCCATTTTCACGAAATTATACCCATATATTAACAGAAAGTGTGTGTAGTTCTTGAGTGGAGACCGCATATCGGCAAGCGTAGTGAAGGGCGCCCTCCGGCCAGTTGGAGTGACGACTTACGAAAGGCAGCCGGTAAAAAGTGGATGCGGAGAGCCGAAGACCGAGCTCAGTGGCGCGTTATGGGAGAGGCCTACGTCCAGCAGTGGACTAAAGAGGGCTGATGATGGTGATGAATATGAAGCGCTGTTGGATGCGAGCGATCAAGCGAGGTCCAGCGCAGTATACACTATAACAGGGGAGCGAACCATTTAGTACAATCGCGCCATATTAAAAAAAATAATTAAATGAGGCCTTAGACATGCACGGAGAAAAAAAAATAGGAAAGCGAGACAAAATAGTAACCGATAATATATTTTCTTGTACCCTTTACTAACTTTTGTTAACTAGAACTATTATATTGTAATCGTTACTAAATTATTCTCGCTGTCACAAATTCAACTAGAATTTTAGTAACTATAACGATTATTTTTTCTCCGTGTGCCCGTCAAATAATAATTAAAATTTAAAATTAAACAGTGTTTTTAAGTGAAATTTACTTAAAAACACTGTTTAATATCCCAAGTGACCCAAGAAGCAAAGCATTCCAATTGTATTTCTCTCTGAATGATATTAATATTTACGAGCTGCTGAAGAAGAACATAAACCTACATCCGCGATTTATTTCCTTTGTACTTTACATCTCTTAAATTCTTAAAATCTATTTAATTTAATATAAGATATCGTGCTGATAGATCGGTCAGAACGCCGGGCAGTCCTTGTCGATATCACAGTTCCACATGACGAGAACCTCGTAAAAGCTGAAAAGGATAAGCTTACCAAATACCTTGATTTGGCTCACGAGGTTACCACCATGTGGAATGTGGACTCGACGACGATTGTCCCGCTAGTCGTTACGGTGAACGGGATAATAGCGAAGAGTCTCGACCAGTACCTAAAGAGGCTCTCGCTTGGTGGCTGGGTCAAGGGCCAGATACAAAAGGTGGTGCTGTTAGTCGGCTCGCATGGTGAGAAGGTTCCTCACTCTGCAGCCCTAGCCACCAGCCGCTTGGGCTCTACTCCGCGGCTGGTGGTCTACCGTTTTTATATAAAATATTACAATAATACTGCTGTTTTTTTAAATAGTTTATTTTTTAAATATTATTGTAAAAAATAAATTTTAATGAGAGAATAATATAAATAAATGATAATAATAATCTCTTTTTCTTAGTACTACTACTTAGTACTTTTTTTTGTAATTTTATCTTAGAAGGTAATCTACATCTTATCTCATAGCGAACTTCGTGATCGGTGGCGTACCCAAAATATTGTGTCCCGTGCCATCATTCGCACTCATGCTATTGGTTCGCCATCCCTTCACATAATACTAGTTGACTTTTCAACTGGAGCACAGTAACGCATTATTGCTTGACGTCGGTTACCTAGCAGCGGTAATGAATGGTAATATTTTTTTTATTACTATTGGGTAAAAAAGATGATCTAGTCTAGAATGATGTTTCGCTATCATTTACGGAGATTGTTTATCACAATTTCATCACATAAGTACCGTTTTCATCATGGTAGTACAATCTTGGTTGCCATTATGTGTTAATTTATGTTTCATTTACTCATAGATTTTGATTTGAAACATAAACTACTGAACCGATTTTCATTATGTTTTTAAGGGACCAATCTAAAAAAAACGTTATCTTAATCAAAAAAATAAAAAATAACTAACTGTAAAGTTATCATAATCAAAAAAATAAAAAATATTTTTTTGATTAAGATAAATTACATCATCCAAGTAAACAAAATTGCGTATTTTGCTTCCCTGTGACTATTCAGTAGTGTTTACGGTCACTAGAACAGTCCAAATGAAGTCAGTTGTAGCATGTTTTTGTAAAACCTAAATTATAATAGTCAGCCAATTTAGGTAGGACAAAAAATCCTAAAATTTACAACTACGCATATAATCAGTCCCATTGGCAAAAAAAGTCAATTTTTTATCAAAATCGTCATAAAATTTGTAAATACTGTTACAGTTAGTCATTTTTCTATGGCTTTGCGTCAATCGGTACGCATTATTGATAATAATTTAAGTTTCATTCATCGTTTGGCAAACCCGGGTACCGGCTCGCAGCTCGCTGCAGCTCGGCTCGGGCGCCGCACTCGCGCCGCTGTCACTCTATCATTTTGCAGTAACCAAAAATTCTGACTGCACAGATAAAACGTAGTACCCCTTCTGCATAGCCCATTTCAGTTTTTTTGGTAATTAAAAACTTGTAGTGTACTGTATATTATTCTCGTTGAGTGTACGTTAATGGCTCCCTCTTGAATGGCGATGTTTTGCCGGCGGCGGGTTAAAGACACACGGTCACTGGGCAAGTGTTACGGGACGATGGTATGCATTACTGCATCAACTGCTCGACATGTTTCATTTAACACTCCGATATTACTATTTCTGAATTATCTATTCATTTAACTTAATTTAAAGTAAATAAACATATAATATTACTCAAAAAGGTAACGATTTAAGTACATAAAAGTATCTGTCATGTCTTGTTTTTTATCAATATAGACTGACAGCCAATGTACAGGTTAAAGCACTAAACATAAAGACTTGCGATTCGAAGGTGTGTGTGTCAAAAAGTGTAAACGCATACTAAAATATAAATTTTGTTAATTTGTAACGTTTACGACGATGTGCTTGTTGACAGTTAATTCATTATTAAAAATGTAGAGCTCTGAAACTGTTGGTTCAATTTTGCATGACGTCGTCCAAAGCAGTGACATAATATTAAATTAACTAACAATATATCATATTTCCTCCATTATATTATGTCATCCGTCATTATATTACTTACGATATATGTACTAGACATGCAATTTGATACTCAGGACATGACTCAGGTCTAGACGAAATTACACCCTGCATGATTCTTGTCTCTCAGGTTTATTGGGAGGCGTCTCCCCTGCAGGATTCCGTTAAGATGAAAAACAGTGAAAATATGTAAGGATTAGTGTATTCTGGTTCGGAGAATACTACAGTTAGTAAAATTATGGGCTTATGAGATTGACCATCACAATTGAAAAGCGAAATTATTCTTTTTTTTTATATATATTTTGTTTTCAATATGCGTACGATTTGGGAAAAAAATAGTCCCCACTACTAAATATATACGGAGAAAAAAAACTAGATGGTTTTTTTTTTAATAATCAAAATGGCGGATTTTTGGCTAAATAGTTAGTCCTTAATAATTATTGTTGACCAAACCTATCGAGTAGGGTATCAAAATAAAGGTATTTAAAAAGAGATTACAAATATATGTTTAAGTTATATGTTTACATCTAATTTGGAATAATGAATTGACAATGAATGTATAATTATTTCGCTGTCGGGTTTTCAGTTCTTTAAAATAACTTTCAAAATTCAAATGTATTTATTTGGTCACAACATAGTTTGAACATAATACTTAGTGCACACTGGAAAATGTTATAGTATTACATACTGTGTTACGTTAAACTTTAAGCTTGTTTAGTCTTGTCAAAGCCAAGGGCGCTAGCTAGTCTCAACCCCGCCTTAACCTTTCACACCTCACTCCTACTTACGATAATCGATCAACTTCGTGATCCTCAAAGATCGCTACACTAATTCTCAACCGACCTTGTGGGTGGAATGTGAGGTATGTGATGGGAATCGAACCTACTATTCACCTGTCTGTCAGTGTGTACACGAGTCGTGTAGAATAACTACATGAAATTGTTACTAGCTAATACTGCTTAAATTATAAAGGCAAAATTTGGGATAGGTTCAAAATCCCTGAAAATTACAACTCGAATTTTATATTTAAGGGGATTTTTGTTTGTGTTAGTCTCTATATACCCTTGAATTTCCCCTAGATTATAATCCAATGGTATTTTGATTCTCTGCGATGAAAAATCCCTTGATTTCAAAAATATGGTTAACTCATAACATTTTAAGTTTCAAAATCCCTTTAAATTATAATCTAGTGGAAATTCTAGGAGATTTCGGGACTAACAGCAAAAGTGTGATGGATGTTTTTTCTTCCAATTTCCCCTAGAGGGCTCTGTAGCTATTGAATTAATGGGTTTTTGGGATTAAGGGGAATCCTCAAATCCGAATTCCATACAAAATGTTTCGGACAAATACTCAAAAAGTACGCCGTATTATAGTAATTTCTTCGCACTTCGTTTCATACTTTAATTTAGATTTTATAGATACGTGTTTTAAAATTAACCCTACTAACTTAAAAACACGTATAAAATCTAAATTAAACTATGAAACCTTTCACTTATTTTATTGACGAAATCAAAAAAACATGGACGAAACTAATAGTGTGAAGAAATTACTATAATACGGCGTACTTTTTGAGTATTTGTCCAAATCATTTTGTATGGAATTCGGATTTGAGGATTAGCCTTAACAATCAAAATTGAAAAGCGAAAGTAATCTGATTTTTTTTAAATGTGGTATATTTGAAGAAAATAAGTCCCGAAATGCCCACTTATTTAGTAGTGGGCATTTCACTAAGACACGAGCAAAGTTGCAGGTGGCAGCTTAAATAAATATTCTAGTAGGTACATTTATTTTAAACTTACGTATGCCACTTATATAAGTTGCCAGTTAACATAAATCAGAACAAACCATGCCGCCATATTCGTAACTAAGCCTCGACTAACCTTTTATAGCGTTTTAGCAAAATAACTAGGTATATGGATCGGAGGAACTAAGTCTGGAGAACATTTTTAAAGATACATGTAGAGAGTCGCAAAAAGTGACGTACTGAAGAGGCACACATTGGGTGCAAGAGGCTGGATAGATAAGTAGAAATGTGGAAATATAGAGTTAAAAAAGCACGAATTATTTGTGGGAGAGCAATAAATAGAGATAATAGAATAGAATAGAATTGGAAGAGGCTTTTACTGCAAGATATGGACCCTAACACTTGAACAACAACCATTTATTATACATCTTTTATTTTTAATTAACTTTTATATATTGCAAAGGAATAAAGCCTTCTTATTATTTTTTATTTATGGGAAAGTAGATTCAGCATTAATTGAACCTTTTGGTAACATCTACCAGCCATTATTTAAATTTCTAGAAAATTTTATTATTAATTCTATTATTTGCTAACCCTTGAAATGCTTATCAGTTACCCATATACATTTAAGTAACTTATATTAAAAACTGATAACTCTCTATAGTTTGAAATTGAATGATTTTGTTTTATATTGAAATAAATATAATTGATTACTAAACTCGCAATAGAAAAATATAGCTACCAATCTTTTGCCAGTATAAAGCAAGGTTTTGCCTAGATCCAGTCGTTTATCCTTCCAAGACAGTAATGTAACGCGATAAGGTATTTTCACACGTACGAAATAATAGACATTGTTAGCCAATTTCCGATACAAATGACTTGATTTACGATACGTTTATATAAAAGAAGTTGGTAGTGAGAATGGCATTTCACACGCTAATAGCAAATCATTTGGCTAAAAAATTGCAATTTATTTATATGATGAAAAGAATCAATGGGATTTTGATATCATTGACCTTGAGTCATGATTTTTTATTAAATAATACTCGTACATACAATTTTTTTATATAATTTTGAGTACATGTGATACAAATTGGTTCAGAAGTTTCGGTGCGAATTACTAAGTAATTAACTATTCAATAATAATAAAATATAGGAATTTTATTTTAGGTTAATAACGCAAGTCTTCATAAATTATTATTGCGTTCTAATTTTTTTTTATTAATACCCATATAATTTTTTTTTTAATATTTTACAATTTAAATATTTGACAGATATAATAAAAATAACCATTATAAATAATAATAATATAATAAATATAATTTATGAAGAAATATAAAACGTGAAATATTGAGATTAAAAAAAAATAACGAACCTTGTCCAATTTAATATTTAATATCATAGGTACATTAAACAATGAATATATTTCAAAATACTATATAAAATAAATAAAATTACAGACCACCATAGAAATTATCTATCAATCAATAGATCGATTTTGTAATTCAAAAGCTCATCGCTCGTTATTTTTAATTTTTTGCCCTTGAATTATAAAAAATAAAGGTTCATTATGCCAATTAATATTATTTATTATTCTTATTATAATTATCCATAGATTAATAACAGTGTTCCTATAAGAACACCAAGATAGACAGTATCAAATCAAGAAGGAGTCGTAAGACAGAACCAAAAAAAATCAGACACCTCGTCAATAAAATTATATACCTCAATTTTCAAAGAATGTTTGCTATTTCTTACGATGTAGTTTTATTAACAATGAAAAAGCCTAGTAGTTTTAACATATAATAGTTATCTAGCCCTGTTACTTCTCTTTTTCGAAACTTTGCATTGGATCAAAATGTACGAAGTAGATGTATGTAGAAGTTAGCCAATGTGGCTCCTTTTTCTTGGTTGCATTTTCAATATACTACAGTGTGATTCTTAACTTTAATACTTCTGTATAATTATCTTATTAATGCCAATGGTTGATTATAGGTTAAAAATATCACGGTAATTTGTGCATTGAACTCTAATTCGTTATAATGAATAAGCATATGAGAGTTTGAGCAAAGGTCATGGGTTTGAGTCCCGGTGGTGCACCGATATATTTTATAATATATATTGAAAAGTAAAAAATCAAAGTCTTCTTCTTATCGGTTGTTAGCTCTTTCAAACTAGTGTGGTGAAAGGATTTCAAGTGCGCCTTGAAGAAGCTCTTTTCGTGCACTTGACACGTGTTTTCGAACTTATAGGTTCTATGACATGCGGAACCGATTTTGATAAAACTTCTATGTGACCAATCTGGAAGTATAACAATTCAAATAAAAAAAGAATTTTTCAAATCGGTTTCAAAACATATATAAATAAACGAATTGAGAACCTCCTCCCTTTTCGAAGTCTGTTGAAAAGAATTTCATTAATGTTTTGAACATCTCATTGTAATATTACGCAAATAGTTCACAATCACTTTCACGCAGCGTTCAAAGGAAGTTGTACAATAATTAATGTACCACCAAACCCGATGTCGAGTGTAAGTGTGCTTCTTCTTATCGTGTCTCTAGTTATTATAAAAAAAAAAAAAAAAATTATATCAGACTACTATGATCCATATTTCACAAACAAAAATTATTAAGATTCAAATTCAATAGAGCTTCTAATAAATTACAATTACACACAAATTACAGATACAAGTAGGTACAGGTAGCCGCACACTCAGTGCCAGGTATAAGTTGCTAACACTGAGTGTGCCCCTATCCAATGCCGCAAAAGGCAACCGTCCATCTGGTCGGCTAAGTGACGATGTGGTCGACGATGTAGCACGCTTACCTAGAATAATCCTATTCACTCTTGCCTTGAAGACACCTAAATTATAGTGATCGGGAAACACTGACGCCGGCAGAGCATTCCATTCCTTGGCGGTTCGCATAATGAAAGTGGAAGCAAAGCGCTTTGTGCGAATACATGGTATGTCCACTATATAGGGATGGCGCAATCCCGAGCGTCTGGTCGTCCGATGGTGGAACGGTGATGGTGGAACTAAGTCATGTAGTTCCAGCGCACACTCTCCAAAATGCAATCTATAGAACACCGACAGGCAGGCGACTTTACGACGGTGTTCTAGACTCTGGAGCTTCGAGTTCTTCTGGTGTTGCGGCTGGCGCGCACGCGGCGCAGCGCGGCGCCGCAGCGGGCGCGCATCACCGCTGGAAAGCCGTCTACACCCGCGTCGGCAAACATGCCCGACGCGCTGCACCACGGCGGCAGCCGCAACAACGCCCTGAACGCGTTATTGTATTGAACACGAAGGGCATTCAAGGACTTTTGCCTATAGTTGCATGGTCCATAGACTACAAGTGTACAATGAGTATTATGAACCAGTAGTGAAGGATTGCAAGTGCGCCTTGAAGAGGCTCCTTTCGTGCACTTGACACAAAAGTTTACAAACTTTTTAGGTTCTATGACATGCCGGTTTCCTCGCGAATAATGCACATATAGATTTTTGATCAGACAAATCCATTGATACGACCTTGGTTGGGTTCGAACCCACGACCTTCAGATCGAAAGTTGAGATCCACACAGCCAATACAGCCTTTTGGAAGTGTGCTAACTGCTACGCTCGGTATCGCGAGCTCGATTCCCGCTTCGGGACAAATATTTGTGTGATGAACATCGGTGTTTGTCCTGAGTCTGGGTGCTTTCTATGTATTTACAAAATAAATAAGTATTGTATAAGTTATCTGGGTGGCATAGTACAAGCTCTGCTTAGTTTGGGGCTAGATGGCGTTGTGTGAAATGTTCTAAATAGTTTGGGTAAAATAGTTTTGCCTATAAATTGACTGAATATGCGAGCGAGATAGCGGTGCCCATGATTCTGAGCTTTAAAAACCAATATTGTAGGAACACTGACAGTTTTTATCGGATGATTTTGAACGGTTCATAAATAAGTGACCCTTATCATCTGCCATTTGATATCATTGATTCAGTTCAAGGCAGATTCAGGCGGAGCTGTAATTAGAGCGATCTTATCGCTTGCCTAACCGTCAATGATTTAATGTAGTTTTTTTTTTAGCGTGCCATCACTGTACTGCGTATAATGACCTTATACTGAGTACTCAACTTTACGCTCTCGTTCAAAGTAGTAATCGTTCAGGGACTCCCACACGGTTTCTTCGTATACAATTAGGTAGGTAAATGATTGTTATTTCTATTTCATGGTGACAAGTATTAGTGCAGTCAAATTAGGCGTGTTTTGAGCAAAGATAGGACATAACTTTTGATTGATTTGATTGAACACATTTGTTTAAAGCTTTAATTTTTACATAAATTGATTTCAAATGAATTTGCCCCTACCATATATAAATTTCAACCTCCGGAGATGGCTGGATCCGGAGATACCTTCATAAGGTCATAGCTTGATGAGGCGTTTGTATACAGTTGGTGCAGTGTGATATATTTTGTACGGCACCATGCTCCACGTTCCCACCAAGTTTCAGCTAAATCCGAAACCGGGAACACCTTTGAATTGTGATAGCAATTACAATACTTTGGTATCAGATAAATCTATTCTGGGTCAACTTCTGTTGTTGTGCAATTTGATGCAATTCTATCGATCCCGCAACATTCTACAAATGTACGAATTATGTCCTATCTTTTTTGGATTTTAACTAGCCTATATCATGACATCACATATACAGCGTACAAAATCGCCTGCCGGGGCGCGCCGGGCGGATATTACCGGTGATTTTGTAACAGACTGACTTTTGTGTCTTCTTCTTCTTCGTGTCACTAGTTCTTTCGAACAAGTGTGGTGAAAGGATTTCAAGTGCGCCTCGAAGAGGCTCCTTTCGTGCACTACTACACTTTCGTGATCAGTTTTATACTATAAAAATTGGTTGTCTGTAAAGTTGGTTTCCGGACGATAGTTTAACGCGACTACCAGCGTAACGGGTCAATGAGCGTTACCCGACCGTAACGGGACAATGAATGTTACCGGACAATGGCGTCAACGTTTTCGTGCATGCAGCCGGCGGCGTTCTTCGAGTATTATTAAAAATATAACATGTTAGGTATACTTTCCATGCCTACGTACAATAATACAAAGGGTTTTTTCTTCATTGACGCCATGCTGTAGCGATGGAAAAACAAAGTTTTAACTTTTAAACAAAATTATGGGTGCCAGCTAGTTTGTTATGAAACAATACATAACATAACCATCCATAAAAATAAACACAGTCTTAAATTACTTTACAACTATTATAAAAACCGACAGATGAATACTTAAAAGAGAAAGTCTCATTAAAGTGAATCCAGCATCCACGCACAATAAACTTCTCAAAGTGTTAGTGATCTGATTAAGTAACTTTTTTACTATTATTACAGTTTCAATTACTTTGAATTATCATTTTTAAAACTCAAATATTTTGAAATCTGATTTTGTAACATATTCTTTTCTTTATTTTAAAAAAGGAGGTGGTTCTCAATTCGGTTGAATATTTTTTTAATGTTTGTTACCTCAGAGTTTTTTATTTATAAACCAATTTGAAACATTATTTTTTTAGAGGATATACGAAGATCAGGGATGGCGAACCTTTTTGTACCAACAACGTGCCATTTTTTGGAAATAGTTTTTCGTAGACTTTCGCGATTATCACACATAGTTTTTTGATTATAACTTAAACTTAAATTTGCTAAGTGCACGCGGAACGCTTTTAAAACACCGCTTAAGTGTCCGGATGTCGTCAGTGTGGTGTGCCGACCGAACATTTTTAACGACCAAAATGAGGGTAGTTCTCTCATTTCACCGCGACGGTAGCTCCAATACGCCAGTCAACCCGTGACCACGGCTATTGCAATACAGTCGAAACGTCGGGACACAAAAACATACGAGGTTAGCGCGATAAATACCCGTTATAATCAAAAAACTAAATGTTCAATAGGCCATAATAGTTATATAATGGCCAAAATATAACTTTACTATACTATGCCCAGCAGTGGGCTGATAATGGCTCAGGATGATGATGGTGATGATGCGATAATAGACGTGCCGACAAAATCATTTTGACTTTATGAACTGAAAACTCTTTTTTTTTTCTACTAAATTAAGATATTTTGCAATTCAGTGGCAGGTTTAATTTGGTTTGGGAAGAAAGCAGTCGCCTTCTTCTTGCCGCGGCGATCGAAGCGAGCCGCAATTTTTGTAATGCTTCTTAAGTTCAGAAAAAATAACATTGTACAGGCTAGCCCTAGTGCGGGGTCCATTGGTTAAACTCTTACTAAGTAACCTGTTTTTGAAATAAATATTTTGTATTTTTGTTGTATAGGTATATCTCTAGATGCAATTTAAGATTTTCAGGCTGCTGAAGACTTTTTTATAAGTAATTAAGGTTTTTCTACTAAGTGCTTTTACCTTAGTAGCTTATCTACATCTCATCTCATAGTGAACTTTGTGATTGGTGGCGTGCCTAAATATTGTGTCGCGTGCCATCATTGGTACGCGTGCTACTGGTTCGCCATCCCTGACCTAGGTACTTCTTGATTGGCCCCATAAATATTATTTCATGAAAATCAGACTAATAAAAAATAACATCAAAATGTATAAATATGCCGAGCGAGATACAGGCGCGCGGAATTCTGGGCCTTAAGACAAGGCTGAATGAAGATGGTACCAAGTACCTATATTATCTGATTCCACTAACTCGAAACGTAATTAGGTAGGTACATACACATATACATACAGTATATAATAATTACATAACAGTATGTAGACTATGTAGGTCAAGATTCATCTGAACTTCACCTTTGCAACCTATTTAGAGAGGCAAAGAGGTCGTAACAATTCACTTAGTGTTAGCCATTTTTACCCAACTGCGAAAAAGAAGGGTAATGTTTCGAGTGTACCTTATGTTTTTTTTTTGGATGGTCGTAAAAAGCACTACGATATAAATCAGTTTTCTACTAAATTCAATGTTTAAGTGGGTAAAAAGAGCGATTGAAAATGTACGTTTAACGTTACTGTGAATGGGGAAATCAAAAATGATGTACCCCTCACTAGGGCTGCCTCTGGTGGATTTTTTTCGAATATTCAGAAGAAAATGGCTAATTGTCCTGAAACAGGAATCGAACCCGCGACACCGGCTTGGCTGTCCAACACTTGCCACTTAACCAAACGAATAGTTTTCAAATGGTTTTATTTCTTTGTAACTTTAAGCTTATTGCAATTTTGCATCCTACTGGGATTCAAACCCACGACTATTTTGTCGGGAGATTCAAAAGAAGATCTAATCCATCCTACACTTTGCCCTTCATAGTGCCTACTGGGATTCAAACCCACACTTCATTAACAATAAGCAATGATTCATATAACTACTACTCGGGCGAATTAACATGACACCTGGCTCGAATGACGTTTGTGCAAAGTACAGCGTGGAATTGGATAATCTTGATAGAGAACAGGTCCTGTAATACTTGGTAATGATAAGTAATGATAAGCCTTCGCAATTAGAGGAAGAAGAAACACGGAGGGTGCCGCGCGGGGGGTGGGGGAAGCAGCAAGTTCCGAGTCACGTGTCAGCCAGGTGTCATGTTCATTCGCCCGAGTAGTACATGTAATTTTTTTTAAATAAAATTTAATTTTATAAAGCCTCTTGCACAAAATGACAAGAACAGAAAGCTAAGTTTGAACTCTGAACTGTACTAACCTTAAATGTTTTAACAGACAAATACTAGATTTTTTATAAGGCAAATCTAGATCCTTCGAGATAAGAACTAAGCATGTTATGATGTTTAGGAATGTTTGACAAAATTATAGAGGAAGAGATAGATACAGTTTAGCGTACGTTAATAAGATGATAGTAAAATAGTAAACTATCTAGATGGATGAAAACATAATATGTAAAATATATAAATACATACAAACGACGAATTTCTCAGTATCTAGACCCTGAGACCTTACAACGGTTAATAGTTTCAAAATCGAAAAAAAATATTTAAAAATCTCCTAATTTGATTTAGACTCAATTTGCTTTTTTTTATTTAATTGAAAAAAGGATCTTTTTGTAAATAAATTAAAAAACAGTGTGTGCTTAAGACCACACGTCAAGTTAAAACTTCAACAAATATATATTTTCCGACTTTACCCGACCTAGCGTTACGAATCCGAGCGTGACGACTCAGACTCATTCAATACCCACAAATTAAAGTGCTAAGTGCACTGAAAGTAGTTTTCACTTCGTAGAGGGTATTGTTATAATTGCATAGTTACAAAATCAAGAAAATAAAATTATTTGAGAATGTTGCTTAGTACTCCTAGACTACAATGATCAGTAAATCTGAAAGTTCGGTCCAGTACTGATTAATGGTTATCAGATACCGACCACATGACGATCCGAGACCGACTGCGACTTGACTAACACATTGCGACCCCTGTCAGGCGATTCAATGCATTATATGAGAAATCCGCCATTTATTGTTAACAGTTTAAAACTTACGATAATTGAGAAAACTGTCAAAATTAAATTCCGAAAATTAATAAATTTAATATCGAAAAAATAGTATTGCGCACGATTTTTGATCATCTTACATATTAAGTATGTAACCTATAAGTTAAGTAGGTAGGTATCTAAGAAGTGGCTTGTAATTCAGGTTATAAAAATATGGTACATTTGTAAAGTCTCTACCATCTCTAACACCCGTATTCTAAGACGATTTTTTCACTCAAGGAAATACTTACATTTGAAATTTGACAGGTGAAAGCCGAACCTTTAGTAAAGCGGCGGCCATTTTTTTTACTTACGCAAGTAGAGTTTGAGTTTGAGGAATGACTTAGAATACGGGGGTTAGACTACAATGATCAGTAAATCTGAAAGTACAGTCCAGTACTGAAGTCATCAGATACCGACCCCATGACGATCCGAGACCGACTGTGACTAGCCTAACACATTGCGATCTTTGTCAGATGATTCAATGCATTTTCTATGAGAAATCCGCCATTTTGATGTTCACAGTTTAAAATTTAATCCCTGTGACAAAACAGGCAAAATTAAAAAAAAAAATTAACAGTCCATTCCATTCTATTCCAGAACTAACCCCCCACGGGCTAAACCAATTTGGTTGAAATTGGGTATCTATAGATATCTATATGTTTAGTTGACGAGCGGGAAAAAGACAAACACCTTTTTACTGCCAAGGAAGGGTTATGTTTTTCGCGCGAATCTTGTAAGTGTGTATGTATTGGGTTACCTCGTATCTTCTCGAGCTCTGAAACGGCTGGATGGATTTGGTATCGTTAAATTCTTCTCAATAACCCGAGTGTTCTTAGATGAGTTTTTTTTTAAATAATCAAAATGGCGGTTTTTTTTATTATTATTATTAAAATTCTTTATTTCACAAAAATTAAAATTACATTGCACTATGGGCGGGTTTAATGCCTTAGGCATTCTCTGCCAGCCAACCCTTGTATGGTGGTACAGTATGGTTAGCGTGCTAATATAGATAATATATTTAGAAATTAAATTAGGAAACTAAAATATATTTACCCACAAATATTATATTATACTATACCTATGAATACATATGAATGTCACCTATTAATAAATTGATACAGGATACCTATTGATAAAGGATGTTAAGAAAGTGCTGGCGAGTGAGTTTTTTAAATTTTTCCTTGGAGTCCGCCTTACGAAAGTCTGTCGGAAGTTTATTCCAGAGTCGGACTGCCTCTACTGTAACCAGTAAAAGAGTTTGTCATGAAGAATGTGCTGTGTTGAGGAGTGGCTAACAATAGATTGTCCGAGGAGCGAAGTTGTTTTGAATGGGTATCGTTCAGAAAGTGAAAACGTTCTTTTAGGTATTGTGGAGCCTGCGGGTCTTTTAGTACAGAACAAAGTAGACAAAGGATTCTCAAGTTCCTACGTTCTCGAATAGGGAGCCATTTGAGCTTTGCACGGTATTCACTCACATGATCATACTTTCGTAGGCAATAGATAAAACGTGTACAATAGTTAAGAAGGTTGTAAAGGCTTGAAGTTTGCTTAGAAGTTCCTCTGTCAATTTTTTAGCTAAATAGTAAGTTGTAAATAATTGTTTGTTGAAAAATCCTATCGAGTAGGGTATCAAAGTGGAGGTATTTTAAAGGAGATTACAAAAATATATAATTTAATGCGGAATAATAAATTGACAATGAATGCATAATTAATTCGCTATCTATTTTAATGTTGGATTTTCTGTATAAACTTACCTGAAACGCTTACCCTCTTGTAGGACTCGCTTTTACGGCTCTGAACTTTGTCGATAACTCTCAAATAGACTCAAAGCTCTCAAAATGACAAAAGTTCAAAACTATAAAAGTCTTAGCGAAATTTATGTTATTACTTTAGATAACAAAATGGCGTTCGATTCACGCAAATTAAGTTCAAAGAGAATGTCTCAATGCTTAGAATATAAATTTAGAAATTCATTATGTACTTGTTATTAAATAAATAAGTATGCTAACCTAAATAAAATATGTATGGCATTTATCATAAATTGACGACACCGTGGCTTAATTGGTAGAGACCCTGCCTACGAAGCTTGGTGTTTGTAAAATATTTGTGTGATAAACATAAATGTTTGTTTTTGGGTCTTGGATGTTGTGATGTCTTGTATGTGTCCATGCCACCTGCGACACAGGGAATCCTAGTGCAGGGGTGTGAGTGTGTGAATGTTTATATGTTTACTATTTATAAAAGTAATCAAAGTTTAAAATTTTACAATCTAACTAAAAAAAAAAATCTGATGAAACAATTGGGCCACCCATAGACCGTTGCAAATGAGCTCAACTGCTCCAACTCTCGATACCCGATGTTGATGTTTAAAAACATACTACAAAGGACTTCAATTAGACTGTGCCAGTGATCGTACACTCCACTGAATAGTCAGAGGGAAGATACGCAATTTCGTTTAGTTGGATTAGGTTATTTTTTCAGTTTTTTTTAAATAATGATTTTTGGGATAACTCTGAAAGTATAGGTATCCTTTTAAACAAAAGCAGAATTATTCAAATCGGTTGATTAATGACAAATTTCTAAGTTAATAAACGTAAAAAAAACTTATACACGCTCAAATTTTAATCACCATAAAAAAAATACGCATAGTCATTTGCCGTTACTGAACACATATACGGCAAAAAAACTAAAAAGTTAAGTCGAATTTTTGTCAAAATAAATTTGATTAAAATTGGATAACTGTTACCGTTAGTCGTTTTCCTATGGATTTGCGTCAGCCGGTACCTTTAATTGATAATAATTTAAGTTTTATTCATCGTTTGCCAAACCCGGGTACCTAACTCGAGCCAGCTCGCAAAACCTCGGCTCGGGCGCCGCACTCGCGCCGCTGTCACTCTACCATTTTGTAGAAATCCAAAATTCTGACTGCACAGATACAACGTAGTAGCCGTCTGCATTGCCCATTTAATTTTTTTTGGTAATTAAAAATTGGTGGTGTATAAGAACCTCCTCATTTTTTGATGTCGGTTGGAAAAAAAGCGAATGAGCTTTACAGTACTCGCATATGATGTGTAGCATCTCACATCTCATTTAAATTAGGAAGAATTCTATTTACTTTATTTTTCTGAGGTTTGTACCTTCTGCCGGCTAACTTCTCATTACACCCTTCCATTGCATTTAACGAAATCACTGCTACAAATTAACAAAAAGCGAGAGGAAAGCTTGTTACACATCAAAAACTGGCCTACAAGACAAGGAAAGACGGTAGTTAAGAAAAATCCCACGTTTAATGAACCATAAAGGTCGAAAATCATATTAGGAGTACAAGTATGATTTATAATAACACAAGTATTTTAACGAAATCATCGTAATGACCTATGATTAATGACTACGGAACCCTAATTGCAAGTATATTCAATTCAGGTACCGTATAGACGAAGCAAGTAGGAATTAAAATTAAATATTTATTTGTTGATAGACGAACAGATTTTGCTTATTGTGTCTACAGTGTTATACAGGTTTTGACGTGACTATGTCTAATAAATCGATGAACGCCGCCTGCATGCACGAAAACCTTGACGTCTTTGTCCGGGTAACGCTGTCATTGTCCGGTAATACTGTCATTGTCCGGTAACGCTCATTGTCCGGTAACCCTGGTAGTAACGTTAAACTAGCGTCCGTAAACCAACTTTACAGACAACCAATTTCTTTTTAATAGTTTTGTGTCACTTTTTTTAACATAGTTTTGTTGGTTCGTCACCAAGTGTCGAGTTTGTTCTTGAACGAGTTTGTGGATGCTGCAGAAACAACATCTTCCGGCAGTATATTCCAGTTGTGCACCAATTACCGATATTAATACTTAACAATTTTTTTCGCGGTACCAATCTGATACTACTATTCTTTCAAGTTACTTGACCGAGTAACTAGATTCGTTTGTCGCCGCCTTTATTGTTAACCTGTATTGTGCGTACAATGCTAGTAAATAATACATTCTATTAGTATGTAATATGAGAAATAATATAAAGAGTGAATGGTTATATACAGTAACGATGAATTTGGTCTGAAATTTAAAAAAATCAGATTATTTTGATGTGTAACATCTTTCCTCTCACTTTTTGACAATTTGTGGCGGTGATTTCGTGAAAGCAGCAGAAGTTTGTTACAGGAAGTTACCCGTTAGATGGTACCAACCTCAGAAAAATTAAGTTAATAAAATCCTTCAAATTAAAAGAGATGTCAGATGTCACATATCATAATGCGACTACACTGTAACGCTGTTTTTTTTTCTTTTGTCACAACAATCTTTACTTGGCTTGAAACTAGAACATAAAATAAATATATATGTAAGAAAATGTGTTACAGGCTTGTTGTAAAATAGTAAATTTGATAATCAATATTTTGGATTTATCATAATCATACAACACATAAATTGTACCGGAAATAATACCTAAGCAGTCAATTTTATCAAATTATTTGTCAAAAATAATTCTACAAATACCTTTACATAAATGGGTTAAATGGGATAATACAATATGGTTATTGTAGGGTTACAATAATCATAAAATCACATTTACCATCCTGACTCTACTTTGCATAATCTCGTCCACATCCATACAAAAGCACCATATTTGTAACAAAATTAACACCTGATTGTATGAGTATCAGCAATTTATCACGTTCATACAATAACAAATAATAGATGAAGCGATTTGGATTTTACAATAAGTAGGTGTTAGAATCAATAATAATACATCTGACTTATACAAAATTTAGAAGGTAATTAAGTAAACCCGAACGCCGACCGTTGAAATCTGAAACGAGAGTCAATCTCTCGTTTCAGATTTCGGCGAGTCAACATCTCCTGAGGATGCCTCGTGTAGAGGCGAAACACGTGTCGAGTTCTGACATGGGTTTTCTGTTTTCGGCGCTTTGGTTTAGATACTAAAATTCGAAACTTTCGAACTGTTAATTAGGGAAATTAAGTACTTATACTTCACAGAAGTATTAAAGTATAGAAAAACAATGAAGTCACAAAAAGGGAACCACATTGGCTTTATTCTAGTAAATTTTGATCCGAGGCTAAAATTCGAAAAATAGAAGTAACATGGCTATAGATAAATATTATATTTTAAAACTACTAGGTTTTTTCATTGTTAATAAAGTTCCATCGTAAAAAGTAACATACATTATTTGAAAATAGAGATATTTCATTTTTATTGACAGTATGTCTGAAAATTTTCTGTCCAATATACCGCATCCATTTTGGTTCGGTAATGTCCATCTTGGTGTTCTATAGGAACACCGTTATTCATCTATGTAATACTAGATTATAATAATTAAGGTTTTAAATAAACATAGCACAACCGACTTCAATTGGACTGTTCTAGTGACTGTTAACACCACTGAAAAGTCACAGGGAAGAAAAATATGCAGTCCAATTGAAGTCGGTCGTAGTATGTTTTCAAAAACTTGATTATTTTAAAGTCAAAAAAAATCTTGTCTCCCAAAAATGCAATACCAACATTGTAACTGGAATTACCCGAGTGCGGTCGCGACAAAATGAGTTATGATGTAAATTGTGCTTCTTGATTAGCGTTGCTACAGAGTCATGACCTGAAATAACTTTGAATGAGCCTACTCTCCAAGGCGAGAGTAAACTTAGAGCTAGTACCTACATACTGAGCGCTCGGCTTTGCGTTGAGCGCGCGTTGGTCGCGTACATACACCGTGCTTAGCACGGCATTCGACGTGCGTTCGTAGGGCGTATCAAAATGTATTAGTATCAATATGCTCGATCTCGTAACGTACCTACGTCCACTCCACATAAAATGTACAATAAAATGGCAGCTCATGTAACTCCAAGCGCGCAGCTGAAGCCCTAGCAACGCGCGTTCGAACGAAAAAATTAAAACGCGTATTTTTAGTACACTTCAATAGAATTAAGGCTTGCGTCCACAGGCCGGCATCGGACGTATCGGACGCATCGCATCAAACGGATTAATTAGACTGCGTCCACTGTATCGGCAGCGATCGGATGGACGTCGACGTAACGAAATCCGTTACGTGCGATGCGTCCGATACGTCCGATGCCGACCTGTGGACGCTTAGCTTTAATCGGGGATCTCAAAACGCGCGTTTCAAAACACCCAATGTGTACCTGCTGCTGCTGTTACGATTCGACGGAACCAGAATAGCCTTATATCTGTCATGATGTAAACTGTCACTTTGACGGCAGCCATTGAACCAAAGAACTTGTATACCTACTAGTATCTAGAAGGCCGACTCACACGAAAACCGAGAGCCGAAAGAGACTACCCATTAAGGAGTGTGTCTCTTTCTAAAAGGGCGTCCATAATTTTTGAACTAAACAGGACAATTTTTGAATTAAACGATTTGCATTAAAAAAAATTCGTTTCATTTGAATTAGAATCGATATATATCTAGGTTAGGTACCTACCTGCCGAGAAAAATAATTACTGTTCGAATGAAACAGTAATATATACTATTGAATTAGACATAACATTGATCAGAATGAATTGAGCCGTTATACGGCTTATTACTAAAGTGGAAATAAAATAATATAATTTTGTTCAAACACAATATATTGCCAAATTTATTTATTATAAAAAATAAATTATTTTATACAGTTGACAGTGACTACAATTACATGACATTAGAAAGGGTACAATTAAAAAAATACTTATTGTTAACGGTCATAATATAGCATCAACAATACAGGCACTTAATTTGTAACGCGACCATTTTTGTCAATTTTAATGTTTAATGTTTTAATTGTTAGTTGTTAAATGTTAATTGTTTATGTAACGCTACCATTATTCTATTGTCTGAGAATAGTTTTGCTCAGTGCGTCTAAGGCGTTGTCCTATTTCACTTATAAGATATCATCAAGCGTTGAAGTATCCAGTGGCTGGATTATGAAGACCGGGAGTGCACTACCTTGCCTTTTGAGCGGGCTCCCAGCAGAACCTAAGATATATTTCTTATTATCTTTCAATTAAAGACTAGCTTTCGCCCGCGGCTTTTCCCGCGAGGTATCCATTTAAATTGTAGTCGTCATTTGTCATGAGTTCATGTCGACTAATACTGATGAAATATTTTTTGCTACCTTTTGCGTTATTGCATGAAAGAGTAACATAGGTATATTTCACATACACACAAACTTTGACATTTATAATAGTAGTAAGATAATCTAGTGTTATTGGTACGAAAAAGTGTGAGGTTATAAAATTATTTAAAATAAAAAAAACTTTCTTTTACCTTTGGTAAAATAGAAGGAATTGCATCTGATTTAAGCTTCTTTTTAGCTTCAGTTAAATAGTCTTCCTTTTTAAAATGTAAACTACATACCACAGAGTACTCGGACAATTTTACAGAATGTTGCAATTGCAAAACTTCCTTCCATATATTTTTCAAATCTTTCTTAGCAGGCAATCTGCAACAGGGTGGAATTATTGAACAGGGTGGAAACGAGTTGAAACTTATGAACGTTACAAAATTAAATTATATAGTGAATATCCTGAAATTAAAAATGAAATGGACACACTACTGATCCATATCGAAATTTTCTTACCTGTGAAAGGATATCCCACAATCTGGATACGACTCTTTCTCACACCCACTTACGACACAAATTTGGACCATTTTAGTAAAACAGTTAAGTAAAATAATAATACAACCAATTTCTTGTAATAATTTAAAATACGCCGCCAATCCAAAGACAAATATCCGCCATGTTGTTTCATTGGTTTGCAAAGAGTTACCAGCATATTGACATCACATTCCTCCTATTTTCCAATAACTCTTATCCAATAAATTGATAAACTACGTTTATAAATTCCTTGCTTTTATCAAAACGAAGACACATTCTTGTACTTAGTGAGAAATTAAGTTATTTAATTAGTTGCCTATATAAAATGATCCTTGCGAATATTAAGTGAAATTATGTAGTGCCCAATGTTTCTGTTGTTTCTACCATATCCATTTTAATTTTGTATGCTGGCGACACTGTGTGAACGAGACACACCACAGAAACGTAGGCTCTCTGTCGATCGATCGTCAGATCGTTTATCGTTATATTTTGATTTAATTAAAAAATAACTTTATTCGGTCGTGATAAGGTTCAGAATTCTTAATCCTTAAATAAAACAAAATGGCGTGTTAGCTCTCTTGATATATGTATAAAAGCTCTTTGCATTGAACCCAATAGTCACATCAATTATGAAATAAATAAAATATGATAAATATTGGAGTTTT
Organism: Lobophora halterata; assembly: GCA_932526365.1. NCBI lineage: Eukaryota > Metazoa > Arthropoda > Insecta > Lepidoptera > Geometridae > Lobophora > Lobophora halterata. Next base: position 6,480,898 of record OW052027.1, on the reverse strand, counting down.
GGCGGGAACATGAAAAATGGCGCATTGGCGGCATTAAATTAATTGACAATACTTGTATAACTTTGAGTGTTTAAGTGTAAAAACGGTGGTTTTTTATCCATTAAGTGCTCGTGAACGTGTATGAGTGTTGGTGAATAGTGTAATGCTGTAAAACGTGACTTCGTGTTGCCTCCAAAACTCCATAGAAGCCTCTAGTAAAGTCGCAACCACCACTACTTTACAGGGGCATGACTTGACTTATCGACTCTGACTTATGACAAAATAATCTCTCCAATAACTTGACACTGGCTATATACCTTTGATGTGAAGCCAAAACCGAAGAACTTAGGTTCTTCGAAAGAAAAAAAAATGATAAATATTTTTAGACATTTCACACAACGCCATGGGTTGAGACAAAATCGTCATCAGGTTAAATCGTCATTATAAAAAAAAACTGATGTAAATTGGTCATCGCTGAATTTATTTTAATATTTTTTGAAGGTAACATCTAGCCCCAATCTACTTTATTCCTCCGTGCCTAAACTAAGCATAGAGAGAGTAAAGTAATACCGCTAACCAATTTTTTCAATATAAATTAAATATGCATAAAACATAGATGAATAACGGTGTTTCTATAGAAAACCAAAATGGACATTATCAAAACAAAATAGAGTCGTAAGACAGGACCATAAAATTTCAGACACCTGTCAATAAATATGAAATATCTCCATTTTCAAATAATGTTTGTAACTTTTTTCGATGTAGTTTTATTAACAATGAAAATGCTAAGTATTTTTAACATATAATATTTATTTAGCCCTGCTGTTCCTTCTCATTTTCAAAAATGTACTAGAAGTTATTGTGGCTCATAGTACTTCTGTGGCATAAAAGTAAACAAAAAACATAATTCAATTTTCTCTAACTATAAGAAATACTTATAAAAAAAACCCAGATTCTGGACAAACACTGATGTTCACGGGAATCGAACCCGCGACACCAACTTGACAGTCCAACGTACCACTCGACCATCTGTGTCATAATATTGTGGTATTCGGAAGTAATACAAAAGGCATAATATCTACCTTATTGTATAGAAAATAACAATATATTGTAAGGTAAATGGTAAGGCCAAATTGAAATACAAAAATATTTGTTATAAGCTTAGAGTTTCATCGGACTTCGTTTATGATTAAAAAATATGTATTTATGGTCAAAACTTTTAACAAATTATTATACTTAAAAATTTACATAAACATAAGCATAAACATGGAGATGAACGATTGGTCGGTTAGATGGATGGCGTGGAAGTAGAAATTTGGTGCTTTTTATAATAATAATAATTTTATTTCAGACACAAGAAAAGTACAGTGTAGCTAAACCATATGATATATACCTTAGATTATAATTCATTATTATTATATAATTATTATGATTAGCTTTTGCGTTCAGTGCTATTCAGAAAGGTGCGGAAAACATCGTGAGGAAACCGGCATGTGAAAGAACCTAAAAATTTCGAAAACATGTGTCAAGTGCACGAAAGGAGCCTCTTCGAGACTCACTTGAAATCCTTCCACCGCTCTGGTTTGAAAGAACTAGACATGATAAAAAGAAGGAGAAGAATAAGAATGGTGCTGTAACTACAGTACCTAAAACATAACATTAGGTACTTACACACATTTTGGGATGGGTGCTGTAAATTGAAATTTAGTGCTATTGCAATCATTGCTATTCAGGTACTGTTAATACAATCAATTGAATAAACGTAACATAGACAAAAAGACGCACTCTCGTTACAAAAATGTAATTTAATCTTAGATTAAAAGCATAATTATATATATCTTCAGCCATAAACATCAGAATCCTTTATTTACGCTCCGAATTCTCCATTCGACGTATCTTATGTTTATCGTTAGATTTTAAACAGTATTAAATTATATGTACACTAATAAAATATGCGGTGTTCTGTCAGTGTGGCCTCGAGATCAGAGCACGCAGTTCAAGTAGAGATAGCAAATAAAACATTACTCAATAAAAATAAACATAAACATAAACATTCACACACTCACACCCCTGCACTAGGATTCCCTGTGTCGCAGGTGGCATGGACACATACAAGACATCACAACATCCAAGACCCGAGAACTAACATTTGTGTTCGTCACACAAATATTTACCCCGGCCGGGGATCGAACCCGGAACACCAAGCTTCGTAGGCAGGGTCACTACCAACTAAGCCACGGTGTCGTCAATAGATTCTCAATATATTTATCTATTGTCATCACAATGGTTCGGTAAGATGGTAACCATTGCAATATTTTGATTCACATGTAATTTACATACATACATACATGCATACATAGATACAAGATACGCGCGAAAAACATAACCCTTCCTTGGCAGTTGGATAAAAATATTAGTGAGAAATATTATAATAACACAATGTAAGTAATTAATTATTTTTATAAATCAGCAAAATTTTACTAGAATTACTAGAATTTATTTTGTATTAGGTACATTTGTAAACGGATAAACAAAATCTTGATTTCTTCTATTATATTAAACACTGTTACCTAATACACGGTCAATTTTTAATCACCATAAATAAAATTACACATAGTCAGTTGCCGTTACTGAACGGCAAAAAAACTTGAAAAAATTAAGTCCAATTTTTGACAAAATATTTACAATTAAAATTGGATAACTGTTACCGTTAGTCGTTTTCTTATGGATTTGCGTCAGGCGGCACCCTTTATTGATAATAATTTAAGTTTTATTCATCGTTTGGCAAACCCGGGCCCTTAGCTTGAGCCAGCTCGCTATAGCTCAGCTCGGGCGCCGCACTCGCTTCGCTGCCACTCTGCCATTTTGTAGATATCCAAAATTCTGACTGCACAGATACAACGTAGTACCCCGTCTGCATTGCCCATTTATTTTTTTAGGTAATTAAAAATTTATGGTGTATAAAAACTCCTTAGCTTATAAATCGAATCATATTTAATCCATACTTTTAAAAAATGCTGTTTGATTCCGAATATTGTAAAAAAAAAAATAAGTCTGTAGGATCTATTTTGCTGTCGGTGCATGATGCGTAGCTGACGACTGCTGCATAATCGCGTTCGGTTGCAAATGTCATAAAACAGAAGACAGAGGAGTCAAGCCATATTCGCACAGGATTATTATTATAGTAAAGTACTTATGCGCCACCTTTATCATCAATATTATTATACACCACAAATTTTTAATTACCAAAAAAACTTAAATGTGCAGAAGGGGTACTACGTTGTATCTGTGCAGTCAGAATTTTGGGTTTCTACAAAATGATAGAGTGACAGCGGCGCGAGTGCGGCGCCCGAGCCGAGCTGCGGCGAGCTGACTCTAGCTAAGTACCCGGGTTTGCCAAACGATGAATGAAACTGATATTATTATCAATGATGGGTACCCATTGATGCAAAGCCATAGGAAAACTAATAATGGCAACAGTTATCCAATTCAAATCACATTTATTTAGAAAAATATGAGACTTAATTTTTTTCCCAAATCTGTGTTCAGTAACGGCAGCATTTTAGGCGTATTTTTTTTCGTGATAAATTTCGTGATTTACAGTGTAAAATCAAGTTTTTACAAAAACTTACTATACAACCGACTTCAATTCGACTGTTTTAGTGACCGTAAATACCACTGAATAGTCACAGGGAAGCAAAACATGCAATTTAGTTTATTTGGATGACGCCATTTTTCCAGTGTTATTGATTTCAAAAGCAAAGTAATGAACCGATTTTCATGATATTTTATGGGAAAATCAATCTGGAAGAAATCCTATCATATAAAAAATATTTTTTCAAATCGGTTTATAACAAAGTAGATAACAAACATTAAAAAAAATATAATTTCCTCCTTTTTTGAAGTCGGTTGAAAAAAATATTTTAGTTCTTTTAAATAGATCTAAAAAAATATATCTTTTTCCTGATTTTTTTCATGCAGGCAAATAAAGATGAGCTTTAAGCGAAGCAAGTTCTTAAGTTCATCTTATGTCCAAATGATCATCCAAGTGTACCTTAACAGACGATAGCATCTAATGGTCGTATATTTCAAGTGAATTACTTTTTGTTAACCTTTAAACTGACCATCTATGGTAGTATTTATGAGAACGATAAAATAGGTCTTGGCAATCATTGCATTAAAATAATTCTCAAAAAACACTAAATTGCTTAAGTTCTGTACATGTCAACATTATTAAGGATTTTGAAGGCAGCTGATTAAAAGTCTATTTAGAAACAAATCTCAAAAAAAACCTAAGAATTCTAGAAATCTTATTGCTTAAACTAAATCCAGTAAAATGGGAAAGTGAGATTTTCATTTAAGAGTTTGCGATCACAAAAAAGGCTGATTACTTAGTATATTTTGAAATAAACCTCAAAAAAAACTAATAAATTAAGGGGAATCCTCAAATCCGAATTCCATACAAAATGATTCGGACAAATACTCAAAAAGTACGCCGTATTATAGTAATTTCTTCACACTATTCGTTTCGTCCATGTTTTTTGATTTCGTCAACAAAAAAAGTGATGGGTTTCATACTTTAATTTAGATTTTATACGTGTTTTAAAATTAACCCTACTAACTTAAATTGAAATTACTATAATACGGCGTACTTTTTGAGTATTTGTCCGAATCATTTTGTATGGAATTCGGATTTGAGGATTCCCCTTAAGAAATCCTATTGCTTAAACTAAATCTAAAAAGTGAAATGGTAAAGTGGATTTTCATTTCAGATTTATCGATCACAAAATATTCTACCAATCGAATTCGTATCGTAAAGTGATTAGATCGGTCCAGTAAGCTAGCAAGCTAGCAGCTCTGGTTTCGTGTTATTAGGACTAACTTACATTTTCAGTAGCTTACTAGCCTAGAAATGAAGCTAGTTCTGTTTACTCTGTTTATCTTGCTATCCTGAAAAACTTGTCTCGTGTATCTCGAGCATAACATGAACAGAACATCGTGTACGCTCTTTGAGAATCTAGCCAAAGTATTAAAGGACCTCTTCTCTATCAACATTATCCAATTTCACGCTGTACTTTGCACAAACGTCATTCGAGCCAGGTGTCATGTTGATTCGCCCGAGTAGTATATTCTTTGCTACAAAATACGGGGCGTGGTTTTTTCTTTTATATAAATCATAAACATTTTGTTTCGAATATGCGTATATAAGATGAATAGGTATTGAATGAAAGGATGGAATGTAGAACACACAGGCGTCCCATTGTCTACGGTATCGGTGACCTGACAGAGGGAAATTTCGTAACTAGGCTCCTTATTACGTGTAAATAAGAGAAATACTAGCTATTTGTAAAACTTGTAAAAATTTGAAATGAATTGTAATACTTAGAAAAAAGTTTATTTGTTTACCCTTTCCATAATGAAGAATTTCTCATTTTTTTCTCGGTTTTCGTTCTCGCAACGGTGAAGGAAAACATCGTGAGGAAACCGGCATGTCGTAGAACCTAAAGTTCGAAAACATGTGTCGAGTGCACGAAAGGAGCCTCTTCGAGGCGCACTTGAAATCCATTCACCACACTGGTTCGAAGGAACTAGTGACATGATAAGAAGAAGATAATGAAGAATTACCTAATAAGAACCTACCTATTTTAAAGTGATAATGAAATACTATGAAAAAAAATATTCCGACAAACACACACGGCAACACACATTTAAAATACTATTAAAAGATACAAATATATAATACATATATGTATATAGTAATAATATTACTATAAATTATTAAAATTAAAATATTAAAATTGATTTATTAAAATTTTAGTTTAATAACAACAGATATACGATACATATTTTACGTGATTCTTCAGCATTTAGAGCAAATACGAATCGATCTATTTTCTTAGGTTATCTTAAAATTACCTATTGTATTAATATACCTACGATTTACTATTCGATTAATTAATTTTAATTATAACGTATAATGACCAATAAATTTTATTTTAAAGTAGTTAAAGTCTTAATGATTTTGCACTTAAATGTATTGTCCACTGCGGACTTGAACCCGCATCCCCGACTTTCAGTGTCGTACCAGTTTGATTTATAAGCTGAATTGATTGATACTCAGAAAGGTTACACTGCCGCAGAGTCACAGTATCACTCGTTATGATCTTGCACACTTGGTCTTAAGTTATGTTTACAAAGTTTTCAACATTTACATTGAAAAAGGAGGAAATCGTTATAATACTTTATTTACAAAACAAGGTATTTATAGCTGTAGAGAAAAAATAATCAAAGAAATAATGTTGTAAACTATACTTAACTATACTAATTGTAATTATACTTAAATTTAAAAGCTGTGACTGAATGAGAATAGCATAGCCATTAGATAGCAATTGACTCCAATTGCCATCAGCACACGTACCTAGACTCCCACCTGATTTGAATATGGCACTATAATGGTGCCAAGGTTGGAAAAAGGAGTATTGTTTTTAGTGTTTGTGTGCCACAATGGCACATCTTTAAATGTTACACCTTGTTTTGTAATTATTTAATGAGGCTTGGAATTTAATTGGCAATGTAATATGGATGGATGATGCAAGCAGATACACTTTCAACCGACTTCAAAAAAGGCGGAGATTCTCTTTAGTTATTTTTTCTCTCACTTTCTGTCAAATTGTGTCAGTGTTTTGTGAAATGCAACGGAAGTGTGTAACAGAAAGTTAGCCGTCACATGTTACAAACCAAGCTCATAAAAATTAGGTAATTAGAATACTTCCAAATTTAAATGAGATGTCAGATGTTACACATCATAAGCGACTACTGTAAGGCTAGCTCGTTTTTTTTTCTATCCGACTTCATAAAATGAGGTGGTTCTTAATTCAGTTTTTTTTAATATATGTTACCTCAGAAATTTGTTGTTTATAAACCGATTTGAAAAAGTATTACTATAATAATTTTTCAAATCGGTTAAATTGGTTTAATTATTATAAGTATAAGGATATACTACCAGATCGGTCCCATATAAATTTTATCAAAATCGGTTTATTATTTTAGTTTTTAAATCAAAATACCTAAAAAAATATGTCGTCATATTAAACGAAGTTGCGTATTTTGCTTCCTTGTGAGTGCGTTTTGTTCTAAAATATTTATATATTTATTTAATACGCGTGTCAAAATGTTTGGTGATAGGACTACTGATGATCTAAATTTGACACATCTGTCAAGGTCTCACCTATCACGCTTCTACCTTACCTACTTAGCAACAACATTACTAGGAATGTTGTTAAAATTATCAAGGTTTTACAACAAGCTTAAAGTTAAAAAAAACTGAATACCGGCTGCGAAATAATTATACGTTCATTGTTTATATATTAAGTATATTTTTGTAATCTCCTTTAAAATACCTTCATTTTGATACCCTACTCGAAATGGTTCGTAATCAAAAAATTACTTAGACTTACTATTTAGCGCCAAAAATCCGCCATTTTGATTATTTTTTTAAATAACCCATTTATGAACACTGTGGTGATTGAGACAAATCTAACAATATCTTAACTGTCAGAATCCATCCACCGTCTTCAATCGGACTATTCTACAGACCGTAAACACCACTGAATAGTCACAGGGAAGCTAAATACGCAATTTCATTTACTTGGATGACGTCATTTTTTCAGTTATTTTGATTAAAAAACCAAAGTACTGAACAGATTTTCACAAAATTTCTATGAGACCAATCTGGAAGTAGGTATATCCTCTAAAAACAAGATTTTTTTCAAATCGATTTATAAACAACAATGTTCAAGAGTATCAAACATTAATAATAAAATTAAGAACCTAATTTTTAAACCAACTTAATAAAAGGAGAGGTTATCAATTCGGTAATTTTTTTTTGACAAACGCAGCCTCCAAGTTTTAAGTCTCTACGTTCAGTGATTTGGCTTGTGCGTTGTCAGTCAGTCAGTCAGTCTGGCCTTAGCCTTTTTTTTATACAAATTGATATGCATTAAAAATACGTTTTTAATCATTATGAAGCTTACAATAGAATATTGATCTATTTTTTTGATTATAATTTGATGTTCTACAAGGCTGAATCTACCACGACTCTTCGTTTAGTATAAATTCAAAATAATCAATGAATTGAATTGAGTTGGAGCAGTTGAGCTACCTATAGATCGTTTGCAACGGTCTATGGGTGGCCAAATTGTTTCCTTTTGAACATATAATTGTAGCAGTTAGCAAATAGTATAAATATAAGTAAGTATAATGTAAGTAATAAATATATTTATACTATTTGTTAATATTTATAGATTTCCGCAAAGTAACGCCTGACTGACTGAGTTTGAAGTAACGCAAAGTTTGCCTAGTGTGGGGCCGTTAATAAATACAAATATGTTTGAATCTCTCTACAAAATGCACTGTTAATTATAGTAAATACACTTAGCTTTATTTAATTTTAGCTTGGGTAGCTTAGCTTATAGATTTGTGTTTTGTTAGTAAATAAATATTTTTTTAATTTTTTTTTTATTTTTTTTCAATCAATCAACTATGAAGTAGTTAGCATAAACTGTAATAAATGAATTAAATTAAAAAAAAAGGTTTATTGCAAGAATTATAGAGCAAGATAATTTAGCTTTTTATTTATTATTATAACTAATTCACTACTTGTATCTAAATTATAATAATTAAATAAAAAAAAGCTAAATTTGAATTTCGTTATTACGTCCGTGACAATACGAGCTAGGCGCTCTCCTGATGTTAAGACATCACGCATGCCCATGACCATAACAGTGCTACACAAGACTGTGATTCACATAGGCCGGTGCAACACTGCCATGGCGCTCGTCCACTTTGAAACAATTTGATGGTCAGTCTCGAAAGCCACTAGCTACAGTGCTCTTCAAACCGAACCACAGTAATGCTTACACATAACTGCTTAGCGACTAGGCATGGCTGGCATCTACAGATGCCTCCTAACAGTAAAATGCACGCTGTACACTTCAAACACATTACCATCTTTCTTCACAGTCGGGTAGCTCGGTTACTTATAAGTAGCTTAAATTACTTAAGGCTAATCCTCAAATCCGAATTCCATACAAAATGTTTCGGACAAAATATACTCAAAAAGTACGCCGTATTATAGTTATTTCTTCATACTATTCGTTTCGCCCATATTTTTCGATTTCGTCAACAAAAAAAGTGTAAGGTTTCATAATTTAATTTAGATTTACGACGTGTTTTTAAGTTAGTAGGGTTAATTTTAAAAAATCTAAATTAAAGTAACCTTACACTTTTTTTGTTGACGAAATCGAAAAACATGGGCGAAACGAATAGTGTGAAGAAATTACTATAATACGGCGTACTTTTTGAGTATTTCTCCGAAAATTTTTGTATGGAATTTTGATTTGAGCTTTTTTTTTTTTTTTGGCTTTAAATTACTTAATACATAATAGATTAATAGCGGTGTTTCTATAAAACACCACGATAGATTCGAGATAGTATCACACCAAGATATAGTCGTAAAACAGGGCAAAATGTGGCCGTTATAACTTTAATTTGTATTCTTAGTAAACTAAGTTTTTCAGCAATAAAATTATTCATGGGTTTTCTTTCTTTTCAAAATAATTTCATATAAAAAAACTTAAATTAATAAGTAGTTAATATAAAAATATATCCTTTATCAATTTTTTTTTTACTTTTACGATAGAGTTCTATTCACAGTGAAAAAACCTAGTAATTTTTACATAAAGTATTTCTCTAGTTACTTTTTTAGCCTCGGACCAAAATGTACTAACATTTGTCTAAAATTGCCAACTATTTTGGCGCGTTTTTAATGTACTACATTGTGATTCTATACTTTAACTGTTATGTTAATAATGTACACTGTCCGTCTATCTGTCAGTAGCAGCCGAGAACTTATCAATTTACTGTTCTCTTAAGTAATATGATCCGACAGTTAAGATGCTGCTTTTTAAATTAGGATTTTAACCCGACTGCAAAGAAAGAGGGTTATGTTTTCGAGTGTAAGTATGTATATATTTTAGGTATTTTATTTAACTAAGTAAATATTGTTTTTCATTAAAATATTTTAGTTTACTAGTAGGTATTTGTACGCCGCCGTCCTCTTTTTTTCAAATATTTCGAGTCCATCCCAAGGTTGCCTGGAAGAGATCGCTCTTAGCGATAAGGCCGCCCATTGTAACACTTTTTCTTCAGTATTTTTTCTTCTTCATGTATTTTAATTTTAAGGTGTGCAATAAAGCTTACATCTATCTATGTACAGTCGGCTCTGTAATGATCTTAACATCAAGCTTACGCCGGTGTTCTCCTGTGATTAAACTACTGGTGGTTTATATTATGGGTATATCTTAAGTGGTTTAATCACATCAGTAGTTTACTCACACACACACACATGATGTGTTTGTGTGAGTGGTTTGTGTCTACAAATTATATAAATATATTTAGTAATAAATCCGCTTGATTTCCAAACAAAGGTCTTAATTAACTTAACTTTAGTTTAGAACTTTAGTACATATTACTATATTATAAACCAAAGAGTCAACGAACAGAAAACCAAAGTTTAAAGATACGACACGTGTTTCGCCTCTACACGAGGCATCATCAGGAGGTGTGGACTCGCCGAAGTTCGAAACGAGAGTTAACTCTATTTATATAATTTGTTGATATTTATGGATTTCCGCAAAGTAACGCCTGAATCAATCAATGGTTTGTGTCTCATAAAAATTGAACAAAATAAATTGATTGTCTGTAAAGTTGGTTTACCGACGATAGTTTAACGTGACTACCAGCGTTACGGGACAGTGAGCGTTACCGGACAATGACGTCAACTTTTTCCTGCATGCAGCTGGTTCATCGATTTATTTATTTATTTAGACGTAGACACGTCAAAAAATCACAAGCTATGTAGATAGATAACTCTATAATGTACCCCCCGTAGAAACACAACACACATTGAAACAAAAACTTATGCCTAGGTCACATGTACCGAGTAGTCGGCCGAGACAGTGCTCTCGGCCGTGTACTCGGTACGTATAAACATAGCACCGAGTGATCGGCTGAGCGAGTGATGAAGCTTTCACTGTCTCGGCCGAGTAACATTTTACTGTCTCGGCCGAGTACTCGGTATCTAGTCTATCTAGTGATCTAGGCATTATGCTAAACAATCAAAAATAAAAGAAGTTACAATTGGCGGACTTATCGCTGAAAGCGATTTCTTCCAGGCAACCTTATTTTGAAATTAGTGGAAATAAAATCGAGATTCGCCTTAATTTAACTTATTAAAATTACAGAGTAAGTAGGTATCTTCGCTCCCTTTGATAAGGTCAGCCATTCTAATGACCCACATTTGGTCCTTCGAGCTTAGCGATCGTTGAAAGGCATCGAGTGGACCACTTTTGGTAATGATGTGCATAGCTTAGAGGTCACTTACGTACCCTTTTACTAATCAACCGACTTCAAAAAGTAGGAGGTTATCAATTCGGTTTTTTTCTCTCAGAACTATGTTGTTTATGAACCAATCTAAAAAAAACTTTTTTGTTTGAGATGATATATATATATATATAGATATATATATATATCATATATATATATATATATATATGATATTGATCCCATATAAATTTCAGCAAAATCGATTCAGTAGTTTCGTTTTTATATCCAAATAACTGAAAAAAATATGTCGTCGAAGTAAACGAAATTGCGTATTTTGCTTCTCTATGTTTTTTCAGTGGTGTTTACGGTAACTTAAACAGTGCAATTGAAGTCGGTTGTCTATGTTTTTCTGTAATTCTTTATTGTACACACAAACATATTAGAATACAAATCATAAAAGAAAAGACATGTACAAAGGCGAGCTTAACCCTAATAAGAGTTTTCTTCCAGCAAACCTTCTGAGGTTAGAAAGAGGCCATGGAAAGTGTGGGGTCGTGTATATTAACATAAATAATTATGGATAAATTAAAATTATGAAGAAGAAAATATATATAATGTATGAATAAATATATGTTTTTGTAAAACCGTGATTATTATAACTTTGGGTATAACTATGATTTATTTGTGATTGATTTGTTTGCGGCTACAATATTTAAACTATCGCTCCGTTATACAATACACCACATTTTTTAATTACCAAAAAAAATGGGCTTTAATGGGCAATGCAGAACGGGTACTACTTTGTATCTGTGCAGTCAGAAATGATTTTTCTGTGGGTTTTTTTTTTTCAAATCGGTTAGACAAAGATCTGAGATAACAAACATTTATAAAAGAATCTACCGAACTGAGAACTTCCTCATTTTTTTAAGTCGGTTAAAAAGGAGGAGGATTTGAATTCGGTTTTTTTCCAAATATAAAAATTTCATGAAAATCGGTTCTGTACTTTGGTTTTGAAATCAAAATAACTGAAAAATTTCGTAAAGTTAGTAAATAAAATTGCGTATTTTGCTTCCCTGTGACTATTCAGTGGTGTTAACGGTCACTAGAACAGTCCAATTGAAGTCGGTTGAAGTATTTTTTACCGGAACACAACACAGTAATGCTTACACATTACTGGAAAAAGATATAGGTCAGATACTTATTATTTCGATTCACTGTGTTAGTACCCTGCATGGGGCGCCTCCCAACGGTATTGCTAGTACATTACCTGTCACCTATCAATGACAAATAACACATTGAGTTTCTCACACCGAGACTAAGTTCAAGCTATACCTAGTAAGTTACAGTTAAGTTATATGCTGGTTAAACTTAACCTTTCCAAATGTTAGGCGGTCACAAGCCGCATGCTTTCAGGACAAAAGTGCAATGGAGACTTACATTATAAAAAAAAAAAAATATAAAAACGTAACAATGTACAACTAGAGTTTTTACAAAAGGCGGTCTTATCCTGAAATAAGATTTCTTCCAGACAACCTACGTATTATAAACTAACTTAACAACTAAGGGTAATGACTTTGCCGTTGGTTTCAGCTTGTTTGTAGACGAGCAGTTTTCGCTGATGTATCTATATCACACAGTGTTGGATTTTATAATAGTTTTGTGTCACTTTTTTAACATAGTCTTGTTGGTTCGTAACCAAGTCTCGAGTTTGTTCTTGAACGAGTTTGTGGATGCTGCAGAAACAACATCTTCTGGCAGTATATTCCAGTTGTGCACCACTCTGTTGCTAAGGAAGTGATGAGCCGTAAGGGTGTTGGTTAGATCACGATTTAATATGTGAAATTAAAATATGTCTTGAAGCTGCGACAGGTTGTATTGATGGGTCAGAATTTTATAGGATTTTTACAAAAACATACAACAACCGACTTCAATCGGACTAATTGATTGATTCAGGCGTTACTTTGCGGAAATCCATAAATATCAACAAATTATATAAATATATTTAGTAATAAATCCGCTTAATTTCTAAACAAAGGTTTTAATTAACTTAACTTTAGTTCAACTAAACCAAAGAGTCAACGAACAGAAAACCAAAGTTTAAAGATACGACACGTGTTTCGCCTCTACACGAGGCATCATCAGGAGGTGTGGACTCATGGTGGATGATCATACGACAGGCGACTCATCGCCATAACGGGTATAAATACGGGCCGGGCAACGTTGTTTATTCACTCGAGAGTCCGGTGACGCAGTAACAGCCATCTGCGGCTAACTGCATTAAACGTCCATCCGAAAAAAAAAAAATGTTTATTCACTCTCGTTTCGAACTTCGGCGAGTCCACACCTCCTGATGATGCCTCGTGTAGAGGCGAAACACGTGCCGTATCTTTAAGCTTTGGTTTTCTGTTCGTTGACTCTTTGGTTTAGTTGAACTAAAGTTAAGTTAATTAAAACCTTTGTTTAGAAATTAAGCGGATTTATTACTAAATATATTTATATAATTTGTTGATATTCAATCGGACTATTCAAGTGACCGTAGGCACCACTGACAAGTCACAGGGAAGCAAAATATGAAATTTTGTTTACTTCGACGTCATATTTTTTTGAGTAATTTTGATTATAAACTATATATACTACTGATCCGATTTTGATGAAAATTCTATGGGACCAATCTCAAAGTATATCCTCTCAAAGAAAAAAAAAATCAATTCGGTGTAAAACCATCAAAGTACTGAGGTCACACACATTATAAGAAAAAACAACTGATTTGATAATTTCATCCTTATCAACAAATTATATAAATATATTTCGTAATAAATCCGCTTAATTTCTAAACAAAGGTTTTAATTAACTTAACTTTAGTTCAACTAAACCAAAGAGTCAAAGAACAGAAAACCAAGGTTTAAAGATACGACACGTGTTTCGCCTCTACACGAGGCATCATCAGGAGGTGTGGACTCGCCGAAGTTTGAAACGAGAGACTCTCGTATTTATATAATTTGTCGATATTTATGGATTTCCGCAAAGTAACGCCTGAATCAATAAATTTCATCCTTTTTTGAGGTCGGTTGAAAAAAGTTTTCCTAAATCTCCTACGCTTATGTTAAACATTTATCAAAACAAAAAATACATGGGAATGGGACCAATCTCAAAGTAAATTCTCTCAAAGAAAAAAAAAATCAAATCGGTGTAAAACCATCAAAGTAATGGTATGTTCAAATGTATTTTAATTATTTTATTTTATTTATTATTATTTTATTATTATTATATTTATTATATATTTTATATTTAAATATTAAATAATAATTTAACTAAATATGTAATGGTCACACACATTATAAGAAAAAACAACTGATTTGATAATTTCATCTTTTTTTGAGGTCGGTTGAAAACAGTTTTGCCAAATCTCCTACGCGTATGTTAAACATTTATCAAAACAAAATTATACTTACACTTAAACATTTCGTGAGGTTGATTTAACAAATTCACCGCTCCACACTTTTGAAATGTATACTCAGTCAAGTACATATCTTCAAATATAGGTATATTTGTAGGTATATTAATAAGTCTGGTGGTAATTGAAAACAATACTTCAGTTTGTAATAATTTTAATATTTTGGTTAATCAACATATTATTACAAATTATAATATTTAAAACTACCTAATATAACGCAGGTTCGAACAAAAGTAACGCCCTCAATGAGAAAAGAACAAGCAAGAAAAACTAAAGAGGATTCGTGCGAATCATTTGTTTTTAAAATTACTTAAATATAAATTATAGTAAGATTAAAGTAAACATAGTTCAAAGAAAAAGCACACAACTGTTTTGACCCAACAATGAATGAACTTAATGCAAACTTATTTTAAGAAAATTAATGAAAATCATCGCTAACATCAAAGCCATCAAAACTATCAAAAAATGCTTAAATTAAAAAAACTACTATAATTTGCAGAAGTTATGAGAATGCTTGCAGAACAAAAGTGCAGTGGGAACGTCATTCAACATTGTTAAATAGATTTATATCAATTAATTTTAAAGACATCAAATATCAATAACGGCTAAACTTCAAAAAACTACGTAATTTGGAGAAGTTATGAGAATTCTTGCAGAACAATAGTGCAGTGGAACCTTAAACTTATTTTAGTGATATATACCGGGTTGATTGTCCCATACTTGGTCATTTAGTCAGGCTTCATGTTGCATAATGTGTGTTTTATTTTTATTTTTATATATATATTTTAATTTTCATTTAAATATTATGTTATTTTTTATTTATTTTTTGTGTTTATGTGTGTTCTCTGATTGTTTTTTTTTTTTGTACCTATTTTTTCTAAGTTTTTATGGACATTGTCTGAAATAAATTATTTGATTTGATTTGATTTGATTTGATACCATACATTGAATAATTGTTTTTATATCCTACTAATATTATAAACGCGAAAGTTTGTAAGGATGGATGGATGGATGGATGTTTGTTACTCTTTCACGTAAAAACTACTGAATGGATTTTAATGAAACTGTACAATAATATAGCTTATACATCAGAATAACACATAGGGTACAATTTATAAAGATACCTGCGCAGACGAAGTCGCGGGCACCAGCTAGTATTTTTAATATATGTACATAGAGGGAAACTTTTATAATTGCAAAGACTTGTTAGATATTTTATAAGTATAGGCATCGAATATTTTAGAGTGAGTTTTTATAAGTGGATTTCTAGTTAACTTATATACATGAATAATAATGAATAAACTACTGGATAAAAAACTTAAAACCTTATTAAATTGTGACTAGTAAATTTTGACTAAGTAGTATTATTTTTATTTATCTATTAAAAATACAAAGTAAAATAATTTTAACATCTTTTATTTTACTGTATTTTAAATATTTTATTACTTATTTTTATTGTTAGTATTAATTTTGATTACTTAATATTTCCTAAAATTATAGTTACTCATTATGAAAGAGATCAGTCATTGTCAATTAATGTATCAACAAGTATTAATTATGACGTATTTAGTATGTATTATGTAGCGAGTATGACAATTGGCTTCAATTTGCATAATAAGGGCGCCTTCATATTAGACGCTTGAGGAAGCGCCACAGTGGTGCTTCTACTAGTTTTCATACAATATCTAGACGCGCAGGTGCAGTGCCACTATCGGGACATACTCTTCTTCTTCTTATCGTGTCACAAGTTCTTTAGATCCAGTGTGGTGAAAGGATTTCAAGAGCAATCAAATCAGATGAAATCCTTTCACCACACTGGTTTAAAAGAACTAGTGACACGATAACTGCTTAGTTGGTAGTGACCCTGCCTACGAAGCTTGGTGTTCCGGGTTCGATTCCCGGCCGGGGCAAATAGTTGTGTGACGAACACAAATGTTTGTTCTCGGGTCTTGGATGTTGTGATGTATTGTATGAGTACATGCCACCTGCGACACAGGGAATCCTAGTGCAGGGGTGTGAGTGCGTAAATGTTTATTATTTATTATTATTATTATAAGAAGAAGGTCAAGGTTTTATAAAAAAAGTACAACCAACTTTAATCGGACTGTTCTAGTGACCGTAGGCACCACTGACAAGTCACCAAGTCACAGAGAAGCAAAATTCGCATTCTTGTTTAACATGTCATGTTTTCAAACTTTTTAGGTTCTACGGCATGCCGGTTTCCTCACGATGTTTTCCTTCACCGGTAAGCACGTGTTTTTAATGCACACATAAATTTTTTGAAGAGAAAAATCCACTGGTGTACGACCTGGTTTGAACCCACGACCTTCGTAACATAGTGGCGTGTCTAAATATTGCATGAAAACTGGTAGAAGCGCAACTATGGCGCCACAGTGGCGCTTCTTCACGCCTTTAATCTGAAGGCGCCCTAAAAGTCATAAGGTGGCTTTTGATTACCATTTAAATTACAACTAGAAGTCTTACTTGCAACAATCAAATTATACCTATTGTAACACATACTTTTTGTAATTTTTGTAACATTTATTTTAACTTAATTTTATTTTCTTATACAACAATATGACTTTTAGTATACAACATGGGTTTTAGACAGGTGGTTCGAACTTCAGCTTTATTTAGAAACGAGTTTTACGCCAACCAGGATTTATGCAGGTGTGATGTCTTACCATCAGGAGAGCGCCTGGCTCGTCTTGTTACTTGTTAAGATTAAAAATATAGTATACCAGGATTATCTATTACTTGAAAATATTTTGATTATTAATATCCATAAATATAATTAATATTTGGATTCTCTGAATCGATTCGATCGTAAATATTAATTGGTTTATTGATAATAAAATAAACAATAATACTTAGCTACTGAAATTGATTAACTGTGAATTTTATGAGAATAGCAAAATTCAATACAATATAATGATTTCGTTTTGAGCACATGCACACATTACAGCTTTATTTAGAAACGAGTTTTACGCCAACCAGGATTTATCATTGTTGTTCCAATATTCGCAAAATTATATCGTCGTAGTTATAGGAAGGTGATATGAATTTAAATGACATTTATTTATATTTCATCTATGGTAACGTATGTAGTTTACTACGGAGCAAACGGAAATTAAGTAAATAATACGCTCAAAACGGTTTTGTTATGCTGATGGCTGTGTTGCCTAGCAACTGTCAGATAACATGTCAAAAATCTGCCATAGATAGTCCTTGCCCAAACTAGGGGGCCGCTGGAGTTTTGACGGGAACATGAAAAATGGCGCATTGGCGGTATTAAATTAATTGACAAAACTTGTATAACTTTGAGTGCATAAGTGTAAAAACGGTGGTTTTTTATCCATTATGTGCTCGTGAACGTGTATGAGTGTTGGTGAATAGTGTAATGCTGTAAAACGTGACTTTTCGTGTTGCCTCCAAAACTCCATAGAAGCCTCTAGTAAAGTCGCAACCACCACTACTTTACAGGGGCATGACTTGACTTATCGAATCTGACTTATGACAAAATAATCTCTCCAATTACTTGACACTGGCTATATACCTTTGATGTGAAGCCAAAACCGAAGATCTTAGGTTTTTTTAGGGGGCCGCTAGGTTTAGAGAAATAAGCCGATTTTTCGCGTAAGTCATGAATAAAGATGCTCGTTTGGTTAGTCCCAGCTAGTCCTCCTTGTGAAATTTCTTAATTGTAAGAGAAAAACTAGTCTAGAACTGGGAAAGTCAGGGGGTGACCTCGAGTTTAGTCTTCGTTTCTAAATAAAGCTGGTTATGTTTAAAAGCCCTTTTCTTAATTAAATATAATAAAAAGGAGTCTGGTATAAAATTATCAAAATATCTACTATACATCACGACACGGATGGTCGAGTGGCAAGTGTGTTAGACTGCCACGCAGGTGTTGCGGGTTCGATTCCCGTTTCAGGACAAACATTTAGATATCAGTGTTTGTCCTGAGTCTGGGTGTTTTCTATGTATGTATTTACAAAAAAATAATATACATAAGTGTTCTATCAACCATCTGGTTCCCATAGTACGAGCTCTGCTTAGTTTGGGGCTAGATGGCGTTGTGTGTAATGTCCAAAATATTTATTTATTTATTTTATCAAAATCTTCAGGGAATTCATACGCCATCCTATTATCAGATATCAACAATTTGTTATAAGATTATATATAATTAATTTTAATAGTTGCCAGAATATTTTGATTACTTACACAAAAAAAAAAAAATGAGTAAAAAAAGCATCCAATAATACTTGAAGGCATAATAACTACAATATTTATTATTATTTTTTCTGATTGTCTGGAAGTGATTGCTATCTAGCAATAAGACCGCCCTTGTAATTTTAGTTTGTATTTTTTGTTATTAATTTAAATTTAAATAAATCATATCTCCTTTTTTTTAATTAAAAATAGGGTTACGTTTGACCACGACTCGCCTGACGGGAAGCGATGTCGTGGTTTATTTTAACACGTATACCTAGAAGATGCTTGTTAATGCGATCTTTAAATACACCCAAGTTATAGGTGGTAGGAAACACAGACGAAGGTAGAGCGTTCTACTCTCTTGCTGTTCATATTATGAAAGAGCTCGAGAATCGTATATCTATCTATTTTATCACCAAAATATAGAACCTAACAGTCGTACCTAAATCCCGCGTTTATGGAGTGACGTTTACAGGGAGAACTGCCTCAAGTATTGCCACATCTCTCTCTCTTTCTCGTTTTTCTTTTATTTTTTACTAATTTTCTTTAAACCCTGAGTGTGAAGCCAGCTACATTCTAGTAGCTTAGTAGCTTGTAACGTTACGTTTAGGTATAGCCCGTAGCGTAACGATTCCAGATCATTTACGTATAACGTTTCTAGCACGTAGCGCAACGTATAACGAAGCATAAATTGGTCTAAAACATTTTGGAAACTCATTTTGATGAAACTCATTCGTTTTCCGTTACAAGCAAAAAAAATAATGAAAAACATACAGACGTGATTGTTTTGTATTTTAAAAAATTACTAAGGTCAGTTTATGATTTTTCTCTCCAATTTTGGGTTACTTGTCTACTAAATTCTTCTGTTCACGAAATAATTACTTTTAATGGTAATTATAATAATTATTTTTTAATCGTAAAATTATTAAAAATAATATTTCGCATTAACGCAATGAAAAATATTTGTACCTAAGGCATGGGTAAGCTAAAATAGCAAAAAAAAATGCAAAACGTCGATTTTCAATCAAGTGTATTTTAACACTTTTATCACAAGCCCTCAAAATAAACTTAATAACATTTTTGAATTAATTTAAAATATAATTGGTATGTAAGTACGTAGGTACCTAAGAAAATCGATTTACTTTTATAATTAAATAATAATATTATAAATAAACAATAAATACACACCTGACTAGAAAACAACTAAGTTCTTAAGTAATACTTAACTTAAACTTGTACAATCACATAACTCAATAAAGTTATCTTCACTGTTGCAAGTATATAGGAACATTCATTCAGTGTCGGGTCTTCTCATCAATTCATTCTGAAACAAAATAAAGTTCATAATATTAAGTATTTTAGATAATAATAAACACCATAAGTTTTATTTAACAAAAAACTTAAATGGGCAATGCAGAAGAAACCTACACGGAGTAAAATATTTCGATAAAGTTACTAAAAATCTGTTTGAATTTGTGACAGCGAGAATAATTCATTTATTTATTCAATCACAATTTCACAATCGTATATGAATGTATCTATAGTAGTACGCAAAGCAAAAATAAAAAATTAATAAAAATACAGAAAAAAAAAATAATACAATTTCAAAATTACTACCTAAACTACACTACAGCAAACCTACTAACTACATACTATCCTATGTCACTAAACCTATAAAATAAACTCGTCAATTGTATAGAAGCACCCCTCCAACAAAAGACGATTATTAGTAACGATTACAATAATAATAATTCCTGCTAACGAAATTTAGTAACGATTAGGTACAATATTAGTTCTAGCTTACGAAAGTTTTATAATGGTACACTAAATAGGTATCTATATTACAGTTTACTATTTTAGTATCGCTATCCCATTTTTTTTCTCCGTGTACTATGGTGTGTATCTGTGCAGTCAGAATTTTGGATTTCTACAAAATGACAGAGTGACAGCGGCGCGAGTGCGGCGCCTGAGCTGAGCTGCGGCGAGCTGGCTCGAGCTAGGTACCCGGGTTTGCCAAACGATGAATGAAACTTAAATTATTATCAATGATGGGTACCGATTGATGCAAGGCCATAGAAAAACGACTAACAGTTACTGTATGTCAAATTTATTATGAAAAAATAGACTTAATTTTTAAGTTGTTTTGCTATAGGTACCTATTTGTGATCTATAACGGCTTCTGATTACGTGTATTTTTTTCTGGTTATTAAAATATTGTAGTTTATATTACACTAATACTCTTTCAAGTTTCAGAATGTAAAAGTAATTTTGATTTTCGAAATTCAGTGCCTTACTTGAACGCGACATGTTGTGTTGCTATTTTTTTTATCAGGCGCGTATGTAATATTTATTTTGTCACTCATCATTCGTGCCAAAACTACTGAACTAAAACGTGGGAATTGATATACTGAACTGAATTTCAAGTGCAGAGGCTCCTAATTGTGCACTTGAGACATGTTTTCGAACTTTTTAGGTTCTATGACATGCCGGCTTCCTCACGATGTTATACTTCACCGTTAAGCACGTGTATGCATACATAGATTTTTTAAATAGAAAAATCCATTGGTGTACGACCGGGTTCGAATTCACGACCTTCGGATCGAAAGTCGAGGCACCACCCCCTCGGCCAATACGGCTTTAATGTCAGTTTTTTTTGCAGTGGACTGCTGCTATAGATCTTTTTCTTATCGTGTCACTTGTTCTTTCGAACCAGTGTGCTGAAAGGATTTCAAGTGCGCCTCAAAGAGGCTCCTTTCGTGCACTATAGGTTGTTATAATATGTGTTATATGTATATGTTATCGGTTGATAATAATGATTATAAACTTTGCTTACCAATCGCTCTTGGTCATGGGGTAGAGGAAGGTATGAACCGCATCTTTACCAAAGCCGTTGGTGGCAATGCAGGTAAATTGGCCCATGTCGGACCATTCGAGTGGGGTAATGAGTAGGTCACCAGACGGTAGCACCTGGAATTATCAAACCTACATTTATATCGAGCTTAAAGTTGCTAAAAACTGAAAACCCGATTGCCCCGAAAAATATTATCGCCAAATTAAATTTTAGCCTCTTATTTTGCTCTGTCATGTCCAAATCTAATCTAAACATATCTCATTTACCGAAATACATCGAGTCTGGTGTTTTTTTGTAATATTTTCACACATTTTTGGTGCATTACATCCCCCATATTTTTCCCTAATAGGAGTAATCTTCCATATCTTTTCACACCACCTGCTCGACAATGTCAAATTACATATCATGCTATCATCAAGGTAAAGTAAAGCATTACCTACCAATTAAGGGAGGTAATGTTGTATGAAACTCCCAAGGGTTGTAATGTAATTCGATAAAAACGTCAAATTGGTGTGGAAACTCGTGGAAAACTCTAAGTAAAAGAACGCCAATATGGCATTGTAAAAAGGTTTGTTCGAAAAACGAACTGGCGACTCATAAAAAAAAGAAAAAAGGCGCGACTTCAAAGATTGTGAAACAAAAGGCGGTGTTCGCTGCTGGAGCCCTGGCTTTTTATTGCCTCGCAGAAGGTGTGAAATGTAGAGTATGCTCCTCTGGGATAAAGCCTCGTCTTGGGCAGCTTGAACCCCTCGCGTCACTCAGGACTCTACATAACTCTCTCATTTCGCTCAGGAGTTAACTGAATGAATAATAATAAATAATAATAATAATAAATATTCACACACTCACACCCCTGCACTAGGATTCCCTGTGTCGCAGGTGGCATGGACACATACAAGATATCACTACATCCATGACCCGAATGAATGAAAACTCTTTATTGTACCAGGAAACTTAAAGATATATACAAGATAATTAGTGAGCATGTACAATGGGCGGCCTTATCGCTAAGTAGCGATCTCTTCCAGGCAACTTGGGATGGAGAGTGAGACCACTGAGTCCCTCGTTAGCTCAGGGTTCAATATGCCACCCGTGACATAAGACACTGCTTTATCCCCCTAGTGCATAATCAACTATTCTGGTAAATAAGAATTTGCGGTATATAAATTTACTATATGAGTTATCATGATAAACTACCTTCATTCTATGATTTCCATGCACGGATTTGCCATGATTGTCTTCCCAGTAGACTTGCCCTTCCGCCAGACTGTGATGCACTTTGCAGGGTAGGACCGCCATGGTGTCCTTCGTTTGGAACAGCTCGTTGTAGTATTGCGTGATAATTGGAGCTGGTGGTAGGAGTAGTTTCTCAAGAGACATGATGTTGTCTTCGTCTTCGGCTGGAAGGTCGGACAAAGTGAATTAACTACTGACAACTAATCGACTCTACATTTTCGCATATTGAAAGACTTGCCTAGATCACACGTACCGATTACTCGGCTGAGACAGTAAAATGTTACTCGGTCGAGACAGTGAAAGCTTACATCACTTTTTTTATTTAAATTAGACAAGCATTTGACCACAACACGATAGTAAGTGACGGTGTGGTCGAGGATGTAGCACGCTTGCCTAGTAAGAACTTATTCACTCTTGATTTGAAGACTCCGAGATTTATAGTATGTCAGAAAAGTAAGTTATGTCTTTGGTAATAAATCCGCTTAACTTCTAAACAAAGGTCTCAATTAACTTAACTCTAGTTTAGAATTTTAGTATCTAAACCAAAGCGGCGAAAACAGAAAACCCAAGTCAGTACTCGGCCAGTCAACATCTCCTGAGGATGCCTCGTGTAGAGGCGAAACGCCTGTCGAATTCTGACTTGGGTTTTCTGTTTTCGGCGCTTTGGCTTAGATACTAAAATTCTAAACTAGAGTTAAGTTAATTAAGACTTTAGTTTAGAAGTTAAGCGGATTTATTACTTAATTTTTATACTATTTATTAATATTTATGGATTTCCACAAAGTAACGCCTGAATCAATCAATTATCTTAAAAGTGGACTTTTCTTACCTGGCGAAGTATACACAGTGGTCGAAGCGGACCCCTTTTTGACTCCAGCCTCAGCTACACAGGTATACACATCCTCGCCAGTACGAGTTCCGGAGACGACCAGCGATGATGTCACTCTGGCTATGGTCTTCGAAGGAATAGCTGGGTAGATCTCATTCTCTCCTACCGAAGACTGAAATTAAGATCAGTTGGTTTTTGTGTTTCATCATCACCATCATCAGCTTATCGCAGTCCACTGCTGGACATAGGCCTCTCCCAATGAGCGCCATCGCGCCCTGTCTTCGGCTTGCCGCATCCATCTTCTGCCTGCAACCTTCCGCAGATCGTCACCTCATCTGCCGGAGGGCGTCCTACACTACGTTTTACGTTTTACGGCTTACGTGTTCCATTTCAATTCAAATCAATTCAATTACTTTATTTGAGGACGTGGTGGCCGAGTGGATGAGGCCCTTACCTTGCGATCGGATGGTCGCGGGTTCGAATCCCAGTGGCAGTCATGCGTAAATGGGTTTTTTCGGTCGAAATAATCTATGTATGCATCCCACGTCTTTGCAACGGTGAAGGAAAACATCGTGAGGAAACCGGCATGTCGTAGAACCAAAAGTTCGAAAACATGTGTGGAGTGCACGAAAGGAGCCTCTTCGAGGCGCACTTGAAATCCTTTCACCATACTGGTTCGAAAGAACTAGTTACACGATAAGAAGAAGAAGAATGGAAGGTAAAATAAAAAATTTAGTTTATGTATATTTGTTTGTTTTATGTAAAATATATCTAAAAAACTTCTTTAGCAAATATATTTTTCACACCACCTGCTCGACAATATCCAATTACATATCATGCTATCATCAAGGGAAGTAATGTTGTATGAAACTCCCAAGGGTAGTAATGTGATTTGAATTTGGAACGTCAAATTCGTGTTAAAACTCGTGGAAAACTCTAAGTAAAAGAAAGTAACGCCCTATGGCATTGTAAAAAGGTTTGTTCTAAAATCGAACTGGCCACTCATAAAAATGAAGAAAAAAGGCGCGACTTCCAAGATTGTGAAACAAAAGACTGTGTTGGCTGCTTAGTTCGGGGCCCTGGATTTTTATTGCCTCGCAGAAGGTGTGAAAAGTAGAGTATGCTCCTCTGGGATAAAGCCTGTCTTCGTCTTGGGCAGCTTAAGCCCCTCGCGTCACTCAGGACTCTACTTAACTCCCTCGCTTCGCTCAGGAGTTAACTGAGTCCCTCGTTAGCTCAGGGTTCAATATGCCACCCGCGTCATAAGACACTGCTTTATCCCCTTAGTGCATAATCTACTATTTGGTAGCTTAAAATTTTAAAAAAACTGAATACCTGACTGCGAAATAATTATATATTCATTGTCAATTGATTAAGTAGGTATTAATTTAAACATGTAACATAAACATAATCTCCTTTAAAATACCTTCATTTTGATACCCTTCTCGATGTGTTTGGTGTAAAAAAAATTATTAACGACTTACTATGTAGCTCTCTTTTAACCCATCTAAGAACACTCGGGTAATTGAGACGAATCTAACGATACCTTAACTGTTAAAATCCATCCAGACGTTTGGAAGATACGAGGTTACACAGATATTTACATACATATACAAGATACGCGCGAAAAACATAACCCTTCTTGGCTTCATATAAAAAAACAAAATACGCAACCCAAAAACGCTCGGTTATAACGCTAGTTTGAAACCGCTCTTCATCTTGTCATAGAGCGTTTCGCGCGAAAAACATAACCCTTCCTTGGCAGTCGGGTAAAAATATGTTATAGACATAGGCATAGGCATGCAAATATTGTTTCACTTATATATTATTCTTATGTTTTATGATGATAGGTATTACTTACGTCTTCCAAAGTTTCTCCGTTCCTCATCCAGTATACAGATGGTGGAGGAAGACCCATCACAACGCAGGTAAGGATGGTCTTTTCACCCTCAACTCGCTTCACCTCCTCAGCTGGAGAAGACCAGAACTTCACGAATGGCCCAAGGCGAAGCTTTCGAGTTGGTTTTGCTGAAATTAAAATTTTAACCCTTATCCGCGTGCAACTTCGTATATCGGAAAAGTAAGTCAAGGTATGATACCTAGTACTTGTACCACAGAAAGGTTATATGCAAAAGAAAATGGACTAATAAAACTATTTCGACCTACAAAAACTTTGAGTGGATTAAAAAGCTGAAAATTATTTCTTAATTGTTATGAAAATTATTTCTTAATCAGAAGAACGTGCATACATATGTATCAATCACCAATTTGATCAAATTAGTATTAAAGTTAAATTTATTAAATATGTCTAAAGTAATTCAAGTAAGTGTAGGTAGGTACATTGAAAATGCGAAAAAAAAGAAGCTACATTGGCTAACTTCTAATACATTTTAGTCCAATGCAAATTTTCGAAAAAGAGAAGTAACAGGGCTAGATAAATATTATAAGGCTTCTTCATTTTAAATAAAATTATATCGAGGTTCCCTAACACAGGTTACTTTTTACTTAAAAGGGAAGCTCTAACCCATTTACTGTAACTATAGATTAAGTGAATGAATAAACTATTTGAACTTGAATTTGAATCGTCAAAAGTAACAAATATTATTTGAAAATAGAGATGTTTTATATTTATTGATAAGATAGGACCAAAAAATTTCAGACACCCTGTCTGAAATTGTTTGGTCCTATCTTATGACTCCATTTTGATTTGATACTGTCCATCTATTCTATATGAACACCATTATTCATCTATGTGCACAAGCACCTTATATGCACCTTTAAGTAGCCACCTATATTCATGCAAATAAATGTATCATTTAATATCAAGTTATTAGAGAGCAAAGATACAGCAGCTCACTTTGCTCGCTTAATACCTACATGCGCTTCTTTTTAAAATAGCATTCAGACTTTTCTAGTGTTGGTATAACCATTAGAATTTTCAGTGTTCTGTTTCTTTCCTTCTTTCTTTTGTTAACCAGTGGCTAGATAAAGAAAATAATTATGTACAAAAAATATCAGCTCAAACAAAACGACTAGAAGCCTGCTCGATCCCCATATTTGCAAAAGTAGGCGACAGAATCCGATTAACTTGCAAAATTGACGATTTGACTTTGTAAGTGTCCAGACTCCATTTTGAAAGTCAAAATTCAGTTGCGGGGATAAAATATTCCTTGTATTAATAGTTATTTAAATAATATAATTATATTTTGGTGAGGAGAAAACTAAAAGCTCTAGAATATGTGATCACTACAATTCGGGCGAATTAACATGACACCTGGTTCGAATGACGTTTGTGCAAAGTACAGCGTGGAATTGGATAATGTTGATAGAGAAGAGGTCCTGTAATACTTGGTAATGATAAGTCATGATAAGGCTTCGCAATTAGAGGAAGAACAAACACGGAGGGCGCCGCGCGGGGGGCGGGGGCCGCAGCAAGTGCCGAGCGAGAGTGTCTGCCAGGTGGCATGTTCATTCGCCCGAGAAGTGACACCCACAACTTCGTTTACGTTGCTATTTGTCAAAATTCATTTCATATTCCGCGCTCACTCTTCTTCACTTATAAATTTCTGAAGATTCCTTTGATGAAAAGTTCTCAAATTGATGTATAAAGAAACCTATTTTATAAATAAAACGTAAGTTCTTTCACACCCCTGGTAGTTGAGAGAGAACATATATTTTTATGTAACACCATACCATGTAATACAAATTTTCTGATGTATCTTGAAACCCCGAAAGTTGGCACTTATACAAAAAGAGTTGGAAATTTAAAAAGTTAGAAAAACAAACATCATCTACATTACACTGCTGAACTAAAAGAAGAAAGAAAACTGAAAAAAGGAATTTTTGATTTGTGAATTTCCTAAATTCCTTTCCTAGTACGCACCTTCAGCTCTTGACGAACACTGTGAAATTTTCCATTTATACATATTGCAAGTAAAAACAAAATTAGATGCTTCACACTGAGAGTCGGAAATATCAGAGCTAGTATAATGTCACAACCAGAAGTTGGTTTATTTTATGGTATCGAATTAATCGAAATTTTTGTGTCGTAGACAACACATCCTTCTGGTTTCAAGTAATCACGTCTACTAATTTAGACTGTAAGCTGTCAGTCAGTAAGTCAGGAAATCTTTTATTAAAATTAATTAATGGAGGTACCTACCTACTTAGTGGGATGAAGCATTCTATGCAAATCATTGAAGACAAATTCCCTTAGGGGTAATCCTCAAGGAAAATTACCATACAAAATGTTTCGGACAAATACTCAAAAAGTACGCCGTATTATAGTAATTTCTTGACACTATTCGTTTCGTCTATGTTTTCCGATTGTGTCAATAAAAATTAGTAACGTTTCATACTTTAATTTAGATTTTATACCTTAATATTAAACTCACCAATTGGAATGTCTTGGTCTATGGTTCTATCATCGATTAGTGAATTCGCGTTGGCCTCGAATCCGCATTGTTGCGATACTAGCGCCGCAGCGACGAGTAGCGACACTATACTCATCATTCTACTTGCCGATAGATGGCGCTGACGGTAGTAAAGTTAGTTGTCTGAAAATATTAATAGAATAAAATAATAAATAAAATGTTGACAACACGGATGGTCAGTGGCAATATGTTGGACTGCCACGCCGGTGTCGCGGGTTCGATTCCCGCTTTAGGACAACTACTTGTGTGATGATTGAAGTACATTTGAACATCAGTGAATGTCCTAGTCTGAGTGTTTTTTAAGTATACTAAATAGTAGTACCTCATCATCATCATCAACCTATAGCAGTCCACTGCTGGACGTAGGTCTCTCGCAAGGCGCGCCACTGAGCCCGATCTTCGGCTCTTCTCATCCACTTTCTGCCAGCTATAGCGCGCAGATCATCGCTCCATCTGGCCAAAGGTCGTCCTACACTGTGTTTGCCTGGACGTGGTCTCCACTCAATAACACGTTTACCCCAACGGTTTTCGGTTCTTCGGCAGACATGGCCGGCCCACTGCCACTTCAGCTTGCTGATCCTTTGAGCTATGTCGACCACCTTAGTTCTCTGTCGGATGACCTCATTTCGGATTCTATCCTTAAGAGAAACCCCGAGCATAGCTCTCTCCATAGCTCGCTGAGCGACCTTCAATTTGTGGACCAGCCCTAACGTAAGTGTCCACGTTTCAGCAGCGTAGGTCATAACCGGTAATACACACTGGTTAAAGTACCTACTTTTTTACCAATTTATCTGGTTCCCATAGTACAAGCTCAGCTTAGTTTAGGACTAGATGGCGTTGTGTCAAAATTAAATGTAAAAAAAACGATATAAAAAAAAGTTCCATCTGTCAACCTGTTGCTGAAAGGGGGACATATAGAACTTTTTGGCCCATATGTCCCCCTTGGGAGACAGAGCAGGATGACAGATGGGAATAATTCATAGTTTAGGATACCGAAATTAAATAAAAAATATAAATATAACAATTAAAAAGTCATACTGTATTACTGTATATTTTCACACACGACGACACGGATGGTCGAGTGGCAAGTGTGTTAGACTGCCACGCCCGGCGTCGCGGGTTCGATTCCCGCTCAGGACAAATATTTGTGTGATGAACATTGGTGTTTCTCCTGAGTCTGGGTGTTTTCTAAGTATTCTATGTATGTTTTTACAAAAAAAAAGTATATAAGTATTCTATCAGTTATCTAGATCCCATAGTACAAGCTTGCTTAGTTTGGGGCTAGATGGCGCTGTGTGTAATGTCCAAACATTATTATTATTTTTTTAAATAAAAAAATAAGCCTTTATTGCGGTTTGTTTTACAATCTAGGTATCCGTCCAACCGGTTTCTTCTTATCTACAGCTTGTCTCTCGACAAAGGCCTCCTCCAAAGATTTCCATTCTGTTCTGTCTTTCGCTACCCGCATCCATTCTGCCCCAGCTTTCACAATCTCGTCTTCCCATCGTTTATTTTGTCTCCCTTTGCTTCTCTTTCCATTCCTTTGGTACCATTCTATTACTAATTTAGTCCATTTCTCTATGTTTTCTCTTAATACGTGTCCTGTCCATCGCCATTTCAGTGTCCTACAAGTTGTTTGTACGTCTCTAAATTTGGTTTTTCTTTTTATATCCTGCAATCTTACTCTATCTCTTCTTTTGACTCCAATTACACTCCTTTCTATTCCGTTTTCATTTATTTATATTTTTTACCACGTTTTGAATAAGTCACTTTCTTTTTTTGTCTGTCTATCTGTCTGTCGTGCCGGGTGGAATCTTGCAACTTGAATAATTTTGAATTATTCTCGAATAACTATCCGGCTGAATCTTTCAGGGTTGATCACAACTCACTACAATACCATTGGAGTTTTGGCGGGAACGTGAAAAATGGCGCATTGGCGTCATTAAATTAATTGACAAAACTTGTATAACTTTGAGTGTTTAAGTGTAAAAACGGTGGTTTTTTATCCATTAAGTGCTCGTGAACGTGTATGAGTGTTGGTGAATAGTGTAATGCTGTAAAACGTGACTTTTAGTGTTGCCTCCAAAACTCCATAGAAGCCTCTCGTAAAGTCGCAACCACCCACTTTACAGGGGCATGACTTGACTTATCGACTCTGACTTATGACAAAATAATCTCTCCAATTACTTGACACTGGCTTATACCTTTGATGTGAAGCCAAAACCGAAGAACTTAGGTTCTTCAAAAAAAAAATACTATTCATAGTTCATCAACCGACTTCAAAAAGGAGGTTCTCAATTGAAAAATTCAACCGACTTCAAAAAGGAAGGAGGTTATCAATTAAGTTTTTGTTTAAAAGGATACTTTTAGATCTGTCCCACAGATTTAATCAAAATCGGTTCAGTAGTTTAAATTTTAATCAATATAACTGAAAAAATATGTCGCCGAAGCACAGATAATATAATACTATACTAGTAGCCGGAGTAAACGAAATTGCGTATTTTGCTTCCCTGTGACTTTTCAGTGGTATTAACAGTCACTTGTATGATTTTGTTATGCCTTGATTATTTACCTATTAGCCTCTAATGCCGACCTAACCTCAAATATACCCCCACAATATAATAATATAACATTAGAATCCATTCCGGGTGGAATCTTGCAAGTCAAATTTCGAGCACTTCCCGATTACCTATCCGGCTGAAATTTCAGGTTAGCTCACAACTCGATGACAATGCATTTCAAGGGGAATCCTCAAATCCGAATACTTTCACTTTTTTTATTGCCGAAATCAAAAAACATGAACGGAACTAATAGTGTGAACTCAATCCCTTTATTCGTCTCGGAGCTACCGCTCTGACTAGTCGCCACGCAGGCTCCGTGCGCGTTATTATCAAAAACATACGATCTACCCACTATTATTTGCAACCATGGTCAAATGTGATGTGTGTGAAAAAGGAATCACGAAACGAAGTCCTGGTCTGGAATGCAGGAAATGTGGGAAATGTGTTCATGCCAACCAACTGTGTTCGGGCCTATCCTCCAAACAGGTCTCAGCAATACGAAACTCGGAAAGCCTGGAATGGACCTGTGATGAATGCCATCGCAGCACACCGAACAGGAAGTCGTCCTTTATAATACCGGATGACGACGAGGAAGACACGGAAGAGGCCTTTGTTCAGGGTGTGGGCACGAGCACCTCCCTTGATTCCAAGAAACTCTTACGTGATATTTCTATGGAAATGAAAAAAGTAATGAGGAACGAAACGGAGATCATAGAAGCTTCTATAAACTGCTTTGGAAAGAAAGTAGACGATCTTGGTGCTAAGGTGGAGATTATCGGCGAAAAAATCAATGAGATGGAGCGAAAACAAACATACCTCGCGAATAGCAACAAAAATCTTGTTACCAGAATGAGTTCTCTCGAAATTCGTATGCGGAAGATGGAGCAGGAAGCGTTGGACAATAAGGTGGAAGTAGCCGGTATACCACAAACCAAAGATGAGGACCTGAAAACCATAACCTGCAATATCGCAAAGCTTTTGGATGTAAACGAGAAGGACGTCAAAAATGTGAAGCGCTCAGAAGGCAGGGCAGGATCGGATGCCCCGATCCTCGTAGAACTGACGGAGCCCGAGCTCGCCGCCTCGTGGGCACGAGCTTCTAAGAAGGATTCTTCTCCAATCCTCGCAGAGCACGTAGTCCCTGGTGTCCCTAAAGAGGCTGCAAAGTCTAAGGTGATCGTGAGGCGAGCCCTCACCAAATCCAACAAAGCTTTGCTGTGGAATGCGCAGCAGAAATTGCGCCCTATATTTAAGTATGTGTGGTTCCAGGGAGGTAAAGTACTTATAAGAAAAAACGAAAACGAAAAACCGATCGCTATCTGGTGCGAAGAAGACATCACAGAAATATTGAAGTAGGTACTTCGTCTAATATCGTTCGTTGTCCTTACGTACCGCAAGTGTTTACATAATCCTAAAACCTTATCTTTTAATTTTAAGTAAGTTTTTGATTTGAAATCGTAAAGTACCTACTAATGCCCAACTCATTGGATAACGTCACTGAAATAACAAAATGTGTTAATATAAATGACTTTTCTTATCAAATACCCCGAAACATTGGAAACCTAACTATAGTACACATAAACATAAGATCTTTAATTAAAAATCATAGTTTAGTCAAACAGCTGTTATATTTCTCTAACTTGCAAATACATGTATTGATTCTTACTGAGGTAGGTATAAACGACACGTTAGTCGCAATGTTTGAAATACCAGGATATAGTATGACGTTTAGACTACGTAAAAAGCGTAAAGGAGGAGGGATTATTGTGTACGTTAAAGACAATTTCAGTTTTCAGTTATATACCAACTCATTAAGTCACTGCGAATCAATTACTGGTAAAATAACTACACCTTCTAATTATGTAGCAAATATGTGTGCTATCTACAGACCTCCAAATGAAAGTAAGCACTTATTCATAAAAGAGATTAAAGAACTATTCTCTACGACACTTTACAGAAACAACGATCTTTACTTTTTAGGAGATATAAACATAGATCTGAAATGTTGCGATAGTATACGTGAATATTACATCAACTGCATGTCCGAGTGTGGCCTAGCGCCCGCGATTACAGATTTCACAAGAATCGAGATAAGGAAAGACAAAATAACTCGTAGTTGCATAGATCACATTTTTGCTAAATCGCGGTCGTTGGACCTTTATTCGGCTGCAGTTGACACAGTAATGGCAGACCATAAGTTGATTGTTTTATCCTGTGTAGGGTTGACACCTAGCCCAAATAAGACAAAGACTATACAGATACTGGATAAGACAAAGCTAAATAACTTATTGAATAGCGTTAATTGGGAAGAGTCGTTAAGCGAAGAGTGCCCTTTAAACCTTTATAATAAGATTAAATCGAACTTTAAAAGTTGTTATGAACAGGCTAGAGTAGATAAAATAATAAATTCAGAAAGTAAAAGGAACTTACACCCTTGGATTAACGTAAAAATAAATAAAATGTGCACAAAAAAAGATAAATTATTTAATACATGGAAAAAAGATATTTACAACAGAGAACTTAAACTAGAATATAATAAACAAAGAAATAAAACTCATAAATACATAGAACTCTGTAGAAATAAATATTACATGCAAGAAATAGAAGATAGTAAAAATAATCTAAGAAAACTGTGGAGCATATTAAATAATTTATCTGGTCGGTTATCAAGGTCTATAGACAGTATTTTAGTAAAAGCGTTTAAAAAAAATGGTATAGATACAAAAACTATAGCAAATAACTTTGCTCAAGAATTTAAAAAAAGTGTAAAAGATATCATGCCTCAATGTGATAAACGCCTACTTAATGAGGCAGACTACACATATCCACAAAATAAATCCATGAGAATACAAGAAGCTACAACCTCTGACATATCGAAATTAATTAAGAATTTAGATTCGAAAAAAGCTCCAGGAATAGATACTATCAGATGCATAGATATTAAATCTGTCAGTAGTAAAATAGTATCGGCTATAACAAAACTCATTAATCTCAGCATCACAAAAGGAAAATATCCAACCGAACTTAAGACAGGTGTTGTAAGACCAATTTACAAAAAGGGCATCCAGGACCAATATGTAAATTATAGGCCAATTACTATTCTTCCCGTCATAGATAAAATAATAGAAAAGTTTATTTGTAATCAGATCCATAGTTTTTACAGCACACACAAAGTCATTTCTAACTCACAATTTGGATTTCAACCAAAAAAGTCAACAACCCTACTTTTGTCAAAATTTACAAATGAAATTAATACGCTACTAAATAATAAACAACACGTTATACTATTATTTATTGATTTTAGCAAAGCGTTTGACACATTGAGACATGATACTCTTATTCATAAACTAGATCAGTCAGGTGTTCGAGGACCTCTCCTTGATTGGTGTGAGGATTATCTTCATGATAGGAAGTACGTTGTTAGGGTAGAAAACCAGGTCAGTGATGAACAAATGGTTACAGAGGGCACCGCCCAAGGATCAGTACTTGGTCCTTTACACTACTTATCCTATGTAAATGATATGGAAAATGTCGTAGAGAAATGTTCAATCTATCAATACGCCGATGACACCTGTCTGATTGCGTCACATAACAACATACACAGCGCAGCCCAATTCATGCAAAACGATTTTACGAATATAGCTAAATGGGCTCACGATGCAGGCCTAGTACTTAACGGTGGAAAGACAAAAATCATACACGTTTGCTCCAGCCACAGACATGATAAGATACACAACTTTAACATAATCGCGCACGAGCATGCGTGCCTACACCTCGCCCCGACCAGCTGTAGCTGTGCAGCCATAGAACAGGTGACGCACCACACCTACCTAGGTCTCATTGTGGACAATAGGTTTAGCTGGACCTTTCACGTAAATGCCGTTTGTAACAAGCTACGAGCAATACTAGCTAAATTTTATATTATTAAACCCAAGGTACCCTATAAGATACTTCTGTACATGTATAATGCACTGGCAGAATCCATAATAAACTATGGAATTACTAGTTATGGCAGGACTTTCAAAACTTATCTTGATCAAATATTTAGCCTACAAGTAAGAATTATTAAATTAATTGTACCAAAAAACATTAGACTACAGTTTCAAAGTGACATGATGAGTATTTTTAAATTTTGTCGTATAATACCTATACACGAAAAAGTTAACATGAACCTACTGATTGAACAACACAACAATGTCGATTTACTTACAAAACCAGTGACAAATAAAATCCTACTTAGGAAAATAGCGCAAAACAAGCTATTTATACCTAGAACGTCTAATTTTTATGGTAAACGTACTTACGAGTACATACTACCTACGCTGATTAATAGCCTCCCTGAAAGTGTAAGAAATAGCATTAATGACAGAAATTTCAAAAATAAGTATAAAAATTACTACTTAAACACTGTTCTAAATACATAGATACGTACATACATACATACATAGTTGTGTACTATAAAACCGAAACACATTACCCTCCTTCTGCGTAGTCGGGAATAACTATCGTAACACTATTGTAGCATAATACTTACTCACACTCACCGCTTAGAATCTTATCACCAATCCCGTTGTTGCAAACATACCTATTAGATATTTAGTTTGTACTGTCTTTCATGCCTACCTCAATTATTGTAGTTTGTAGCAATAAGACATATATAGTAATAATGTAGCTCAAAGACGATACTTGTGTCCCCACAAACCTTTAGAGGTTTCAGGATACAAAAATGTTGTTTTTAAATATAAGTTTTTGTGTAAATAAATAAAAAAAAAAAAAAAAAAAAACCTGCACTTGACACCTGCGCATATCACCTGCACTTGACACCTTCACTTAACATCTGCGCACGTCACCTGCACTTGACAACTGCGCACGTCACTTGCCCTTCACACCGACACTTGACACTTTCACTTGACACCTACACTTGACACCTACTTGAGAGGATCTACTATACTAGGATCTTTAATAAAGAACCTACGCATATCACCTACACTTAACACTTGCGAATATCGCCTTCACTTGACACTTACACTTGACACCTACACTTGACATCTACACTTGACACCTATACTTGAGAGGATCTGCTATACTAGGATCTTTAATAAGGAACCTACACATATCACCTACACTTAACACTTGCGCATATCACCTGCACTTGATATTACACTTGACATCTGCGCACGTCACCTACACTTGACACCTACACCTTGAGACTAAACACTCGCACCTACACTTTGCAGTGTATTATGCCTACTTGCACCAAACTGTCAAAGTCCCTAAGCAATTACTTTACTCGCTTGCTAGTTCTTAACAGGCCAAATTTTGACCGTTAAGACGTGCCAAGCGAGTAAAGTAAATGCTTAGGAACATTGAAAGTTTGGTGCAAGTCGGCATTAGTCTCTTATGTGCTTAGGTACCTACCTAAACTAACTAAATTTAATCAAAATTTACTTACGGTCTATGGGTGGCCCAATTGTTTCCTTTTGTAAATTTTGTAATATACCTATATATAGATTGTAGTAGTTAGCTTATGCTGTAATAAATAGCTTAAGTGCCACTTTTAACAACTTATGTCCACACTTTAACTATGTTAATACCTCAGAATGAAATTCATAAATATGTAATGTATACAAATAAATATTTGTTATTCAAACACGAGATAAGTTTTAATAAAAAAAAATAACAAAAAATAAACTATTTAAGTGCTTTGCCAGATTTCGCTGAAAACTGGCTGAAAATGATTTTCAATTTCAAAAACTTTCAAAAAGAGACTGCGAATTTAATTAAAAAAAAAGTTTTTTTATGATTTTTAAAGAAGAATTACATTTTATTTATCGGGCCCAAAATAGTTATTTGTACACCAAGGGCCTGAAGCAAAATCATTCTATACGGGACTTTTCAGCCTGAGCCGAAGGCGAGGGCGGATATTCGTGGGCGGAAAGTCGAGTATAAAATGGGCTTTAGGAACGAGGTATATACAAGATTTTTCTCTTCATATGCGAGAAAATAAAAAAAAAACATTTTTTTTATGTAAGCCTTTCTTGAGAACTACGTCATTTAAAAACCAATTTGTTTTTTTTTTGTTTAATAATAAAGGTGCTTTCAGATTGGGTCCCATAGAAACTTCATCAAAATCGGTTCAGTAAGTTAGTTTTTTACTGAAAAAATTTGTCGTCGAAGTAAATTAAATTGCGTATTTTGCTTTCCTGTGACTTTTCAGTGGTGTGTAAAAACAGTAAGTAGTAAACTTTGATTTATGAATTATGAAACAGTTTGAATTTGTTAAATTTTTTATACCTCCTTCATGAAGTTTATTTTAACCGTCGACTCAAATATCCCTCGTAATGACTTGCTTCAGGCCCTTGGTGCACGAATTAATATATGTATTACAACTTTATTTTTTTGCCATAGATAAAAAAAATATTGGGGTTATATTTTATTTTATCTAATTAAATATTTATGTTTGCGCTCGATTATCAAACAGTAAGAGAAATTAAATAAAAAATAACCTTAAAAAATATGACTGAATAAATCGGTATTTAATAAAACCTACGTTACATAATTTAAAAACTGATAAAATTTCAAACTCATTCCTAATACATATGAAAATGATATTTAATTAGTACCTTCCTATTTAACTTCCTTTTGAAGGATTGCCAACAGTAAGAAGTTACACACAAAATACACGAAAAATTCGTGAAAAAGTTCTAAAATAGGCACCAAAATGTACATAATGAATAATTTACCTTGTATATTCGGTGTTCCCAACACTATGTCACTTTGCCCGATGTGTTCAGAGTTTGAACTAGGAATGATACTTCTCGAAGGAATTGCCCTTTTTATACTCGACGCTAGCACCCCATAAAGGGGAGAAGTCACTTAAACTCTACTTAGTAACACGTGAAAGTCGTAGCAACAACGAATGTAGGAGGTAATCCCGTGAAAATCTATTATAAAAAAAAATAAGCTTGAAATCTAACATAAGGTATTCTAACAGAGCTTCATCGTCAGGCTTTCGCAATCATTTCAGAAATAGGCTTCTCCCAGTGTGCACCATCGCGCCCTGTCTTCGGCTTGCCGCATCCATCTTAAGCCTGATTTTCAGTCGTCACACCACATAACTGAAATATAGCTAAACAGACCAAATCTTAAAATGTACGCCATTGTTCGGACTTAGAATAAGATAGTCAGTATTGAAATATCATAAAATTTTAATAATTTAAATAAACTATTAAATTTTTTTGAAATATAACGAATAACTTAGGTTTTCAGGAGAATTCAATTACTTGCAATTTTACAGAACTATAATTGTATCGAATTTTTTTTCTAAACCGTAGGAAATAGTACATTCATTTCGTTAAATTATGTAAGATTTTTGATACGGATTTTATGAAATATAACAAATTATCGAACAGGGTTTTCTGAAGAATTCAGATATTTACATTTGATTGCAGATACAGACATATTTTTAATTGTATTGTACCTATATTTTTATTTACTCTAGGAATTTTTACATTAGTTTCGTTAGATTCGTATCGTTAGATTTTGTATTAGTTTAGATTTTCATGATTAGATTCGTTTGGCGTTAGATTTTTTCGTTACTTATACCCAAATAGGATTGCAAACTTATATCAAACAATTATTGAAGCGAAGTTTTTGAGATTCAGTAGGACATTTTCGTATCTGAAAAAGTTAGCCTGTGACCAGCCACGCATTAGCCTCGAGACATCCAGATATAATCCACCATACCACGTAGTCAGTCGTTG
Organism: Lobophora halterata; assembly: GCA_932526365.1. NCBI lineage: Eukaryota > Metazoa > Arthropoda > Insecta > Lepidoptera > Geometridae > Lobophora > Lobophora halterata. Next base: position 6,442,192 of record OW052027.1, on the reverse strand, counting down.
CATACATACATTATTTACACTGCAAAATGCGATGTGCATTTTAGATTTCCCTTTTTTTACTCTGGTAACTAAGCGTGTAATGTTTCTAAAAAAAGCAAATTGTGTAAGCCGTTTGCTATGTTCGGTCTAAGGTATTAAAATAAAACGCCTGTGTCCTTGGCGCTATTACCTATGCTACTTAGATCTTACATCACAGGTTACACCGGTTCCATTTTATTCTATTTGAAAAATAAATAGTAAGAAGCTGCTCATGATTAAAACAGTCATTCAGTTCAGTCAGAATTTGAATAACTGCGCCCAGTGGCACTTTTAGATATGTTTGAATTTTTATTACAATGCAGAAAATCATTATTTCAATATTATACTCAACTGTTGCTTAATGATTCGAAATTTTCCATCGGATCAAAATGTTTTTGAAATTGGCAAAATTTATCTACTTACTTTATTTCGCGCATTTTCTTTTTTCTGAGTTTAACAATTTTATGATTTATAGGTACATTCGGCTCTGCAATTGTTTTCAGACCCAGCTTACGCCGGTGTTCTCCTGTGATTAAACCACTGGTGGTTTATATTATGGGTATATCGTAAGTGGTTTAACTCATCTAATGTGTTTTTGTGAGTGGTTTACTCACAGGAGAACACCGGCGAAAGCTGGGTGTAAAGACCATTACAGAGCCGACTGTACATACATATATAATATTATATATTTCAGTAGGTAGATACTTTTGATTTGGGTCGTGCATTGGTTTTCAGGATGTTAGCTTTACATGTAAACATTTTACGTTGATGTTGAAAAATCGAGCTTGGATTTTGTTTGTGAGAGCTACCAAAGCTGAAACTAAAACGGAATTGAAAATGAATCAGGATTAGGGTTTAGGTTGTCTGGAAGAGATCTTAATTAAAGTTAAGACCGCCTTTTGTAAAAATCCTAACTGTACATGTGACATGTTTTTACAATTAAGAAATTTTATTATGTATTTTTTTATTAAAATTATTTTTTTCATTTAAATTTGACAGTCCAGAATGTGTCATAATCGTCAAGTGATCCCAACATTTTTAAACTTTTTTAGATGTTTTCCAATTTTATTATAAAATAATTTTATTCTACGATTAAATAATGTTAATAATAACTGTCAAATTGCCTTTGCCTAACAATGGGACAGCAGGCTCATAAAATAAATGTTCTTCCCAAGTAACTATCTCATTTTCCTGCTAATATTAGATAGATTATAACACCAGTATTTCATATATATTTCGTAAAAACCCAAATAAGAGGAAAATACCTGGACAGGGAATTTTTTTTTTTTTATAACAATTTTAGAATTCGGTACCTTTCAATAAATATATAGATGTGTACCTAACAGGAATTATTAATACATCTATTTGAATAAAAAAACTCTTCCTCGTTTTTTATTTATCTTTATATTTTTTTATAACAACAGACTGACAGACTTAACGTTAAGACTCGAAATTCTCAAGTCAACTGGTTTAGCCTTAGGCTGTCACTCAGTCAGTCGTGACTAATGCCTACTTGCACCAAACTGTCAAAGTACCTAAGCAATTACTTTACTCGCTTGGTAGTTCTTAACAGTACAGATTCTGGTCGTTAAGAACTGTCAAGCGAGTAAAGTTGTTGCTTAGGAACTTTGAAAGTTTGGTGCAAGTCAGCATAAGTCTATTATAGATAGGGTCTCCCATGGCCTTGCCACATGAAGGGCATGTACTTTAAATATTGAATTTAGAAAGTTTTGCTTAATAGAAACTTACCTCAATTTTTGAATACATACTGCTTGTTAAAGATTTTTTATTAAAATTTTATTTTAATCAGATTGTGTTTTTGTAAATTGTTGTGGGTTCGATTCCCGCTTCAGGACAAACATTTGTGCGATGAACATCGGTGTTAATCCTAAGGATGGGTGTTTTCTATGTACCCTATGTATGTTTGTATTTAAAAAAAAAGCATTAAGTATTGTATCAGTTATCTGGTTCCCATAGTACAAGCTCTGCTTAGTTCGAGGCTTGATGGTGTTGTGTGAAATGTCCTTATATTTTTAATATATTTTTGGCTTGCATTGCACCATTGTACCTTACCCACTGCTTACAATATCAGCACTTTACATTCATATATTAGCCAATATCTGAATGTTCGTTACTGACCATAGACGAATACCGGTGTTCCTGTAGAACAAAATGGAGTCGTGAGACAGGACCAAAAAATTTCAGACACCCACCCGTCAGGGTCAATAAATATGAAATATTTCTATTTTCAAATAATGTTTGTTACTTTTTACGATGTAGCTTTAATTTTATTAACAATGAAAAAGCCTACTAGTTTTAACATATATTTATCTAGCCCAGTTACTTCTCTTTTTCGAAAATTTGCCTCGGACCAAAATGTACAGAAGTTAGCCAATGTGGCTTCTTTTATTGGTTGTATTTTCAATGTACTACTTTGTGTTTCTATACTTTAATACTTCTGTGTTACTGACCTACTTCTTAGGTAAAAAAGTCACAGGAATGGTGAGGTTTCGAATTCCATATAGGTACTTAATTCAACCTCAATAATAATACAAATACTTATATAAGTACTTATAATAAAGGTAAGTATTCATATTATTGAGGTTAGTTAGAAGCATAGATTAATAACGATGTTCCTATAGAACACGAAGATATCAAGAATCAAGAATCAAGAAACATTTATTGTATAAAACTGTGTACAAAGATCTTTACATATTTCAGTAGGAAACAACAGTTTATCCTGATAGGACATACAATAATATAGGTACTTATAACTGAAATGAAATAGATACCTACCTAGTTTTATTACATCAGATGTAGTAGACTATAGGTGCAAACATTTGTTATTTTTTTATTTTTTTTCAGTTAACTAGTACTTAGGTATTTTTTAGACATTAGTTTTTCATTTTTAAAATATTCTTTTAGTGTGTAATGAACTTCTTGAACAAGCCATTTTCTCAAAGTGTTTTTAAATCCAATACCAGATAGCTGCTTAAACTCTGTAGGTAAATGATTGAACACTTTTATTGCAGTTAAAGTTAAGTCTTAAATTCTCATGACGACTAGATTTAACATATCTATCTATAATATATATGATAGACAGTTTCAAACCAAAATGGATGTGGAATACAGGACAGACAATTTGCAGACACCCTGTCAATAAAAATGAAATATCTCTAATTTCAAATAAATGTTTGTTACTTTTTACGATATAGTTTCATTTAAATAAACATAAACATTCACACACTCACACCCCTGCACTAGGATTCCCTGTGTCGCAGGTGGCATGGACACATACAACACATCACAACATCAAAAAAAAAAATGAAAAAACTTAGTAGTTTTAACCTATAATAGTTATATTTTTAATATCTTTTTGATTACACGGATGGTCGAGTGGCAAGTGTGTTAGACTGCCACGACCGGAGTCGCGGGTTCGATTCCCGCTCGGGGCAAATATTTGTGTGATGAACATCGGTGTTTGTCCTGAGTCTGGGTGTTTTCTATGTATGTATTTACAAAGAAAAGTATAAGTATCAGTTATATGGTTCTCATAATACAAGGTTACTTAGTTTGGGGCTAGATGGCGTTGTGTGGAATGTCCAAACATTATTACCGGTTCGAAAGTATTAGTTGTGTATATCTTAGTACTCTGTGGTATTAGTGACACGATAAGAAGAAATAGAAGAATTTACTTAAGGCTAATCCTCAAATCCGAATTCCATACAAAATGATTCGGACAAATACTCAAAAAGTACGCCGTATTATAGTAATTTCTTCACACTATTCGTTTTGTCCATGTTTTTTTATAAAAGTGAAAGGTTTCATACAGTAGGGTTAATTTTAAAACACGTATAAAATCTAAATTAAAGTACCTATGCAACCTTTAACTTTTTTTGTTGACGAAATCAAAAAACATGGACGAAACGAATAGTGCGGAGAAATTACTATAATACGGCGTACTTTTTGAGTATTTGTCCGAAACATTTTGTATCGAATTCGGATTTGAGGATTACCCTTAAGCCTTATTTAATGGTACAAAATAAAGAATGTAGTAGCAGATGAAGCAACGGCATATCACTAGTAAGACCTAAATTATTTTGGATTACCTGAATGAGTGAATAACTTAGGGTCGTTGGACGAAAATAGGTAACCTAACCTTAATAAAGAACGTAGTTACCTTATTTTTTGAATAAAATTATAGGTTTCCTTTGTCAGAAAAAAATCCAAAACGCAATTTAATGACTTATTTGAATATTTTTATTTTAACACAATATACCTACCTTTTTATTCACAGGGTAAATACTATTTTTTTGGATTTCATGTTGTTCGTTTAAAAACTAAACAACTTATCGAAAATAAATTATAAGATAGAGGTCATAAACAACCTATATATATATATAGGTATATATATATTATAATTTATTTTAACAAAAACTTTGACGTTTTAGTGTCCGTAAACACCACTAAAAAGTCACAAGAAAGCAAAATACCCAATTTAAAAACTGAACTTCTGAACCGATTTTGATGAAATTTCTATGAGTTTAATCTGGGACAAAATATATTGGAATCAGCTGCTCTATAAACCAGTTTAAAAAAACCGGAAATTTCCTAATACAAACCGGATTTTACCAAATGTTCCGGTAAATGGTTCAAATTGACACCATTTAATCGGTTTTTTCTCATCATTGGGACAAATAAGCTCACGCTGGGAGCCAATTGATACATTATTGATATTATTAACACCCTTTATTGATAATAATTAGTGAGGGTGTAAGTGAAGCTGGTTTCAGACTACGCTATAATATAATAGCATATAGTATAAAGTGCGTCCCACGGATATGCCACATGGAGGGAAAGTACCTTGAATATTGTAAATGTAACATTTTACTGAAAGAAGACACTATTTGAATTTTAAAAAACAAACATGAACCGGGAATCCAACCCATTACACGAGAAAAATAATCAACGTGTAGCTTTATCATACCGATTGAAAGGCTTCATCATAAGGATTATTTTTGTTAAATAACATAGTGTCACAAATAAAAGGAAGACAATGCATTTATAAGTATATATAGCTTGCTATATATACTTTAAATGCTTGCGTTAATATCGCGTAATGTGAACGCCATGCTATATAGTATAGCATTAGGTCATTCTTCGCTATACTATATATATAGCAAAATAGTATAGCGTAGTCTGAAACCAGCTTATCGCCTACTTTGTTTATTGAATGACGTCATATTTTGTTTGTTGTATGACGTCAGCGGAAGCGGAAGTTATATTAGAAGTGATTAGCTAAAATGTCAACATTATATAAAGTGGTTTAGGGTGGTTACTTCAACATCACAGTTCATGTTGCCGTGTTGGTCGTGGGTTGGAACCCAATCGTACACCAATGAATTTTTCTGTTCAAAAAATCTATGTGTTCATTAAAACATGTGCTTAACGGTGAAGGAAAACATCGTGAGGAAACCGGCATGTCATGGAACCTAAAAAGTTCGAAAACATGTGTCAAGTGCACGAAAAGAGCCTCTTCTAGTCGCACTTGAAATCCTTTCACAACACTGATTCGAAAGAACTAGTGACACGAGAAGAAGAAGAACTTTTAGCTCTTGATGAACACATCTTCCAAGTTTCAACGATTTCCTCACAATGTTTTCCTTCACCGCTGTGAGTAAACGTGGTGTACACATCCACACCTAGATTTAATATAATATATAGAATAAACTCATATAAACTGCTCGGGATTCGAACCCACGACCATCAGATTGCAAGGCCAGGGACACATCCATTTGGCCACTATGCCAAAAATACGTATTAGTGAGATGTGAAAGATTAAGAATAGACATACGTATTGATCCTCTGTCATTGAAATAAAAAAAAATGGCTAAAAGGAAGTAAGTTTGATGGCATTGTGTTTTTTTTTTAAAATAATTTCATTATTATTAGCCCAAGAGGTGAAAATAAATGACGGTTTTAATAGCGCTATTAATCTTACACCTAACAAATTGTGTTTTACTGCCAACATAATTTTTAAGTACAAATTTAATCCTTTCTCATAAGGAAAAAAATCCGCAAAAAGGGACTTATGTATGTCCGTCCGGGTTACACGAAGCTCGTATTTCAAGCTAGTGAGCCAGAATAGTATAAGAAAATACTGGCTTGCTATCCTAGCTTAGAAAAACTAGCCTCGTGTAACACGGTCAGGTCACTGATATCTAAAAGCGTCATTAGCTTCATTTTCGAGTATTTTTTTTTTAATTTGAGGTAGAGTTTTTTTTTAGTGTTAACCATTTTTTATTTTGTATTGTATATATTTATTTACTAAATAGTTAACATTATTTTCTATTCCAAGGGCGCCTTAAAACCTTACCAGGTTGGTCTTAAATGTAAGAAATATTAAATGTGCGAATCAAAAACTAATATCACCATAAACGTGTAAATTGATACGAACTGATATTTACGCATCCTTTTAGCAAACTGATAATTTTCAGTCCAACCTTTCAGTTGTTTGAACAGTTGGTTATAATTTAACTGACAGTTATTGAAATCCGGGATCGATCAGCGTCATCTAGCCAAAAAAATATACAGTTAAGGGGAATCCTCAAATCCGAATTCCATACATATATATAAAGTGTAAGGTTTCATACTTTAATTTAGATTTTATACGTGTTTTAAAATTAACCCTACTAACTTAAAAACAAATATAACATCCAAATTAATGTATGAAACTTTACACTTTTTTTTTTGTTAACGAAAACGAAAAATATGGACAAAACGAGTAGTGTGAAGAAATTACTATAATACGGCGTACTTTTTGAGTATTTGTCCGAAACATTTTGTATGGAATTCGGATTTGAGGATGACGCAAATAGGTAACATTTTTTCGAAATTTTGTAGCTATTATTATATCTGAGCGTAGGCAACAATGCCGGCAACAAGTTTTACCAAAAAAAGAATTAATTGTAATATTATCACTTAATATCAAATTTGGCATTATATTGGTCTTAAGGTAAGAAGGGATAAATTTATATGTAATTTCTGCATGATAATTTTCAACGAGTTTCTCGTCGCCATTTTGCATTAGGGCAATGTATCTGGGGATAATATAGATATCTATCCTTCGGCCTACAGCTTAATCATAATCTATGCTATTAACAAAAAAAAATACAAGTCGAATAATATGTAAGTAGGTACCTACTGTTTTTGTCATATCAAATTTGACAGTTGTTTCATTCATTCATTAAAAAATTGGATTCATGGAGATCATAAAAAATTTACCAGGTTTTGCGATGTTTTTAGAGTTCCGCAATGGGCAATTAGTATTTGCAAATGGTAAAAAAAAACATAGCTCTATACTTATAATACACCACAATACTTATTTATTACCAATTTTTTAGGATTTTTATTTAAATTAGATTTTATTGAATTATTGAATACTGAATTCCCAATATCTAGTGTAAGTTTAAATTCTAAAGGTTATTTTGAAATAAAATTTAGATTCATTTATAATATTACCTACCTATATTATGTGGATACTTTAAGAAAAAAGTCTTATTTCTTGGGAGATCCCAAGGATGCCACATTGGCTAAATTCTAGTACATTATGGTCCGATTCTAATTTTTGAAAAGAGAAGTAACAGGGCTAAACAAATATTATTTAAACTACTAGGCTTTTTCATTGTTAATAAAACTACATCGTAAAAAGTAACAAACATTATTTGAAAATAGAGATATATCATATTTATTGACAGGGTCTGAAAATTTTCTGTCCTGTATTCCGCATCCATCTTGGTTTGATACTGTTTATATCTTGTTATACATCTATGTATCAACATTTCAACATTTTTGAAAATCGATTTAGCACAACACTTAATCCTTTCAGTAGGTATGTATTTTTTGACGTGACTACGTCTAATAAATCGATGAACGCCGCCACGCCCGGCTGCAGGCACGAAAACGTTGACGTCATTGTCCGGTAACGCCCATTGTCCCGTTACGCTGGTAGTCACGTTAAACTATCGTCCGTAAACCAACTTTACAGACAACCAATTTTTTTTTGTTTTAATATAAATATTCAGTTATTTAGAATAGGTAAGTAAAGTACGGGTTTGAAACGTCATACAATGTTTCGCACTTGATCAAATATAAATATAAATAATATAATATAATATAAATAAAAAAAATCGTTGTTGTCAGGTCAAGCCGTCAAACTTACCTACCTTGGACCGTCATTAGTTTTTATGTTTATTACTTATTGATATAAGGGTATTCGATTAAATCTTAATCTTTTTTTATACTCGCCTCGTTTTTTTTTAAACCTTTGATTAATGTTTTTTGTGTTTCTGTATGTTTTTCCTGTTTTGTCGTGTTCAATAAAGAGTTAGCTATCTGTCTAGGTATAACAGATTTTTAGCTATGATTATTATTGCTGGAAGTTGAGAACTTAATGCATATTTCGAAATTGGGTTCATTAATTTTGGTTCAAACATCTAAAAAAAAAATCAACCGAATTGATTTTAACCTCCTCCTATTTTGACGTCGGTTGAAAGTCTTGCTTCAGTCCGTTGGTGAACAAATAACTATTTATCGTGAATCTAAATAGTAAGTTCGTTTGATCATTAATTATAATTTGCAGCTTCATTCGACGCGATTTCTTCTTTTACATTTTGTACTTATATTACCTATATTAAAATTATATTTTTATATTCAACAAATCTGAATTTATTCAGTTATAGAGCAAATATTATATTCTAAGGAAATTATGATAACTCAAACATTACATTACATTTCATACAATAATTAAAATATTCAATCAATATTCAATTCTTATTTATTCATAATTTATTTTATTTTGACATTTATTTTTAGTTCTTAAGGCTAATCCTCAAATCCGAATTCCATACAAAATGTTTCGGACAAATACTCAAAAAGTACGCCGTAAGTATAGTAATTTCCTCACACTATTATTTAAGTTATTAGGGTTACTTTTAAAACACGTATAAAATCTAAATTAAGGTATGAAACCTTTCGTTTTTTTTGTTGACGAAATCAAAAAACATGGACAAAACGAATAGTGTGAAGAATTTACTATAATACGGCGTACTTTTTGAGTATTTGTCCAATACATTTTGTATGGAATTCGGATTTGAGGATCGCCTTAAGTTCTTTTTTGTACATCATTTTTTTTTTTAATTATTTTAAGTGTGCTATAATATGGATGTATTGTCTGAGAATAAATGAATTAATAATAATTAAGTATAGGTACCTACCTACGTTAGAATTTATAGATTCGAAGCGACGCGTGATCAGAGGGCTGGCAGCTATCTGGGCCAAAGAATAAGCCTTGAGATACAAAGAGGCCATGCAGCCAGTATCCTCGGCACGCTGCCATCGGGTATCGAGTTGGAGCAGTTGAGCTACCTATAGATCGTTTGCAACGGTCTATGGGTGGCAAAATTGTTTCCTCTTGTAAATTTTGTAATATATTATGTAGTAATAAAAAAGAAAACAAAAAAACTATTTATGACAAAAATTGATTTGAGTAAATAAATCCTAATTCCATTTTATTTTAAAATTTATGTGCTTGAGCATAGAAGGTTTTGTATGACATGTTTGTAACTAATTTACGCTGAAACTACTTAACAAATAAGGATAAAATTTGTCTCAGATTTATCTCATAAATTGTTCTACTAAACCCGTAATATAAGTAATTTAGACTACTTTTATTGTTTAATATTTTTTAAATTTTTTTTATACATAAATAATTTCAATTTGTGATTAATATCATGAATTTAATTTTTATAGTTCTTGTTTGTAAAGAGCTTGTGGTTCGATTTATTATTATTATTATTATAATTTGCTCAGAAAGAATGTAGTGGGTAAAACCGCGGTAGGATTTAGTACAAATTTTACGAATGTAATTAATGTGAAATGTAATTATACGGATAATAAAAGGCAATTAACTTTTATTGAAAGTAATTGTAATACGAATAATTATGGATAAACATAGATGAATAACGGTGTTCCTACACCAAGATAAATAGTATCAAAGGAAAATGGATGCGGAATACAGGACAGAACATTTTGGACATCCTGTCAATATAAAATATATATATAAAGATATTTATTTTTTATTGACAGGGAGTCCGAAAAATAATGTTTGTTACTTTTAACGATATAGTTTTATTAACAATGAAAAAGCCTGGTAGTTAACATAGGTATAATATTTATCTAGCCCTGTAACTTCTCTTTTTAGAAGCCTCGGACCAAAATGTCCTAGAAGATAACCAATTTAGACCCCATTTTTGGGTGCATTTTCAATATACTACAGTATGATTCTATACCTTAATACTTCTGTCTTATTGCTTCTGTGTAGATAGCTGATACTTCAAAATCCTAACTAACTAACGCAATAAGATACTGTTATAGGTCGTTGACCTCATTTACGTAGTAATTGTAATAAAACTCCGTGTTTATCCAGTCGTTTTGTAAAAACGCAAACTTGTATTAAAAACGCTGATATGAAACCTTATTACGAATAAAAATAACATAATTGATAAAGTACCTTGAACGCAGCAACATTCGTTGTCGTTGCGCGAACAACGAACGACGTATTTTTTTATTCGAGATTCGAACTACCGATATCGATATCCCGGTTTTAAACTATCCCATCTCTATTTGGAACACGAGTTTGGAATTCGAACGCGAGTGTTCAAATTTAAACTGTGACATTTTTCTTTTTAAATTCATGTACTGAGCACGTGGTGGTAACTGAAATGATGCTAGATGATTTTTATAAAATACAATATTTTCTGGATTTTGCTATAAAGTAAAGTATTTGTGATTTGCGGATTGCAGCGTAGCAGTTTACTGGTAAGTCTTTCTCATAACCTTATAATATTTGTTAAATTAAAGCCATGTGTGTGTGTACTCGTAAATCTGTGTCAATTTGAATTTCTATACATATTAAATAAATTATTAGTGGAAATATTAAAGGTATGTTACCATGTATTGTGTATTATGTATAAGTTAAAAACACATCAAAGTTATTTGGCCACATTTACCAGATTCTAATTAAGCACATTTGGTGCAATATTACAAAACAGGAAATATAACTAGTAGGGGAGAGCGGGGGTACAAGCACATTTTGGTCTGATGCAATATTACAGAACAGGAAAATAACTAGTAGGGGAGGGAGGGGGTACAAGCACATTTTGGTCTGATGCAATATTACAGAACAGGAAAATAACTAGTAGGGGAGGGAGGGGGTACAAGCACATTTTGGTCTGATGCAAAATTACAGAACAGGAAAATAACTAGTAGGGGAGGGAGGGGGTACAAGCACATTTTGGTCTGATGCAATATTACAAAACAGGGAAATAACTAGTAGGGGAGGGAGAGGATACGACCACATTTTGGTCTGATGCAATTTTACAAAACAGGGAAATATATTTTTTTTAGTTACCTGGTTTTTCAAATAATCTACATAAAACAAAACAAAAACTACGTAAAAAATTACGTTTTTTAATTAATGTTACATAATTCATCGATGTAATTAATACCAACTCACCTAATTACACCGCTCCAGGTTTTTGAAATTTATACTATGTGCGAGTGAGACAGCGGCACGAAGAATTCTGGGCCTTAAATGCTAGTTCTTATAAAAATATTGCTTTCTTATGTTAAAATACTTTGCTTCAACAATTAATTTGTAAAGCTACGTACACACTTCCCACGTGCCAACCTCGTGATAGTGTATGACTGCTTTATCCATTTTTACTATTGAGCATAATTATTATTGAGCATTATGAATAAATTCGTTAAAATATTGAAGTATTAGAGCAAAGTAAATTCAAAAAACAGTTGCAAGTTATTTTGGACTAAGATTAATAAGTATGCCTTTTCTGGGCCAGAACGGTACAGATCACATAGCTCAATTGGTTAGAGCATGACACGGGAAGTCAAGGTTACGGGTTCAAGGTACGAAAATCATTTAATCAAGGTTTTACTAAAACATACAACAACCGACTTCAATTGGACTGTTCTAGTGACCGTAAACACCACTGAATAGTCACAGGGAAACATACGCAATTTCGTTTACTTGAATAACGTATTTTTTTCAGATATTTTGATTTCAAAACCAAAGTACTGAACTGATTTTCATGAAATTTCTTTGGAACCAATCTGAAAGGATATCCTTTCAAATAATAAAATTGGGTTATAAATATTATGATTATATAGTATTCTGAGGTAAAAACAAAAATCAACCGAATTGACATCTCCTTGAAACTAAATTAATATTATACAGGGCGTCCCACGGATCATGGAGGGAAAGTAACTTGAATATTGTAGATGAATTCATGGTCTTCCTTTTATTTGTGATACTATTGCCTACTTGCACCAAACTGTCAAAGCTCCTAAGCAATTACTTTTCTTACTTTCTAGTTCTTAACGGTCCAAATTCAGACTGCTAAGAACTGTCAAGCGAGTAAAGTAATTGCTTAGGGACTTTGACTGTTTGGTGCAAGTAGGAATATGTTATTTAGCAAAAAATAATACTCAAGATGAAGCCTTTCGATCGGTATAATAAAGCTACAAGGTGATTATTTTTCTCGTGTAACGGGTTCGATTCCCGGTGCAACAATGTAATTATTTAAATATCTATGAATGCAGTTTAAATTGTTTATTAAATTCAAATAAAATGTCTTCTTTCAGTAAAATGTTCCATCTACAATATTCAAGGTACTTTCTCTCCATGTGGCATATCCGTGGGACGCCCTGTATAGTATATAAATATATTATACAGAACCCTTAATACATTTTCCAGTTAAACTTACTCATGTCAATTTTTTCTGCAAAATTAACAGAATAACATAAAAAAATTGTCGCATGGCCAGCGAAACCTTTTCTTAGAAATACTTAAAAATAACTTTATAATAATACTATAATATTTTATTAATATTGTCGTTTCCGGTTAAAGTAGGTCACAACACTTCGGAAGTGAATGGTTAATATGTTTCACGTAAGTTAAAATGGAAATCCGTTTCACATACATGGTTTATACATTATTACCACTAGCTTGTAGCCTACGTTTTTGTTTCCGCTACTTGTGCAATATCAGGTATAAATAGGTAACGATTTAAAATAATTTCATTTATTCTCATACAAAAAAAATATCAGGTATAAATAGGTAACTATTTCATTTCATTTAATTTATTCTCAAACAATTTTACATTGTGTCAGAAATATACACACCTATTATACATACACATACAGACATAATAGTCCAATCATTTGGTAGTTTAGACTGGAAAAAAATCCGGAAGTACTTTAAGATAATAACTATATTTATAATATAAAAATAACTTTAATAATCAAGAGAAAGGAATACAAACAAAAACATAAATAGTGAATAGTGATACCAGCTGACTTTATATTTGAATGCCGTTTACGGCAGGACATAAAATGGACTCAACTTATTTATGACCTTGATGTAAACTCATATTATTATGTTCTAGCAAATACACAATATTTCATTTTATTTTATTTCATTTCATGTTAGAAAAGTTTCTACCAAAAAAATACAAGATAATGAGGAGCTTATATCCTTTACAAATATATTATATTCTTTAGTTTTAGCATGATTTTGTTTTTTGATATATTCATCGTCACAAACTTAAAAAATTACATTTAAAACACCCAGACTCAGGACAAATAACGATACCGATTTATCACACAAATTTTTGCCCTGAAGCGGGAATCGAACCCGCCACACCCGGCGTGGCAGTCCAACACTCAACCATCCGTGTCGTCATTATCAATTATCAGTTTGTCGTTATCGTCTTACTAGAAACGTACAGAATAATGTATGTCGTCCGCGTCGATAGTTTATCTATTTTCTATATAAGTGATAAGATAAGCAAAGTTGTAAAATATCTTACGATTTCTCAGACTCATTCAATTTGTAACCGACATTTTTACCCGACTGACAAGGAAGGGTTATGTTTTTCGCGCGTATCTTGTATGAATGTATGTATGTATATTTCTGTGTTACCTCGTATCTTCCAAACGGCTGGATGGATTTTGACAGTTAAGGTATCGTTAGATACGTCCCAATAACCCGAGTGTTCTTAGATGAGTTTGAAAAAAAATCAAAATGGCGGATTTTTGGAGCTAAATAGTAAGTCGTTAATATTTTTTTATTGACTAAACCTATCGAGTAGGGTATCAAAATGAAGGTATTTTAAAGGTGATTACAATTATATACACATATATAAGTTATATATTCACATTTAATTTGGAATAATGAATTGATAATGAATGTATAATTATTACACAGTCGGGTTTTCAGTTTTTTAACTTTAAGCTTGTTATCAGTTATTACATGTGCGCATTTAGAAGTTACTTAAAAATTACTAAAATACTTACTAAATCAATTAGTCAAGGCTTCACAAAAACATGCAACAACCGACTTCAATCGGACTGTTCTATTGACCGTAGGCAACTGAAAAGTCACAGGGAAGCTAAATACGCAATTTCGTTTACTTCAACGTTATTTTGATATAAAAACTAAACTTCTAATACGTTTTTTTATATTTTATTTTATTTACTTACTTTTTTTATTAAAAATAGACCTTCGATTGACCACAATCTCACCTGATGTTGTGAAGATGTGGCCAACGATGAATTTCGAAGGTCTAGAAGACACCTATTTACTCGTTTCTTGAAGATACCAAGATCTAAATTGTCCGGGAAGACAGAAGAATGTAGCGAGTTCCATTCCTCAGTATTCGTATTTAAAATGAGGATTTGAAACGTTTGGTCCGTGTATGCAAACTGAATATCCACTAAATACTTTACTAATTACTGTATTTTAATGTTTGAAAGGATAAACTTTCAGATAGGTCCCATAAAATTACATCATAATCAGTTCAATATTTTAGTTTTTGAATCAAAATACTTAACTGAAAAAAATAATAAGTACGTCGTCAAAGTAAACTACATTTCGTATTTTGCTTCCCAATGGCTTTACCAAGCAATTGTAGAATGTTTTTGTAAAACCTTGATTACTCCAAGTCGATTAAAACATGCGAAATTTACTTATTTGTAGCCAATTTTGGAAATAACAATCGACACGGTTATTTTAGTGACAGGAACCCAAATTACCTCCATCCGTCTGCAGACCTTGCCCCTTCAGAGACGATGGTATAGTGTAGTGACCACGTTGACTTGATGACTTGATTACCGACTGGTAACAAGACTTGGCACGTGGAACTCACTAGCTAATGCCCGCGGTTTAGCGTGTTACTGGGATAACACATGTCATTTTAATATTTTAAGCTAAGTATATATTAATAAACTTTAGTTGCTTGATGTCAAGATAAAAGTGACTATATTATATACCTATCCTATTTAGGCTTCGAGAGTTTAGCAAAAAAAAAAAACGCACACTATAAAAATCTCGCACACCATCTTAAAATATGCACACAGATATCAAATACAGCGTATAGTTTTAATTAACGTGAATGGCCAAGAAGGTTATATGGCCAACAGAGGGGTACGCCTTGCATTAACATCTTCTTTGGCTAGATTCTCGAAGTATTTAGGTTTTAATCTGAAATTAAATTGGAGCCTGATTGGTTCATTACGTTTGGCTTGATTGAAACACCCCTATATTAAGACGTAAGATATTTCAAGGTGCCGTCAGAGACGATGGTAGTGCGTGTAGTGACTACGTTGACTTGATGACTTGATTACCGACTGGTAACAAGACTTGGCACGTGGAACTCACTAGCTGATGCCCGCGATTTAGCGTTCATACCACAGATATAGATCGGGTTCTTATTATGTTATCCCGACAGAACGTTTTTCACATTTTGAGCTATGTGTATAAAAAATTCAGTCTTGAGTGGAATACTAAGTTTTTTTTTTTTAAACAAACATTCACACACTCACACCCCTGTACTAGGATTCCCTGTGTCGCAGGTGGCATGGACACATACAACACATCACAACATCCAAGACCCGAGAACAAACATTTGTGTTCGTCACAAATAATTGACCCGGCCGGGGATCGAACCCGGAACACCAAGCTTCGTAGGCCACTACCAACTAAGCCACGGTGTCGTCATTTTCATTTTGTCATTTTGCGCCTAACTTCTTTAGTTTTAATTAGATTTCAGTGGTTTAAACACTCAAATCACCAGAAAACTACGAGGAATATCTGGAATATTCTAAATAGCCGATATTACGTTACTTTGGCCAAGTTCATTCGTCAAGAAGTATAAGCGCGTACTAAGAAACGTATTTTATCAATTCGCGTAGTGTGTTTTTTTTTATGAATGTATAAAGTAGAGTCACATACATCACTGTAGAATACAGTATACAGTATTTTTTTCTTAATTTATACTTATGGCTTAAGTTTCTAATAATCTCGATCTCGATCAATGTACAAACAGCGTCATAGATAAGTATCCCCCATGCATAAGATATCCAGCTTCAAATCCCTTTAAATCAGCGCCGCCGCGGCGTATAGAGAAGTTTTGACTTTAAAAAATAGATTATATTTTATAAAAAAGTAAGCTTAATCATAATTTTAATTCATTTTTTAAAGGATTTGAAGCTGGGTGTCTGTTACAAGGGGGGATACTTATCTCTGACGCTGTCTGTACCTATCTAAAAATTACATAAAATTTAAGTTTAAATAACAATGTCCGATAAAATAATCCTGTCGGTTCCTTCTTCTTTTTTCAAGTTGCACTAATTGAGAGCAATTTTTTTTTCATGAGCCGAAGTTACCTTTAATTTTAGCAAATAAATTAAAGGTAACTTCGGCTTGATGCAGGTTGATGAAATAACTGTCGGTAATTATTTCAAGATTTTTTTTGTTATGGCAAAAAAACAGTTTGAATTTAATAATAATCAAAGTTTTACAAAAACATACAACAACCGACTTCAATCGGACGGTTCTAGTGACCGTAGGCACCACTGACAAGTCACAGGGAAGCAAAATGCGCAATTTTGTTTACTTCGACGCCATATTTTTTCAGTCATTTTGATATGAAATTAAACTACTGAACTGATTTTGATGAAATTTATATGGCATCAATCTGAATGTAATATGTCCTCTCAAACAAAAATATTTTTTTTCAAATCGGTTTATAAAACAACTAAGTTCCGAGGTAACAAACACAAAAAAACATTCAACCGAATTGATAACGTCCTCCTATTTCGAAGTCGGTTGAAAAATTACTTCATATTAGTATAAAACAATTTATTTAAATAAAACGATTATATTTAATAACACCGATTTTCAAATAATAACCGAGAAATCGATTATAATGGAATGTGGACAGCTCTTTTTTAAACGTATGCCAATTTGGAGATTAGAAATGGTAGATTGGTATGCGAAAAGTATTGTAGGTAAGAAAATTTCATATCATAATATTCCTTGTACACACCACATTTTTTTAATTAATTACCAAAAAATTAAATAAATGGGTAATGCAGAAGGGGTACTACGTTGTATCTGTGAAGTCAACATTTTGGGAATCTACATAAGGACAGAGTGGAGCCTGACGGTTACAGTTATCCAATTTTTATCCGAACTGATATAATATATTGACTGAAATTGATGAATACTGGCTGCATGCACGAAAACGTTACGTCATTTTCCGGTAACGCTGTCATTGTCCGGTAACGCTCATAGTTCCGTTACGCTGTTAGTCACGTTAAACTATCGTCCGTACACCAACTTTACGGACAACCAATTTTTTTTCAAGTTTTTTTGCTATATCTGAATTTAGTAACGGCAACTGATTATGCGTGTATTAATAATTGTTTTTTTAAGTAACTTCTTTCCTCTTGCTTTCTATCAATCTGTGTGTTTTTTTATTGCTTGATTCTGTGATTGTAAAACTTAATTAACAATTTATTTTTAATTGTTTAATGTATTGCTAGCTGGCGCTTTTGGCTTCGAATACGTCTAGAAACAAAGGTAGCCATTTGATGTTAGCATTTTTACAAGCCTATGCTTTGCCCATCCTATATACTGAAGCAAGCCAATATTTAAAAAAAATATGTTAGTTATATTGTATGTAAGTGCTTGAAATAGAAAATAAAAGAACTAGGAATGAAAAATAAGAAAAAAAAATACTTACAAAAAACACAAATCATTATCATAATCCTTTATGATAAATACAAGCTAAGCTACCCAAGCTAAGTTGAATAAAGCTAAGAATATGAATATATTTCATATTCCTTATTTTTTTCCTATTCAAATATATCTCAATTAGATATTTATTAGAACTTAATTTCACACAACTGATAAAATAAATATAGTAATTAGATTATAACGGATTATTATCCCTTTGTCCGACTTAACCGTTGCGATGCGAAAAAAAAAGAAGCCACATTGGCTTATTTCTAGTACATTTCGGTGAGAGGCTAAATTTCTAAAAAGAGAAGTAACAGGGCTATATAGTTATATACTATACATTATAGACTATATTCTATGTTAAACCTTCTAGGCTTTTTTTTTATTATATATACATTTTAAAAAAGTACCTATCAAACATTATTTGAAATTAGTGATATATTGACAGGGTGTCTGAAAATTTTCCACATCCATTATGATTTGATACTGTCCATCTTGGTGTTCTATAGTAACACCGTTATTCATCTATGGCCTATCTCATCTCATCACTTGTCTGCAAAAAAAACTCAAAATAAAAAAATGTTGCAAGTCTTAAAACTAAAATCTGACGCAATAAGAAATAATTCTCGCACGAAGACAACTCATAAATATAATAATATAATCTCGCTATTACTGGGCCTGCGCAATGACCTTGAAGTAAAAGTGCATTCATTACAGCCGTAGGTACGAATCCAAGGTTGGATTCCGATGCGCAAAATCCGAAAATGACCGGCTCACGGTGCATTTACACGGGAAAATTGTTGAGCAAAATTGCTGGTAGGAGTTATTGATCAATCTAGAGCAATTTGTCGGGGGTTCTGGAGCGATTAGTGGAGGGCTCTGAAGCTATGCGGAGAGAATAAAGCAATAGTGGAGTAATTAGTGAAAGAATTTGGAGCAAATTAAAAAAAAATCGGCAAATGTTTCGCCAGTCAGTATTGTCTAAAATCGAGCAATTTTGGTTGCCCAGGTTAGTTCACGAAGTACTCTAACAAGGGGAAATTTTTAAGCAAAAATTGCCCGATAATAGTATTGGATCGATCGAGCAATTTCAATATACATGATTAAACCTGTATTTCAAAAAGTACTGTTTGTTGTTCTTAAATAAACATATAAGAATTAAAAAAAAACTGTTAACTGACATTACAGTAAATTCTTCGCTAGTTGTGATATCAATTCGACTATTTATTGCTTAGAATCGAGCAATTTCTGTTGCCCGTGTATACGCACCTTAATATTTTGCGTACGTTCAATTCTCATAGCCCTGACCTGTCACTCGTAAAACTGATGACTTCCGCTCACCAACCGTATTAATAATTATGTACTTGCTTACTGGCAACATTCATTTTTTATCACATACCTTTGAGAAGCGTACTCTGTATCTACCTACACAGAAGTATTAATGTACAGAATCACACTTCTTATTATCGTGTCACTAGTTCCTTTGAACCAGTGTGGTGAAAGGATTACAAGTGCGCCTCGAAGAGGCTCCTTTCGTGCACTCGACACATGTTTTCGAAATTTAGGTTCTACGACATGCCGGTTTCCTCACGATGTTTTCCTTCACCGTTGCGAGAACGTGGGATGCATACAATTAAAATGAAAAACCCATTTACACATGACTGCCACCAGGATTCGAACCCACGACTATCAGATCCCAAGGTAAGGGCCTCATCCACTCGACCACCACGTTTTCGAAAAATAATCACACTGAAGTAATACACTGAAAATGCGCCAAAAGTCATCAAAAAGAGGATTCTTAATTATCTGTCTTCTAGTACCTACATTTTGGTCCAAGGCTAAAAATGCGCCAAAAATCATGAAAAAGAGGAATCTAAATTAGCTATCTTCTAGTACCTACATTTTGGTCCAAGGCACGGAGGAAAAAAGTATCCAAGGCTAAAAATACGCCAAAAACAATGAAATAGAGGAATCTAAATTAGCTATCTTCTAGTACCTACATTTTGGTCCAAGGCACGGAGGAAAAAAGTATCCAAGGCTAAAAATGCGCCAAAAATCATGAAATAGAGGAATCTAAATTAACTATCTTCTAGTACCTACATTTTGGTCCAAGGCACGGAGGAAAAAGACTAAAAATGCGCCAAAAATCATGAAATAGAGGAATCTAAATTAGCTATCTTCTAGTACCTACATTTTGGTCCAAGGCACGGAGGAAAAAAGTATCCAAGGCTAAAAATGCGTCAAAAATCATGAAATAGAGGAATCTAAATTAGCTATCTTCTAGTACCTACATTTTGGTCCAAGGCACGGAGGAAAAAAGTATCCAAGGCTAAAAATGCGCCAAAAATCATGAAATAGAGGAATATAAATTAGCTATCTTCTAGTACCTACATTTTGGTCCAAGGCACGGAGAAAAAAAGTATCCAAGGCTAAAAATGTGCCAAAAATCATGAAATAGAGGAATCTAATTTAGCTATCTTCTAGTACCTACATTTTGGCCCAAGGCTATTAAATTTCGAAAAAGAGTTACCTACATAGTGATTTGTTAAAACTACTAGGCTTTTTCATTGATAATAAAACTCCATCGTAAAAAGTAACAAACATTTTTTGAAATTAGAGATATATCATTTTTATTCACAGGGTGTCTGAAAATTTTCTGTCCTGTATTCCGCATCCATTTCGCTTGTATACTGTCTTGGTTTTCTATTGGAACACCGTTATTAATTTAGGCCCCAGTAGGATTCCGTCTAAATAGATACCACCAGAAGAACAGTCATTCTACCGCAAATTGTGTAGTACAGTGTAAGAATTACTGTGTTCCGCTTTGAAGGGCACTGAGGCTCCTGTAGGATTCCGTCTAGAAAGGTAGTAGAAGGCCAGAGATTTCTCCGCAAATTGTGTAGTATAGTGTAAGTATAACTGTGTTCCGGTTTGAAGGTCACTGTAGTAAAATTACTGACGACACATTAAAGTTTATTGCATCATTTATCACATGTCGAATTGCAACAATAATAATACCATGCAGCTTGCGTCTAGTTAACCAAGTCAAGTGGAGCAGACTGCATGACGACTATTTTGTGTCAGGGGCTGGTAGACGCGTGACTTTTCACACGACAAGGGAACGCGACTTTTATCTAATATTCTATTGTACACTTGAAAAAAATGTGATACAAATGGAGGATAGATTTTCTACGAGTCAACCAATTTTTGGTAGGATAAGAAACAAAGACTTTGTATTTCAAGTTCAGAGCTCTACCAATTATAAGCTTTTTGGAGCAGGCACTTTAGTACACGTTGTAATTTAAAAAAAAACGTTTATCACATAAAACGTTTTATAGAGACATCCCAAAATTTGTTTTCCTTGAACGATCCAAGGCTGCAGGATCCTACAGGATTCCAGCTAGATATACCACCTTTAAAAAAAATTAAACAATATAAACACTTTAATTTTATTACCATTAGCATATTTCTATTAAAAAATACGCTTTGAAAATCTTATGTAACATATATTTCACCAGTCATGCGAAGATCAAAAAATTTACCTTTTAGCCTTTACCTATGTATATTATTATTATTATTTTATTACTATTTATTACTGTCAGAGGCTTTATGACTGATTCACTGCCTTTCAATTAATTATTCATATGTATTGATTGTATCATTCCGCCTGTAACAGTCGAAATGCATCAATAAAGGCAATGAGCGACCGCACACTGCATGCGTCCAGTTGACCGAGTCAGATGTCAATTGGACGACTTACTTTGTTGTCAGGAGCACGCAGACGCGCGACTTTGAACGCAAGATAAAATACTATTGCGACTTACCTGCGCAAACTGAACAGGCGGTAAGGCGGTTGATTTTGGATTTGTCAATTGAATTTAATACTTATTTAGTTTAATTTAATTTCTTATTTCAAGCATTGAAATACTACGTGCCGTACCGTGCGCAATGTGCACAGTTGAATAGTTTGCTTTTTTTTGTTTGCGAAGAATACGCTAAGCATTCAAAACACTTGTATCCAAAACTTTATCGTTTAGTTAAAATTCAATTAAAATTCATGTAGATCCCCTGTTTTATTCATAGGCAATAGTAATCTGACTATTTCTATATTATCATTTCAAAATCTCTAAACAACTATTACAATTAGTCAGTGTGATCGTCATTGTCATTTTTTATCACTCAACAGTAACTGTAACAGCTCAATCACCGGTGATTTTGTATCACACTGCTATTTTTATCAGTGGCCTAATATGACTAATGTCATATTTCACGCATAACATCACAATCACTCCTACTCACAGGCAGCAAACTACTGTCTGACTGTTATAATTATTTACGATATGATACGAATGATCACCCGCCGACAAAATCGCCTGTCGGGGCACACTGGGTGGATATCACCGTGATTATGTAACAGACTTGGTATCAGAAATCAACAAGTGTTATGTGTAACCAGTTTTATATTTAGATTTCAGATTTCATTTATTTGACCAATATAACAAAGACCGTTATACAAGGCAAGTCAAAAATACATAATGCGATGATACCTACAGCTTGGTAAAAGCTATGTAACTATGTATTTGAATATAAAATAACTAAAATTACGAAACAATTCGATGAGCCTAACCACAGAACTACAAATCAATTACACAGAAAGTTACAACAATATAAAAATGTCAATGTCAAATGGAAATTTAAAATAACAGCTGATTTGCTTCTTCTTGTCTATAGTACCTACAAGTTCGCAAGAGAAAATACAATATTATGATTTCATTATCAAAAGCCTAAAAATAAAGATAAAGATTTGCATTTCATTTAAAAGAAGATTCCGAAATAGTCAAATTCATGAATTCATTAAGCGAGTAAAATGCATGATTGACAAAGAAATATTTGATTTTGTTTTTAAATGAATCTACACGTTCTATGTCAGTTATCGCATCTGGTAGTTTATTATACATTTTTATCTTGACAAATTCTCCCTGCTTCTGAGCTTTTGTCAGTCTAAGTTTAGGTAGATATAGCTTTTCATTATTTCTAAGGTTATATTTATGTATGTTCTTATTCTTGTTATATTTTTCTTTGTTTGTATGTATTTCTATTAGACTCTTATATATAAATATAGATATAACTGTCATAATTTTATTTTCTTTAAAATAATTCCTTACTGAAGTTCGTCTTCTAAGCCCAAATATAATTCTAATAGCTCTTTTTTGGCAGACTAGAACTTTAGATACATCAGAGCTATTGCCCCATGCTGTTATTGCGTAACTAATAATGGAATGTACATATGCATAATACACTGACATAAGAGAACTCTTTTCTATAACTGATTTTAGTTTCAGAAGCACGTAATTGGCGCTAGCTAATTTTTTGCATAGCTTCGCAATATGAGCTTTATGGTTAATTGTATTGTCTATTGTATAACCTAAGAAAACGTGATTATTATTGGCTTCTAAATCGTTAATTCTTTTAGATTTGTATCTCATGATAATGCTTTTGTTGGCGTTTAGAACAATTCCATTTGCCTCGAACCATTCTTTAAGTAGTGTCAAAGAGTATTCAATTTTAGTATCCAAATCTTGGTTCGATTTGTCTGTTACACCTAGATGAGTATCGTCTGCAAAAAGGTTTATAAATGCCCAGTCAGGTACGCAATTTGCCAGATCGTTTATATAAATGAGAAAGAGAACTGGTCCTAAGATCGAGCCTTGAGGTACTCCTATGTCAACCTCTCTAGTGATGGAGCTTGTGTTATCAACTGTTACTACTTGGGTCCTTTTGTCTAAGTATGAAATCAACATTCCCAGCTCACTGCCCTTGAATCCGTAATATATACCATGACAAATAACATGTTACTCAGTATACTTACCACCTAGGTTCATCTAGGTGAGATGAACGCCGACGCGACGTCTTCCGCTCGACTCGCGACAATCATCTCGTTTGTCGCGAGTCGCGGTGTGATCTGTCGCGAGTCTGTACAGTCCGCTTGGCAACAGTGTCCTGGGCGGCGGTTATGCCTCGTGCCTATGCCGGGGAAATCGAACGTAAATCATCGCTATTCAGCTCATGTGATAAAGACCATTATCTCATATTATAGTGAGTAATAACTAGTTTTTGCCCGATTTTTCACTAACTTATCACCTTTTTCAACCGACTTAAAAAGGAGGTGATTCTCCATTCGGTTTTTTTATTTATATATGTTTGTTTTTACTTCAGAAATTCGACATAAGTATAACAAAATTAATTAAAAATTCTTTAAAAATTAATGAAATTTCTTATTTCGTTACAAAAAAAATAATTTCAAGAAAATACTTTCAGATTAGTCCCATAGATGTTAAGTTTAAAAAATCAAAATAAGTCAATAAATATCGATGAAGTGAACAAAATTGCATATTTTACTTCCTTTTCCCTGTGACTTTTCAATGGTACCTACGGTCACTAGAACAGTCCGATTGAAGTCGGTGGTTGTATGTTTATGTAAATCCTTGATTATTTGACTTCAGTTAAAAAGTAGTAGGCATCTATTTTCTAGATTTTCTAGATAAGTACTGGAATGACCCTGTTAGATTAAGCGACGCGCGCATAAGCTGGTAAAAATTGGATTGGTAGAGTGGGCTCAAGTCTAACTATGTACCTAGGTATAGCTTGATTAATGAAATCTAGGACATACAGACTAGACACGCAGGCGACCTAGTAATTAGCTAGAGTACCATACTCTACTACTGTACTGTACTGTTTCTAGGATGTTTTGTAGTTATGGGCATGAAATGTAATGCAATCAGACCATAACTATTTAATTTTAACCGACTTAAAAAAAGGAGTATGTTCTCAATTCGGTTTTTTTTATGTTTGTCACCTCAGATCTTTGTTGTTCATAAACCGAATTGTAATTTTTTTTTGTTTGAGAGGTTTTAATTAATGTTCTAGTGACCGTAGGCAACACTGGATAGTCGCAGGACTCACAGGGAAGCAAAATACGCAAATTTTTCCACTATAAACTTTTTTTTTCAGTTATTTTGATTTAAAAATTAAACTACTGAACCCATTTTGATGAAATTTGTATAGGACGAATCTGAAAGTATATCCTTTCAAACAAAATATTTTTTCAAATAGGTTAGGTTATAAACAACAAAGTTCTCGAAATTACACTCATATTTTTTTTTATTAAAAATCATTTAACTGAATTAAAAACTTTTGAAGTAGGTTGAAAAGGATGGCAGTTTTCAATTTGATTGTTTTCTATGAAAAGATATTGGTACTTTCAGATCCCATAGAAATTTTAATAAAATCAGTTCAGAATCAAATTTAAAAGGAAGGAAAGGAAAAAATACATCGTCCAAGTAAACCAATTTGCGTATTTTGCTTCGCTGTGACTATTCAGTGGTGTTTACGGTTACTAAAACAGTCCCATTGAAGAATTAGTATGTTTTTGTGAAACTTTGACTATATATTAGATAGAATGTACAAAATTAACATACCAAGCAATATTTCTCAGATCACGCCAATCGTATGATATTTAACACAAGGAATCTTCAAAAGCGACTTATTCAGTATTTCTGGTCCCTTCTCGCTATAAGCATAGGATAAATTCACAAGGTATGCTACCCCGGAAACCGGATGTCACTAGTGAATAAGTGTTGCGTCATACCCACCATGTTGCAGATATCAACGACTCTTACAATGAGGTTTTTATTATATTACATTTGAAATTCGTAATTATTGTAATTCTGTATTTTAAATAAACAAAAACTTAAACTTAAACCATATATATAAAATACGTGAACAAAGGTGAGTTTACAAGAATTTTCTTACAGCAAACCTTTGAGGCTAGAGAATAAGATAATTGATAATTCGTTTTAAGTGGTTTTGTTTGATGGGATGAATATAAAATAAAATAAAATTTGTTTCTCTACAAAATTTAGGGGATATACAAAAGGACACATGCTTCCATTCATTAGCATCTAGAAGGTAATCTTAGATCAGTGTCGCTCACAGCTGGACAGCAGCAGACTCCTGCTGAAGCTGTAGCGCGTCGCCAATAAAATAGTGGTAAATGATGTTGTTTTCACAATGATTAATCTAGGATACTTAATATTAACATAAACTTAAGTCTTTATTGTGTAACTGTTTGTTTATCCAAATAAATAGGTAAATAAAAAAAAATAAAAAAAAAGTCGCCATTTCGACGCGCGATAAAATTTATTAAAAAAAGTAAACTGGTGGTTGCCCGACACCGGTTGCTGTATTCGGTGGCTCTCTTACTTGCTTAAGTAGATGTTGTTCTCCGGAGTAGTATACCTGGTGTATTTTTACGATAGCTCATAGATAGTTGGTATCACGTGATGGCGTATGACGTACATGCAAAGAGGTTTGGGTGACCTAAATACGTCAACGATATTCATGGTACTATAAGTACTGTAAATTATTACAAAGTATTAACGTCAACGCTTGCGAAATGAATATACTACATTCAAATAGCCATTAGCCTCAAACCATTTATAATACTCGGTCGAATGAACATGACACCTGGCTCGAATGACGTTTGTGCAGAGTACAGCGTGGAATTGGATAATGTTGATAGAGAAGAGGTCCTGTAATACTTGGTAATGATAAGTAATGATAAGGCTTCGCAATAAGAGGAAGAAGAAACACGGGGAGCACCGCGCGGGGGGCGGGGGACGCAGCAAGTTGCGAGCGAGAGTGTCAGCCAGGTGTCATGTTCATTCGCCCGAGTTGTATTATTATATTCATTTCGCAAGCGTTGACGTAAATACGTTGCAGAGCTGCTATGGGAACCAGGTGACTGATTCAATACTTACTCAAATAAGTTTTGTGTAAATACATACATAGAATACATAAATACCCCGACTCAGGACAAACACCGATGTTCATCACACAAATGTTTGTCCTGAAGCTGGAATCGAACCCGCGACACCGGCATAGGAGTCCAATAAACTTGCCACTCGTAATTATCTCTATTATAATTATTCCAAACGTAAATGAAAATGGGACGGAAGTGTGTAACAGGAAGTTGGCCATCAGATGTTACCAACCTAAAAAAGATTAAGTAAATATCATCATTCCAAATGTTGCTTATTATAATATAGGTGAGATGTCAGATGTTAATGAAAATGAAATGAAATGAAATGAAAAATTGATTATTGTAGTACAGGTACACTGCACGCACACACATCATTATGCAACTACTGTAAGGCTTGCTTGGTGTTTGATGTTTTGCATTTTTCCTCTCGATATCTGTCAATTGGTGGGAGTGATTTCGTGAAAAGGGGTGGATGTGTGTAACAGGAAGTCTGAGAAGAAGTTGGACGTCAAATCGTTCCACCTCAGAAGAATAATGTAAATAGAAACATTCCGAATTAAAAAAAAATTGCTCTCTTTTGCTTACTACAAAGGTGAGATGTCAGATATTACACATCATAATGCGACTTCTGTTATAAGGCTCGCTCGTTTTTTTTACGTGTAACATCTTATTTAATAATAATGCGATAATTTGCAAAATCTTCCTATGACATCATCCATCCGCAATAAAAAGGTTTCACGGTCAAAGAAAATAAATAAAAAGTTATCCGACTCGGAACTTTTTGCGGTAACTTTTTTGTGGAGTAAGTGTTAAATTACGGACAATCGAGAGGTTAAGATCAAGGTGAGGACTAGTTGAGGTACGTGGTTTCGTTCGCTTTTTTTAAACCTACTGATTATCATTATCTCACGTTTCGGATTTCGGCGAGTCAAAATCTCCTGAGGATGCCTCGTGTTGAGGCGAAACACTTGTCGACTTGGGTTTTCTGTTTTCGGCGCTTTGGTTAAGATACAAATAATCTTAAACTAGAGTTAAGTTAATTGGAACCTTTGTTTTGAAGTTAAGCTATATATATGTATACTATTTATTAATACCTAATACTGATTATACTGTACACAAATTAAACACCAGAAAAAAATCATTGATAATAATTTGAGTTTTATTAATCGTTTGGCAAACCCGTGTACCTAGCTAGAGCCAGCTCGCAAAAGCTCTGCTCGGGCGCCGCACTCGCGCCGCTGTCACTCAGTCATTTTCTAGAAACTCAAAATTCTGACTGCACAGATACAACGTAGTACCCCTTCTGCATTGGCCATTTCAGTATTTTTGATAATATAAAATTTGTGGTGTATAGAAAAAAAAGTTGCAAGAGGCAACGCTAATTGGTCAAATCAAATCAAACTTCCACGGTTTCCTGTTACACTTCCGTCCCTTTTCACAAAATCACTCCCTCAGATTGCAGTAAAAAGTAAAACACATCGAAATATTATCTTCAACATACTAACAGCAATGATAAATAAATTTTATATAGTAAGGTCGAATTGCAGTTTACGTCACTTATCAAGTACCTACGTTACGCTTTTTTCTATGTAGAGCTCAGTCGTGAAGAAATGGCTGAGACGTAGTTTTAATATGAGTATTTTTTGCTCATAGGTTTAATTTTTGTAAAAGGGTTCTGTTCATATAGGTATTTCCATTTCACCATTTCGAAAAGCCAATGAAGTAGGCAAGTTTTTCACAAATTGGTCACTTGGGTCACCATACATTTTTTTTCAACCACAGGGGATCAAACTTTTGGAAATAAATGAGCAACACACATTTTCTTTGTTAAATAATGCTGTACCAAAAAAACTGTACCTGTGGCACAAAAACAGGAAATACCATTCGATAGCACAGTTATCCAGGAATACTCTAGCAAAAAAAAATGAAGAATATTCCAAGATTTGTAATCTTGGCAGTAAAAACAATGGACAAATGTAAAAAAATGGAAGTTTCAAAAACGTCCAGTAACGAGAAATCCGTAGGATTTTTATTGGGTGCAACCCGCACCTGAAGGATTATCCACTCACACACACCCTGGATAAATATTTTTGTAATCTACTCGACAGGTTTGGTTAACAAAAATTTATAAACGACTTATTATTTAGCGCCGAAAATCCGCCATTTTGGTAATTTGGGTTATTGAGACGAATATAACGATACCAAATCCATCCAGCCCTTTAGAAGATAATATGAGGTAACAATACACACATACAAGATACGCGCGAAAAACATAACCCTTTCTTGGCAGTCGGGTAAATAACAAACAAATATAATAAATAACAATTTTAATATATAAATTAAATAAGATTACAACATTTAATATAGGGAACTCTAATTTTATTTAAAGCCTACTTTCATCGCTCCTTCACACAACCCGCTGCTTGTTTTTTCGCGCGTTTTTGTATCCGCCATATTTGTTTTTTTCTTTTTCTCCGAGTAATCTTAGTCATGCATTCGACCAGCTTTCTTATGGGGTTACGTAATATTTAAACTGTTGTAGATAATACGATTGTATGATGTAAGTTAGAAAAAAACCTTTTTATTAAAAAGAAAAATGGTTGCCTGTAAAGTTGGTTTACGGACGATAGTTTAACGTGACAACGTCATAACAAAACATTGACAGAGTAACGGATGAGCGTTACCGGACAATGACGTCGACGTTTTCGTGCATGCAGCCGGCGTTCATCGATTTATTAGACGTAGTCACAAGATAATTCTGTTTCAGATTGGAATTCAGCATTATTTACAAGATAATAAACGATTGGTTGGATAGGCATAATAAAAGAAGAAAATCGATTAAAACTCAGGCTATGATTCATAAAATTGCTTTTCTTTTATCATAAAAAAATCTCATCGATTTTTTGGCTTAGCTACATTAGCAACACATGTTTTTATGTTATTAGGTTAGCTATAATAGATTTAATTCGACCCACGAGTCTAAGGCGATAAAGATAAAAAAAAAATGGTTGGCAACAAACAGCGGTTATGTGAAATAGTGATGGGATATTTTATCAATCATAAATAATATTAATAAATCATTGATAGACAAACAACCAATATATATAAAAGGCTTGCTGACTGACTGACTGACTGACTAACAGACAACGTACAGGCCAAACGGCTAAATGTAGAGACATGAAACTTGAACTAGATAAGAAACTGGAACAGGAATTTTAAAAATTCGCAACGCAATGAAGTGGCATTTGTCAGCTGGTTTATAAATAAAAAGTTTCATCCTCACTAAAGATAAAGATAAAGAACATTTATTTGCGTAAACATGTGTAGATTAAGTTGTTACATTATTAGTTTTAGACTCAACATATTTTACCAGTATATTTTACTAACTGACAAACAATGCACTCGCATGAAGAGATCATGAAGATAACTCGCAAAAGTACTAAAAACAGACTTGATTTCAAGGGTATATTCGTCAAGTGTAAACGCGTACTAAGAAAATATATTTTTTTCGCAACAATATAAAAATCAAATATATAAAATATATAAATACAACAATTAATCAATAATTATTGTAACACATCACTAGCTGAGTTAAGACGACTATAGTTTATAATTGAAATTACCACGTAATAGTAACGTATTTGCTATAACTAAAATTAAGCTATAAATTATTAAAAAACATAACGAATAAATACTTCATGTTGAATGCCTAAGCTCCAAATTGCTTTGACAAAAAATACTCGTAAATAATATGAATGAAACGAGGCTTTAATTATGATAATGATATACCTGTCAAATTTTCAATTATTCAAGATGTTAGTTTTTTTTTGACAAAAAGTCAGTACTTACCAAATTGAACATTGAACACCTGTTTCATTTTAATTTTAGTATGTGGTGCTCAATGTTTTGTTACTTTTTTGACTCTACTTAACAATATTTAAATGTAAATTTTATCTGCATGGAAGAATGTCATGTGACTAGGAGAACGCTGTATGGAAGTGGATGGATATAAGAGTAGAGGAAGGCCAAAGAAAAGATGGATGGACTGTGTGAAAGCTGATATGAATAAAACAGGTGTGAGTACAGAGATGACGGGTGATAGAGACGAATGGAAGAAGAAGGCATGATGTGCCGACCCCACGTAAGTGGGAAAAGGACCCGAAAATGATGTAAGGTTCGTTTTTTTCAACCGACTTCAAAAAAAGAGAGGAGGGTATCAATTTGGTTGTTTTTTTATGTTTCTTACCTCAGAACTTTGTTGTTTATTAACCAATTTGAAAAAAATATATTTTGTTTGCGAGGATATACTTTTAGATTGGTTCCATAGAAATTTCATGAAAATCGGCTCAGTTGTTTAGATTTTCAATCATAATAACTGGTTTTTTTTGACGTGACTACGTCTAATAAATCGATGAACGCCGCCGAGCCGGCTGCATGCACGAAAACATTGACGTCATTGTCCGGTAACGCTCATTGTCCCGTTACGCTGGTAGTCACGTTAAACTAGCGTCCGTAAATCAACTTTACAGACAACCATTTTTTTTTTCTGTCCTTTGACATGCCGGTTTCCTCACGATATTTTCCTTCACCGTTGCGAGAACGTGGGTGTATACATAGATTTTGTTCGACCGAAAAAACCCATTTACGCATGACTGCCGCTGGGATTCAAACCGGCGACCATCAGATCGGAAGGCAAGGGCCTCATCCACTCGGCCACCACATCCACGCTCCGTCATCCATAAGGAAAAGGAAGGGCTCTTATAATGTCCTAAATCCGAATGCCGATCTCAATTCTCAATGGACATAAAATGTTAACTTCCGATGGCGTAACGACTTCTCGCGGCCATTTACGCTGCCCGATACTACTTACGACTGGTTAATCTTTGAGATAATCTTTGACCAGGACTAGTAATTTACATTTTATACGTGTTTTTAAGTTAGTAGGGTTAATTTTAAAACACGTATAAAATCTAAATTAAAGTATGAAACCTTACACTTTTTTTGTTGGCGAAATCAGAAAACATGGACGAAACGAATAGTGTAAAGAAATTACTATAATAGGTACGGCGTACCTACTTTTTGAGTATTTGTCCGAAACATTTTGTATGGAAGTTTGCCTTGAGGATTCCCCTTAAAGCCATGTAGGCGAAGTGGGAGGTGCCTCGACTTTCGATCCTAGGATCCTAGGTCATTGGTTCGAACCCGGTCGAACAACAATGGATTTTTCTATGTGTGCATTAAAACACTCGCTTACTGGTGAAGGACAACATCGTAACGAAACCGGCATGTCATAGAACCTAAATGTTCAAAAAACATGTGTCAAGTGCACGAAAGGAGCCTCCGAGGCGCACTTAAAATCGTTCCACCTTACTGGTTCGAAGGAACTAGTGACATAATTAGAAGAAGAAGAATGTGTATGTATGTATGTATGTTGACTCCATTTTCCGCAATTGGACTCGTTAATCGGTCCTTTTTGCGTGAACATGTTACCTGCTGGCTACGTATGTAGCCAGCCTAACTCCGTCCAGAAGCGCAGAAGATTCCTGGGCTTTTCGCAGGCTTCGCGGAGTGACCTCAGGTGCCCGAGGGTTTCGTGTCGTTGTGCTGTCACTCCCACGCATTCCAGGACTACGTGGGCAACTGATTCTTCTTCTGTTAAACAGCCTCTGCAGAGTGGGCTGTCAGTGTTACCAATGTTGTAGATTATGTTTGTTGAGTAGAAAGTGTCCTGTGATTGTACCCACAATCACACGTAGATCTTGCCTCTTCAGGTTTATGAGACGCTTTGTCAGTCTCGGTGTTAACTGTGGCAGGGCCATTCTCGATTGTCGGCTGTCCGTGGCATTAGTCCAGCGGTCGTTATGTTGGCTATGAGTGTGTTCACGTCTCCACGTGACACGTGTTGTGTCATGGTATCACCTCAAAATATCGTGTGTCAATCGTATCGTATGCTATAAAGGGTGGTGGAGGCGTGTCTGGACCCTGGCAGTGAACTTCAAAAGGTTCAGCTCGTTAATCGGTTGATTAACGGAAATTTTGTAATTGTAAATTGCTGGGAAGTGGGTGACGTCACACGCCGTTCCTTTTCACGGTCTTTACGAAGGGTTGCATCATTTGATTTGTATTTCAAACATAGTTCGAAAGGCTAATTCCCAGAGGTCCATGATTTTATTGTTCCTCATTTCCCATTTGGTCCATGAAAAATATTACTATAATTTTAAATATGAGCTCCCAATAAGTCCATGAGATTTAAGTACAGTCAGTAAAAACATTCCAAGATGGTTTTTTATTAGAGTGAAATAGACTAAAACAAAGCCGTGTTGGCCGAGTGGAAGGTGCCTCGACTTTCGTTCCGAAGGTCGTGGGTTCGAACCCAATCGTACACTAATGGATTTTTATGTTCAAAAATCTATGTGTGCATTAAAAAACGTGCTTAACTGTATAGGAAGACATCGTGAGGAAATCGGCATGTAATAGAACCTTAAAAAGTTCGAAAACTTAGGTGTCAAGTGCACGAAAGGAGCCTCTTCGAGGCGCACTTGAAATCCTTTCACCACACTCGTTCTGAAGAACTTGTGACACGATAAGAAGAAGAAGTTCAAAATGAAAAAATTATGACTAATGATAACGATAACAATTCATATTAAAGATTTACATTTAAATCTCTTTTGCCTTTTTCCATCATCCCATACCGAAGTTCTGCCA
The DNA here is from genome assembly GCA_932526365.1 of Lobophora halterata. Classification (NCBI taxonomy): domain Eukaryota; kingdom Metazoa; phylum Arthropoda; class Insecta; order Lepidoptera; family Geometridae; genus Lobophora; species Lobophora halterata. The sequence goes on along the minus strand of OW052027.1, from coordinate 6,408,488 downwards.
ATACACTACCAGTAACTATCCGAATGGACCACTGGCTCTCAACTATGGTAGAAAAGATCTACTTTTCAAGCTGTGAATTAAAGATTAAAAGTTTTTGACGTGACTACGTCTAATATATCGATGAACGCCGCCGCGTCGGCTGCATGCACAAAAACGTTGGCTTCATTGTCCGGTAACGCTCATTGTCCCGTTACGCTGGTAGTCACGTTAAACTATCGTCCGTAAACCAACTTTACAGACAACCAATTCTTAGAAAGAAATGGTTTCTCACAAAAAAAAAATATTTCTTAAACAAAACCCATCGTACTTTATAAATGTATCTTTTTAACTAGATTGTTGCATTTTCTATTAACTTTAAATTTAAATTTAATTAAAAGATAGTTTTGGCGGTACAAGAGGCGCTTTGCACATACATGACTTACGCTACGCATTTTTTGTGAAATACCATGGCCTCAAAAAAACTGACCGTAGCGTAAAAAAATTGGTTTACGGAAGATAGTTTAACGTGACTACCAGCGTAACGGGACAATGAGCGTTACCTGACAATGACAGTGTTACCGGACAATGAAGTCAACGTTTTCGTGCATGCAGCCGGCGTTCATTGATTTATTAGACGTAGTCACGTCAAAAATCTTAGTGAAGTCACTAAGATTTTTGACGTGACTACCTCAAAAAAAAAGTTTTGTTAAGAGGCGTAAGTACGCCTCTTAACAAAATATGCTGTAGCGTCAGAAAAAACTTTGTGCGTCAAAATGATAAAAAGTTTGAGAGCCAGTGTTCTGTCATGACTACTCATGACTCATGACCAATTGCCAACGTATAGGTATATAAGAAATGTTACCGTTATAGTACCTGCAGTACAAATTTCAAATTACACGAGATATGGTGTACTAGTTACACCAAGACAAAAAATTCTTAAATTTGTGATTTAAATAAAAAAAAATCAAATGGTATTGAACGTTTTTTGACGTAAAAGTGACATTAAAAAGACGTTATATTGGAAAATAGTGTCATAAATTGGTATTTTGTATGATTATTAATTTTGGTACTGAAAAGTGACGTAAATTACGAAAAGTGACTTTTTTTAAACTATTTTAGAATATGTGCTGTTGACTGATAAATACATAAATTAATAGCAAGTATTATTATCGTTAATAGACACTCCATTAATATATATTTTTAAATAACTTATCGATAATAGTGGAAGTGCATTTATTGAAAAACTTCAAAGTAATGAAACTCATGCGGATTTTTTTATACTCCGTAGAAAACAGGTTAGTTCTAACATAAGTGTGTATTATAAGACCATTTCCGCTTGTCATTACGTTCATGATATCATGATATCATGATCATTTCCAACTAATGATCATTTGAAGTGACCAACTTATGTTTCTCTGAGAAGTCAATTTAGTATAGTTACATTGCACTTAAAAAAATCTATAAATCTATGCTGAGAATTAGATGAATAACGGTGTTCCTAAAACCGTTGTTTTTGTTTGTTGTTGTTGTTAGCCGAGTGGAAAGAACCTCGACTCGTGGTCGTGGGTTCGAACCCGGTCGTACAACAATTAATTTTTCTATTCAAAAATTTATGTGTGCATTAAAACACGTGCTTAACGGTGAAGGAAAACATAGTGAGGAAACCGGCATGTCATAGAACCTAAAAATGTTCGAAAACATGTGTCAAGTGCACGAAAGGAGCCTCTTTGAGGCGCACTTGAAATCCTTTCACCACATTGGTTAGAAATAACTAGTGTCACGATAAGAAGACGGTGTTCCTATAGAACACCAAAATAGACAGTATCAAACCAAGTCGAAAGTTACGATAAAAAAATTCAGACACCTCGTCAGTAAAAATTAAATATCTCCATTTTCAAAAAACTTTATTACTTTTTACGATAGAGTTACATACAATGAAGTGTTTTGTAATTCTTAGATATACTATATATACTTAGGTATACTAGCGCTATTCCATCTCTATTTTGAAAATTATTGGACTATAATGCACTAGAAGTTACAAGCTAATATAAACCCCTTTTTAGGCTCATTTTAATGTACTACATTGTCATTTGATACTTTAATATTTTCTATGGTCGAGAACAAATGATAATATAGTTGATTATCTGCACTTCTTGACTAACACACACTCGAAATTTCAAGATTCTACGTTCAGTCCTAAGATATATTGATAGTAGGGGCAAGAAGTGTAGGACGGCTTCCGGCTGGAAGGAGCAAAGAGCGCATTATAGCTGCCTAAAACTGGATGAGAAATTACAGAGCTGGCGACACAGTCGCAAAGATGGCTGAAATGTATGAACTTACGTGTATCTCAACGCATACAATAATGTGTATATTTCAAATTCACCTTAACATTTTGACCACACGACACGTTTCGACAATAAACGCGGTTTCAAACTATTGTGTTAAGGCACAGAATCCGGCGGGCCTGTATCTCGCTTACACATTTGTTGAGGGTGGGCCATTTAACATTTAAATCCGATTTCCTGCGCAAATCCGAGCGGCGCGGGGTGCTTGGAGAGGTCAAACAGGTTACTCGTTTCAGGGAAATTTAGTGGCAATAGATCGGGACACTGGGTCTCAAGGCGACTTTTGCGTAAAACAATTTTAGTTCGCTCACTTTTTGCTTCATTTCGACGCGATCCCGAGCTGCTTTGAGTCCTTATGTAGAATATAAATGGGTGAAAAATTTCTAAAAAACGGCAGCGACATTCAATTTGTAGCAAATCGGCAGTCCACTGACTTCTCAGAGTGAAGAGAACGTGTAGGAAATTATGCTTCAATTCGACGCGATCCCGAGCTCGTTTCGAAGAATCCAAAGACAAGATGTGTGAAAAGTGAAATCACTTTTACAAAGTTATTTTCCCATTTATTGGCATCTTTTGTATACTTTTTTTTTATAACTCATGTGGTTTTATTTTATATTTTTTTTAAATGTTAACTAATTCATTATTGTATTAAACCCTGTACATTTTTGAAGATATTATCTGAAATTGACACTAATATGCTTTCAGAATTTTAATCGATCGATTTCGGTTGTTTTAATTTTTGACGTGACTACGTCTAATATATCGATGAACGCCGGCTGCATGCACGAAAACGTTGACGTCATTGTCCGGTAACGCTCATTGTCCCGTTACGCCGGTAGTCACGTTAAACTATCGTCCGTAACCCAACTTTACTGGCAACCAATTTTTTCAGTATAATATTTAAGTTTAAAAAAGAGTTATTTATAAATAACTACTATTTGTAGTAATTAAATTAGAATGTCTGAAGCTTTCATTATGATTCGATGCCAATATCTATATGGTTACAGCCGGAGTTGCCAGCATATTTAGTAAATCCCACTAGTAGTTAACTACCTGGTTGTTTACAACTACCTACAATTTTCTTCATCATAATTAGTCTAGACTAGAATGTTCCCACTGCTGGGACACAAGCGAATGGGTCTTAATCTACCACGCATAGATCAAATTTGAATTTATTCGTAGTTTTAATCAATTTATTGGTATAGCGTGTTATTAAACCTAAATACAGAAACCGGATATGAAATCTAGATAACAGACATTGAGCTAATAAACCCAATAAATAAATACCTATTTTACAAAACAGCCTACATATTAACTGAATGGACGCGTTACCTTCTATTACAAAAATTACTTTTCTATGTACCTTTAACGCAACTTTACTTACGAGTATGTATTTAAACTGTGACTCAAAATCAAATTCTTTAATATTTTGCTTCCCTGTGACTATTCAGTGGTGTTTACGGTCACTAGAACAGTCCAATTGAAATCGGTTGTAGTATGTTTTTGTAAAACCTTGTTTTCTTACACTGATTCTTTTATTTTTACTATCTTTTAGTGTTTCCTGTCATAAATTCCACGTGCAATGACTATTTTATTTTAATGCAAACGCATCAACAGGTGACGAAAGAATAAAATCGCTCGAAAGTAAGAAAAGAGATTTTTTTTAATGATTTCGCTGTTGTCTATCGCTTTTTACTGTCAATGTTGTGCACTGCCTGTAATAGGTACACAGATTAGAATTTGATTTTGAATATAATAGAATAGAATAGAATATTTTTTATTGTCGAAAACTGTGCCAAAATAGATCTTAACAATTGAGTAAGGTCTATTTCAGACATTCAATATTTAAAGTTTATTTTAATATTTGAGACACAGCTTAGATACATACTCGTAAGTAAAAAAAAATTTAAATCGGTTTATTGACAACAAAGTTCTGAGGTAATAAACATTTAAAAAAATCTCTCACCACACAAAAAAAATCCTTCACATTCCCTTTCACACTTTGATGGTCACATTAGTCTAAAAAAAAACGAATCCACGCAATATGTCATAGAGTTACGTCAGAAATGCAGCTCTCCCATTGGTCGAAACAGGTGGTGTGGTCCACGGTCACGTGACTAGCTCGTTAGCTCGTTAGATGATGCAATAACGGTCTGTATGCAAGTCAAGTTCATAGAGGAAGTTTTTATTAGCTATTGACGCGGTTATGACCATGATGACTTGCGTTAGAATTGTTACCCGACTGTGAAAAGGTGGGTTATGTTCTTCGGATGTTAGTTTGCATGTATAGAGATTTCGGCATTAGACTTAGGCAGTCAGTTTTGACGTGCCTTCATCTTATAAATCGATGAACGCCGACTGCATGCACGAAAACGTTGACGTCATTGTCCGGTAACGCTCATCCGTTACGCTGTCAATGTTTTGTTATGACGTTGTCACGTTAAACTATCGTCATGAAAAACAAACTTTACAGACAACTATTTTTTTTTGTTAATTTTAGACTTTTAAACAGACCAAATCTTCTTCTTATCTCTAGTTCTTTTGAATCAGTGTGGTGAAAGGATTTCGACAGCGCCTATTAGAGGCTCTTTTCGTGCACTTGACACATATTTTTCGAACTTTTTATGTTCTATGACATGCCGGTTTCCTTCACCGTTAAGCACGTGTTTTTAAAGCACACATAGATTTTTTTAAATCTAATGGCACGGCTTTAAGGTCCATATTTGTTGACGAAATCAAAAAATATGGACGAAACGAATAGTGCGAAGAAATTACTATAATACGGCTTATTTTTTGAGTATTTGTCCGAAACATTTTGTAAGGAATTCGGATTTGAGGATTCTCCTTAATAAAGATTTTACAAAAACATAGGTACTTCAATCGGACTGAAAAGCACCACTGAAACACACAAACACACACACATCACAGGGCAGCAAAATACGCAATTTTGTTCACTTTAACGATTTTTCAGTTATCAAAACCTAAACTTATACTATGTAATAATATTACTTATTCTTTGCTTATACTAGGACCAAAATATATTCTCTCAAACAAAAAAAATTCAAATCTGTTGCTAAACAACAAAGTTCTGAGGTAACAAACATAAAAAAAACATTCAACTGAATTGATAACATCCTCCTTTTTTTAAGTCGGTTGAAAAATAATATAATGTCACAAGAAAATGCTAGAACTCTTGAAAACTCTAGTAATCCTTTAAACTACTTCACTCATATTACAGTGGGTCAGAAAGGGTCCTATCTAATCTTGGGTTAGTTCGATGACGTACCTCGTGAATGGACTGGGGTGACCATGAGTTGGCAAATTATAGGATAAAGAACACTTTTTGAACAAAAAAAACAAGCTATTTATTGTAAACCACAAAATGTATGATTAATTTGTGCCAAATTTATTGGAAAAATGATTTATAAATGTATAATATAATATATAAAAATCAAGTTTTTAAAAAAACATTACAACCGACTTCAATTGGACTGTTCTACTGACCGTAAACACCATTGAATAGTCATGGAGAAGCAAAATACGCAGTTTCGTTTACTTGGCTGACGTAATTTTTTCAGTAATTTTGATTTCAAAACCAAAGTATTACTGGTCCGATTTGCATGAAAATTCTATAGGACTAATCTGGAAGTATGTCCTCGCAAACACAAATATATTTTTTCAAATAGTTTTATAAACAACAAAGTTCTGAGGTAATAAACATTAAAAAAAACATTCAACTGAATTGATAACCTCCTCTTTTTTTTAAGTCGGTTGAAATAATAAATATACGAATATTATTTTTTTCATTAAAAAAGTGATTGATTGATACATGATGGCCTTCATAAAACCGCTTTAGGGATAAGATTGCTAGCATATTATGAGTTAAGATTGGAAGTGAAGTGGTACCATTCTTATATTGTACCTATCTAGTAACTTCTTAAAAAAAATCAATAGAACAATTATTTTAAAGAATTATGTTGTATTATATTATTCTTTACTTATGTTATATAAAATAAATAAATAAATATTTTGGACATAGATAATCACACAACGCTATCTAGACCCAACTAAGCAGAGCTTGTACTTTGGGAACCAGATATCAGTTGATACAATACGTACATACTATTTTTTTTAAATACATACATAGAAAATACCCAGACTCAGGACATGCACCGATGTTCATCACACTAGTGCTTTTCCTGAAGCGGGAATCAAACCCGCGACACCCGCTTGGCAGTCCAAAACACTTGCCACTCGACCGATCCTGTAGCATGTTATAAAAAAGTTTCTACAACAGTAGGTACCTACTTTTTTTATCCAAATTGGAAAACGTAAAGTTTTTTATCAGTTCATTTATATCGAAATTGTTGCTCACTTATCTATGATTGTTATCCTTATAATACCATATATTATTACATATATATATTAGGGACGTGGCGGCCGAATGGATGAAGCCATTACCTTGCAATCTGATGGTCGCGATTTCGAATCCCCGTGGTAGTCATGCGTAAATAGATTTTTTCGGTCGAAAAAATCTTTGCATACATCCCACGTTCTCGCAACGGTGAAGGAAAACATCGTAGAACCTAAAGTTCGAAAACATGTGTCGAGTGCACAAAAGAAGACTCTTCGAGGCGCACTTGAAATCCTTTCACCACACTGGTTCGAAGGAACTAGTGACACGATAAGAAGAATCCTTATTATGGTTATTTCTACAAGGTTGAAACGTCAAATATTTGTTAAGGCCAATCCTCAAATCCGAATTCCATACAAAATGATTCGGACAAATACTCAAAAAGTACGCCGTATTATAGTAATTTCTTCACACTATTCGTTTCGTCCATGTTTTTTGATATCGTCAACAAAAAAAGTGACAGGTTTCATACTTTAATTTAGATTTTATACGTGTTTTTAAAGTTAATTTTAAAACACCTAGAGGGAATCCTAGTACTTTGGACCCTTCGTTTCATAATTGACTCTCAGTGCCTACGTGACTGACGAGTGTTCGCGGCGGGGAACGATATTTATCTACTAACTAGATGTGACAAGGAAAGTTACTGACTGTAGACACGAATGGTCGAGTGACAAGTGTGTTGAACTGCCACGCTGGTATCGCGGGTTCGATTCCCGCTTCAGGACAAACATTTGTGTGATGAACATCGATGTCTGTCTTGGGTCTGGGTGTTTTTCTATGTATTCTATGTAAGTATGTACATATTTAGAACAAGCTTAAAGTAAAAAAAAACTGAAAACCCGACTGCATAATAATTATAAATTGATTGCCAATTCATTATTCAAAATTAAATTTAAACACATGACTATATATTTAGGTAATCTCCTATTAATTTCTTTCATTTTGAACCCTACTCGGTAAGGTTTGGTAAACAAAAAATTATTAACGACTTATTATTTAGCGCCAAATATCTGCCATTTAGATATTTTTTTAAATATCATTTTGGTAATTTATTTTTAAATTCTAGTTCTAATTCTTGAGACAACTGACAACTTAACTGTCAAAATCCATTCAGCCGTTTGGAAGATATGAGGTAACAAAGAAATTTACATACAAGATACGCGCGAAAAACATAACCCTTCCTTGGCAGTCATATAAAAAAACAAAACACGCTCGCCAAAAATGCTCGGTTATAAGTTTATAACGCTAGTTTGAAACCGCTCTTAATCTTGTCATAGAGCGTCTCTATCCACAAATGAGAGGCGTGACGAACCACACCCATCCACGCGGTGGCTTGTGGTGTCTTATCAATGAGCAAATATGGAGTTTGTGCTCATGACATAGTATACTGATAAGTAGTGACTCAATATTAATGGTATTGAAATAAGTAGAATTTTATCATTATCATGAAAAAATAAAAAGCCGTCTTTTCAGAGTGGGAGGTGTCTTGAATTTCGATCCGAAGATCGTCGGTTCATCGATGGATTTTTCTATTCAAAAATCTATGTGTGTTGTTAAGCACGTGCTTAACGGTGAAGGAAAACATCGTGCGAAAACCGGAATGCACTTGAAATCCTTTCACCGCACTGGTTCGAAAGAATACTAGTTCTTTTGAACCAGTGCGGTGAAAGGACGCGAGAAGAATATCATGGAAGAAACGTTTATGTTTCGACTGACTGTCAGTGAACACATAGGCTAAAGGCGTGAATTATTATTACTTTTAGGAACGCAATCATCCGGTTGAAGTTTTTATCTCAATAAATGTATACCTTGAAACTATTGCCTACACAATAATAAAACGCTTTGATACGTGTAAAAACATGTCTGAACTTGTTGCAAGACCGCTCGGAAGTTGCTGCGAGCTGCGTTGCTCAAATCGTTTTGAATTCCCGAGTGAAACCGACGCAAACAAGCTAGTGCCTTTCAATATAAAATTGTTAAAAGTAGCTGCATTAAAATTAAAATTAATGAGCTTTAAGTCTTTAAGTCAACCACAAGTAAGTAAGAATACCTACCTGTATAACTTTTTTTTATTAATAATTCAAAATAGTTGATGTTAACAAGTAAATAAAATATATTTATTAGGTATTATGTGAGATTAATTACTGATGGTTTGTATACATACTATGTGTCTTATGATTTGGATTAATTATAATTATTATTCTCATTAGTAGGCTTTGTCTCAGATTAGTCGCTATTTTCGTCTCATTCATTATAATAAGATTAATCTATTTCTCATGGTTATGTACTCAGTCTTCAGACCGATAAATAACTATTTTTACTCGACTGCCAAGGAAGGGTTATGTTTTTCGCGCGTATCTTGTATGTATGTAAATTTCTGGGTTACCTCGTATCTTCCAAACGGCTGCATGGATTTTGACAGTTATCGTTAGATTTGTCAGATAAAGTTAATTTAATATGTATATGTTTATTTAATGAAATTAATACTATTTAGATGTACGTTTTTATAAAAAAAGTATATAAGTATTGTATCAGATATGTGGTTCCCATAGTACAAGCTTGCTTAGTTTGCGGCTAGATGGCATTGTGTGAAATATCCAAAATATTTATTTATACACCACCAATTTTTAATAACTTACGAAAAAAAATGAAATGGGCAATGCATACGAGATACTACGTTGTATCTGTGCAGTCAGAATGTTGAATTTCTACCAAATGGTAGAGTGACAGCGGAGCGAGTGCGGCGCCCGAGCCGAGCTTTTGCGAGCTGGCTCGAGCTAGGTGCCCGGGTTTGTCAAACGATGAATAAAACTTAAATTATTATCAATAAAGAGTACCACCTGACGCAAATCCATAGGAAAACGACTAACAGTAACAGTTATCCAATTTCAATCAAATTTATTTTGACAATAATTTGACACGATTTTTTCAATTTTTTTCTGCCATATCTGTGTTCAGTACCGGCAACTGATTTTGCTTATTTTTTTTTGCAGATTAAAAATTGACGGTGTATAAGTTTTTTTTTCAAGAATATCCATTATTCTTTAGACGCATGGTCACCCACCGGAAACACGCATAGTCCATGAAGTGGGGCGTGACGTAACGAGTCGCGGGTTCAGTGCCCGGCCCTGTACTAGATAAAAGGTGGCGTGATCTTGTAAGGGCGTTAGGTGATTTTTAGGGTTCCGAATGCAATAAGGAACCTTCATAGTTTTGCAGTACCCTTTTTAACTGAATTAAAAAAGGAGTAGGTTATCAATTCAGGTTTTATTTTTATTCAATTTAATTAAATTTTTTAGTTTTTAGTTTGGTTTTTTTTTGTTTTTTTTATGTTTTTTTTTATGAACTTTTTTGTTTATACAAATATTTTTTGTTTGATAGGATACCTATTACCTATACTTTTAGATTGATCCCATAGAAATTTCATTTCATGAATCAAAATGACTGAAATAATTACGTCATCCAAGTAAACAAAATTGCGTATTTTGCTTTCTTGAGACTTTACAGTGGTGTTTACGGTTAGTAGAACGGTTCGATTGAAATCGGTTGTAGTATGTGTTAGTAAAACCTTGATTATTAAAAATAAGTATTATACAGGGTGGGCCATGAATTAGTTAAGGCCAATCCTCAAATCCGAATTCCATACAAAATGTTTCGGACAAATACTCAAAAAATACGCAAGTACGCGTAAAATTAACCCTACTAACTTCAAAACACGTATAAAATCTAAATTAAAGTATGAAACCTTTCACTTTGTTTGTTGACGAAATCAAAAAACATGGACGAAAGGAATAGTATGTAGAAATTACTATAATACGGCGTACTTTTTGAGTATTTATCCAAGATATTTTTTATGGAAATTTGCCTTGAGGATTCCCCTTAACATTTAAATCTGATTTCCTGCGCAATTCCGAGCGGCGCGGGGTGCTTGGAGAGGTCAAACAGCTCGTTTCAGGGAAATTTGGTGGCAATAGATCGGGACACTGGGTCTCAAGGCGACTTTTGCGTAAAAAACATTTAGTTCGCTCACTTTTTTGATACATTTGTTTCGTATTGAGTTCAATTTAACATTTAAATCATTGCCCGAGTCCTTATGTATCTGTGTATAACGTGAATGTGTAGACACATTCACGATGCGCCAATTTTCACGTTCCCGCCAAACAACCAGTCACTTTTCAAGAAATTCTAAGGTCAAGGCTATAACAATTACGCAGTGACAACTTACTACCAATTGACCGGGTTCAGTGGTGCAGTAGAATTCCACACAAATTGAAGGAAAATCATGCAGTTGTTAATTGCACTTGTGTTTGTCATTGCAATGTCGACCTTATGCAGCGAGGTTAGAGTCTACGTGTAAAGTCGTGCTAATTGGCTGGTCGACGTTCAGTCTGAGTCTGTGATCTGTGTCACGTATACGAAAAGTGTCCATTGTTGCTTACGACACGGTATTTATCAAGTAAGTTTTTCTGATGTGTAACATCTTTCTCTCATTTTTTGTTAATTTGTAAGAATAGATAGATTGTGCTTAACACTCTTTTGTACACTCCGATGAAACATTCATTATGAGACGCAGATTATTTACGTTATCATTTATATAACCGTCTATCAAACCATTATTTAAGTTTAATCATTTTATGAATCGATATCATAAATTACGTAACCAATCAATGAATATGATTGATAATAAAATATGTACTCTTTCTAACATCAAATCTATCACACTTTCACAAAATTAGCACTCAGTATTTTTGGTATTTATAAAAAATTATACCTACGTTAAAAGAAAGATTTTCATCAAAAATTATGACAAAAATGTATTTACACAACTAACTACTAACTAAATTAAAAGCCGTGTTGGCCGAGTGGGAAGTGCCTTGACTTTCAATCCAAAGGTCATGGGTTCGAACCCGTTCGTACACCAATGGATGTTTCTGTGCAAAAAAATCTATGTGTGCATTAAAAACACTAAATAAACACAATCTATGTGTGCTTAGCGGTGAAGGAAAACATCATGAGGAAACCGGCATGTCATAGAACCTAAAAAGTTCTAAAACATGTGTCAAGTGCACGAAAGGAGCCTTTTTGAGGTGCATTTGAAATCCTTTCACCACACTGATTCGAAAGAACTAGTGACTAACTAACTAACTAAATCATAATTAAACAAAAATTACTTGACCATCTATAAAAATAAAGATACCTACCATAAATTACTTAACTATCCATAAAATTAATATTACCATAAAATAATACCTACCTATTTAATTATTGACTATTTAAAGTTATTAATAACTAGCTGGTGCCCGCGACTTCGTCTGCGCAGGATAAGTATTTCGAGTAGCGGACAATTCACACAATATCTTTATAAATTGTAGCCTATGTGTTATTCTGATGTATAAGCTACTATTATTGTAAAGTTTTATTAAAATCCATTCAGTTGTTTTTACGTGAACGAGTAACAAACATCCATCCATCCAACAAACTTTCGCTTTTATAATATTTTATTAAAAAAATACACAGAATTTAGATCACTGTCCACGAGCAAAGTACGTACCCAAAAAAAATTATTTTTATAACTTTCTGATGTAAATATTATTAATTTCTTCCATCATCCGTCATTTCACCTGTTGCTAGGTGCAGTGGACACGCACACCCTAATATATTATAGTACTTTTTTTCTCCTAGGAAGGGCATTATTGCTATTACTCCCTTTGTCGGCTTTCGGCTTTAGACAAAGGCCAGAGCCGAGATTTAAATCAGAGCAGAAACTATTGTGTATTCTGTGAGGTTATTGGCTCGTACCTTTTTACTAACGCAAAGGTTTTGTTGAAATAGCCAAGAATGTGATCGTGGAATTTGGGAATGGTATTTTTTGACAACCTCATTGTGAATGGTTATTTAAGAAACTATTTACAACTTAAGTATTAGTTTTTGCGAAACATGAATTTATTTGCTTAGAATCGATAACCAAGTTAAGACAAAAATAAACTAACCTCTATTAAATATGTATTAGCTATAAATAAAAGTGGACGAAAGGAGCCTCTTTGAGGTGCACTTGAAATCCTTTCACCACACTGGTTCGAAATGACTAATGACACGATAAAAAATATGGCGTCTATTATAGGTGACAATGATTAATCGACAATTTAATACCTAGAGCAGAAATTGTTTACAGTTTCTTAATAAACTCAAAAAGCTCAAATCTTGAGGCTAGTTTTAAACTTGAAAGTAACTGCACAGGCAAACGGGTCGCCAACTGCAGCTATCAGTAGCCACGTGGCCGGCGTCCATCAGTTTTCATACAATTTTAGTCGCGCGCGGCCGCTACATACATGACTACTCGCTCGAATGAACATGACACCTGGCTCGAATGACGTTTGTGCAAAGTACAGCGTGGAATTGGATAATCTTGATAGAGAAGAGGTCCTGCAATACTTGGTGATGAAATAATAAGGCTTCGAAATTGGAGGAAAAGAAACAAGGAGGGCGCCGCGCGGGGGGGCGGGGGACGCATCAAGTTCCGAGCCACGTGTCAGCCAGGTGTCATGTTCATTCGCCCGAGTTATATATCAAAAACAATTGAAAAATCAATGAAAAAACCTTGATTTCCTGTAAATCTATATTCTCAGATTATGTGTACTTTGTAAACACCATCTGTACCCATTTTGAGAACATCCAGGTGTGTTCTCAAAATGTTTCACAACTGGCAAACTAGTTATCTACAGGGTGACGTGAAAGTCATTTCACACGTGTGACATTTTACGGTATCAGATATTCTACCGCAAAGCAGTAATATGTAAGCATACCTGCGTTCCGGTTTGAAGGGCACTGTGAAATTACTGGGCTTTCGAAAATGACCATCAAAATGTCACAATGTGGACGAGAGCTATAACAGTGTTACACCGGCCTATATGATCAAAGTCCAGTGTAGCACTGTTCTGGTCATGAGTAAGCGTGATCTCTTACCATCAGGAGAGCGCTTAGCTCGTCTCGTGCTATGTTTTCATAAAAATAAAATACATCGGTTTCAAGGTTTCAGCGATACTTCCTTAGGAACTATTTTTAAGAATCTTTTTACCCGCCTTCCAAGGAAGGGTTATGTTTTTCGCGGGTATCTTGTATGTATGTATATATGTTTATTTCTTTGTTACCTAGTATCTTCCAAACGGCTGGATGAATTTTGACAGTTAAGGTATCGTTTCAATAAATAATAAGGTTGTCTCAATCACACAAGGTGTTCTTTGATGTTTTAAAAAAAAATCATAATGGCGGTTTTTTGAAGCTAAATAGTAAATCATTAACAAATTTTGTTTACCGAACCTATCGAGTAGGTTATCAGTTGGGTAAAATGAAGGTATTTTAAAGAAGATTACAAAAATATATTATTAAAGTTATACATAGGTTGAAATTTAATTTGGAATAATGAATTGAAAATGAATGTATAATAATTTTGCAGTCGGGTGTTAAGTTTTTTTAACTTTAAGATAGTTTGTAGCACATAACGTATCGAATTATAATACTTATTTTCAGTTTTTTTATCATACTCTACCTAGATGAAAACCCTTGCATGACACGCGTTGATGTCTTTTGTATGAATGAAAAAATAATTTTTTTTGGTAATATTTTTAATTTTTAATACTACCAAAAAAAATTTAAACATGCTGTTTGATGCTTTATATCTCATTCGGAAACTTCTACAGAATTCGTCATGTTTAATGTATTGTGGAAATTATTATAAAGATCAGATAGGAATTTTCTAATACCTATATCTTTTTTTGCGGTTTTCCTGTCGTATTTCTAAAGGATTTAATAAGCTTTCTAAAACAATTCAGTCATTTTCTTATCGTGTCACTAGTTATTTTCGAACCAGTGTGCTGTAAGGATTTCAAGTGCGCCTCGACGAGGCTTCTTTTGTGCATTTCAACAAATCAGTATTCGTTATAATTAATCTATACCATTTATGCATAAAATTTATTCATATATTAGCTTTAATTAATTTAAGATTATTGACCTAAATTATATTGACCTACCTATTCTATTTTTGCTTCAATAAATGAAATTGTCACTGAAACTGAAACTATCATGGATATCAAAAATTATTTTAAAAATGGAGCATTCATTTCTACTGACGAGATGTCCGAAGTTTTTTGGTTTTGTTTTACGACTGTATCTTTGTTTGATTCTATCTATCTTGGTATTTTATATGAACGCCGTTATTCATCTATGCCTTTTTCTCACTAAATTCTGAAAATACTCGATTGAATCATTCGATGAGGATTCCTGAGTAGGAATGTTCGACTCACGATCGAGAAATAGAAAGTCAGTTTATAAAATAGTGGCTATTTCCGATCGGTTCGTGGCTAAACAGCTAATTGCGAGAAATTCGGCCACACGGCTGATTGGAGTTAGGGCTAGCCAAGGGAGGTTAGAACTTCGTATGAAAAAACAATTTATAAGACTTCTCTTTTTAATAATCTCTTTAAAAAAATGTTATCTCCTCCTTCGAGAATCTAGCAAAGGGATCAATGCAATCTGCCATTTTTTTACGGGGGACGAGATAAACACGCATTGCGCACGCGCCTATTCAAATTTTATTCTATATTTTTTATTTATTCTTTAATAATAATAATTTATTTTACTTCAATTTAATTTATTTTAAGGGGCTAATAGCTGCTATGACGAAAGCAGAAATGGGTGGATCACTCTGATTTGTCCCGCGCACCCCGCACGCGCACGACGACTAACAGAAACAGACATCGCGCGGCTCTAATTTTTTTTCAATTTCAATTAATTTTACTTTAAATTAATTGTTTGTAATTTAATAGTATAATCTAATGTGTCATGTGAAATTTATATGGATCTTGTAGTCCGAAATAAAATATTTTACTATTTTTTATTTATTTATTTAATTTTCTTGTAACGCACGCCTAACAACCGTTACAGTTTACAATGCAATGTAGCATAATCAGCCTATAATGTTCCCACTGCTGGGACTCAGGCCTACTCTCGGCAGGAGAGCGAATGGGTCTTAATCCACCACTCGGACCCAATACGGATAGGTGGATGTCACATGCCATACAATTTTTTTTGTTTTCTGTCCTTTGACATGCCGGTTTCCTCACGATGTTTTCCTTCACCGTTGCGAGAACTTGGGATGCATACATAGATTTTTTCGACCAAAAAAACCCATTTACGCATGACTGCCACCGGGATTTGAACCCGCGACCATCAGATCGCAAGGTAAGGGCCTCATCCACTCGGCCACCACGTCCTCAATGTCACGCAATGTAGCGACTGTCCTATATTCCTCTTAAAGGATGTGTTTGTATTGTAAACTGCGTATGTAAGTGCGTAAAGTAAGAAATCGGTTTTTTAATTCGCAATGCAAACGAAGTTGTGGATGTTAGCTAGTAAAGAAATATGATTCTCATTACACGTGGAACCCTATGTAACAACTTAATTAGACTGTTAGCATACCGCAGGTCATTAGACTGTATACGTAATATTCTGTTTACGTACACGCTCCGGAATTGCGTAGTACTCATTCATTAATCTATACTAATTATTTGTATAATTAGTAAGATCCTAGAGTAATTGAGTACAACTCGGGCGAATGAACATGATACCTGGCTCGAATGACGTTTGTGCAAAGTGCAGCGTGGAATTGGATAATCTTGATAGAGAAGAGGTCCTGCAATACTTGGTAATGATACGTAATGATAAGGCTTCGCAATTAGAGGAAGACGAAACACGGAGGGCGCCGCGCAGGGCAACGGGGGAAGCATCAAGTTCCGAGCGAGAGTGCCAGCTAGGTGTCATGTTCATTTGCCCGAGTAGTATGTAATATACAGTTAGCTCCACAGACATATTATATACACTCCCAAGCTTTCACATTTATGTTACTCTTAATTTTGTAAAGTAAAGTGCACGCAAGGATTTTCAAATGAATGTAGTCATTTTAGTTATCAGAATTCTTGTCAGAAAAATAATGTCATTGCAAAATTAGGAGTATAATATAAATTGGAAAGCTTGGAAGTATATACATGTCTGTGTAGCTGTGTGACTGTACAGTCAGCTTTACATCCAAGCTTTCCCATGTATATTATACTCTTAATTTTGCAAAGACATTCCTCCTTAGATAAGAATTCTGACAAGTAAGATGACTACATTAAATTGAAAATGCTTGTGTGCACTTTTCTTTGCTTGGTAGTGTACACATATCTGTGCAGCTGACTGTACGATAGGGTAGGTAAGGTACAGTTGTCGGTAATATAAAAAACTCATCGGGCTCTAGAAAGAAGCTTTGTAGAGCTATTTTATCATTTAGAGGCATCCCCTGCATGATTCCAACTAGTAGTTTTAGAAAATTTATAGTAGATAATAAGGGATAAAACCTGTCTTCGTCTTGGGCAGCTTGAACCCCTCGCGTCACTCAGAACTCTACATAACTTCCTCGCTTCGCTCAGGAGTTAACTGAGTCCCTCGTTAGCTCAGGGTTCAATATGCCACCCGCGACATAAGACACTGCTTTATCCCCTTAGTGCATAATCTACTATTGCTTCAAGTCAAGTAACTAAAACCTATACCTATAATATTTTAATTTATTAAGCAAATGATTTGAAATACCGTTAGAATCGTTGAATGATATCACTGTAAATCAACGAATTCGGTCAAAATTACCATGAATCACGAAGTCCACACGTGTTTCATGAATGTTCTGTAAAACTATGGTCTAAATACGTTTATGCCTACATTTTTGGCACGTGTTTTTTGGAAGTTTTGATAATTTAGTTAAGGCTGCCCCACGACTTGGCTCGCGGTGTATCGAGATATAATTATTTTTTTACAAAAACATACAACAACCTACTTCAATCGGACTCTTCTAGTGATCGCAGGCACTGAAAAGTTGCAGGGAAGTAAATACGCAATTTTGTTCACTTCAACGACATTTTTTTTCAGTTATTTTTATTTAAAAACTGAACTACAGAACCGATTTTGATAAAATTTATATAGTGGTATCTGGAAGTTTAATCTCTACAACAAATTTTTTTTTCAAATCGGTTTATAAACAACCAAGTTATGAGGTAACAAACTTATAAAAAAAAACACCCGAATTGCGAATCCGTTTTTGAAGTCTGTTGGTAAAATAAATACATATTTTGGCCATTTCACACAACACCATCTAGCCCCATACTTAGCAGAGTTTGTACTTTGGTTACAATAAAAAAAAAATATAGTATTCTATCAGTTATCTGGTTTCCATAGCTTTGCTTAGTTAGGCTGGATGGAGTTGTGTGAAATTACATTTATTAAAAACATATCATTTAAAACACTAATGAAAAGACACAATGGCGAGATTAACAATCAATAGATTTCTTTCTATGTGCTGATTGCAATGCTTTCATATCTTTGAAATGAAAATGAAAATGAAAAATATATTTATTTTGATCTTAACACTTCAGGTACTTACATTTTAAAGCTTAGAAATAAGTGTATGTGAGTAAACTTTAATCAAAAACCTACAACGATAATGTAGAATTTATAAATATTTGCGAAATACCTATCAGTAAAATAAAAAGTTTTTCGTCTCACTGTGACTATACTATACTTACTAACTACCTACCCAAGAACTGTCTTAAGATCTATACACCCACGCCCCGAGGCAATCAATATCTCCTCGCCCTCACCTCATTATCCATGGAAAAACATAATAACAAAAATTAGTTTGTTTGAAAAAAAATGTTAGTGACTTTAAACATTTAGTAGAGAGCTTTTTCCAACATAGGGATACAAAAGAAAATTGTGAGGTTATTTTTGAAAACCGAGAAATCCTATAAAAGGCATCCAAAATAAAGCCGTTTTATTGGATTATCCCAGTCAGGTTTTCAGTATAAGCTTTAACCCTTTGTCAAACCTTGAAAAAATGTTACACAGGAAGTATGTTTGGGTCAATAAGACCAGTGGGAAATGTGTAAGTATTTTTTAAATATTGGCAAATTAAAGCATTTATTTTAAAAATATTTAAATTATCTAGGATTTCTACCACAAAACCAAACTCACAGAACAACGCTAGTGCACAATACATTTTATTTTCATTGTTTACACTCCTCTTTCAACGGTGCACTCGTATTTTCTCCACTCAGTCTAAACAACTCAATCAGGTGTGTTTATTTTACAATATCTGCAAGAGCATCTGCTTTTCTATGTTTATAACAATGTCTATTGGATACGTTTTTTAGTGTCAGCGGTGCAAGAACCCGATAATCAAAGCTATAGAGGTTTTCTCCATCTACAATCTACAGGCTATTCATTTAAATCTACAGTTAACAAGCTAATTAGTGCACGGCTTTATTATCTTGTTTTAGTTCGATTGGGCTGAAAATCAGTCCATTCGGTTAAGAAAGTTTGTTTTCAGTCTCTGAGTTATGATTAATAAACATAAAAATAACAAAATAACGGAGTGACTTAACAAGTGGGCACCAAAATACACGACCCAAGGTTACCTTAACCCTGGCCATTCATTGACATTTCGCAGAATAAGTATATAATTCACAAATTATTTCTTATTACTTAAATAAGTGCCTACAAATAAATTAATTATACCATTTAATAAACCTACACGTTAATTAACAATCAGAAACAAGGTCATGTGAACATTCATTGACTAAAACCAATTTTATTAAAGTAACTTACTATTTTTTTATAATAATTATGAACTACTACGAAAGCTTGCAAAATATAAGGAAAAAGCTAAGATTATTCATGTGCATGATGTATTAGAAGCAATTAATAACAGCGCGTAATTACGGGTTAAACATTTACTCTTGTAGTTACCAGGAATTTGAGTCAGGCAAAATTTATACCTTTACGTATTTCTTTGACTGATAAAGTAAAGGAAACAGTCAAGTGATAAGAAAAAGCAGTTATAGGGTTCTTCTAAAGTTATAAAATTGCTCTTGCTAATGACCAAAACAATGCTACTCAAGACATTAATGCCTACTTGCACCAAACTGCCAAAATCCCGAAGCAATTACTTTACTCGCTTGGTACTTTTTAACAGTCCAGATTCTGACCGTTAAGGGTAATCCTCAAGGCACATTTCCATACAAAGTGTTTGGAACAAATACTCAAAAAGTACGCCGCCGCCGTATTATAGTAATTTCGTCACACTATTCGTTTCGTCTATATTGTGTGAACAAAAATTAGTAAGGTACCATACTTTAATTTCAATTTTATACGTGTTTATAAATTAGTAGTGTTAATTTTTTGAATTTCTTGAATTGTTCGAAACATTTTGTATGGAAATTTGCCTTGAGTATTACCCCAAAGTAATTGCTTAGGAAATTTGAAAGTTTGGTGCAAGTCGGTATAAGTTACTTACAAAGTTAATAAAACCAATACTTAAACTTGTATAATTTATTAATTAAGCATGACATCTTTTTTTATATATAAACATAAAAATATATATGTAACGTAAGAGTGTTATCTTTCAACAAAACACGACTGTTTTTGAAAGCTGTCGTTTTGATACCCGGTCGAGGCTATTTTCATTTCATGTATTTATTTAATCACATAATACATTTATACAAAGGTCTATATAACTATGGCCCCACACTAGGCTCTAGGCCTGTGTTGTGGTTTTCAATGCAATAGTTATGCTGAATTTATGCATTATTAGTCTTTTTCGTATCTGTTTTTACGGCACGTGTTACAGGGTTAAATTTGAAAAAAAAACCGACTGTGAAAAGGATAACGTGCTTAATTCAGTTTCTGACTAGCGTATTTTCTTTTAACTTCAAATACGTGTCGCACTTATACGCGTGTATAACGGCGTTTACGCTAGGTCTTTTTTATATAGCGAGTGTTAGTCCCTCGGCTGTGATTTCGTAAAATGCAACGGTAGTGTTAACAGGAAGTTAACCGTCAGAAATTAAGTAAATATAATGCTTACAAATTTAAATGAGATATCAGATGTTACACATCATATGCAACTGCAGTGAAGCTGTCTCTTTTTTTTTGTTTCAGTAAAATGACAGAATTACAGATAAATATTATTATTATTTATTTATAAAATACATATATTTTATTATAATACAATATAATAAGGGTTTTACAAAAACATACTACCGACTTTAATGGGACTGTTCTAGTGACAGTGAACACCACTGAATAGTCACAGGGAAGCAAACTACGCAATTCATTTACTTGGATGACGTAATTTTTTAAGTTATTATGATTTCAAAACCAAAGAACTGAAGCGATTTTCATGAAATTTCTATGGGTCCAATCTGGAAGTAAATCTTTTCATATAAACATATTTTTTCAAATCGGTTTATAAAACAACGAAGTACTGAGGTAACAAATATAAAATACATACATAGTTATATGATTGTAACCGGTATTTATCGCGCTCACCTCGTTTTTGTGTCCCGACGTTACAATACCCGTTACAATCAAATAACAGCTATGTGTGATAATCGCGAAAGTCTATAAAATACATTCCAACTGAATCACAAATACAAATATTTTATTCAATACCTTAATCGTAATTTTACATATGCGTAAGAGGTTCCCTTTTAAACAAAAACAGTAGATCTAGTAAGATAAATTCAGTAGGTACCTTATTAGTAAGTTACTAGTTAGTTAATACTTATAGGCAGGGTTGTAATGTTTGAGTATGTGTGTGTGTGTGTGTGCAGGCTCTCAAGCTACACCAGTCTCTTAAGGGGAATCCTCGAATCCGAATTCCATACAAAATTTTTCGGAAAAATACTCAAAAAGTACGCCGTATTATAGTAATTTCTTCACTCTATTCGTGTCGTCCATGCTTTTCGATTTCGTCAACAAAAAAAAGTGTGAGGTTTCATACCTTAATTTAGATTTTATACGTGTTTTTAAGTTAGTAGGGTTAATTAAAAACACATATAAAATCTAAATTAAAGTATGAAACCTTACACTTTTTTTGTTGACTAAATCAAAAAAATGGACCAAACGAATAGTGTGAAGAAATTACTATAACACGGCGTACTTTTTGAGTATTTGTCCGAAACATTTTGTATGGAATTCGGATTTGAGGATTCCCCTTAAGAGTCTGGTTTTGCAAGAGTAGCCTAGAGTATGTGATTGTGAGTGAGTGTAAATTAAGAACCTCCTCCTTTTTTTAGAAGTCCGTTAAAAGATACTCAGCAGAATTAGGTATACCATCACAAATAAACGATTAACCCTGACTTGCCAGCAACAATATACGTGATCCGTGTTCGTACGTACCCAAGTTATGTAACACCTATTTCGTAATAGTGGCATTACAAAATCGAAATAGAATTTTTTATTCAAATTTCTGAAGGAGAAGTTAAAAAACCTACTTACATTTTCCTCAAATACTTTCAACACTTACATTTTAAATGATATTCGATCTTGACTGTTACAGATATTTTCGGGAACTTAAATTTATTCGGACAATTGTAGCTCATACATTCGAGGCCATTATTTTGAATCTCAAATTTGAGATTTAGTTCAAGGTTCAAAAAACATATGTATACATACTCATGTTTTTTATCATCGAATGAAAATTTCAGACAAATAGTGACAAGATAATGTATGTACATTTCATTTACGTGCCTAAGAATATGCTTTACAACAACATGCCTACCGCATGTTGGTAAAATAAAAAAAAACAACAATATACATATTATTTAAAATTTTAACATGAGATAAGTTATACTTTAAATTATTATCAATGGTATAGGACCATTTAGGATTTGCGTCAGGATGTACCGCTTGACGCAAATCCATAGGAAAACTACAAATGGTAGCAGCTATGCAATTTTTATCAAATTTATTTTAACAGAAAATCGACTTTATTTCACGTTTTTTGCCATTCTTGTGTTCAGTAACGGCAACTGATTATGTGTATTTTTTTACTGATTATTAAAAACTTGCGATGTATTTACTTACTAAGTAAAAATATTTAAAAAAAAAAGTTTTTAAGTATTTTTTCAGTAAATTGGGTTCCATAGTACAAGTTCTACTTAGTTTGGGCATATATGGTACATAATATTACTTATTCTTTGATTTGGGGCTTGTGTGAAATGTCCAATATTTTTTTTAATTATTTTTTTAAAGTTCCTACTTAAGAAAAAACATATCCATCATTAGCAGCCTAAGTAATTGCCCAATGCTAGGTATAAATCTTCTTCAAAAAACTCTGGTAGGTAATTCCCAAATATCTTGACTCTTGTATGAGTTCCATTCATAAAAAAAGCTTACCCAATCCAATCCCCATTTCTCTGAAATGATGACGCAACATCCATCCCTTACGAATTCCTCTCGGGAACAATGTGCCACTTTTTATGCAACCCTTGTTTTTTCCCTGACTCACACTTGGCCAGGTAAGAGTTCAATGACACTAGAGATTCAATATTCGTGTTATAAAAAAAATATATCTAACTATCTATAGTACATTTATGAAATTGGCGAAAGATGCAAGTCTGAGGGATGCCTATGCCTAACAAAGGAATAACTCAGGCTAATAATATTATATATTTATATTATATTATATCTTTTGGACATTTCACACAACGCCATCTAGCCCCAAACTAAGCAGAGCTTGTACTATGAGAACCAGATGGCTGATAGAATACATAAATACTTTTTTTTGTAAAAAGGTACATACATAGAAAACACCCAGACTCAGAACAAATATCTACCAATATTCATCACACAAATGTTTGTCCTGAAGCGGGAATCGAACCCGCAACACCGGGCGTAGCAGTCCAATACACTTGCCATTCGACGTCGTCAAAATAATCAAGGTTTTACAAAAACATAGTAGATACAACCGAATTCAATTGGACTGTTTTAGTGACCGTAAACACCACTGAAAAGCCACAGAGAAGCAAGATACGCAATTTAGTTTACTTCGACGACATTTTTTAGTTATTTTGATATAAAAACTCAACTACTGAACCGATTTTGATAAAATTTGTATAGATCTAATCTGAAAGTATAACCTTTCAAATAGGTTAATAAAACAACTAAGTTCTGAGGTAACATTTTTTTAAAGTCGGTAGAAAAACTTAAATAATTGAAACATATTGAATAATAATAATTGGGATCTATAACTCGATAGAAAACTGTGACATTATGAAAAGCGAAGACGCTCACGAACCAAATAGGATTCGCTTTATAAAACCTTATACTAAGGTATTCTATCGAATCAATCGCATTGAAAATCGAATTGTTATTTCGATTATTGAAATCAATGCAGCGACTCCCTTGTGCGCCGAAGATGAACCGATCAAAATTTAGATGTATACGAATTGTAAGAATCTCCATTAATCATGCTTTTTTTATCAGTTGAGCTACCTATTCTAGATATGTATAGGTGTGTGTACCTAGTTTATTTTAGTAAGAACGTACATAAGGTATGGTTCGAATAACAATCGTTAATGTCATAGCAAAATAGAATAATGTCATAAAAAAATAAATATAACTAAACAAAATGATTACTTATATTAATTAATAAAAATAAGATTGTTTAGATTTTTGGTTACAGGACTATATTTTTATGTAAATAAATACGTTTTTACTGTGTCTATAATAATAAGCACTGAAAAGAAGGTTATCAATTTTAATGAAAACTTTTACCAACTTAAAAAAAACTTAATATTTTTTTATGCAGTAACTAGCTGATAACACCATTTTTAGTAGCTAAGATCCTTGTACCCTGGTTAAATGCAAATAAATTGTATATTGATTGTTTGAAAAAAATATTTGACAAAATACATTTAGCTGATAAGCCTACAGGGCACGCCAAAAAAAACAGCATACATAGACCTGAAAAACATAACCCTCGTATTTGGCAGTCGGGTAAACATTAACTTGAGGTGGCAGCTTGAAAACCGTCAATTAACAACATCATCTGTGGTAGCATTGGAGCGATTTGATTGGAAGGCATACCTTGCCAATTCTTCGTACAACGACCCGAGCGTATGAAATTGTAGTGAATTTCAGCGCGCATTGAAATTATATAATTTTTCATCTCATTACTGACTTATATCATAATGAAAGTAGATGGATTTACGAGAAGAGGAAGACCAAAGAATAGATGGATGGACTGTGTGAAAGAGGATATGAACAAAGGCGTTAGTACAGAGATGACGGCTGATAGAGACGAATGGAAGCAGAAGACATGTTGTGCCGACCCCACCTAAGTGTGGGATAAGGGCAGGGAGATGATGACGGATATCCCGGGGTCCCTCTAATGCGCAGAGGTCGGCCACCATGGGGTTTTAGTCGGTATGAGTCCGACATAACCCTCCGCCCTCCCCCAAGGGCGGTGGGCATCCATGAGGATTTCCCCATGTAAAAAAAAAAAGGGAGATGATGAACTGACTAATATTAAAATAAACTAAATATTCTGGACATTTTCACACAACGACATGTAGCCCCAAACTAAGCAGAGCTTGTAATATGAAAACAGATAACTGATAGAATGCTTATAGATATTTAGGCGAAAAATTGTGCATATGAATAAATCGATCTCAAGAGGCGCAAATGCATATTATGTAGGCCGATAGGACTTGAGCCTTTTGGGGTCGAGACTCGAGACCCTAGCGACAATGCTCGTGGTCGCACGTATACAACGACGTCGCGAGACGCATCATTCTACTCACAGTCGCTAGAAAACAACGAGCGTAAACGCCGTTATACGCGCGTTAGGCGCGACAAAAATATGCTAGTCTAAAACCGCATAATCCATAAGCACAATAGGCATAACCGCATAGTCTAAAACGTGCTATCGTGATAAATAAAGTTTGATCTTATCGTATTACTAGTTCTTTCGAACCAGGTTGTTGAAAGGATTTCAAGTGCGCCCCGAGAGCACTTTTGTGCACTTGACACATGTTTTCGAACTTTTTAGGTTCTATGACATGCCGGTTCCCTCACAATGATTTTCTTCACCGTCAAGAACGTATTTTCAATGCACACATACATTTTTTAACATGAAAATCCATTGGTATTGGTCCGGGTTTGAACCCACGGACCTTCGGATCGAAAGTTGAGGTACCTCCCACTCGGCCAACGCCTATAACAATAAGCCAATAATAAACATAATTTTTCATTCGGCTACAGGATGTACAAAACAATATAAAAGGTACAATTGGTTTAACAATGCGTATTGTATTGCCAGGAAAAACTGAATTTCAGGTTTTTCTGTTTATATAATTAAAGTGATGTAAGGAAAAATCAATCAATATGTATAAAAGGTCTTTGGTCTTTGTCCTGACTTACTAACTGACAGACAATGCATAAACCACTGAACTTAGAGTCTTGTAACTTGGAGGATGTGTTTGTCAAGAGCTGAAAGTGAGTAAAGAAAGGAATTTTGAAAAATTCATAACGTTAACGAAGTTGTGGGTGTTAGCTAGTATGAAACAAAAGATTGCCCTTACTCTGACTGACTGATTGAAAACGGACAGGCCAGACCACTGAACGTGACTCGAAATTTGGAGGGCAGGTTCATCATGAAGAGTAAACGCGTATACTACAAACTTGTTAAGGGGAATCCTGAAGGCAAATTTAAAAAAATGTTTCGGACAAATACTCAAAAAGAACGCCGTATTATAGTAATTTCTTCACACTATTCGTTGAACATGTACTTTTTGAGTAGGTATTTGTCCGAAACATTTTGTATGGAATTCGGAATTGAGGATTAGCCTTAATGCGCAATCCAAATTAATTTGTGGATGTTAGCTAGTATTTAAAAAATATATTTTATTCTATTTGGAAGGTTTTACTTAAAATGCCGGATTTAGGCCCTTGCAGGATTCCGTAGACAGTCGGGCCACCGATAGAACCTGATATTCTGCCTTATAGCAGTAAGTGTACGCATTACTGTATAACGGTTCAAATGGCACTGTAGCTTGTGAAATGACTGAGATTTCGCACGGAGAAATAAAATGGGACAGCGAGACAAAATAGTAACCTATAATATATTTTCTTGTACCTATATTTATTTATTCTTCTAACTTTTGTTAGCTAGAACTATTATATTGTAATCGTTACTAAATTTCGTTAGCAGGAATTATTATTATTGTAATCGTTACTAAATTCCCTAAACATCTTCAAAAGTAAAGTAAAAGAGCATTATCTCACATCCTAAGTATTGAGTATAATATGTATGTATAATAAATATGTATTTAAAGTAGTATTTTATGTATTTTTATTTATTATGTATAGTATTTTCGTAGTTAATAACTTATATATGTAAGTGCAAGTAAGTGTACACAAACCTACCATTACAACACTGTCTCTCTATACTCAAAGGTTTGCTGGAAGAAAACTCTTTTAAGGGTTAAGCTCGCCTATGTACATGCCTTTTATTAATTACGTGTGTTAATAGTTTTATGTGTGCAATAAAGAATTTAAGAAATTATTCTCGCTGTTACAAATTCAACTAGAATTTTAGTAACTATAACGAGATTTTTTCTCCGCGCGAGACTACCAAAATCTCGAAGTGGACGAGCGTTACATCATTCTTGCATCGACTTATTTGATGTGATTAAAAGTTGCGTGTACCACTATTTTGGTCATGGAAATTTATAAATATACCATTATTTAGTTACGTCACACCTGCCAGGAAAACCGCGTAAGTCTAAAATTACGATTTTTAGGGAAACTGAAAAACCCGGGATTTTTTTATATCCTTCTGTTATCTTTATATTCGTTATGGGAAAACACCATTTTAACAAAGAGCCTTTATAGCATACCTATGATGCAATAAGCAGCGTTTTTTGAGGGGGGCTCTTCTTACACCGGTTTTTTTTTAAACTTGCCAGAAGATCCTCCAAACCTTGTAAAAATTTACTTCTAAAACATGAATAAAGATTTTTGATTTTGATTTTTTGACAAGCTGTCGCCTGCGGCGCGCCCGCGCAGTGTTAAAATATCAGCTTTTCTGAAAAATGGCGCTCGAAAAGAATCCAAGAAATAAATTACGATACAAAATACGATTTCTTATATTTTTATTGTTTACGATTTTACTAGATACAAGCAATTTATGAGCTTTTATTTTTTTCAGTAAGATGCTAGGAATTTTTAGAAGTTTGACTATGTTACCTACTCTCCTTTTTTTGTAATTTGGCATTTTACTGATACCTACACCAAAAGTTGTTAAAGTCTATAAGTATTAAATTAATTATAATAAAAGTAGATTTAAAACAGTTTAACTAACAAAATAAACACTGTTTCCGCCTTTTTTGAAATTTATTTTAAATTAGCATGCTATTTAATTTCTATGGTATTCATTTACAGCTAAGTACTAAGATGGTCTTAATATGTTTTTTTTTTAGTTAAAAAATATGTATTTTATGTTTTTTGTTCTGTTTTTATGTAGGGACTTAGTTTTTATATTAGTATATTTGTAGAGTTTGTACATTTACATTAAGTTTTTTACTTAATATTAAACCATTTATTGCAAGTAAAAAAACATTATTCGAGTAATACCTACATCAAATAAAAAAATCACATGATACAAAATTAAAAAAATAAAAATACGATACAATAATATTTCTGCACTCTAGGTACATACAAATACCTTGTGGGTATATATAACTGCTCCTATGCTCTATATTAAATGTGTGTGACGTGTGTACGTATTTTTGCAATAAATTTCTGAATTACTGTATTTTCTAGTATTGTATCCCTTGTACTTTGATGACGCAAGCGCTTGAATCCAGGGCGGGCTACATCCTATAAAAGTGTGTGCGATCCTTCGCCTCTTCCATTTCATCCCGGACTCCGAAGTAGTGCAACGTCCCTAAACGTGATAAACTTCTCGATTCCATTTTTGATTATTTTTTTTTGTGATTGTGTTTTTTGTTTTTTTGTGGTTACTCGGATTTTACGCCGGGGGTTTCGACAGGTATTTTTTTTTGTTAAATATTGAAAAAAAGTTTTATTATTACCGATTTTTTTACAGTTTAATGTAGTTCCCAATACATTTGTAATTATGTAGACTGTTACTAAATTTCCAGCTTAATTTTAAGTAGATACTGCTGAAAAAGCTATATGAGGTATTTGTTTTATTACTTAAGTTATATACTTATATGAAAGATTTTACTCAATTTATATATTTAATGTTTTTTCATGAACCTATCTATGCCTTAACCAATGTTGAAAATTCTTTATTGGATTTTAATACTTGGTTGATGGATTTTATTTTATTATACCATTTACAATAAAATTTGATTTATTGATTTTTCATTTTTAATTTAAAATTAAACTAATTTTCTTCCATAATGAAGGCTGAAAAAAGCTACACTTACTTGAAAAACCGGTATTATGCATTTTAATTTGTTGTAGTTAAATTAAACACATTTTAAATGACACCTTTTGTGATGATGTCATGAAAATAGAATTTTATTAGTCATTCAAGAAAAAAAAAACACGTTACTTTAATTTACATTGATAAAAACGTGTCTGTATGTAATGTGTCATTATATAACATAATAATAATTGATAAATAAAAAGTTAATTAGTTTAATTCCACAATTATAAAATACCTAATTAATTAGTCGTTAATTTAATTTTTAAAAAAATATATAGGGCATTTCACAGAACGCCATAAAATGTAAATGAAAATTGTACAAGCTAGGGGCTAGAGCCCCAAACTAAGCAGAGCTTAGCTTAGTTAAATAACCACATAATAACAACATCTAAGAACCCTCGGGTAATTGAGACTAATCTAACGATACCTTAATTGTAAAAATCCATCCAGCCGTTTGGAAGATACGAGGTAACACAGAAATTTATATAACATACAAGATTTGCGCGAAAAACATAACCCTTCCTTGGCAGTCGGGTAAAAAGAAAAAAAAACTTATAAAATATAGTAGGAAGTCAAATAACCACCGTGCGCAAGCGCAGAGTTTCAATCCCGACCTTGTAATATAAAGGGGTTACCCTGTCTTTTGCACACGGAAAGAGCTACAGTGATTGACATCTGCTCTGTAACCCACCAACCCTAATATATATAAACTGGATATTTTATCCATTATTACGCAATACCTATATATGAAAATAATAGGTTGGTACTAAATAATACTTAAAAATATTGCTTAAAAATTCTTTATGACCTACCTAAAAGGTAACGTAAAAAAGGTTAATGTAGTAAAGAATATTTAAGAGTATTATTTAAAATAATTTATGAAATACGTAAAGTTCTTAGTACTTAAGAATATGTAATAATAATAAAATAAGTAATATTTAGAGAAACTGACTTTATGGGAAGCAAAATGCAATTTCTTTTACAAGGATGACATATTTTTCAAATTATTCTGATAATAAACAAAATTACTAAACCGATTTTGATAAAATTTCTATTAGACCAATCTGGAAGTAAATGTTTTCAAAGAAGAAAGTTCCAAGGAAAAAAGAGTTCCAAGCATAAATTCAAAAATACCTACAAACGTATTGAGAACCTCTTTCCTTATTTAAGTCGGTTAAAAATACTAAATCAATGGATTAGCAAAGTCCGGGGTAATGTAGTTTTTAGAATTGGTTTTTTTAGTGATCATGCAAAGTTTTAAGAAATTTTGTTACTAAAATTATGTTCTAGCAAATAAATAGTATTTTATTTCAATTCAAACTCTAAAACCTGCATTGGCTCAAGAAGTAAGGAAAGAAGCGTCAAAAATTCTGCGATAACCTACATTCAAAATTTTATTATTATTTAAAACCGGAAATGACTGAATATTTCATTATGCGTTATCTAAATTTGACGTCAGAAATACGTATGTGGGATAACTTTTAAGGCAAAGGAGATATTACATAACCAATCATACATCATACATTCTTTCAAATTGTTTCATATAGATTTCGATATTAAAGGAATTTGTTTATGCACAACGAAAACTAAGTATTGTTAAGATGATAAAGAAATTGTCGTTCATAAATTAAACATATTTTTATTATTTAATTTAAGTAGAAAGTAGTA
Source organism: Lobophora halterata (assembly GCA_932526365.1). Taxonomy (NCBI): domain Eukaryota; kingdom Metazoa; phylum Arthropoda; class Insecta; order Lepidoptera; family Geometridae; genus Lobophora; species Lobophora halterata. The sequence goes on along the minus strand of OW052027.1, from coordinate 6,377,752 downwards.
ATTTTATCAAAAACACCATTTTTTATTTATGCATATTTATAGTAGACCATTAGGTACTGTCTCATTTAATGTAGCATTCAACATTTATGTAACATACCATTAACATTTTATGTGACGTACCATTAAACGTTTTTTCTCTTTGTTTCAGATAACATAGAATCTCAACAGTATTATAGCCATGTATTTAGTTCTCATTTTCGCCGCGGCGGCGCTGCTCGGTGACTGTCGGTCTGCTAGCATCGACAATAGTATATCACTAATGGAAATCGACCGGATCGAACATAATGGTAAGCTTAAAAAACAAAAATAAACACTAGCTACAATGTTTTTCAAACCATAACACAGTACAGTAATAATTATTACAGAGATCGCTAAAGGGCTATCCACACAGTTCCGGGACGGGTGGGTGTCCCTGCCGTGTCCCGTCAGGGACGGAAAAAATCAACTTGTACGAACTCGTTCACATAGCTCCGTGTCAGGGGTATCCGGATCGTCAGTGTCCCGGACGCACGGATACTCTGTCAGTGCCATCCGATTTTTATCTACTGCTCAGGCAAATGAACATGCCACCTGGCTAACACGTGGCTCGGAACTTGATGCTTCCCCCGCTGCCCCACGCGGTGCCCTCCATGTTTCTTCTTCCTCTAATAGCGAAGCCTTATCATTAACAAGTATTACAGGACCTCTTCTCTATCAAGATTATCCAATTCCACGCTGTACTTTGCACAAACGTCATTCGAGCCAGGTGTCATGTTCATTCGCCCGAGTAGTAGGTACGTTGACGACAACATGAACACAGAGAGGTTGATAGAACTTATACGACAGAATAATATTCTTTACGATCTTTCTTACTTTTTTTTTCTTTCAAATGTTTGTTCTCGGGTTTTGGATGTTGTGATGTGTTGTATGTGTCCACGCCACCTGCGACACAGGGAATCCTAGTGCAGGGGTGTGAGTGTGTGAATGTTTTCTAATCAATATTATATGAATTATACGAAGAAAAATATAATGTTATGTGCGTATCAGCTAAAGAAATAGATTACACTGATACCGATTTCCCTGATATGTGTGAACACGGGTGTATGTGTGAACACGGGTGACGGATGGCACGTCCCTGACGGGAACACTGACACGGACGACTCTGAACACGGATAGCCCTGACCCGGATATGTGTGGATAGCCTTTTAATAAACCGAAACGTTTGTACACATAACATCGATAGGAATCAGGTAGGTCATGGAACAGAGAAAATATAATAAAGGTTTTACAAAAACATACTACAACCAACTTCGATTGGACTGTTCTAGTGACAGTAAACACCACTGAATAGTCACAGGGAAGCAAAATACGCAATATCGTAAATACGCAATATCGTTTAGGTACTTGGATGATGACACTTTTTCAGTTATTTTGACTTCAAAACCAAAGTACTGAACCAATTTTCATGAAATTTCTATAGGTCCAATCTGAACCTTTGACCTTTCAAATAAATATTATTTCAAGTCGGTTCGGTCGGTCATGGGCAGGGGTGATATTTTACAATCAGGAGAGTGCCTATTCGTCTCTTATATAATTCTAATGTGGGAAATTTAATCCTAAAGGCTAGTCTATACAATACTTTGGGATACCTAAGTTTATCGTAACTTTATGCTGACTTGCACCAAACTTTCAAAGTTCCTAAGCAAATACTTTACTCGCGTGGCAGTTCTTAACGGTCAGAATCTGGACTGTTAAGAACTACCAAGCGAGTAAAGTAATTGCTTTGGAACTTTGACAGTTTGTTGCAAGTAGGCATTAATCTTAAGTCTCCTCTACACGTCAATGGATGCATCTGCAGACGTCAGGCTTTAGGTATCCCCTAAGATTATCGTAACTTTAGACCCACTTTTGTCAGATGACAATATTATATTCTGACAGATTGCGATCCCTGTCAAATGTCAAGTGATTTACAAAACAATGGGTTTTGTCCTTACACCTTAGTAACCGGGTCACGGCAAGATGAGATAAAGTTCAATGAACTTAAGGTAACAATAGGGTTAAAGGTTTGACAGATGACAGATTTAGTTGTCAAGTGCTTTGTTACCTTTTTTTGACCAACTGCAGGAAAATGAGAGAAGGGTTATGAGTTTAACAGTTTTCAATATGCATCTCGATTGGGTTCATAGTAATAATTTTAACCTTTTAGATTACTTTTATTAATTATTTATGACAAAATATTTAATGTAAGGTTTTGATATAATTTATCATTATATTTATAAGCATTTCATCATAATGATATATTTAAATCGACCAAGCATTTTTTGCAATTTTTTTTAAAATTTTTTTTATTACAGCATGATTCTTACTTCCAAAATTTACTAAAAAAGTAGTAAAGGAAACAATATATAGTTTTATTTACCTACTCTTAATAATTAACATTAATATTTGCACGCCTGAAACATCGAAACTGAAGGATAAAAAACATTTAACTATTTTTATTAAATATTTTATTCCAGACACTCGATCTAAACAGTCTTAACAACTTAACACTAAAACAAGACAAAATTATAAAAAAAAAAATCTATCCAGGATTTAGGTGGCAATCTCCCTACAGGCAATGTCTACCTATTACACGTTCTCGTGTTTATAACTCTTTCTGCCAGACTTGTATTCTAATTATTGTTTTTGTGTTCTGGCAAATAAAATTATCTTAACTTAGGTTTAAAGCATTCAACTCTCATACAATCAACCGTCATTTTTCAGAGCTCTCATCAAAGCCGACGGTCCAACGAAGGTTCCTGACGATAACGCATCGACCAAAAGAGTCGTACGCACATGAGCAAGGCACGCCATTAGAACTGACTTGCGAAGCCTTAGGTGCGCCAGCGCCATCTGTACGCTGGTTCAAGAACGACGCGCCAGTGTTTGAGGTTAGTTCCGCTACTCGATAATAGATGGCAGCACTACGTATATACAGGGCGTCCCACGGCTATGCCACATGGAGGGAAAGTACCTTGAATATTGTAGATGGAACATTTTACTGAAAGAAGACATTATTTGAATTTAAAAAAACATTTAAACTGCATTCATAGATATTTAAATAATTACATAGTTCAACCGGGAATCGAACCCGTTACACGAGAAAAATGATCACTAGGCTGCACTGCAGCACTGGCTTTATCATAAGGATTATTTTTTGCTAAATAACATAGTGTCACAAATAAAGGGAAGACCACTTATTTGTGACACTATGTTATTTAGCAAAAAAAAATCCTTATAATAAAGCATTTCGATCGGCATGATAAAGGTTCGATTCCCAGTTCAACCATGTAATTATTTAAATAAGTATGAATGCAGTTTAAATTGTTATTTAAATTCAAATAATGTCTTTTTTCAGTAAAATGTTCTATCTACAATATTCAAGGTACTTTCCCTCCATGTGGCATATCCGTGGGACGCCCTGTATTACGCGCTTGGGTTGAACTTTTGATAAATGGATGGCACCTTTTTTATTGTCGATGTTCTTTAACACGTAGATTGTTCTACACTATGTTGCAGTCGATGGTAGATTTAAACAACATTATATAGTACATTCTATGTAGAATCCATAATATACAACACGTGCTTAACGGTGCTACACGAAAGGAGCCTCTTCAATCCGCACTTGTCTTTTCACCGCACTGTTTCGAAAGAACTAGTAACACGATAAGAAGAAGACCTTAATGTGGAATAAGGGCAAGGAGGTAATGATAAAAAAAAAATGACAGAAAGATAATACATCAAGTAGGTATTTTAAGTATACAAGTTTGACAAAGTCTAAAACCTTAAGTATAAGGATCGTACCACAGTAGACTCTGTTCCCCGCACTAGGTCTTCCAAAGCTTAAAGAAAGAAAAACATAACCCTTCCTTGGCAGTCGAGTAAGAAACCTGTATTATAGCGGGGTGACAAAGACACGCCGATGGACGCTCTTTAAAAGATGATGATGATAAGTAAAGGTCTGATTTCTTCCTCAGCTCAACCTATATCTTCTCTTTTCAGTATGACATAGGGTCAACCGAGCAGAAAAACGAGAATACATCATCTCTCGCCCGCGTGAGCTCCACTCTCCTCGTCACCAGAAGCTCCATGAAGGATGTATACACCTGTCTGATCTCCGCCGGATTGAAGACCGCGCGGGCTTCCACGGCAGTATACACTTATAGCACTGGTAAGTTAAACAATCCAACGTTCGTAAAGTTAACACTTTATACACTACCAGTTTTTAATTACCAAAACAACTTAAATGTATCTGTGCAATTCTTCAAGAATCTAGCAAGAGGAGACGTCAAACGTCAAAATCTGCAAACATACATTTCTACCATTTTTTACGGGGGACGAGGTAAACACGCATTGCACACGCACCTGACAAAATCTTATTCATGTAAACGCACACTATAATAATATCGCACACCATCTTAAAATATGCACACAGTTATCAAATACAGCGTATAGTTTTAATTAACGTGAATGGCCAAAAAGGTTAAATGGCCAACAGATCAGTCTGACAGTTTGATGACACCGTGGCTTAGTTGGTAGTGACCCTGCCTACGAAGCTCGGTGTTCCGGGTTCGATCCCCGGCCGGGGCAAATATTTGTGACGAACACAAATGTTTGTTCTCGGGTCTTGGATGTTATGATGTGTTGTATGTGTCCATGCCGCCTGCGACACAGGGAATCCTAGTGCAGGGGTGTGAGTGTGTATAAAAAAAAAAAAAAAAAAAAAATTATCCATCAATATTATTATTTTAACATGTTATTAAACGTAATTCGGATACAGGTGATGATAGCAATGAAAGAAACAGAGCCTTGCATTAACATCTCCTTTGGCTAGATTTTCGAAATTGTAGTAGAATTTTTGGTTACCTCAAAATGACAGAGTGACATACTCCATACTCTCATATTATTTATTTACCATAGGCAGATTGCACACTTGGTAACGTCATAAAGGTATGTTTACAAAGTTTACAAGTTGACAGTGGGGCAAGCGTTAACTTCGAATGTTACGTTAATTTTGGCACAAAATGGGAGACCAAAATGCCAAGATGACGTTTAAAATGATCCTCTGTAGCGAGCTGGCTTGAGCTAGGGACCCGACTCTAAAAAATGTCTAACGATAACAGTATGTACCTACATAAGTCCAATTTTTACTATATTTATTTTGAAAAAAATCAACTTTTTTTTTCACAATTCCTATGTCTCTGTAACGGCAACTAATTATGATTTTTTTTCTGGTAATTAAAAACTTGTGGTGTATAAATAAAATGGTTATTTATTCCGACTACATGGGTCCATGTAAACAAAACAATATTTAAACTAAAATAAAAGAATATTGTGTTCTTATTATATCTAATATCTCCCAACAGATAGCAGCACAGAGCTATCAGAACGCTCGAAACTGTACCCCCTTGCACCCCGCATAGTGGTGTACTACAAAGTATTCGTGGACTCGATAGGCAGTTCTGTAGTGCTTCCGTGCCGCGCGAAGGGTCATCCCCGACCCCAGGTTACTTGGACGGACAACAACGGGACGCCGGTCAAAAGTGGCCTTAGAATGAAGGTAAGGACCTACAAAAAAAATTAACACTACTAATTTAAAAACATTAGGTATAAATCTAAATTAAAGTATGAAACCTTACTAATTTTTGTTCACACAACCGGAAAACATAGACGAAACGAATAGTGTGAAGAAATTACTATAATACGGCGTACTTTTTGAGTATTTGTCCGAAATATTTTATATGGAAATTTGCCTTGAGGATTCCCCTTAAGCAATAAATATTTTCTGATTCTGATTCTGAAGTTTGTCTTTTATATACCGATTTAGAAAATTATATTTTTGTTTGAAAGGATATACTTTTATGCCTACAAGATTGATGCGATAGAAATTTTATCAAACTCGGTTCAACAGATTAATTTTTAAATCAAAAAAGCTAAAAATAATGATCAAGGTTGAAAAAATACGACAACTGACTTCAATCGGACGGTTCTGGTGACCGGAAACACCACTGAAAAGTCACAGAAAAACAAACGCTATTTCGTTTACAAGGATTACTTACGTAATTTTTCAGTTATTTGGATTTCAAAACCAATGTACTCAATCGATTTTCATAAAATTTATATGGGACCTATCTGGAAGTACCTATATCCTTTCGAATACAAAAAAAAACAAAGTTATGGGGTAACAAACATTAAAAAAAACATTCAACCCAATTGATAACCTCTCTTTTTTTAAGTCGGTTGAAAAAAACTTATTGTCCTCAGGTGCTTCGTTCAGGCGAGCTCGTCATCTCGTCTCTGCGTTGGTCAGACATGGGCGAGTTCAGTTGTCGCGCGTCCAACGAGTCTGGAACGCAACTCGTCAAAACGTTCGTCTATCCCGCCAAAGTGAGTCTTGATAAATTGTTTTTGGACAACTTGACGCCGTAGTGCGCTTCCATTTTTGAGAATCCAGCAAAAGGAGGAGTTAACGCAAGGCGAATTCCTCTGTTGGCCATATAACATTCTTGGCCGTTAAATAAAACTTTAGGTAGGTACGCTGTATTTGATAACTGTGTGCTTATTTTATGATGGTGTGCGAGATTATTATAGTGTGCGCTTACATGAATAAGATTTTGTTAGGCGCGTGTGCAATGCGTGTTTACCTCGTCCCCCGTCAAAAATGGCAGAAAATTATTTTTGCAGATTCTGACGTATAACCCCTCCTTTTACTGGATTCTCGAAGGCAAAAATATGAAATTATTTTATATTGTGTTCAAATAATTTAATTAATAATTTCTGAGCCTTAGACGATAAAGAGGAGGTGAAATTTAATGATATGATGATATTTAGTAATTTTTGTTCACATTATTTTATTTTTCAGTGGCGATATGTAGTTACGCCATCTAGCGGCGAGTAGTAGTATCACTCAATTTAACATTTTTATTTTTTCTTAATAATCTCGTTGTACTTAGTAATTTATAAGCACTGCATTTTACATATTATAAAGCTCTATTTGTATTTACTTTAAAATATACCTAAGTTATGAGACAAGGTATTTTCTAAGATTTTTTTTTATTTAAAAACGATATCTGTATCTACCTTTATTGTTTTGAATTCTACTAATTATTTCGAAAACTATTCATAAAATAAAACTATTAATACTGTACTATTATTATTATTATTATTATTGTGTTTTAATACTGTAGCTCACGTGTATATAGTTTTGCTACTCGCCGCTAGATGGCAGTATAAGTTTGAACTGTACTGTAACGGTAAAACTAATATGCACTTTTCTATGGCAGATTTTAATTTTTCCTTTATAGTTATTTCCTGATGTTAATGTTAATTATTTACCTAATGTTGTTTTCGTTGTTTCAGGCCAGTTAAACAGACACACAGACGTTCAATCCGGCGTGGAGTATACTTAACTTGGATGTTCCTGTTATATTAGTTTGTTTGATAAGGGCGTTGCACACGGAGCGTGTTAACGCTGCGGTTAGTCGCGTCGTTTGTTCTTTGGTAACGTTTGGATGCAGGTATAGTTTTAGCGATTTTATTTAGTTTTACGAATGTTTTTGAGAACATTATATTTTTTTGTATTATTTTCGTATTTTTATATTTAAAGTGTTTTTGTTTATATCAAAGTTTATGCCAAAAAATCAGCTCAATCCTTAATGATTACTTATTGATTTTGATGTTACAAAATTTAAGCTAATCAATGGGCAGATTTTTTGTCATAAACTACTAATTAAAATTATATTTTGAGAATTTTAAATTGTTACCAAAGCACTTTAAATTATTGTGACGTCACGGCTGGTCCGTTTCCGATTTATATTGATCGCAGCGTTTTTTAAACCAGTGTGTAAGCACCCTAACCAAATAGTCTGCCTTTTTCAACACTTAAATAAACATTATTAAGTGTTTGTGAGCCGAATAATATTCTTAATTTCTTAATAAAAAATAATGTTAATGGAAATACTTATGTGAAGAATTTAAACGAATACCTATTATTGTAGACTGTGATTCAGTGATAGATGGAGTAATAAAGAAAATTAACAAGAATATATTTTTTATACTATTTATATTTATTTATAAACCTACCTACCTTATCCACAGAAGTTTATACTTCTTATAACTATAGATACACAATGTACTAAGTACATTGAAAATGCGACCAACAAAAAGCCAAATGTGGCTTTTTGTTGGTCGCATTAACCAATATGGTAACATTAACCAATGGGTTAACTTCTAGTACATTTTGGTCCGATGCTAATTTTCAAAAATGAGAAGTAACGGGCTAGATGATTATTATTACTAGTCTTTTTCATCGATAATAAAACTACATCGTAAAAAGTTACAATCATAATTTGAAAATGGACATATTTTTTTTTTTTATATTTGTCTGATTTTTTTGGTTCTGTCTTACGACTCCATCTTGGTTTAATACTGTCTATCTTGGTGTTCTATAGGAACACCGTTATTCATCAATGGTACCAACACAGTGGCAGATATTCTGCCACGAAGCATTAATGTGTAAGCATTACTGTGTTTCGTTTTGAAGGGCACGTGCTAATGGAATTTTATTAACAATGATAAAACCTAGTAATTTTAACTTATAATATTTTTTTAGCCCTGTTACTTCTCTTTTTCGAAATTAATCATAAGTCCAAAATTTACTAGAAATTAGCTTAGATTAGCCAACCTTAAATTGGTGTGATTCCAATTTACCTACTACATTATGATTCTATATTTACTTCTACGCAATGCACCAATTTGAGTAGAAAATCGTGAACGTAGAATTTATTTGATCTAGCACGCACGAATATACACTAATTCCATAGCATATGTAACTACCTACATAAACGATTCTATAGGAATAGCGTTATTCAGATGAATATCTTATATCTTATAGACAGTATCAAACCTAGATTGAGTCGCCAGACAGGACAAAAAAAATTTAGAGGCTTCGTCAATAAAAATTATAAGTAAGTTGTCTTTACACCCAGCTCATTCATCATATTATTATATTTGTTAACCTTTTCGAAAAATATCTGAGAACGAATTAATGTTCCCTAATGATTTGTGGTGCGAAGAGACGTATTGAAGAATACTTTTACTTTCGTGCTTATTGTACAGTATCAGGAGAACTTTGAATATTTTGCTCAGTCGTATTTTTCGCTTCAAGTAAACGCATATTAGTGTTCCATTAGTGAATCACAGCATTATTAGCCATGGTTCCATTGTTATGTGTATACATGGCAATCAAAATAAAAAAGAAATCATTGTTATTTATATCGAACACATGATATATGTACTTATGTATACACGATTTGATTTGCTTATCGGCTCGGTGCATGTTTCAATCGATCGTGGATGAACAATTTAAGGCTAATCCTCAAATCCGAATTCCATACAAAATGATTCGGACAAATACTCAAAAAGTACGCCGTATTATAGTAATTTCTCCTCGTCCACGTTTACTTCAGATACACTTTAATTTAGATTTTATACGTGTTTTTAAGTTCGTAAGGTTAATTTTAAAACACGTATAAAATCTAAATTAAAGTATGAAAGCTTTCACTTTTTTTGTTGGCGAAATCAAAAACATGGACGAAACTAATATTGTGAAGAAATTACTATATTACGGCGTACTTTTTGAGTATTTGTCCGAAACATTTTGAATGGAATTCGGATTTGAGGATTCCCCTTAATACCTAAAGATAAGTTAAAGATAAAGATTTTTATTTGGTAACAATACTATGTCACTATTAATTACCAAAGGTTTTTGAATAACGTACTTCAAAAAGTTCCATCTGACACCCTGTTGCTGAAAGGGGACAGATAGAACTTTTATGGCCCGGCGGATAGAGTAGGGTGACAAATAGGAATAATTCCAATAATCTACTAACCTTAATATAACATACAAAAATACATCGATTCATCGATGTACAGTCAGCTGCATAGACATGTATGTATACACTCCCAAGCTTTCACATATATATTATACTCCTAATTTTGCAAAGACATTCTTCCGTTTGTTAGCCGATGTGGCTTCTTTTATTGGTCGTATTTTCAATGTAGGAGGACGTGGTGGCCGAGTGGATGAGGCCATTGCCTTACGATCTGATGGTCGCGAGTTCGAATCCCGGTGGCAGTCATGCGTAAATGGGTTTTTTCGGTCTCGCAACGGTGAAGGAAAACATCGTGAGGAAACCGGCATGTCGTAGCGCCTAAAGTTCGAAAACATGTGTCGACTGCACGAGAGGAGCCTATTTGAGGTGCACTTGAAATCCTTTCACCATACTGGTTCGAAAGAACTAGTGATACGTTAAGAAGAAGAAATCTACTACATTGTGTTTCTACACATTAATACTTCTCTGGCCACAACAAATATCATTTTTTTTATTTATTTTGGTCCTATTTCAAAGTGACTTTAAATTTAATAATGAAAATAACGATTTATGAATATTGTATATTTGTCCCAAAGTACCTACTCATAAAATAAGATATACTATTTTTTTTAAATTTGTTTTTTTTTGGTAATTTAGACAAGATGTAAATAATAATTAATGTTTTAATTACATGGAAGTTGTCTTAAAATCTTAGCATGGTTAATTAAAGGAATATTATTATACCTACAATTAGGAGGTAATCCTAGATAATTTTGTGTTAATTTTCATACATTTTTGCATGTTGTTTTATTCCATTAGAAAATAAATTTATATTTAAAATAAACTTTTTCATTTTCATTTTCTATTGAATTATTTACCATACCAGCTGCATCTATACACCACCAATTTTTAATTACCAAAAAAAAATGGGCAATGCAGACGGGGTACTACGTTTTATCTGTGCAATCAGAATTTTGGATTTCTACAAAATGGCAGAGTGACAGCGGCGCGAGTGCGGCGCCCGAGCCGAGCTTTTGCGAGCTGGCTCGAGCTAGGTACCCGGATTTGGCAAACGATGAATAAAACTTAAATTATTATCAATAAAGGGTCCCGCTGACGCAAATCCATCAACGCGTGGCGTGGCAGTCCAACACACACGCCACTCGACCATCCGTGTCGTCAATTCGGGACACGTTTACAAAACGACACGTTTCTAGGGACAAGATTACACTCACGCGTATTTTTTCTATTGGTGCGTATCTTGGCAACTCTTCTATTGAAGTCAATGATTGCATTTTCCATACACTTTGTTCCAAAAAAGGAATTAATTGAATTGAAAGATGCAATTCCGAATCCTTGAATCTATGAGTATGATCACGATAAATTATAACTAGACACGTAGAGTGTCATCTTCAGTCTACTTGAAGTAGTAAAGTGATTTAACATTATTTGGTGCGCGTTGATGTTTTTAAGATTTTTTGCCGTGACTACGTCTAATAAATCGATGAACGCCGGTTGCATGCACGAAAACGTTGACGTCATTGTCCCGTTACGCTGTTATTGTCCGGTAACACTCATTGTCCCGATCGTCCATAAACCAACTTTACAGTCAACCAATTTTTTGTTAATTCGCAAGGCAAACGAATTAGTGTTTAATCAGCCAATGTTTAATACGTACCGAGAAAAAATATCGTTATATGTAGTTACTTAAATTCTAGTTGAATTTGTGACAGCGAGAATAATTTAGTAACGATTAATAATAATTCCTGCTAACGATATTTAGTAACGATTACAATATAATAATAAAATAGTTCTAGCTAACAAAAGTTATTAAAGGGTACAAGAAAATATATTATAGGTTACCATTTTGTCTTGATATATTTTTTTCTCCGTGCATGTGTAATAATCACGATAAGGTACGAAAATCTAAACACTTTTAATATGTGTGTTTGTGGGTGAGTAAAAACACCAATTTGACTGCGTATCATATTTAAGCAGAGTTGGCCGGGTGGGATGTACCTCGACTTTCGATTCGAACAATCTATGTGTGCATTAAAACGTGTGCTAAACGGTGAAGGAAAATATCGTGAGGAAACCGGCATGTCATAGGACCTAAAAACTTCGAAAACGTTTGCACGAAAGGAGCGTCTTCGAGGCGCACTTGAAATCATTTCACCACACGGGTTCGAAATAATTAGTGACACGATAAGAAGAAGATTGCGTATCTGGCTATAAGTGGTGCATGAGGACAACAATTATTTGGTACATCGTGAGGAAACATCCGAGGATGTGAAACAGCTTCGTGATTAGAGTGATCAGTGATCGATCAATATCAGTTATATCTCTAGGGCTTAACTGGTAAACTTACACCACGAATTTTTAATTACCAAAAAAAAAATGGGCAATTCAGACGGGGTACTACGTTGTAACTGTGCAGTCAGAATTTTGGATTTCTACAAAATGACGGAGTGACAGCGGCGCGAGTGCGGCGCCCGAGCCGAGCTTTTGCGAGCTGGCTCGAGCTAGATACCCGGGTTTGCCAAACGATGAATTAAACTTAAACTATTATCAATAAAAGGCTGACGTTAATCCATAGAAAAACGACTAACGTACCTTACCCAATTTTGATAAAAAAATTTGTCAAAAATTCGATTTAATTTTTTCAAGTTTTTTTGCCATATCCAACGGCAACGGAATAAGTATGCGTATTTTTTTTCTTGTGATTAAATATTTACGGTGTTTATGCCCCAGAAGGAAATGTGCCTTTTTCCTAGAAACCTTACTTTCGAACATCAAATTGAGAATAACAATTTATTTGCAACGCAAAAGAAAGTTGTGGGTTAGTATTTTGCTTCCCTGTGACTTTTTAGTGGTGTTTACGTTCACTAAAACGGTCCAATTGAAGTCGGTTGTAGTATGATTTGTAAAACTTTGATTATGTTAGCAGTTCATTTAATTAGTTATCTAAAGTATTTTTATTTCATTTATTGTGCAAAAATTCGATTGAATTTGGCTTAGCTGTAAATGTAGTAGATATGTGTCGCATCACTTTTAAAAACATGTTTATGAGATGAAAAACGATATAATAAGCTACTTTATACCTCGATAATACGTGGGCAATGCCATGGGAAGCCACTAGTCTTCAATAACTTGCACATACGCCTAGAGCAGACACAACTAATCGCTAGATTAGGTAGAGCGACGTCTGCGCACGATTCTGCGCAACACACGGAATGCGGAGAAATTAACTATTTCTAATATTTACAGAACATCCCACACAAGGTAAAACCTTATGTAAACATTGATATGACCCTTCTGTGTTTCATAATCTTTGATTTTCCTATAAAACGGCGAACGATAGTCCAGCGTCAAAAAGTGAATTAGAAAATAGGTAAATCATAGTTTTAGTCAATGTTTTGTTTACTTATCGATGATATACGACGCCAATTTCTTTTTTGTGTGTGTCTGAGTGGTTCTTGCACGATTTCAAGGGACATTGCGACATATACACACCATTTAAGTTATCTGCGCGATACGTTCGCCTCGCACCGATCGTACGGAGTGACTGAGACCATTTGTTGCTTCGAGCAACAAGCCTGTGCGGAAAGTTATCGTTCGCAATGCGTCCTCCAGTGCAAACATAGTAACTCAATGTGTAAACATAAACATAGGTTAAATATAGCATAGCATAATCACTTAATCGGCCTGTAATGTTTCCTACTGCTGGGGTTTTCAGAAAGGGTTTCTTATTTCACAAATTTCAATTTCGTATTGTACTTACTTGTGCGTTATTGTAATGCAAAACGCACGACTTTATTTTTAATTAGGTAAAACGCGGGGTTTTTTAAGATGCTCCGTCTAAAGGCTTGCGTCCACAGGCCGGCATCGGACGTATCGGACGCATCGCATTAAACAGATAAATTAGACTGCGTCCACTGTATCGACAGCGATCGGATTGCCGACGCGAGTATCAGCAATCGGATTGCCGATGCCACCTTCATTCGGATCAGTGGACGCTGTTGTATGAGTTTTTATACAAGGCAAACTAAAATCCGTTACGTGCGATGCCGGCCTGTGGACGCTAAGCTTTCGAACGGTGTTTTTTTAAATCTTAGCATAGAGTTTTTATGTCAGAAAAGCTGTCAACATTTTATCAATAAAATTACCGTTTTCTTTAACACGTGATTAAAGATTTATTCGTTTAAGTCCAAGTTTTATTTATTTCTTCGCAAATACCTATGTTATAAACATAAACATAAACATTCACACACTCACACCCCTGCACTAGGATTCTCTGTGTCGCAGGTGGCATGGACACATACCAGACATCACAACATCCAAGACCCGAGAACAAACATTTGTGTTCGTCACACAAATATTCACCCCGGCCGGGGATCGAACCCGGAACACCAAGCTTAGTAGGCAGGGTCACTACCAACTATGCCACGGTGTCGTTTATAAAACGTCGTATGACGTATTTACGTGCGCTTTGATAATTACAGCCTCTGCTTTCTTGTAGCAATATCGCCTCGGCTGTAATTTTCAACTTACCGAATTTATATCATAATGTACTATTTTATGCATCAAATGCACATCGATAACTTGTATCAACAAGATCCCAACACTACTCGTTAAACCGACATTGCGCAAAGACACGAGCCGTCCGTATTATGACAATGAATGCAATCCAGCGGTAATCGATACATCTCAAATCTGTATCACTTCACATCTCTCTATGTGGAGCGAGGCTACCTTTCGGATAGCCTTGATGATGAGCCAGGTAATCTAATGAGGCAAGTACTTTGGTCATGTTTTGAAGTAGGTACCTACCAATTTTTTTTTTTAGAAGTATAAACTAACTTCTACAATCTATATTACAAAAATGTACAAAGGGGAACAATTGGGCCATCCATACATCGGTTGCAAACGATCTACCTATAGGTAGCTCAACTGCACCAACTCGATACCCGATGGCAGCGTGCCGAGAATACTGGCTGCATAGCCTCTTTGTATTGCAAGTCTTATTTTTTGGCAGCCGGTTTTCATTCTGTCTTATTCAGAATTGAATAATATATTGACTACACAGATGCAACGTAGTACCCACTCTGCATTGCCCATTTCTTTTTTTTGGTAAGTAATTATCGTTTCATTTAGACTGAAAAGCGAAAGATACAATTTATTTTTCGAGAAAATAGCCTCAGCTCAGACATATCCAAATGAGATTTCCCAATTAATTGAATCAGTTCTATCAAGTAAATCATTTGACGCCTCGGTCGTATATAGGGCTTGCAATTCGGATATCCGGATATCCGAAATATCCGGATATCCGCCCCATTTTAATATCCGAATAATGAGGGCAACAGTATCCGGATAATTTGGATAAAACGGATAGTAAAAAAATTTAAAAAAACACCGTTTTAATATGGTTTAAACTGTTAAAAACATTTACTTTAGTATTGTGGGCAATACGTACACGTTTACAGTAAGTATTTTTTATTTAAAACACTGTTTTTCAGTCCGACACAAAAACTTTAAGTTTCGCCAAGTTCGTTTGTCCGTCCGTAAATTATAAACGTCATTATTGCTATTCAGGGACAGTTAAGAATACATATTCAAAATATTTTTTTTCCCGATTTTTTTATAATTTTTTTAGTTGTTTAAAATTTTATTTTTGTTTAAAATATTTTATCTAATATTAGTCGTTAGTACTCAGAAAGTGATCCAACACATAATTAAACGCATAATTATCCGACTTTTGTGATTTAATTGGTATTATTAAGGTTTTTTTTAACACTATCCGAATTATCCGAAATATCCGGATATCCGAATAATAGGATTTACTACTACCCGAATTATCCGGATACCAAAAATCAACGGATAATGCAAGCCCTAGTCGTATAATAAAATCCTGTACTCTACATTATATCCTGTATTCTACAGTGAAGTACTCTACTTTATTCATTCCTATGGCCCGTCTGTAACAAACCCTAATTGACACAACTAAATCATTCATTCATTCAATTCAAATTAAAAAAAAATACAAATGTTTGTACCTATAGTCTACTACATCTGATGTAATAAAACTAGGTAGGTATCTATTTAATTTAAGTTATAAGTACCTATCTTATTGTATGTCCTATCAGGATAAACTGTTGTTTCCTACTGAAATATGTTAAGATCTTTGTACACAGTTTTATACAATAAATGTTTCTTGATTCTTGATTCTGATATTCTCAATTTTCTCGTAACTGTCGTTGTGTCGTGTAGTTCTGATCCAATCTAGTAGGAATCCGAATTTATGATTTGACAGAGTGTAATAAGACATTCCTTACATATTCCATATATTTCATAATCAAAATATCTTGCTATAATTTAAACGTGATTTGTATTTATGATAGGTATTTATGATCATACTAGTTCATTCCCGCTATTTCAATAAGAGGAGGTTTTCAATTCGGTAATGTTTTGTTTTTTAATGTTGTGTTTCCCCAGAATTAAGTTATTTATAAACCGATTTGAAAATTTTTTTGATTCCATAAAAACATTATGAAAATCGGTTCTGTACTTTGTTTCTGAAAATAAAAAACGGAAAAAATCATCCAAGTAAACTGGTAAATCGAGGTTTTACAAAAACATACAACAACCGACTTCAATTGGACTGTTCTAGTGACCGTAAACACCACTGAATAGTCACCGGGAAGTAAAATACGCAATTTCGTTTACTTCGACGACATTTTTTTTTCAGTTATTTTGATTTAAAAACTTAACTACTCTAGTTTTTTATAAAATTTGTATGAGACCAAACTGAAAGTATTTTCTGTCAAAATAAATTTGATAAAAATTGGATAACTGTTACCGTTAGTCATTTTCCTATATGGATTTGCGTCAGGCGGTACTCTTTATTGATAATCACTGGTCTGCAACAAAATCCTCCTTTGAATAAAAATATGATTTTTAGGAAGAGTTTAACATGCTTAATTTAAATCTGTTTTCCATTTTTCGCTATCACATATAAATATTTTTTTACAGGTGTTTTTTTTTTATTTCAAATTTACGTGTATTTTGTCTTATGTTTTTGCAATAACGCTACTTTATTTGGCTTATATCGTAATTATACACTTATAGACGGTTCGCATTGATGGACAGAGATAGAACAATAGTGGCTGATGTCGTTTTTAACCGACTGCGAAGAAGGAGGGTTATGTTTTTCGAGTGTATGTTCTGGAGGCCAAATAAGGTAATTATTGAATTCTTCTAGGTCCTGAGAGAGATATAGGTTACCTACACTGTCAAAAAATATAATTTGGCGGCTATAAGCCACCAAAACGAGCGAAAAAGTGGCAAAAAACAATCGAAACTTATGAGTTTGATTTCGGTAAATGAGAGATGATATCTTTAGATTAGTTTGGGTCATAAGAGTGTCATAAGATGAAATTAAACTGTGAAAAAGTAATGTGCCGAAATCGCCACAATATTTTTGCAGGCGGGTTAAGGTTCTTAAACTTTAGGCTTATTAAACCATTGCAAGCGCCTGCGCAGTTTCGAAGTGACTCAGTGGCACTCAGTAAAAATTAATAGTGACCGTTTCCATTTAAATAAAATGAAATAATTTAAAATAAAGCAGATAAATTGTTAAATTTTAAATTATATTGATACGTGTAATAAGATTAATGTGTATGATTTCAAATATAGAGCTAAATAAAATTACCTAATAAAAAATGCAGTGCAGAGAGCACTTCACAATTCAACACGTCCTAAAAAAACACTTTATCTCACTTAGATTTCTTCCACAAAAATCTTGGCTTAGTATCGGATAAACACTGTAAAAGGTTACATTAAGATATAGTGGATATAGCGAGGTTCTACAACAAAATATAGTGAGAAGCAAATGCTTGCAGTTTTTTTGGTTGATTCGCCGCAAAACTCCGATATAAAATACGAAAAGAAGAAAAACCATAAAGTGAAATGCTAGTAACAACTAGAAATAAGATAGTTTTTATATTATTAGATTTCAATACATCTGAAACGATTAAATTTAATATAATTATTCTCAGATAATAAATGTATGATACAAATTTAGAGCAAGAATAGCGTCTTATTTATAAATTCATTTAAAAAAAACTGTACGTGAACGAAATTTTCAAAATTATATTTGTGTTCAGAAGTATCAAAACTATTTTAAAAATGCAAAATTATTAGGAGCGGATTTTTTTTATTTTTTTGCAGACCAGTGAATTTAAGTTTTATTCATCGTTTAGCAAACCCGGGTACCTAGCTCGAGCCAGCTCGCTGCAGCTTGGCTCGGGCGCCGCACTCGCGCCGCTGTCACTCCGTCATTTTGTAGAAACCCAAAATTCTGACTGCACAGATACAAAATACCCCTTCTGCAGTTTTTTTTGGTTTTTAATTTGTGGTGTATTACGAAGTTTCAGTGAGGTTTTTATATGCACAGAAGTATTAAAGTATAGAAACACAATGTAGTATATTGAAAATGCGACCAATAAAAGAAGCCACATTAGCTAACTTCTAGTACATTTTGGTCTGATGCTAATTTTCGAAAAAGAGAAGTAACAGGGCTAGATATATATTATATGTTATAACTACTAGGCTTTTTCATTGTTAATAAAACTTAATCGTAAAAAGTAACAAACATTATTTGAAAATGGAGATATTTTCATATTTATTGACAAGGTGTCTGATATTTTTTGGTCCTGTCCACTCCATTTTGGTTTGATACTGTGAGGGTCGCGGGTTATTGGCAAATTTGTGTATCCATCAGCAATACATTATTTATTCTTTCTTATGTGTATTGTTCAGATAATACATATTAAGTTAAGTTAAGCTTAGACTTAGTTTATAACTACATTAAGTCGTGTATTAGATATAGATGTAATTGTGTTTTGCTGCAATAAATATTTTTTTCATTTTCATTTTTTTACTGTCCATCTTGGTGTTCTATAGGAACACCGTCATTCATGTTTATATGTAACTCTTTTGAATGTGATGGACAGCAAGTAAAAAGATTCGTATCGTGACCTGCTACTGCAATTTTAAAACGATTTTAATAGTTTTTTCGATACTTATTATCGGTACATCTAAATTGGTATAGATTGCAAAATTAATAAGCAATTCTATGACCTTAATTACGAAATATTTAGAGGCAATCAAATGTTATACTGTTTATGACTATTCTGATTATTATTAATTATTAAAAGTTCAATAAAGGCAAAGATAAATACTAGGAATAGGAAAAAGCATAGATTAGTAGGTGTTCCTATAGAACACCAAGATAGTATCAAACCAAATGGATTCGGAATTTTGGAATACATGACATAAAATTTTCAGACACACTGTCAGTAAAAATGAAATATCTCTTTTTTTCTATAAATGTTTGTTACTTTTTTCGATGGAACGTTATTAACAATGAAAAGCCTAGTAGTTTTAACATATAATATTTATCTAGCCCTGTCACTTCTCTTTCGAAAATCTTTCGAAAAAGGAGGATTTCGGTTTTTTTTTTAATGTTTGTTACCTCAAAACTTTGTTGTTTATAAACCGATGAATGTGCAAAAGGAAACAATTGGGACACTCATAGCCCGTTGCAAACGATCGATAGGTAGCTCAACTGCTCCAACTCGATACCCGATGGCAGCGTGAGGATACTGCGTCACTTCATTATTATTGCTATGTAAAATGTACGCCAAAAATCCAATAATCAACAGAATACCATTGACTTCTGATTACTCAGTAGGCATATAGCTTATTTGAAACCCGGTTTACTGATGTAGCACACACCAAGTGTAGGTATACCTAATTTTGGGTCATTCTCAAAGGCATCTGTTCAATTGATCTCGAAAAAAAATATTCATATATTGATTCTCATTGGCAGCAAATTTCTTCGTACCTACTAAAAAATAAATAATATTTTTATTCCCAAATTGCATCCGAAGAGTTCTAGTACAGTTAGCAAGGAAAGTTTTCAATACGATATTGCTTAACTACTGGGTCCTTACTTTAACCATTGTAAGTAATCAATAATAAATTACTCCTTACTCTCACAATACAAGCAAAATTACTTTCTTAGCACACTAGCCTACCTACCTTCGAAATTTCAAGGCTCTACCAAGCTCTATATATGTCAACTGGTATGACTTGTGCGTTGTTTGTCAGTCACTCAGGACCAAGTCTTTTATATAAATTGATGATTCCAAATGTTACAATTATACCAATTTTACCAGGAAAAGAGAATATTAAAATAAAATAAGTGCATGTTGCACTTTTAGTTTTGAACACGAGTGACGTCATTCTACTCGCTCTTACATTTTGATGTTGTTGCCGTTCTGCTGTTGACTGTACTGTGCACTAACTTACTGCAGCGGTTGAGAATAAAAATTGTTGTTATAATTTATGCAAATTTATTTAAATTAGATTCGACTTTTATGCAGCGGATGAGAAGGACCCCTAATTTTATCATTCTATAAAGCTTCGATGACACATGGCTTTTTTTACGAGCTGATTGTTGGCGATTTTAAAACTTGCGTGTGAGTGAGTTAGCTTTTGGGAAGGATTGTCCACAAGCAGATTGTAAAAAAGCCAATGACACCGGGCGAGTTTAGACACTACAAGCGAACTCGCTGGCTTGTAGCGTGTAAAAAAGCCTTGTGTCATCGACGCCGACGCTTAACTGCTGTTTCTATGTGTATGTTTTATCTATGCTCTTCTTAATTTTCTGTTCTTTAATACTTATCCTTGTGAACTTTCTGTAAAATATAATATGGTACTAATATTATGTTGTAAATAAATGTTTGTCTATGTCTAAATCCTATATTTCAATAATTTACGTTGTCAATTAGCGCACCATTTGCAAAGCAGCTCTTATAGGGCACTCCTAAACTGAAATAATTTGCGTTCTGTTTCGCAACACCCTTTACTTACGATTTGACACCGTTTGATTTGACAGCTACAGAATAGTGATGATATTTGATGGAGCGTATACAGTGTGGAAAAAAATCAATGGGCCCTTTAAATCTTTAAAATAGATAATCAACCAACTTCAAAAAAAGGAGGTGGTTTTCAATTCGGTTGACATTTCTATTTATATTTTAGTTTGTTACCCAAGAACTTGGTTGTTTATAAACCGATTAGAATTTTTTTTATTTGAAAGGTAATAAATTTTAGTTTCTGATTGTCCCGATAAAAATTAATGAAAATCGGTTCAGTAGTACTTTGATTATTAAATGAAAATAACTGAAAAAATGACGTTATCCAAGTAAGTAGGTAATTGAAATTGCGTATTTTGCTTCCCTGTGACTGTGCCATATCTCATTCAAATCCATTTAGAATTGATCAATGTAAATCGATCGATCAAACTATTGATCGATGGCAAATATCCAAAACTTTTTATCGATAACTGAAATTAACTAGGTACATATCGGCTGTGCAATTTGAAAACATAGTATGAACCAATTTTTTTATTTATATAATCTATCAAATAATTCTTATTTTTCATGGGCGTGATGAAATAAAATGGCAAAAATCCAATACAGCGCCTAAACCTATAAATTATGCGATTGGATTTTATGTTGTTCTGTTATACACGGTCAATTTTTTATCACCAGAAAAAAAAATACGCTTAGTCAGTTGCCGTTACTGAACACATATACGGCAAAAAACTTGAAAAAAATTGAGTCGAATTTTTGTCAAAATAATTCGTTTTCCTATGAATTTGCGTCAGGCGGTACCTTTAATTGATAATAATTTAAGTTTTATTCATCGTTTAGCAAACCCGGGTATCTAGCTCGAGAAAGCCCGCAAAACCTCGGCTCGGGCCCCGCACTGCTCCGCTGTTACTCTGCCGTTTTATAGAAATCCAAAATTCTGACTGCACAGATGCAACGTAGTACCCCGTCTGCATTGCCCATTTAATTTTTTTGGTAATTAAAAATTGATGGTGTATAAAGTAATATCACAGAGTACTAAGTTATACAAAAACAAGTAATATCAATCGAATCCCGGTAGCAGTCATGCGTAAATAGGTTTTTTCGGTCGAAAAAAATCTATGTATGTCCCACGTTCTCGCAACGGTGAAGGAAAACATCGTGTTGAAACCGGCATGTCGTAGAACCAAAATTTCGAAAACATGTGTCGAGTGCACGAAAGGAGCCTCGCCGAGGCGCACTTGAAATCCTTTCACCACACTGGTTCGAAGGAACCAGTGACACGATAAGAAGAAGTAATATCAATGCAAATAACTAAGAAACCATATCCATAAGCAGTCAGTATCCTCGGCACGCTGCCATCAGGTATCGAGTTGGAGCAGTTGAGCTACCTCAATAATTCAACGTCGATCATTTGCAACAGGTGGCTCAATTGTTTACTTTTGTAAAATTTTGTAAAATAGATTGTAGTAGTTAGCTTATGCTGTAATTAAAATGAATACATAAACCATAAAATACCTATTTGTAATAACAAACATATCAATGTTATTATGTTTTCCTTAATTCTGTTATCTATCAGTGTTACAATGCAAATAACAAAGTAGTCATAATTATAACTATAAATATTATTAAGGCCAATCCTCAAATCCGAATTCCATACAAAATAATTCAGACAAATACTCAAAAAGTACGCCGTATTATAGTAATTTCTTAACACTATTCGTTTAAACCATGTTTTTTGATTTTCTGAACAAAAAAAGTGAAAGGTTTCATACTTTAATTTAGATTTTATACGTGTTTTTAAGTTAGTAGGGTTAATTTTAAAACACGTATATAATCTAAATTAACGTCTGAAATCTTTCACTTTTTTTGTTCACGAAATCAAAAAACATGGACGAAACGAATGGTGTGAAGAAATTACTATAGGTAATACGGCGTACTTTTTGAGTATTAGTCCGAAAAAAATTTGTATGGAATTCAGATTTGAGGATGCCCCTTAATTATTTTTCCTTGGTCTATACAATATGCGATAAGCGCGCTAGACTTACCAGAAGTATACGTACAGACAGCGTCAGAGATAAGTATCCCCCTTGCGCAAGACACCCAGCAATAAATCCTTTCAAAAAATTTTAATACCTAAAATTTTTAGGATTACATACTGTTATACAAGTATAATCTATTTTTTAAAGACAAAACTTCTCCATTCGCCGCGACGGTGATTTAAAGGGATTTGAAGCTGGGTATTATAATGCAAGGGGGATACTTATCTATGACGCTGTCTGTACTTATTATTTGTATGATATGTTGCTGTAAGTAGAAGGAAATTAGTCAACTAACACTTTACCAGGACGCTGAACCAAGAAATCCAAGAAATCTTCAAGAAATTAGTATTAGGAAATATAATACAATAATCTCTCGATTCAGTCTCTTCGTTATTTTATCGAAATTTATGCAATAAATTGTTACTTGGCACATTTGGGCCAATTTCGTTCATTTCTTCTCTGCGTTGGTGTATGTGTAATATCCATGTAATGCCACCCTGCTTCTTCTTATCGTGTCCCTAGTTCTTCTGAACCAACTCTGTTGCTACCCTTACAACATGAGAAATACAAGAACGCGAAAAATGTCATATTAGATTTTCATTTTCATGGTTTTACTGATTTTTTTTTTTTCCTTTTGAAGAACCTAGGTTCTTCGGGTTTGGCTTCACATCAAAGGTATATAGCCAGTGTCAAGTAATTGGAGAGATTATTTTGTCATAAGTCAGTCGATAAGTCAAGTCATGCCCCTGTAAAGTAGTGGTGGTTGCGACTTTACTAGAGGCTTCTATGGAGTTTTGGAGGCAACACGAAAAGTCACGTTTTACAGCATTACACTATTCACCAACACTCATACACGTTCACGAGCACTTAATGGATAAAAAACCACCGTTTTTACACTTAAACACTCAAAGTTATACAAGTTTTGTCAATTAATTTAAAGCCGCCAATGCGCCATTTTTCATGTTCCCGCCAAAACTCTTTCCTGATTTTAGTGAATGATTGGTCGACGTAACATTTTGTCGTGTATCTATTCTGTTTACTATAAAATGTATTATTTGTAGTATTTATTTAATGTAATTGTTGTAATAAAGAAATTTGACTCTTGGTCCAGAAGCATATCTCTCTCATCTTTAGATTAGATACAAAGAGAAAGTATTGTAATGCTACGTGTCGCGGGTTCGATTCTCGCTTCAGGAAAAACATTTGTTAATGAACATCGGTGTTTGTCCTAATAGAACGCGATCACGCGATCGTCGCGCGAGCAAGCGATGCGACCGTCGCGCGAATCCGCGATCAAACGTACTAACGTCAAATAGGCGTCCCGATTGGCAATCGAGCAATCGCGCGTGCCAATTGGGACGCCTATTTGACGTTAGTACGTTTGATCGCGTGATCTCAACTCATATCAACTTGCGATGGTCGCGTCATCGCGTTCTATTAGGACACTGCCTATGTATTCTATGTATGGATTTCCAAAAAAAAAAAATTAAGTATTTTATCAGCCATCTGGTTCTCACAGTACAAGCTTTGCTTAGTTTGGGTTGGTTTGGGGTTATATGGCGTTGTGTGAAATGTCAAAAATATTCATTATTTATTATAATTAGCTGGTTCATTTGCAAATGATCAAATTTCACACATTAACCGTATCTTATATTTAAAACTGGTTATTCTTGTTTGCGTTACCGGCTGGTATCTTTGTTCATAGGGCGAGCGTTGACGTTTTTTTTTATGTTGGACCGGCTTTATAGCTTTAGGATTCGCATCCACCAAAGTCAAGATAAGAGATAAACTTCTTATAACTTGAGTGTCTTGTTTAGTCTTAATATTCTAGACGTGTTTAAATAGACCACGTTAACCAATTTTCGACTTCAAAAAAGCAGGAGGTTCTCATTTCAAAAGAAAGAGTATTTTAGCACATACATATTTTTTAACTGTTGTGTTTGCGTTAATTGTTAAGTCGTAGGTAAGTATATTCCGACGCAATGTAAAATTGTTTGAAAATAAATGAAATGAAATGAAATTCGGTTGTATTTTTTTATGTTTCTCACATCGTCAATATCATCGTCATTTCCTTTCAAATACTTAAATAAAAAATCCATATCATTTATATGGATTTTTTATTTATTTGAAAGGATGTAATTTACCTTATTCGGATACAAGTCGTAGGTGTCCGGATAAAAAGTACATACTTAAAATATTTTCATATATTCTTAATGTTTTCATTGTCCACTATAATTTTGATATTTTCCATAGATGGTGAGCAATAAAGCATAATCTATCCAATCTATCTATTTATCTTTACTTTCCAACTGGGCGACAACCCTTATTTCATCCAACCCGAAGGATATAAGCAAAAATCAACAGGATTTCAAACATTCCTCTTCTAGCCGTGAACCAGGTCACACCACAGACAAAACCAACCATGTCTCGTATTTTGCTATTTTTGGTTGCCATGGTAACCATATTTGCTGTGCTCCCATTGGTGGAGAGCGGGTTAACCAGTAACCAGCTAAAGTGTGATTATGTGAGGAGTTTCAGCGACTGTGGAAGTGGTTGTTCAGAATACTGCAGGGGGCAAGGATGCCCTGGAAGTTCGTGTCAAGGCACTTGGTGTTATTGTAAGCATTAGTGGTGTGTTTTAAACAAAGTCGGATCTAGAATGCTACCTTGTGGTACTCCTTACAGAGCAAAATTTAAACAAAAAGTTGAAGATTATTTAATATGGGGCACATCGACACCATCATAAGTAAAATTCGGGACATGTCGGACACCTTGGGACAAAATGAATTGTGTTGTGACACTTGTGACAGCAATTTTATTTTTATTGAAATTTAATAATAATATTTATCTTGGATATATTCATTGATCTGTATTCATAATTCTTTGACAAATTGGAATGATATGTTTTTTTAAGATTATTTTACATGATTTTTCAATTTGCTTCACTCACAAAACATCACAAAATATTTAACCTGTGACTCGCCACATTCTAGGACTATTTGCCTGTTATTTGTAATCTTAACTTAGCACATTTTAACTACATATTTTATGACATATTTGTTATCTTGAGTAAGTATTCTAATTAGCTTGTTACTACTAAATGTAATTTTTTACATCATATTTTACTTTAATCACATAATGTCTCTTATATATAACTTTAAGTTTTAATTGGTAAAACATTAAATGACTTCATTTGAACTTGACTGATAATATATATTTATTTTGTGTTTTAACCCTTATCTCATTTATAATACAATTTTCTAGCTGACTGAACCAACTTTGTTACAATTTAAAGGTCATATAGGTAAGTGGGGCTAATCGACACCAAAATAAATAAAAATTGGGACACGTTGGCAAAGAGACACGTTCCGGGACAAGATTACCTACACTCATCCCTAGCTCATCGCATCACTTTTTTTACATAAAAAAAGAGCGAGCCTTACAGTACTCACATAATTAATGATGTGTAACATCTCATTTTAATATGGAAGGATTCTATTTACTTCGTTTTTCTGAGGTTGGTACTATCTGACGGCTTACTTTCTGTTACAAACTTCCGTTGCATTTCACGAAATCACTGCCACAAATTCTCAGAAAAGGGGGAAAGATGTGACACATCAAAAAAAATATAAAGCTTCGCGCACATTAGGAAGAGCGATGCGGTGTATTGATAGCCGCCCTAATGTACTACGTGAGCCTGTAATTCAAGTATGATGTCAACAAAAAAGGCCCTTATTTGCCCTTGAGGTGTTATTTGTGAGGTCTTTACTGTCCTATCGGCGTTTGAAAAATGTAGGCGCAAGCGTATGGAAGTAGAGCATACTGCGATTCGGCGATTGTACCCAGCTCGCTCTACATGTTGCTCTACTTGAGATAAATAGAATCAAAGTCTAGTAAGTACACTAAAAATATAGAGTGGTCGAGTGGATGAGGTAAGGTAAGTATACCTTGCGATCTGATGTGGGTTCGAATCCCGGTGGCAGTCATGCGTAAATGGGTTTTTTCGGTCGAAATCTATGTTTGCATCCCACGTTCTCGCATCGGTAAAGGAAAACATCGTGAGGAAACCGGCATGTTGTAGAACCTAAAGTTCGAAACATATGTCGAGTGCACGAAAGGAGCCTATTCGAGGCGCACTTGAATTCCTTTCACCACACTGGTTCGAAGGAACTAGTGACACGATAAGAAGAAGACTTCCAAGCTTTCCTGCGCATTAGAGGGACCTCGGGATATCCTCAGAACACGTACCGGGAAGGCTCCCGTGCACTGCATCCGTCCCGGTTATTAGTAGTGCTAACCTAACCCAACTTTGTGATACAAAGCCCTGCGTAACACTGCTTTGATCATGGGAAAGCGTGATCACTTACCATCAGTAGAATGTCATAATCGTTAAGTCAATTGTGTTAAAAAAAATCTATTTAAATGGTTATTTTATTTTAAAAAGTAGTTGACGAATTACCGAAATTCCTTTCTTAGTACGCATAATACGCCTACACATCTTTACGAACATACTGCCATGCCGGTGTCGCGGGTTCGATTTCAGGACAAACATTTGTGTGATGAACATTGGTGTTTGTTCTGAGTCTGGGTGTTTTTTATGTATTCATAAATCATATGTATTTATTTTGTAGAATATATTTAACAGGTCTATTGTTTAACAATGCTAGTATAATATAAATATATATTTTAGATTATAATTTTGACATACGATATAATTAAATCAGATTGTTAAATTAGATATATATATAATGCATGATAAATTTTGCACGCCCTCACACGGTGGAGTATGTGAAACCAAATATTATAATTTAAGAACTGTATACCATACTTCATGCAATAAACAATTTCATTTCATTTCAATAATAATAATAATAATAAGCTTATGCTGTAATAAAAAAATTGTATATGTTGTAAAAAAAAAATCAATAATAAATCATTAAAAATTTATTAAATCAATAATTATAAAAAAAAAATATTCTGTGGATGTACTCGTATTTACAAAAATAAAATGTTTTAGCATTATATCAGTCATCTGGTTTCTATACTTAGTACAAGCTCTGCTATTAGGATTTTGTAAAAAATAGTGCGCTTTTTTTGGAAACAGTTGTACGCCCCGCTTACTTCTATTTAAATACCCTCCAATGCCTGTTGGTTGCCTGGAAGAAATCGCTCTCAGCGATAAGGCAGCCAATTATACCACACACTGTAATTGTAGTTTAAAGCCCTCATCAGTCTTAATTAATTTCTCAGCAATTCTATTTATTTGTGCATGTTTTTTAATTAGATTAGATTATATTTTTATAGGATAATTATTTTGAACTATAATAAGATGTAAGTACAAATTACATTTACAGGCTTAAGTTGGTTAAGAAACAACCCAAGGGAATGGGAGAAATACTTTTTAATAAACTTCCGCTAAAGATTAAACTGATAGATAACTACAACTCATTTTGCAACGTAGTCAAAAAAATATTATTGCATAAAACTATTTATAAAATTAGTGAATACCTAACTACAGATTATAGTCAATTCGATGTAGAGTAGAATCAAAACCCGATCTGAACTATACATACTTACCTACCTAATACCAACCTAGTTTTACTTTTTTACATAACGACGCTCCTTTTACAGCTGATGAATTATAGTACGCCCCTTTACAGCGGAATGAAATAATTATTACATGTACATTGTTATAATAATTTTATCAAATATATTGTATTAATTACATAGATTACTACAGTTAGGTATGTAAGAAATGACGAGAAACTGATGTTACACCTTAATTAACTAATATTAATGTTTGTTATGTTACTGTGTCTTCATCCTTTTCAATAAATAAATACAATACAATACAATACATTTATGTAAAATTCAGTGGAAGGTATTCACTACTAAGACACAAGTTGTTCTCAGCTTAGTTTGGTAGGGAGAACTTTTTTTTTCAAGTGTAATGTACTTTATTTGAAATAAATAAACTTTTATCTTTACTTTTTTATTGCCTTATTATTATTATTATTGCCTTCATACTGTCTATCTCGCTCAAACCTGTAGTCTATTTCGCTCTAATGGCATGAAGAATCACTAACGAATGAAACACTATCTTGTAATGTTTTAACTGTCTGTACATTAGTAAAATCCCATTGAGCTATTGGGAATTAATGTATGAATGTTTAAATTTACCTTTATTAAAATTTTCGTGGAGCTATTGGGAAATAAGAAACAATAGTATCATGGAGCTCTGAGAATAAGCCCTATTTTTGTCTTGTATTTGTTATTTTCCATGTGTACAATAAATAATTATCTATCTCCTGTGCTGTTTTGGTCAAGGGTAGGCGTGATCTAAGATCAGTGCCTAATTCGTCTCATCATTCAAAAAAACCTCGTCGTTCTTAGGATATTAGAGCAGTCTCAAGGCTTTCAAATACGCACACATTCAAGCAATGAGAAGATGCACTGGTACATAAGTAAGCACTTACATTAGGGAGTATATAAGCTCTGTGGAGCTTCTAAGAGCATCATTCGGTAGGCTGAAGTGGTCCAAAAACATTAAGTGATCCTATTTTGAGATAAGTGACTTTCGTGTTTTGGAAGTGTCGTGAAAATTTGGATTGAATCGGTGGGTTTTCGGCGTCTTAATTCTCATTTTCTTTTTTTCGTAAATTTACATGTTTTTTTTTAATTTACATTTGATAGCTATTTTTAAGACTATTAATATATTTAATATAAATAAGAGGGTAGAAAGTGACACTAAAAATACAAAATTTTCGTTTGTTTTGCGGTGAATAGATTTTCTTTAATTTAATATGTAAACAGTTCAAGGGTTGAATCTTGCATTTATCAAATCCTATATTGCAACAAAAATCTATTTTTTTTTTACTATGTTATGTATGTCTCTTGTCGCGCTAATTTCAAAAAACTAAACCTTTCAAAACTGTTCTTACTATAATTTATCGTAAAATCATTATTTCTAAATCAGTTTTTTAAGCTGATTTTTAAAGTCTTCATGAAAAATTACTTCTTACCCGCGACATTCGGCGTGGCAGAAAATACTTGCCGCTCAACCATCCGGATCGTCATATTAAATTTCACATACCTACCCAAAAAGCTATATATTTAAAAACTACTTATATCATATAACGTTTGTTAGCGATGTATCTACCTACTGAATTTAAAAAAAAGGGGATTCTTATAGTTGACGAACGAAATCTTAATTATAATCAAGGTTTTACAAAAACATACAACTTACAACAGACTTCAATTGGACTGTTCTAGTGACCGTAAAGGCCACTGAAAAGTCACAGGGAAGCAAAATACGCAAATTAGTTTACTTTGACGACATATATTTTTTTCAGTTATTGTGATTTAATAACTAAACTACTTAACATATCTTTATGAAAATGGACTCTATGGGACCAATCTGAAAGTAGGTATATCAACAAACAATAAAAAAAAAACAAATCGTTCTATAAACAATAAAGTTCAGAGGTAACATAAAAAAAACATTCATCCGAATTGAGTCCTCCTTTTTTGAATTCGGCTGAAAATATTAAATTCACCAATCCAACCACTACAATCTATATTACAAAATGTACAAAAGGAATCAATTGGGCCACCCACAGACCGCAAACGATCTATAGTTAGCTCAACTGCTCCTCTCGATACCCGATGGCAGCGTGCCGAGGATACTGGCTGCATTGCCTCTTTGTATCGCAAGGCTTATTCTTTGGCCGAGATAGCTGCCAGCCCTCTGATCACGCGTCGCTTCGACCAGACGCTCTGACAAAATTTTGAATTTGTATTGTGTTGTAGATGAACGACTCATCCTTTTGCAGTCTAGACGTGATATCTTTAGATATCTAGGTCACTTACACCTGTCTATTACCAAAGTATTCTAATTAAAACTGAAGCTGATTTAATGCCAGTCACGAATCACGATTGGACCTCATTTGAACAAAATGTGACCTCTATCTTATCACTCGATTTATATAATGGTAATACGTGATGATTACCATTAATATAAATCGAGAGCTTGTCCGTGAATTCAGAAACAGGGCTTTGATTCACATAAGCCAGTGCATTTTACCATGTAATTCAATAGCTATGTGATATCCTTCAAATCGAAACACAATAATGCTTTAATGCAATAATTTATATATTTTAGCTGACGTAGGAATTTATTTTATTTCAGAAAACGAGATCCCACCAATAGTCTAAGATCCTGAAAAAACATCAAAATGAAGGTAAAAAATTAAAATTAACTTATTATACTCATAAAAAAATGACCCAATTAGGCATTATCCTACTAAAACGCAATTCAATTTACCTAATTTTAAGCTTAACCTAATTTATTACTTTTTTTCAGATTCTCATAGCGTGTTCACTTTTTGTTGTGGCAGCGATAGCGGAGCCCCCTGTAGATAACCAGTAAGTTTTTTTTACAAATAGATATCTGATTTTCAATAAAACTGAATTTATTCGTGCATAACAAGCAGAAATACTGCCTCTTTTTTGTACAGTAAGTACATACCTAGTCGACGGAAGCCTCTTCATTTGTCCTCATTTTTCAGTCCATCTGTTCACATTTATCCAACAACGATTTTTTTTATTGACAACAGAGGAGCAGACTTTCGATTAAAACACGGATCCGACCCCCGTCAACTCGGAATGGGCTCTTACAGGGCGTAAGAAAGAAATATTCTCACATTGTTCTTACTCACTTGTATGTACGAGTCAGTGGCGTAGCGTGCCTTGGCGGGGCCCCGTATAAAAATTTCTTTGAGGGCCTCATGAAGGGTAAATATTTCTCACAAAAAAAAATAAAAAAATCGCATAAAATTTAAATTACTATTTATTCACCATACATCACAGTTTCCAAAAAAATTAATAATATTTTTTTTTGTTCGCAACCCGCGAATTTTCCTTTTGTCTTTCGTATTTTTTTTTACTTTTGTCATTTCTGAAATAAAAAAAAATTGAGTAGCTTTTATTAATTTTAGCTTACCCCCGTAGCCCGGGGGCCCCATATAATTGATACGGCTGATACGACGGTAGCTACGCCCCTGGTACGAGTACATTAGGTACACTCAAAAAACACTACCCATCTTCATCACAATCGGTATCTATTCATAGTCATTTGATTATAACGGGTATTTATCGCGCTAACCTCGTATGTTTTTGTGTCCCGACGTTTGACTGTATTGCAACAGCCGTGGTCACGGGTTGACTGGCGTATTGGAGCTAACGTCGCGGTGAAATGAGGGAACTACCCTCATATTGGTCGTTAAAAGTGTTCTGTGGGCACACCTCACTGACGACATCCGGACACTTAGGCGGTGTTTTAAAAGCGTTCCGCGTGCACTTAGCAATCACTGGGTTCCATGACGCTAAGAGTCTGTATCCGTCTTCATGGATTCTTCTTTATTTCAATCGCTTCCCGGACCATCCTCTTGTGGAAATAACGATCAAGCAGTTCGATATCTAGTCAGCCCGTAACACCCACTGCTAGGTCATGGCCTCTTCTCTATAACGCCATTCTTGCCGATCTTGTGCAAGGCGGATCCACTGTGGTCCATCTGCCTTAACGATGTCATCCAACCATCGGGCTGGTGGTCTGCCCCGAGGCCGCCGCATGTCCCTCGGCCTCCACTCTGTGAGTGGTTTTTTGGTCTTTGGTCCACCGATGGTCTTCCCGCCTGGCCAAGTGTCCTGCCCATTTCCACTTAAGCCTCGCAATCCGTATACCCTCATTTCGACCTTAGTTCGACGTTGAATCTTGTTGTTAGGTACACGGAGAAAAAAAAATGGGATAGCAAGACTAAATACACCACCAATTTTTAATTACCAAAAAATGGGCAATGCAGACGGGGTACTACGTTGTATCTGTGCAGTCATAATTTTGAATTTCCAAAAAAAATTTTTTTGCTATTTCTGTGGTCATTAACGGCAACTGACTAGTTGTGTATTTTTTTTTCTGGTTATTAAAAATTGACGTTGTATAGTAACCTATAATATATATTCTTGTACCAATGAACAACTTTTGTTAGCTAGAAGTAATATATTGTAATCGTTACTAAATTTCGTTAGCAGGAATTATTATTTTTGTAACTGTTACTAAATTATTCTCGCTGTCACAAACTCAAACAGAATTTTAGTAACTACAACGAGATTTTTTTCTCCATGTAGGTACTTAGGTATACGATCCAAGAAGTGAATGCCTAGCATTATCCTGTTAATCGCACAATTAATGGCCTAATCAAAATCAATAATTAATAAAATATAATCAATAATAATAATCGGTTAATTAGAAAAATTTACGAAACAATAAAACTTATCTGGGATTATTTTTCAGGTACCTACCTCCCAACCAAGGCTCTAACGGCTATGCAGCGCCTTCTCAGAGCTATGGAGTGCCTGAGGTCAGTCAGGGCAGCACTGACGCTATTTTCGGGTAAGAAGTCCATAACAACCTCATTAGACATGGAAAGTATACCGAGTAACATGTTATTTATCATGGTATATCTGCCCGGCGCGGCCCAGCAGGCGATTTTGTACGCTGTGATGTCTTGATACTTGTCTTGTCATCATAAACAATTTCTTCTTCTTCTTTTTAGTTTATAGCTTGGAGAAGAGCTTTGTCTCCAAGTTGGCCAATGATATCAAGTCGACAAGATGCTAACACGATAAACCAATGGAGTATTGAGTGCAAAATAGGCAAATTATTTTTAAATTATTTTAAGCGTAAATTATTTTAACAAAATGTGACATAATCACATGCGGCCACTGATGAAAAATCACGGGTGACAAAATAACCGGTAATTTCACTGTGACAAAATGAAATCATATAGAGCCAATAGTTTTTGAGGATGTAAGAAGATAGTATGGATGTTCCTCAATCACCCTAAAACTAAATAACTACTTAGGACCGATTGAGCTGAAAATCACAAGCTTTACTTATTCTTGGCTTTTTTTATACCTATTGAGAGATTATTACCTATACTATTATTACCTATTGCAGACATTTTGAAAATTTTAAATACCATAGTTATTTTTGCAGTTAGGTACCTATCTTGTATGGACTATAATCGTATCATGTCTTTTTTTTTCAGTGCTAGGCAAGGTCCTTTAGGATCCAGCTACAACCAACATTCGTCTCAACCATCTTCTCGATACGGCGCTCCTGCCTCTAGAACTTCATCTTACAACTCCCAATCAAGGACCCCTTCCAGCCAATATGGTCCCCCTGGATCTAGGTCCCCATCTAACCAATATTTGCCTTCGTCAGCCCAAACTAGGTCCCCATCTAGCCAATATGGAGCCCCTTCAGCCCAATCTCGGACCCCATCCAGCCAATATGGTGCCCCTTCAGCTCAATCTAGATCCCTATCTAGCCAATATTTACCTCCTTCAGCCTCTAGGACCCCATCCAACCAATACGGTGCCCCTTCAGCCCAATCTCGGACCCCATCTAGCCAATATGGCGCCCCTTCAGCCCAATCTCGGACTCCATCCAACCAATATGGCGCCCCTTCAGCCCAATCTCGGACCCCATCTAGCCAATACGGTGCCCCTGGTAAAACTAGGACCCCATCCAGCCAATACGGCGCCCCTGGTAAAACTAGGACTCCATCTAGCCAGTATGGAGCGCCTTCAGCCAGATTTGGATCCCCATCAAGCCAATATGGAGCACCCGCGACTAGACAGCCTTCGTCGGAATATGGCGTACCTTCCCAGGGATTTTCAAGGTGGGTACCTACATAGCTAATGTTTGCCCAATTTTTTTGACAGAGTTGCGGTCGCGGGAAGTCGGTGGATAGAGCCGTGAACCGAAGAGCCGTGTTGGCCTAGTGGGAGCTGCCTCGACTTTCGATCCGAAGGTCGTGGGTTCAAACCCGGTCGTACACCAATGGATTTTTCTGTTCAAAAAATCTATATGTGCATTAAGACACGTGCTTAACGGTGAATGAAAACATCGTGAGGAAACCGGCATAGAACCTAAAAAGTTCGGAAAACATGTGTCAAGTTCACAAAATGAGGCCTCTTTTGGGCGCACTTGGAATTCTTTCACCACACTGGTTCGAAATACTAGTGACACGATAACAAGAATATTTTTTTTTAGAATTTATTTATTTACTAAAAACAACCTAACAGATATGCACTTCTAGATAATGGATACATGATTGAGCCGTTTGGGGTAGAAACATAAGACCCTTGGGGACCAGGGGCACACAAAATCTACAAAGATCTGTCTGATAGGCTAAAAGAGTCTACACGTGACCAGAATGCTGGTTTCTACTTTGCACAGCGTATAAGCATTGCCATTCAACGTGGCATTGCCGCCAGCGTTCTGGGCACGTTGCCGTCTGGTGGTGACAACGACAGACTAGGTTATTTATAGTTTTTTTTTTTTTATATTTCGTGTCATTTATTATTAATCTCTGTATAAATAAATAAATATAAGTATTTCGTAAATAAATTAAATTTACTATTGGAATATAAAAAAAAACATAACAGATGAAATTCAAATCGTTAGGTACATTTTAAACAGAAATTAAAGTTACCTACACACTAATAGTTACCTACAATAAACTTTTGTAAAAGAAAAAAAACATGTAACCAGGGGCGGGCGTCTCTGGCCCACGTAGCGCCCGTGTGCAATCATTACCCTAGCATCCTATTGGTTTTTTTCTGAGTTGCATTGAAAGTGCCGCGGTTGGCCGGCGCCCCCTAGGAGTGGGCGCCCGTGTGAAACGCACACCTTGCACAATAGGTTAAGCCGCCCCTGCAGGTAACAGGTAAGAAGAAGGTGGATAGAGAAGACTTGCGACCGCTCGCCGTCGCGTGTGTCTAAGGCTCATTTCACACCAAAGATGGCAGAGCGGATAGTACTTTCAGTTGTTAATAATTTGTGTTTCTTCTTCCTCTAGGGGCTCTCAAAATTCAAGACAGCAGACCCCAAGTGCAGAGTATGGCGTACCATCTCAGGAGTACGGCGCCCCTGGCTTTGGTGGTGCTGAAGGTATGTTATAGAAAGCTGACAGACAGACTTCGTATACATAGGCCACATATAGGTAGGTCCTATGTATGTAGGTACCTACCACTGAACGTAGAAACTTAAAATTTCGAGATTATGTTCGTTACGAAAGTGTAAGCGCGTAATAAAGAATTATGTTAATTTGCAACGCAAAAGAAGTAGGTACGTACCTACCTACTTAAATAATTATGTTCTGTTTAAAATACCTACCTATTTTTTTATTTGCTAGAACATAACTATTAGAAAGGTATGTGTTTACAATAAGGTCTTAAATTAATTGAGTCAATTTTATGTCCTCCCGCAATGGGCATGCAAAGTTTTATGCAGACTTGCACCAAACTGTCAAAATTCCTAAGCAATTACTTTGCTGGCTTGGTAGTTCTTAACGTGAAGTAATTGCTTAGGGACTTTGACAGTTTGGTGCAAGTAGGCATTAGTCTTATTAACTAGGTAAATAAGAATAAGAACATGCTACATGGTAAGTATTTAGAACTGACTACACCTATGTAGGTACATTATGTTTCTGATCTGTTCTGCAGCTCAGCAATACCCAGGAGGCCAAGAGTTGGAGCAGAGCCGGCAGTACCTACCCCCTGGTAGTGGCAGAAACGGAAACGGATATGGCGATGAAAGCAACAGTGTAAGTTAGATTAACCGTCAATACGCGCCTGCCCGGGCAGCCTCGGGCAGCTCGCTTCACACGGCCTGTGGCGTAGTCCAGCTCGGCACGGCCCGTGCTAACACAAGCCATGAGTAGCCACCATTAAATCATTATAGATTGCAAGCGGTCAATTTGTTTTTTTAGTTCAACAAAAACAATCAAACTGTTTGGATTGGGACTAATTAAGTATACCTAAATTATAGGTAATTCGTGCTGATCATAGGAGTGTCATAGCATAGAATCAAAATTTCGAAAATCCAAGCACCTAATATCTTTATGTAAAGGGTTTTTAGTTTTTATAAAACATGGAACTAGGTAGTTGTATTAATTTATTTCGGTTATTTCAGGAGCCAGCAAACTACAGCTTCGAGTATGAAGTGAAGGATGAGCCTTCTGGCAATGACTTCGGCCACCGCGAGGCGCGCCAGGGAGACCGCGCTGAAGGACTCTACTATGTAGTACTACCCGATGGCAGGAAACAGGTAGGTACTATAGTACTTATAAGTACCTACTTAAATATAAAATATAACAAAAAGGCATATTTAACTTCAGGTTCTCAACAAGCTCTGCTTAGTTTGGCGTTGTGTGAAATCTGAGAGTAGTCATATACCTACTTACAGTGTGAAATGTCTGAATATTATTTATTTATTACTTCTAATTTTTTTTCAGACTGTAGAATACGAAGCTGACCAAGAAGGTTACAAGCCGAGGATATCCTACGAAGACACGGGCTTGGGCCAAGGATACGATGACAACGCTCAGGGCTACAACGGAAACCAGGGACCTTACTGATTTGCAAACGATAGGAGGCCTGTTCAAAATCTCACTTGAGAAACCAAAGTTTTTTGAAATTTATACAAAAAAAACGATGATTCGTGTCGAAGATACTTACCTACAGCCTTCTTTAAAAAACTCTGCCCCCGATATGACGAACTAAATCTTGAACTGTAGCCCTATACAATCTTGCAAACAAAGAAGTATCCACTTCAAAAATACCACAACGGAATTACTTGTTAAAATACGTATCTATATAAAAACAGTCGGAGGGTCGATTCCAATAGTAATTAAATGGTAGATATATTTTAGTCTAAAAATGCAAATTCGTGATAGTGAAGTGGGCGTGCATTCATATGGTGGCTTCACAGTGCTAACACGCGCCGCACCGCACCACGGTCATTTATACGGGCTAACGCGCGCCGCGTACGGGTCTCAGCAACCTCGAGCCGCTTGCTTCGCACGGCCTGTGGCGCGGCGCGGCCCGTGCTTACACAGGCCATAAGAAGCCACCATTAGACTGAAATATGCTCTACCAATTTTGTTTTTTGTAACGACGACTTACGCTTTAAAGAGGACTTTGAGCAATATTTATAAAAGTACAAACGCTTAGTAAATTATAATCTTAGAATAATATTTTAAAATATCTCATTATTTATAAGTAACTTCGTTTCTTCAACTTTACCTACTTTTTTCTTTCAATTTTCTTAGAGTACCTACTGATAGGGAAATAATTATATGGAAATATTTTCCTATAACTTTATCTACCTATAAATCGATAATGACAGTATCTACAATAAGCAATAAAAGCATTTCGCTAAATTAAAAAGAATATAAAAAAAATTGTCACTGTCGATTTCAGTTTTTTAGAGGACTTAAAGCCAGTCTTATTTTATTACAATTTTAATGTACTTTATTTTATCAAAATATGTAAAAAACTTGTTATTTATTTTATATAAGTAAGCTTATACTCCCGTAAATAAACGATTTCAAATTATTTTGTGTTTTAATAAAACAAATCAGTTATGGTAAAATAAAATACCTACTTTATTCATAAATAAAGTTATTAACCAAAATTATGCCTGTATCAAAATAACATTACTACTCACATATATTAATATAATTGCTAAAACAACATCAAAAAAATAATTAAAAATTAATAAGTTAATAATGAGTGAATTTTCACATTAAACCAGCCTAGTTATTTAGTTGAACGGCGGCGCCATTTAACTAACGGCCTAGGCGTTAAACTGAATAAGTAATTCAACCAATTAGCTGCAACATGTAAATTAATGAGTATGTTCTAACCTATAAGAAACCTAGGCATTCCGTTAAACATAGTCTTTAAACTGAATGACTAATGCAACCAGTTGGCTGCGACATATACCTAAATGAGTATATTCTGATATTCTTACTGTTAAAAGTCTAGGTATTCACTTCAACGGCGCCATTTAACTGTCAGCCAAGGCGTTAAACTGAATGACTAATGCAACCAGTTGGCTGAGACATGCACCTAAATGAGTATGTTCTGATATTTCTTATAAAAATAGGCATTCGTTGAACGGCGCCATTTAACTAACGGCCTAGGCGTTTAACTGAATGGCTTATTCAACCAATTAGCTGCAACATGTACCTAAACGAGTATTTTCTGATATTTTTACCGGATAGCGACATTGTCTTCAGATTCAAAATCTACAGATTCATATAATAATTTTAACTAGAGATTCACATTTTTTTTTTACTTTTGAGTGAATAATTTTTACAATAACTCAATAAAACATGTATAATAAATTCCTTGACACTGGCTTAATACACTACATAGTACCTATGTTTGAAGCCAAACGTGAAGAAATAATAGTAAAAAAAAATTTAGATACAAAAATTTGATTTGAAAGTTATTAGTACTTATAGTAATTCAAAAATTAATTTAACTTATTTATTCTAATTATTTAACTTATATACACTTCAAAGTAATGCACCATTTGACGTAAAATATACCATAAAATACCAAACTATACTCTATGTTTTGGTAACATTTCGACTAATGATAACTTATCTTTTTTTTTTCATTTAAGTACCTGCTTAAGTATTTACACAATTATATGTCCAAACAATGTGCGTGATTTTAAGTACAATAAAAAATAAGTAGCATTTTTTATAATAGATTTTTTTTAAATATTATGCACTACAACAAAGTCAAAAAAATAATTATAAATAAAATTATACAAATATTAAAAATAGTATGTAGTTTGGACATATTTTACAAAAATTTTAAGACGGTCAAATCACTTTTGGTCTTACATATTTAAAAAATAAAATAATAATGTCAAATCACTGAGTAAACATATTTTTTAAGAATGAGATGTTTCTATGCATTGTACATAATCTTCTTATTTTTATATTAAAAATCGTTAAATTAATTTCCTTGATAGTACTTAAACTTAGATATTAAACTACTACTAACCTTCTTATTTTACCTACCGAGATTACCAATTTTATTTTGAAATTTTAATTGATGGATTTTTATATACGAGCTGCCATTGGATTTGTTAAAGTAAAGCGAAATCCCTAAAATGATACCTACTTTAAATTTCAAGAAATCCAAATATATGTGTAAGTGTAAAGTTTAAAAAAAAAAGAAAATAAAAACAGTCTCTTACACATTGCTATAATCTTGTGAACATAATTAATGAGAAAATTTATATTAACAAATTGATATTAACTAAAAGCGAGCGTTTGTAAACGGATAAAGCCGTTTGTAAAATGGCGAAAAATCCAAATTGCCTGCCACATACACATAATGGACAACACGAAATAAGTTTTAAAAATCTTGCAGGTTTACCTTTTTATCTAATATAAAAAAATGTTAAAAAAAATGTTAATATCTCAAGTACTTACTGTCGATTTTATAGGGAATTAACTGCGAGCGTAACACTATTTTTTCTTTGAAGATACCAATAAATAGGGTTTAATTTAATCATATGTAAAATGCATAAACTATTCTCCTATCTTGTATGTATATTATAAAATTCCGAGACAATCTGCAATTTGCCTTCGGCATATTACAAAACAGCGAGCTTTTGTAAACGGACGACGCCGTTTGTAAAATGCCGAGTTATACAAAATGCTTGTGACATATATGTATGTATCTCATGTATGTGTGTGTGACAGTCTTCGAGAATCCAGCAAAAGGAGGGGTTATAAGTCAGAATCTGCTAACATAATTTTCTGCCATTTTTGACGGGTGACGAAGTAAACACGCATTGCACACGCGCCTAACAAAATCGTATTCATGTAAACGCACACTATAATAATCTCGCACACCATCTTAAAATACGCACACAGTTATCAAATACAGCGTATAGTTTTATATAACGTGAATGGCCAAGAAGGTTATATGGCCAGCAGAGGGGAACGCCTTGCATTAACATCTCCTTTGGCTAGATTCTCGAAGGTGTATTTATATATGTTATATGTATATTTATATGTTTTTCCGACGATAACTATCGAATCGCTCATCAGATCTTAATGGAATTTGGCAAGTTACATAAAATCCAATTGAATATGCGAGTTTTTTTAGATGAGCCTTATCATTCCAGTGGTTTAGGAGACAGAAGGCACGTGATGTCTTTGTGCGAGGCGAATTAAGGATTTGTTTTTTAAAAAATGCGTATATTTTATATCTTGTTACGTATTGTAACCTTTACAATAACAGTACATATTTAAATGCGGGTGAGTCGAGGAAACACAACTAGGCTCGTCGTTGTACCTGAAACAAATTGACAAATACATTTATGCCAACTTGAACCAAACTTTCAAAGTTTCTAAGCAATTACATACTTTACTCGCTTGGCAGTTCTTAACGGTGAGAATCTGAACTGTTAAGAACTACTAAGCGAGTAAAATAATTGCCTAGGAGAACGTGGTGGCCGAGTGGATAAGGCTCTTACCTTGCGATCTGATGGGTCGCGGGTTCGAATCC
This sequence comes from Lobophora halterata, assembly GCA_932526365.1. Taxonomy (NCBI): domain Eukaryota; kingdom Metazoa; phylum Arthropoda; class Insecta; order Lepidoptera; family Geometridae; genus Lobophora; species Lobophora halterata. Next base: position 6,336,436 of record OW052027.1, on the reverse strand, counting down.
CGGTGGCAGTTCACGTCACGTTCTCGCAACGGTGAAGGAAAACATCGTGAGGAAACCGGCATGTCGTAGAACCTAAAGTTCGAAAACATGTGTCGAGTGCACGAAAGGAGCCTCTTCGTGGCGCACTTGAAATCCTTTCACCACACTGGTTCGAAGGAACTAGTGACACGATAAGAAGAAGACTTCCAAGCTTTAACATTTATATTACTCTTCATTCCATCATTTTCAAATGTTTGTTACTTTTTACGATGTAGTTTTATTACCAATGAAAAAGCCTAGTAGTTTTAACATTATAATATTTATCTAGGTATTTCTCTTTTTCGAAAATTAGCATCGGATCAAAATGTACTAGAAGTTAGCCAATGTGGCTCCCATTTTTAATATACTACATTGAGATTCTATACTTAAATACTTCTGTAAGTGACCATCATAAAAAAACAGTAAGTACTATCTTGCTATTTATATATATATGCTTTTGATGAGTTTCTGTCATATAAGACTGTGTACGCTCGCTTCGCTCGCTTTTAAGCTCATAAAAAAACCATAACATACGGTCGTATATTTTTTTTTTGTAAATACATACATACGATACAACCCAGACTCAGGAAAACACCGATGTTCATCACACAAATGTTTGACCTGAAGCGGGAATCAAATCCGCGACACAGGTTTGGCAGTTCAACACACTTGCCACTCGACTAATCGTGTCGTCAAAATAACAATAGGTATAAGTACTTACGCATTAGTTCTGGATATATCCCGGAAGTCGAATATAAATCTGTCTTCATTTTTTATATACACTGTGGATGCTTCGTATATACCGTTGCCCGGACCCACTGCCACCTACAATAATAATGAGGAATAATAATAAATAATAATAATGAAAAATGAGAAAAAAATATATATATCTAATATAATAATAAAATAAAAATTATAAATAATAATGGATTGTAATATTGCCTTTTCACTGATCATGCTCGTAAAGTTCAATTTTATGTTACAAGTAGGTACAGGTGGAGTAAAACTACATTAAGGACCTAGGGCAAAAAAGTAATGGCTTATAAAATCTGTTCAAGGTTTCATGAAGGAAGTTAAGAACTTTTTCAAATTTTGAACTTCGGCCCTTCATAATATCCATAGATCAGGGCATTATAAGGGACTTATATATAGATATTTTCGAATATCGTGGTAACTTTAAACAACTATCTCTTTTTAAATTATTGTGTAGCCCATTTCATACTAGACTTAAATATCCGCCCTCGCCTTTGGCTCGAGCTCATAACAGTCTTGTATAAAATGGCCTATTTCAGGCCCTAAGTGTAAATATCTATTTTAGCTTACCTCCTTTTGATAATAGTCCTGATTTTGCCTTCATAACTTACCTCCTCTTGATAATCTCTTGATAATTCCTAATTTGGCCTTCATAATCTAGGTAACTTAATTTGATAATACTCAAATGATAAAACTCCTAATTTTGTCTTCATAAAGACAAGATTAGAAACTTAACTTCACTTGATAATAGTCCTAAATTCGCTTTTAAAATTTTTATCCTCTTGATAATAGTACTGATTTTGCCTTCATAACTACATAGTTATGACTTTGCCTTCCAATCTCCTACCTAGTCTTCATAACTTACCTTCACTTGATAATAGTCCTTATTATGTTTGAAGTTACGGTTGAATTTCCCAATATATCCATCTTCGTCCTTGTTGCTAACGAATGCCAACATTTTGCTGTTGGCGCGACGTCGCATGACCCAATCTATGGACGATAGCGTTCTAAGGACGCATTTAGATCTGAAAATTATAAATAAAAAGAAATGTAGTATTTTTTTATTTTTTTTATTACTGAAATGTGTTCAGGGGTAGGTTTGTTTTATTACTATATTATGGACTGAGGTATTAACTCATAACTGTATTGTATTCAGGGGTATATACTTATCACTGTATTGTATTCAGGGGTATATACTTATTACTGTATTATATTCAGGGATATATACTTATCACTGTATTGTATTCAGGGGTATATACTTATTACTGTATTATATTCAGGGGTATATACTTATCACTGTATTGAATTCAGGGATATATTCATATTACTGTATTGTATTCAGGGTTATATTAAACATTAAACATTCACACACTCACACCCCTGCACTAGAATTCCCTGTGTCGCAGGTGGCATGGACACATACAACACATCACAACATCCAAGACCCGAGAACAAACATTTGTGTTCGTCACACAAATATTTGCCCCGGCCGGGGATCGAACCCGGAACACCGAGCTTCGTAGGCAGGGTCACTATCAACTAAGCCACGGTGTCGTCAAATATACTAACTACTGTATTGTTTTTAGGTGTAGGTATGTACTCATTACTTTATTAAGTACATGTGTATTTACTTATTACTATGTTGTATTCAGGGGTATATACGTATTACTGTATTATGAACAAAGGTATATTGTCATTACTGTACTATTGTGTTCAGCTTCAGGGGTATGTAGTCAATTCTGTATTGTATTCTATTCTATGGTATGTACAGACAGCGTCAGAGATAAGTATCCCCCTTGCACAAGACCTCCAGCTTTAAATCCTTTCAAAAAATTGTAATACTTAAAATTATTTTTAGGCTTACATACAGCTACGCAAATATAATCTATTTTTTAAGGCAAAACTTCTCCATTCATCGCGATGGTGATTTAAAGGGATTTGAAGCTTGGTATTGTAATGCAAGGGGGATACTTATCTATGACGCTGTCTGTACTTATTACTGTATTTTTATCTGGTAAATGGATTATTTCTGTATTGTTTTCAGGTGTATTTACTTATTACTATGTTGTATTCAAGGGTATATACTCATTACTGTATTGTCTTCAGTGGTATATACCTGACAGAAGATGTGAGGTTGTTGACATACAACACAAACGCTTTGGCCACCTCGTTGTAGAGTCGGTCGGAGGGTGCGACATGGTCCCACGCCACACACGAACACCAATGCGGTTCGATGCCTGCCTCACTACACGATCGATTGCTGGGGACCTAAAAGTGTAGTTCTCTATTTTCATGGCCGTAAAGTTCAATTTTATGTACAGTTAGACATGAATACACTATCAAGCTTTCACATTTATATTATACTGTTAATATTGCAAAGACATTTTTCTTCTGACAAGTAAGATGACTACATTAATTTTAAAATGCTTGCTTGCAATTTTTTTTGCAAAATTAAGAGTAATATAAATGTGGAAGCTTGGGAGTGTATACATGTCTGTGCAGCTGATTGTACTTAGTCAGGGGGAGTAAAACTGCATTTTAGGCCCAAGGGCATAAAAGTAATTGCTTGTAAAATCTGTTCAGAGGTTCAGTTTGTAATAGATCTCATGCTGGAAGCTCAAATTTCGAACTTCGGCCCTTCATAATACCCGTAGATCAGGGTATTAAGTATGAGAAACCGGAAATATCGTGGTAACATTGGATGAGTGCTTCTGTGTTTTAATTATAAAATGGACGCTCATTTCAGTTATTGGTTCAATTTCCTCGCAGTTAAAGTCAAAAATCTTGTGTTCCTGAAGCCCATTTCATACTCGACTTAAATATCCGCCCTCGCCTTTGGCTCCGGCTGATAAAACGCTATTATACTATAGTATAAAATGGCTTACAAGGCGAGGGCGGATGTTTAAGTCGAGCATAAAATTGCTTGTTTCAAGCCCTTGGTGTACGAATAACTATGTATAACACGTTATCCTTGGAAACAGTTTCAAAGCTTCTTCTTAAATATGTGTTTTCATTCAAACTTTTTAGTATATAAGATAAAAAAACTATTATATACTTACAGGTTCCAATAAACTTAAGCCGCGTTTCAGATCTGCTCCTAAAATAGTATAATTATTCCAATATTTCTTTAACCCCATAGCATCTAAAATAGTAGCGTGGATGTCGTGTGGTGTGGTCAGAGATTGCGAGTTGTTTTCCAAGATGGCGGCCACTTCCGGTCGTTTCCGGAGTAGCACTTCCGGTAGATGGATCGCCATTAATGGCATCCGCTCTTCGAATTTCCCTTGGAGTGTGTTTCTTACGTTGGAATATCTGAAAATTAAAAATATAGGTACTACATAAACTAAAGAAGCTGAAAATGTTTTTGCATTTTTTAAATCTTTTTGTCATTGTATCACTGAATCATAAAGAGACTGAATTATTATGTCGCTGAGTCACTGTGTCATAAATTCATAGTGTCATTGAACCATTTTCGCATTGAGTCCCTGTCTCATAATGTCAGGCAGTGGGACATATCAGGCCAATAATAATAATAAATTATTTCTTTAGTGTTCTTCTTTAATTCATATGATAATATGGTTTTAACGTATTACATAATGTAGTTTATAATTCTAAACAAACAAACAAACAAGACACAAACAAAACATTCACACACTCACACCCCTGCACTAGGATTCCCTGTGTCGCAGGTGGCACCGACACATAAAAGACATCACAACATCCAAGACCCGAGAACAAACATTTGAGTTCGTCACAAATATTTGCCCCAATAAATAATATATAAATAATTGTAGGAATAGATAAGAAAAGGTTGTATTTTTATTATAGTATGGGTTGAATCCAGGAGATCTAGTACTTATTATAATGTAGAGTCCGAACCGAGTCACTGTAACCCTACAATACAGGCTCTTGAGGAGACCTAGTGTAGGGTACAGAGCTCCAGTAGGTACATCTAAAATTTAAGATAAGTCTGCCATGATATCCATTATAATGTACCCGATCCATATTTAAGAAACCAATAAACATTTTTATTTTATTTTAATTTTATTTTTTATTTTAATGTATAAGACCAGCAGTAAAGCGAGATAGGTTTATATTATTTTTTTCTGAAAGAGATTGGTTAGTGGTGTTATATCAGAAGTGTTATCTATATTCTAGGAACTAAGCCTAGAATTAACTTAAAAACAAACAAAACAATGAAAACCAACTAAATTTTTTGAACCCCGAAAATTAACAATCAACAAATCAACTCAGAATTCAACTTCAAACAATAATTAGGCGGCAAAATATTAGCAAAATGTCAGACTGACAAACACCAGGAAGATGTTGCCTCGTTGAAAGCTGGCGATTGAATGGGGCCGGCGTTTGCAGCGCGGCGCGTTTTATACTTTTCCGTGCGACTCATCGTGATATCGTCTACAATATATAATAAAACTTACCTAGGCCCGTGGTCACCCATCACAAGTAACAAGGTATTCTCCAGTCGCCCGGACTCCTGCAAAGCCTTCAAGAAGGCTTTCGTGTCGTCATCGGCTATAGAGATCATATTGAAGTCATCGTGTGTTATGTCCGCTATGAATGTAAATGCAAAGTGTTTTCCGTCGAGTTTGAAAAACTGAAATATAAAAGGTATGTTTTTTACTTTTTCTTATGACATTCTAAAGACGATGAGATAGATACTAGATAGAAATACTTTATTGTACACCAAAAATTATGATTAAATCTTAAGGGTATATATATAATACTTAACCCTACTAACGAATAGTGTGTAGAAATTACTATAATACGGCTTACTTTTTGATTATTTGTCCGAATGTATAGAACTCGGATTTGAGGATGCCTCTTAACATAAAAAATAAAAGTACAATCGGCTGTCTAAGCGATTTCTTGCAGACAACGTTTGGATGGAGAGCGAATAAAAAAGAAAGCTTGGTTGGGGGTGTACTAATAGTTAAGTTAGTGGGCAAAAAATTACACTGATGTAAATATAAAAAAATAAGGACGAGAGTAAACTCCAGTTATAACTCGGTTTATATCAACCTCACCTGTTTCATTTAAGACTCATTTTCAATCCTCACCCGTTTCATTTAAGACTCATTTCCCACCTGTTTCCTTAAATACCAATTTTCGTCCTCACCTGTTTCATTAAAGACTCATTTTCACCATTCATTTCATTTTCAGGTGAGGACACTAACTAACTAACTAACCGTTAATGAAGCAACTTGTGAGCCCAACCACTATGCTAAGACCTACCGTCATCGAACTTTTCCGTCTCTACCTGTTTCATTAAGGACTCATGTTCGACTTCAACTGTTTCATTTTATACTTATTTTTACCATCTCCTGCCTTATTTCGCCCTCACCTGTTTATTTAACCCTCACCTGTTTATTTAACCCTCACCTGTTTATTTAACCCTCACCTGTTCAGTAACATTCATCATCAGCTTGTAGTTCAGCGTATCCCCCACACAATACTTCTGCTCCTTGCTCCGCCACCACTTCCTGCCGCTCCCGTACTCCTCGAGGTAGAAAGCTCGGAGGTAATGGTCTGCGGGCTGGTGCTTGAAGCCCTTGAAGCGGTATTGGAAGGTACCTATCCAGGGCATATCCTCGAAATAGGCTGTTCGATAACTGGAAACAAACGATGTGTGCTTAACCACACGACAGAAGATAATATAAATCTTTATTTGGCAAAAACGCTCTTATACAATGTGTTCGGTCTTGCGTTACCGATATTTAAGGTGGTTGTTTTTCAAGTTGTTTTATCGGTACATCCAGCCTCCTTCCACGACCTACCCCACTCCCCTTGAAATGTCAGCTATTTTGTTTTTAACTAACTACTACACCAGTTTGTGTACGAAAATGACCATATCTAAATATCTATAAGTCCTAGTAATATGTTATTGATGTTATTTGAATTACAAAACATCACTTTAGCGATCGTGATACAGTTTTTATTGATACTAAAGGCGTATCAGACAAAATTATACCAAATGAGAATATTCTTAGTGAAAAAATACTACTATTTTTTACGTTTCCTCACGTAATGCAAAAACTATCCTGTTAAGTCATTTTTTTTTTTACTGCATTTATAGTCAATTATATACTCAACAGAAGAACAGCAAATTTGTAACCCTTAGTCACTTATTTTAAAAGCGAATGGTATTTAAACATGACCCTTGCGCAAACTTTTTGACTTAAGGGGAATCCTCAAGGCAAATTTCCATACAAAATGTTTCGAACAAATACTCAAAAAGTACGCCGTATTATAGTAATTTCTTCACACTATTCGTTTCGTCCATGTTTTTTGATTTCGTCAACAAAAAAAGTGAAAGGTTTCATACTTTAATTTAGATTTTATACATGTTTTAAAATTAACCCTACTAACTTAACTTAAAAAAACATATTTACAGGAATTCGGAGTTTACTGCTTTATTACCTATATGTTTAGATAGGTTCCTACAAAACGGTGAAATTTTTTTTGGTCCAGCAGAGTAGATAAAGATTTTTTTTCAAACAGTCAAACAGAGTAGATAATTTTTTTTTTTCGACAATATGTAACTATTTACCCTTTCACGCAGTGGGAATACAATTAACGTAACAAGTATATTATATAAGAATAATTAAAGTAACAATGTGACCTAAATAACATGTCGCACAGTTCACTCACCCGTCTTCCTTTAACTTGTAGAATATAAATGGCATATCATCCAAAGAGCCCTCGTTTTTGGCTTTTTTCCTCACATCCGGTAATTCCAACTCAGTTTTCCCCGTTAATATGGGAAATAAAGCTGCCGGGGTACCATCCCCTACTATATTATATCTGAAACAAGGTGAATATTTCAAAAAAATAAAAATTGCCTGTAAAAATCTGTCACCATTTTGGCTTTTTCCTTTTTTCATTTATCCCTCATTTTGTTAAAAGCCATCAAGTCATTTACTACTACGTGTTCTCTTTCTTTTTCTCTGTCTCTCTACATCTCTCTCGTTCGCTCTTTCTTTCTATCTCTGTCTATATCTCTATTTCCCTCTGTATAAATCGAGTAATTAAGACAGATGGAAAGAGGGAAAGAGAGATAAAGAGAGTTAGAGAGAGTTTCTCTGTCTAACCCTCTCTAGCTATCTTTCTATCTGTCTATATCTCTCTTTCTCTATCTAACTCTCTCCATCTCTCTTTCTCTGTCTCTCTATATATCTCTCTCGTTCGCTCTCTATTTCTATATCTGTCTATATCTCTCTTTCTGTATCTAACTATACCTAACTCTCATTCTTTGTCTATCTATATAGACAGAGACATAGACAAATACGCACACACACCCCCTTACCATCACACCATCTTACCTTATCTTATCTCACACATACTTTAACATTATCTTCAACTCACCCATTAAGTACAGTCATACCCAATTCTTGAGTCATGAATTCAAAACTTTTCGGCATTTTCCTAATAAATCCATTTTTGGCGGTCGAGTCAAATCCGAATATAAGTACGTCAATTGACTCCTCTCTTCCGGGGGGAGGTTGCTTCCGGTCCACTTTTGTACGGAACCCAATAGCGTGGCCGGTCCATTTTGAAGGTAAAATACTGAAAATGTGAAAAATATTATGGGTGGATCATAATTGAATAACGATGTTCCTATAGAACAAGATGGACAGTATCAAACCAAAAAGGAATCGTAAGACAGGACCAAAAAATTTCAGACACCTTGTCAATAAAAATGAAATATCTCCATTTTCAAATAATTTTTGTTACTTTTTCCGATGAAGTTTTATTCACAATGAAAAAGCCTAGTAGTTTTAACACATACAATAATTATCTAGCCCTGTTACTTCTTTGTTTCTAAAATTTGCATCGATCCAAAATGTACTAGAAGTTAGCCAAAGTGGCTCCCTTTTACTGGACATATTTTCATTTTACTATATTGTGTTTCTATACTTTAACTTCCAGACTGGACTGAACTGGCCCATGACAGAGGAAAACGGAAAGAATGGGGGGAGGCCTTTGCCCAGCAGTGGGACAGGGCTCTTAATAATAATAATAATACTTTAATACTTCTGTGGGGTGGGTACAGACAGCGTCATAGATAAGTATCCCCCTTGCATTATAATATCCAGCTTCAAATCCCTTTAAATCACCGTCGCGGCAAATGGAGAAGTTTTGCCCTTAAAAAAATGATTATATTTGTATAACCGTGTGTGAGCCTAAAAATAATTTTGAGTATTACAATTTTTTGAAAGCATTTACAGCTGGGTGTCTTGTGCAAGGGGGATACTTATCTCTGACGCTGTCTGTACATAGAAGTATTGAAGTACAGAATCATACTTCAGTACATTGAAATCGCGCCTGATACGCGCGCATAGATGTCTGAAACACATTAACCTCTTTCTTCACAGTCGGGTAGGTATACTTACTTATCTATATGTGTTCCCGTACATTTAACTTTAACATGATCACTGTTTCTCAGAACATATGTTTTATCATGTTTAACCGTCGTAGGAGGTCCTATAGTGTGTTTATTATCACTTTCGTAAAGTATATCTCTATATTCACACTCTATATTTCTAGTTGTGTCTAATATCTCTTTGGTAACTCTGCATTCTGAGAGCTGAAAAATATATAATCATTATAAAAAAGTTATGTGGTCTTAACCACACTACAGAAGAAAAAACTTTTTTTTTTTCTTTCGTTCGAAGAACCTAAGTTCTTCAGTTTGGCTTCACATCAAAGGTATATAGCCAGTGTCAAGTAATTGGAGAGATTATTTTGTCATAAGTCAGAGTCGATAAGTCAAGTCATGCCCCTGTAAAGTAGTGGTGGTTGCGACTTTACTAGAGGCTTCTATGGAGTTTTGGAGGCAACACGAAAAGTCACGTTTTACAGCATTACACTATTCACCAACACTCATACACGTTCACGAGCACTTATTGGATAAAATACCACCGTTTTTACACATAAACACTCAAAGTTATACAAGTTTTGTCAATTAATTTAATGTCGCCAATGTGCCACTTTTCACGTTCCCGCCAAAAACTCAAGAAAAAACTTTAACAGTGAGTACGTTGACATGACAGTAGAAAGGATGCTAATTCAAAAATACATTTTTGGTCACTGTCGTGGCATCAATAATACAGGGATTTTGTGTTGTAGTGTTAAAATGTTACGCTACAATTATTTGATGTCATTCAGATAGGTAACAGAAAAGACAGTAGACAGTAGTCGTTCTCACCATTTTGGCAAGGAACGCCATTATTTTTTGATGTGACTACCTATGTCTAATAAATCGACGCAGGGAGTTTTGGCGGGAACATGAAAAATGGCGCATTGGCGGCTTTAAATTAATTGACAAAACTTGTATAACTTTGAGTGTTTAAGTGTAAAAACGGTGGTTTTTTATCCATTAAGTGCTCGTGAACGTGTATGAGTGTTGGTGAATAGTGTAATGCTGTAAAACGTGACTTTTCGTGTTGCCTCCAAAACTCCATAGAAGCCTCTAGTAAAGTCGCAACCACCACTTCTTTACAGGGGCGACATACACGAAAAGGTTGATGTCATTGTCCGATAACGCTCATCCGTTACGCTGTCAATGTTTTGTTATGACGTTGTCACGTTGAACTATCGTCCGTAAACCAACTTTACAGACAAGCTTTTTTTAATTTAGCTTCTAGGTATTTTGGATGTCGTATCTTATAATCCGCTCAAAGGTCTCGGATTAGGATGGTTACTATCGAATCATAATGTTGACTCTGAGCAACTATTTTTTCCCAACGCATCCCATCCATATCAATATAAGAAAAAAATCCCTAAGAGTAACAGTTCAATTTGATTTCAATCTATTTATGTATTTGACCAAAAAACAAGCTTAATAGTGTCACTCTTTTGAAAATAAAACCAAGAGTGATAGTGACACTCCTTAGGAAAAAAGTTCCAGTGAGTACCAATGTGAATCGTTTCGGCGTCACTCGTTGAGAAAAAAATCCCTCTGGTGATACTCGTTGGGAAAAAATCCCTGTGGTGATACTCGTTGGGAAAAAATCCTAACTAGTAACAGTGTGACTCGTTCTGGTGTCACTCGTTGGGAATCAATTTAATGTACTTACATAACATCGCACCCAGCTCCGCCCCTCGCATTCTATACTGGGTGGTTCGTGTGCAAATTGAGTCACTTCTTTAGCAAATGGATCTAGCACGGGGAACTCACACCCTGTACCTTTATCCTCTTTAAGTGCCTCCTGTAGTTTACCCTCTATGTACCTGTTGTGAGAATTGTGAGTTATACAGTGTGGTCAAACCGTGCGGAGAATAAGTTAGTAACAACATAAAAGGTTAAACATTACAAAGGCATTTAAAGGTTAAACAAGGGTAAACAATTACAATCTTAGAGGATTTCTGTTTTTAAAAATAACGTTAAAGAACGTTTATCTTATGTAGCAGTTCCTTAATTGTTTATGTTATTATACTACGATTTATTATATTACGATTTTATTAGTTTTATGCATCATTAAATATAGTATAATTAGTAAATTATTATAATGTCATTCTTGATTTTAATGTATTCTTAATATTAGATAAATTAAAGCGTAAATGAACAAAAAGATACATGTTATTAAAATAATTATATACATACATAGATGAAGAGGCACGCATTTCGATTTAAAAGCGTTTCACACGCGTACGTTGTAAATTTTAAATTTACCATGCATGACCTACACTTAGGAGCTTACTAACACATGCTAGTTTATTTACTTATGTATGTTTACCAGAACAAAATGTATAGACAAATTTCATAGAACGTAACAGTTAGTAGTAGTAATTTAGTTTAATTTTTATATTCGTAATACTAATATACTTAGAGTACATATAAGTAGCATGGCCCTTAATTAAAATGTTAATTACTAAATTTGACGCTACATTTTGCATTAGTCAATAATATTACTATGATAAATTGTCTACTTACGATATCACTGTATTTCTGAAAATATAATAAAAAAATCTATTAACAACATGCCTTCTAAATACTAAACAAAAAATTGTAAAGTCAGCAAATAAGAACTCGAAAGAGCGTTACATAGCCAGGCGTGACGGCTCATTCTTATTCAATACTAGGGCATAGTACCGGGAAATCCCGGAACCGAAAATCCCGGGAAATCCCGGGATTCTCGGCTGTCTCCAGCACCGGTACTAGAAAAATCCAGAACCGGGATTTTCGGTACTTTCGGGATTACTTAAAATTTAGTGTATAAGAGCTTTTTTAGGGTTTTAATCTTTAAAACCATAGCTAAATAGTGCATTCTGTTAGTACAAAGAAGGAAAGACAGTAACTCCTCTACCCACTAGATCCTACCCGCCCATCTTACTAACTTTTGAAGGTGCTGTTGTTGTTCAGAACTTAGGAAATGTTGCAATATCAGCTTATTGTTGGTATCGTCGTCTCAATGCATTTATTTAAAGAATGACATGGGCTTTGGGGTTGTTTGTACTGACGTGACGGTCTTTCCACAACCTAAGCCACTGAACGTATTATTTTTATTTCTTATTATTATTTTATTATGAGCCTGAATCGTCCCACTGCAGGGCAAAGGCCTCCCTTCTATCTTTCCACTCTTTTCTGTCAAGGGCAACTGTCTTCCAGTCTTCCAAGTAGGAGTCTTTATGCTCGTCTCTCCATCTTCTCCGATGTTGTCATCAACAGTTTATTAGCCTACTATTAATAAGAAATAATGAATAATGATTCCGTTTTCTGCAATGCGACTGTGATTTATGTTTATTAAAACCAGCTGACTATGGATATACGGGTTTATAAGCTTTGTTAATGACATTAGTTCCCTTCAAGTATCTCAAACTCCGAGCGTAGCTCGTTTCATAGTGTATTATTGCGTCGTTTATCTAGATATCTAGCAGAACAGTGAGTGTTCACGCCTTGGTTGAGTATTTCATTATGGGTAGGACGCACTGGTTTAAAAGCAACGGGATGTGTCAAAGATACAACCGTAAATTATAAGTGGATACTTCTTTATGTTACGTCTTTGACAAAAATTGAAACTGACACATATACTTATCGATAGTTTATGACAGAGGAAATTAATAAAATTGGCACTTTCTCATTTTAACATACTTATGAGGCCTATCATTGACATTGACATGATCATTGAGCATTGACTTGTGAAGATTAATAACAAATAACAAATAAAGTACGATTAAAAACTATTATTTTATCAGAAATCAAATCAACCTTTGTTTAGAAGTGTTGTTACGCATGTGACGTACTAACTTTTCAACTGTAATCCTATACAATCCTGCAAACAAAGATATATCCACTTCAAAACTTTAGTTATAAGCCATTTATACTTGATATATAACTTAAAAATTGGGACTGTATTGTTAATGCAATTTCTCTCTTACAAATCATGCTTGCAGTAAATTATATAAATATAAAAATATAACATAACTTTTCGTTATTTTTCGCTCGATTTTTCTTTATTTTATCGTTTTTTGACGAGTTTTCTGTTTGACTTAATAAAAGGCTACTAAATATTTTCGGGAATACCGAAAATCCCGGTACTCCCGGTTCCGGCCGTGTGCCGGTACCGAAATCCCGGTACTGGAAAAAGGAACCGGTACTGGAGGCCCTATTCAATACCCACAAAATAAAGAGCCCAGCGCGCCCAAAGAAGTTTTCGATTCCAAAAAGCAAGCATGTAAATAATTATTTTAAAATTTCCATCGATTACTTTTTTATTCCCAACGTATTTGTGTCTGTTTGTGTTACAGTGAAATAAACATAGATTTTTCTGTTAAACCATGATAATATTTTGAGTTTTGGATCAATCTCTGAACCTAGTTTTTAGATTGGGAGTTCAGTGTTGTTGACAAAAAGCTGCCATTTTATGCAAACATTGGAAATGCAAACATCCAGCTGACTGTACTCATCTAGACAGAATCATGTAGGGGACGGCTCTCAACGGTAACTGTACCAAACATGTAGTGTCACTCGTTGGGAAATCTATTGGGAACATATTTACCTTTCCGCCATATTGGGATCCTTTGGTCGGCTTGTTAAAGTTAGTGCTACGGCAAGCGAAGTAAGACTCAAGCTAGAAATTACAAAAAACCAACACCAAGCGTGAAAAAACCAAAAAAACTGCTCCAATAAGGGAACGTACCCATAATACGTGACCCATTTTTGTAATTTTTTTACCCCCATTCCCTCCCCTTGATGATTATCCGTAGTTAGGAGAATTTGTATACACCGTAAATTTTTAATCACCAAAAAAAATTACTCATTATCAGTTGCCGTTACTGAACACAGATATGGCAAAAACCTTGGAAAAATTAAGTCAAATTTATGTAAAAATAAATTTAATATGAATTGGATAACTATTACCGTTAGTCGTTTTCGTATGGATTTGCGTCAGGCGGTACCCATCATTGATAATAATTTAAATTTAATTCAACGTTTGGCGAATTCGGCTACCCATTGCAGCTCGCAAAAGCTCGGCTCGGGTGCCGCACTCGCGCCGCTGTCACTCTGTCATTTTGTAGAAATCCAAAATTCTGACTGCACAGATACAATATAGTACCCCTTCTGCATTGTCCATTAAAGTTTTTTGGTAATTAAAAATTGGTGGTGTATATTAATACAGCGCTTGCCGCGTGACACCAAAAGTTCATGCATTATAGTAACAAGTGAAAAAAATATCGCCATATTTGAATATAGCTCTTAAAGGCGCGAGATATCCTTTAGATTAGAGGATATTGACTAGGTACGTGACGAAACCTAAGCACCCCCTCGCCCCTGTGACCAAGGGTGGTATTTTAAAGACTTTTCCTTCCCTTGAACGGGTCACGTAATATGGGTACGTTCCATAATAGTACGATGACACACGGATTTTTTCATATTCATATTCATTTATTTATTGCCATAAGTAGAGTAAGTACATAAGTAGTGGATTCCTTAATATAAGTATACCAATCTACATATAAACAATACACCTACACCCTGTAAGCATAGGGCAAAGCAATTTTACTTTGCCCTATTGAGATTTTTACACGCTACAAGCCAGCGTTTACGCTTGTATCGTGTAAAGTCGCCCAGTGTCATCGGCGTTTTTACAATCTGCTTGTTGACAATCCTTCCCGAAAGCAAAAACACTCACACGCTAGCTTTTAAAAACGCCAACAATCAGCTTGTAAAAAAGCTTGTGTGTTATCGACGCTTGAGGGTAATCCTCAAATCCGAGTTCCATACAAAAATGTTTCGGACAAATACTCAAAAAGTACGCCGTATTTTATATATTTTAAGTTAGCAGGGTTAATTTTAAAACACGTATAAAATCTAAATTAAAGTATGAAACCTTTCACTTTTTTTGTTCACGAAATCAAAAACATAGAGGAAACGAATAGTGTGTAGAAATTACTATAATACGGCGTACTTTTTGAGTATTTGTCTGAAACATTTATGTATGGAATTCGGATTTGAGGGTGCCCCTTAAGTGTGTTATAGCTTATAGCAATATCCTATTCAGATTTGCTAATGCGCAATGCTTGTAGCCAACTTTGGAGACACACTCACTTATTGCGCGTACGTGTATTGCTTAGATACCGTCAGCTTCAAAAATGACAGAACGGGTTTAACATTTTAATATTATTGATGAAAAATTATGTATGTCAGAAATTCTCAATGTGAAGGGTGATTCATTAAAAAATGATCGTATTTTTACCCACTTAGTCACAAAAAGCATATTTCACTCACAGTTGCTTAGATACATTCAGTATCGAAATGACTGAATATGTTTAAAATTTTAATATTAGGTAGATATATCAGAAATTTTCAATGTGAAGGTTGATCCATTAAAAAAATGATTATATTTGTATCTAGTTAAATAAAGACATAAATAGCATAATTCACTAATTTTTAGCTTGAAAAGTGTACATATCTCTATTTCTGACATAATAATATTATCATTTAAACCAAATTTTATGTATGTTCGTTCAGTCAGTGTATAGCTGACTGTAGGTACTAGGTATGAAAAATAGCATTCTACTAAGCGCCCATAAGTACGTATTAATATAAAAATCTAGTATTAAAGTATATAATAAATCAAACAAAAAAATTAAACCACGGCTATTGCAATAAAGTCGAAACTCGAAACGTGTCGGATCAAAATAGATCGCGAAAGTCTTCGAAAAACTATAAAATAAATAATATTAGAGCAAAGTATAGTAAAAAATAATGTTTTTAAATACATAAATGGGTCAGTCATGTAATAAATTCAATTATTTTTTTAAACACAAAAAAAATATTATACTTTTTTTTCAGTTATCAAAAGCTACATGTTGTAAGTAACATTAAAAACACATACATTGTTTATTTACAAAACAAACTACTAAATATTTACTTATATTTTACTACTAAATAATTATTTTAATATTTTATTAACTTATAAAAAATATGCATCAGAAAAAAAAATACCTCCGAGTAAGATCCAGATCTACTTCTCTTTGTAAGCTACGGTTTAGACTTAAATAATAGATAATGCAGAAGAGTATAACTCCGAGTGATATCACCTGGTTGCGTCTTGAACGGTACCATCTTTTTATCATAGCTGTCATCTGAAAAAATAAACATAGTATTAAATCTAAACTCTTTTGTATGCAGAAATAAAAAGTAAGGTACCTGAGGTGGACTACACATATTATAATAAACATGCGCAATAACGCCCCCGCGTATCGTTCAGCGCTAGACTTATGTGCCGCTATTTATACCTACTACTCGGGCGAGTCAACATGCCACCTGGCTGCCACTCTCGCTCGGAACTTGCTGCGTCCCCCGCCCCCCGCGCGGCGCCCTCTGCGTTTCTTCTTCCTCTAATTGCTTATCATTACCAAGTATTGGAACCTCTTCTCTATCAAGATTATCCAATTCCACGCTGTGCTTTGCACAAACGTCATTCGAGCCAGGTGTCATGTTTATTCGCCCGAGTAGTACAACAATGTCATTGAATGGTGTTATGCACTGTAGATCATATGTAATCTACATATGATCTACAGTGCATAAGGGGAATCCTCAAATCCGAATCCCATACAAAATGTTTCGGACAAATACTCAAAAAGTACGCCGTATTATAGTAATTTCTTCACACTATTCGTTTCGTCCATGTTTTTTGATTTCGTCAACAAAAAAAGTGAAAGGTTTCATACTTTAATTTAGATTGTATACGTGTTTTTAAGTTAGTAGGGTTAATTTTACGCGTACTTTTTGAGTATTTGTCCGAAACATTTTGTATGGAATTCGGATTTGAGGATTAGCCTTAATCTCATTTCTTTATTTTGTAGGAATTACTTTTAAAACTAGGTACTTAGAAAGACCTATAATTGGCTGAAATACTATATTATATAGATTAACCTGTTTTTAAATAAATTGCTGTTGGTCTTTTGAATAAATAAAAATTAAAAAAAAGCTTATCATAGCATTTTGGCAACAATTGGCTAATATATTCTGGAATAATCAAGGTTTTACAAAAACATACTACAACCAACTTCAGTTGGACTGTTCTAGTTACCGTAAACACCAATGAAAAGTCACAGGGAAGCAGCAAGCAATTTTGTTTACTTCGAGGACATATTTTTTTTCAGTTATATTGATTTAGAAACTAAACTGCCGAACAGATTTTGGTGAGATTACTATGGAACCAATCTGAAAGTATATCCTTTCAAGTAAAAATTTTTTTCAAAAGAAAAAAACACCTTTTTGAAGTTGTTTAAAGCTAACTTTGTTTTCAATGTTTTTTAACTACTTAATTTTATGGAGTGGTTAAAACTGAAAGTAATAATAATTCTCATCGTAAAATTATTATACTGTATTGGTAAGTATGAGATTAATTGACACTAAATGGTAAGTAATTGTAAAATGGTTTGATTACAGAGTTTGCTTGGTAACTCTGGTTTGAACTGTGACCGGTCATAGGACAGCTAATCGCAGTCTGAAGAAATTATGCAGAGCAATTGGCAAGTAAACCTACTCAAAAAAAAACCTGGAAACGGGTCCAGATGACCCTACTGGGAAACTGGAACAAACCATTCATCAACCCAGGGTCCTACGTTTCAAGCATGTAGCGGTCAACCTACAGAGAAGAGTAGGGTTAGGTTAGGAGAGGCTTGCGTAGGCTACTAGACTTCTCTCCTCCAAATGTGTCGGCCAGCACTTTACTGAAACGGTGCTGTCAACAACCCAGCATCCTGCTCCGTTACTTCAAGGAGCTGGGATAGCTGGGACAGGGTTAATTGAAATTTTCAGGGGGCAATAACAATGCAACAGGATGCCAGCGCAGACCGCTGTACCCCCCAAACAGAATAAGAATAAGACCCGGGGTCCTGCTCCGGTTTTTGGGGAGCTGGGCTGGCTAGGGTTAAGTTAGTGTAAAAAGGGGTCAATGCACAATACACCCCATAGCAGGACATCAGTGCAGACCATTTGTAACCCCTTCCCCAAATTAGAATCAGAATTAGAATTTATACCTACTGAATCAACAATAGCTGACTGGGCTGTTCAGTGCTAATCCAAACATGTTCCTACTAATCTAATTCTAATAAGGGGAACAGCGGTCTGCACTGCTTCCTATTGAAGGGTGCATTGTGCATTGCCCCCGATATCTAACCCTGCCCCAGCCATCCTAGCTCCTTGAAATAGAGAGTAGGACTCTGGGTTGATGACAACACTGTTTCGATAGCGTGCTTGTTGACACGTTAGGTGGAGAGGAGTGCAATAACTTGTATAGGCCTGTCCTATCCTACTCTCCTTCGTCACTTGACAGTGGATTACCACATGCTCCACTGTTTCTTGGTCTAGTAGGCAGCCTCTCTAGATATCTATGAATGTGGCTCCTATCTTGAAGAGGTGATGATTGAGGTCACAGTGTTTGAGTTCCTACTTCTGGAACTCAGGCCTACTCTCCGCTAAGAAGGAATTAATCCATAATAAATAAATATACTATTAAATTAGTTTTGGCTAGATTACAATGCAGTGCCAGTGCTATATCCCATTGAAAAGCAGTAAAAAAACCTTTTTTTATTAGTTTAAATGCCACTGTAACTAGAAAGGGCAAAAATAGCTGCAGAGAAAAAACCTTTAATGTGATATAATTAAATTTTGTTCACTAGCTACCGTAACCGGCAAGAAATCAGGTAAAATTCTTCTGATAAGTAAAAAGGACTAAAAATAACATTGCAGTGTGTAGGAATATAAAACTAAAGTACCTACCTATGTATGTATGTTTTCCAAGATTTCGTTGTATTTTTTGAGTTTTGCTTACGCAGAGATTTAAAACACATTTACCAGATTGATTACTGGTTAAATAAGAAGCTCAGTGTGAGCTTAATCAGATGTAAAACTATAAATAATGGTAATAAAATTAGGAGGTGTTTTCCATTTTCCTTCCGCCCATTTTTGTCTTGTGTTGGTTTTTCTAGTGTTCAGTAGGAATTACGTAAAAACGGTAACGACCGCTCTATAATTAGGTTTATGAACTAAACCAATGTAATAAATTACCCAATCTCTACCATTATATTTTTCATCACAATTTTTTTATTGATTGTAGAGAAATAATTTATGCAACCATATAACATTTGTTATATTAGAAAAAACTTATTGCGAACGTGCAATTGATAAGAATTATTTTTGGAACACATATTTTGTTTTAATATTTTGACTTGACTAAAACTATATACATCAAAATAACAAAATTCTAAGTATCTGTCAACAGTGTCAGAATAAATAGTTAATATTATGGTAAAGACCAAGTGTTAGCTTGAGGCCCTCACCTACAAACCCAAACTAAGCAGAAACTCGAAGGCCCTACATAACATAGCTAAGCAAAAGTCTCGAAATCCCCACTAACAAGCGCAGTGGGGATTTCGGGAATATTTTTGTCTCGAAATCGACACTAATAAGTATGAACAATGAACTATTTTAATTATTTATTACTTACACATCTTTGGATATTTTTTATTACCATCACAGACAATCATTTCCACCGTAAAAAAGTTACTATTTCAGAAGCAGCTCAATATAAATAGAGCTTTAGTTATTATTATTATTTCGAGCCCGTTATGTCCCACCGAAGGGCAAAGGCCTCCCTTTCCTCTTTCCAGTCTAAGGCTTTAGTTATTGAATGATAATTTCAACCACAGTGCCAACAAATGCTGTGTTAAGTATACTTAAGAGCTGCGAGAAGACAAATTGACGCAAACTTTGGCTTCCCTTAAAGTTAGCAAGAACATCATCATTACCAGGCTATCGCAGCCAACTGCTGGACATAGGCCTCTATCTTCCATCGTGCGTCCATCCATTCATCAATGCAAATATAAAGTCTATAAAATAAGTTTTTTTTTTGCCCTGTTTTACGACTCCATCTGGCTTTGATACTGTCTATCTTGACGTACCTATAGAAGAACACCGTTATTAATCAATTTAATGAAACTCAAAGTACAGCACAAAGTATTTTATTTATTAGTCACCAAAGCATGGAATATCTTGATGTACCAACTTGATTATATTGTCTACAACGACGTACAAAGGCTCTTTGTCATTCACAAATGCAATTTTTCTCAAATCTTTAAGTTCTGCCATTTTGTCAAACAATTTTGTCCTATTATTGTATTCATACAACCCATCTGTGGTAGTTATATACGGTATATACTTATAATTTGTAGCTATATCAAGAACAATATATTTACCAGCAGAAACAATTTGATTCTGGCCAATTTTGACTTTGAAAATTTCACTACCATTCAAAAATATAATAGTATCGTCACTAGAAACAACGAATTTATCAACAGCTTGGTTAATAAGCTCAGGAATTCGACTGACACCAAGAAAATCAAATTTATACGCCTCTTTCTTATCGTTTACGAAATAAATCACATCTTTGAGAAACATACTTTCAATTTTGTCGTTTACTGCAAGTTTTGCTGTTACATTGTTATTTTTATCGATAACTACTAGTCCGTTTTCACCACCAACGTATATTTTGTTTAAATTTTGATTAATGGCAACAGTTTTAGCGTTTTTTGTACCATTCACCACGCCACTGATTCTGTTTGGACCCAAATTGACGAAGCCGAGATTAGTAGTCGCTTCCATTAGATCTTCAAATATGAAGTAAGCAGCGTTGTCGTTACGGTTGTAAGCTAAATTATGCACGCGGTTTACGCCATTTTTGAGGATGTCTACTTCGTAATAGTCATCTTTGAGGTATAGTCCCTTGCAATCTGCAGATACAGATGCGATGAAGAGCGATAGGAGAAAGATTTTCATCCTGGAACAAATACATAATTATAAAAAAACCACGACATAATTAGGAAAAAGCTGATGACTCTGTGGTAGATGCCTAGGTGCCGACACGACGAACGAACGCGGGTAAAGCTGAGGGTAGGTAGGTAGGTTAGATACCTAAGTAAGAAATCAATAAGTAGGTACTTAGTCAGTAAAACTTTATATAAAATATTTACCTACTCACTAAAATTTAAATAAAATAGGTATGTACTCAGTAAAACATTAAAAAAGTATTTACCTAATAACTAAAATTTTAAAAAAAATATGTACCTACTCATTAAAACTTCACCGTGCTTCCAGATAAAATATGTAGGTACTCATTAGATTTTTTAATAAAATATCTACCTAATTAGTAATTGTACTCATTAAAATTACCATTAGTTTATACTCATTAAATTAGCTATTCTCAATAAAAGATCTCATAGAAATCTATGCTTAATAAGTAGGTACCTACCTAATGTTTATTTTGATTCCTATAAGGTTAGACTTACCTACTAAGGACTTTTTTAGGATTGAACTAGGTAGAGGTAACTAGTACGTACTTTTCTCCCAAGAAACAAAATAATAATTACTACAGTCGTGTACTTTGACTTATGAATTTTTACATACTGATTAACTGAGCAGAAGGCTATCACACAAAAAGTACCTACTATCTACTAGTTCAAGGTAGCTAGTCTAAATAAAAATATAAGTATCATGTTAACATTCGGACATCTCGTGATGAACATAATTTCTGCGAAATATGCATCTATGTACTAAATCTTGGTCAGCTAGGTTTAAGTTTAAGGCTACTCCTCAAATCCAATTCTATACAAAACGGTACGACGTATTATAGTAATTTCAACTCACTATTCGTTTCGTCCATGTTTTTGGATTTCGTCAACAAAAAAAGTGAAAAGTTTCATACCATAATTTAGATTTTATACGTGTTTTTAAGTTAGTAGGGTTAATTTTAAAACACGTATAAAATCTAAATTAAAGTATGAAACCTTTCACTTTTTTTGTTGACGAAATCAAAAAATATGGACGAAACTAATAATGTGAAGAAATTACTACTTACATTACGGCGTAATTTTGAGTATTTGTCCGAAACATTTTGTATGGAATTCGGATTGAGGATTCCCCTTAAGCGTCGATGACACTCGGCTTTTTACACGCTACAAGCCAGCGAGTTCGCTTGTAACTTCTAAAGTCGCCCTGTGTCATCGGCGTTTTTACAATCTGCTTGTTGACAATCCTTCCCGAAAGCTAACTCGCTCACACGCTAGCTTTTAAACTCTCCAAAAATCAGCTTGTAAAAAAGCCGTGTGTCATTGTACAATACGGCCAATGTATCTTGGCGAGTCTTAACATAGGCTATGCGAACTTTAGCGCATGAAAACACACAATATTTCTAATTCTAATTCAATAGAAAACTGTTGATGCCAATTTTTTTTTTATAAACCAACCAGCATAAGCCCGCGCTTTCGCCCGCATTGATATATTATACATATAAAACAATGTATACCTCAAATTAATAATACAATGTTTAAAAAAAGCTCATATATAACTGCAATAAAAGTGTTCAATCATTTACCTACAGAGTTTAAGCAGCTATCTGGTATTGGATTTAAAAACACTTTGAGAAAATGGCTTGTTCATGAAGTTCATTACAAACTAAAAGAATATTTTGAAAATGAAAAACTAATGTCTAAAAAATACCTAAGTACTAGTTAACTTAAAAAAAAAAATTAACAAATGTTTGCACCTATAGTCTACTACATCAGATGTAATAAAACTAGGTAGGTATCTATTTCATTTTAGTTATAAGTACCTATATTATTGTATGTCCTATCAGGATAAACTGTTGTTTCCTACTAAAATATGTTAAGATCTTTGTACACAGTTTTATACAATAAATGTTTCTTGATTCTTGATTCTTGATGTATTACGTGTGTGCATGCGCTAAAGTTCGCATAGCCTATGTTCAGACTCGCCAAGATACGTCGGCCGTATTGTACTATATCTAACACGCTCACACGCTAGCTTTTAGCGTGTCATCGACGTTTTACACCGGGCGTTAACGCTCGGTTTTTTTTCGTAGTGAGTGACATGCAAATAGTGAAGCGGGCTATCGGTCGGGCGTGGCGCGACAACGCTTATTAAAGTAGGGCGTGTCGCACGTACTACTCGGGCAAATAAACATGACACCTGGCTCGAATGACGTTTGTGCAAAAACAGCGTGTAATTGGATAATCTTGTAAGAGAAGAGGTCCTGTAATACTTGTGGGGTCATATTTTAACATAATAATTTTCCCCATACAAACTAAATCATTTATTCTTCTAGTGCATCCCGTCACGTCTGCTCACTTCCGCCACCCGCGCACCGCACGCCCCGTTTCTGCATTAGGGCGATCCCGTCACGTCTGCTCAGCTCCGCACCCCCGCTCCCCGCTTGGCCGCCGAGCTGCGCTTACGCATCCCGCGCCAACAGACTGACTGCCGCTACGCGACGCAACACCCGTGTCACTTGCTTGCTTAAATTTAACTTTTCTTCAATAAACGCAAAGTATTTATGAGCATTGTATGAACCATATTCTGCTTTTCTTTACAATCGGGCCCACGGCGAGGAGCCACACGCACTACCTACTCCCCAGGCCTGCTATAAATTGGTGACCCCAACGAAGAACAAAGAACGAAAAACATACCGGCAAGTTGACGCCCCCGGGGTATAAGTGCGTATTGCGCGTGAGTACTTGGAAAGACAAGTAAGTTTTTTTTTCTCTTACCATGTCTACCGAAGGACCCGGGGGCAGCAAGTCATCCGATCCATCGTTTAATTTGACGGATGCAATTTTAGCAGCACTGGGAAAGGAGTCGGCTAAAGTCAGCGTCAAAGTACCACCGTTCTGGACAGATCGACCCGCACCGTGGTTTGCTTTAATCGAAGCTCAGTTTGTATTAGCGAATATTAACTCAGATTCCACTAAATATTATACTGTAGTTGGAAACCTGGATGCAGCTATAATAACGGAGGTAGAGGATATCATTACTTCTCCCCCCGCCACCGGCAAATATGATACCCTGAAGTCAGAACTAATTAAGCGTTTGTCAGCTTCGCAGGAGAAGAAAGTTCGTCAGCTCCTGATGCATGAAGACCTAGGGGACCGCAAGCCGTCAGCATTTCTGCGCCACCTGCAGAGCCTGGCGGGGCCTGGCGTCCCTGATGACTTCCTCCGCACGATATGGACAAGTCGGCTGCCGTCAAACCTACAAACCATCGTGGCGCTGCAAGCTGACACTGCGCTTGATAAGGTGGCGGGCCTAGCTGACCGGGTGTTAGAGATCGTCCCGGTGAACCCCATTGCCCAGGTAGCCAGCACATCTGCATCATCGGATGCCCTCGAGGTAATGCTCAAAGAAATAGCAACACTTACCAGGAAAGTCAGCGAGCTGTCTGCTAAAGTCGATGGAGGTTCCCGTAACAATGGCGGATTCAACAGGAGGCGCACCAACAACGGGAATAACGACAGGGATAGGTCTCGATCCCGTAGCAGGTCTAGGAACCGCCCATTCAGGATGGAGAACGACCGCCCCATATGCTGGTATCACTATAGGTACAGGTCAAATGCTCACCATTGCCAACAGCCATGTGATTTCTCTTCGCCAGCGGAAAACTCCAGAACCGGTCGCTAACGACGGCTAGCGACTGCTGCAGTATTTCCAGCCGTCTATTTGTAACTGACCTCCACACCAAGAGACACTTCCTCGTAGATACCGGCTCAGATCTGTGCGTCTATCCTCGTAGCTACCTCCACGAGCGCCGGACTAGAGTCAACTACGACCTCAGCGCAGCCAATAGTACGACCATAGCTACTTATGGCTACTTACCTCTGCGACTCAACTTGGGACTTCGGAGGGACTTCAGCTGGAAGTTCATTGTTGCGGACGTGTCAAAGCCGATCATAGGGTATGATTTTCTTTCGTTTTATAACTTGCTGGTTGACTGCCGTAACAGTAGGCTCATTGATGGAGTTACCAACCTTTCAGTCAAGGCTGCCATAGATACATCGAGCGTACCCAGTATCAAAGCCATGACAGGTTCTTCAGAATACCACGAGCTCCTGAAAGAGTTCCCTGACATTACTCGCCCACCTGGTGCACCACGGCAGGTACGACACTCAACGGTTCACTATATCAACACAACACCTGGACCACCTGTCTTCTGTCGTCCGCGCAGACTCGCACCAGATCGCCTGAAAATAGCGAAGGCTGAATTTGAGGCGATGATGAAGGAAGGGACTGCTCGCTATTCTAGTGGACCATGGGCATCGGCACTACATCTGGTCCCGAAGAAGGATGAAACCTGGAGACCATGCGGAGACTATCGAGCTTTGAACGCAAGGACTGTTCCCGATAGGTATCCGGTACGTCATATCGAAGATTTTTCACAGCAGCTGAACGGTAGTACCATCTTCTCCGTCATAGACCTGGTAAAGGCTTACCAGCAGATACCTGTGAACCCTGATGACGTGGAGAAGACGACAATAACTACGCCTTTCGGAGCCTTCGAATTCCCTTTTATGTCCTTCGGGCTCAGGAACGCTGCCCAGACCTTCCAGAGGTTCATTGATGGACTCGTCAGAGGGCTGGATTTCTGTTTTCCGTACATAGATGACATCCTTGTCGCTTCCAGAAGTAAAACAGAGCACGAAGAACACCTTAGGACTCTATTTTCACGCCTCAACGAGTATGGCGTTGTCGTCAACGCTGCGAAATGCACATTTGGTCAGCCCCAGGTAACATTTCTTGGTTATTCGGTATCGGGAGAAGGAGTACGCCCGCTGGAGGTAAAGGTGCAAGCCATCCAGAAGTTCCCACCACCTCAAACAGTCAAAGGTCTCAGAAGATTTCTGGGAATGGTAAACTTCTATCGCCGTTTCGTGAAGAACGCAGCTGAACAGCAAGCTCCTCTCAATAATCTGCTGGTGGGGAGTGACATGAAAGGTTCTAAACCCATATCTTGGACTCCGGAACTACTAAAGGTTTTCGACAGTTGCAAGCTGAGTTTATCGGACGCCGTAATGCTAGTACACCCAGTTCTCCAGGCGGAGCTGGCACTAGTCACCGACGCGTCCAATGTTTCCATCGGAGCCGTTCTTCAGCAGCGAGTGGATGATGCATGGCAACCCTTAGCTTTCTTCTCCAAGAAGATGAGTCCGACACAACAACGCTATAGCGCTTATGACCGTGAGCTGCTTGCAGTGTACGAATCTGTAAAACACTTCAGACATATGCTAGAAGCTCGCCACTTTACAATATTTACAGACCATAAACCACTTATATTTGCTTTTAAGCAGAAGGAACAGAAAGGTTCCCCTCGTCAAATTAATCAACTGTATTATATTTCACAGTTTACGACAGATATCGAGCACATCTCAGGGCAAGAAAACCAGGTGGCGGACGCGTTGTCTCGTATAGAGGCTATCAGTATGCCGGTAGACATCAAAGATCTCGCTGCCTCACAGAAGGATGACCCTGAGCTGCTTTATCTTCTGCACGGTAATTCATCGCTGAAGCTGGAGATGGTAACATGCGCTAACGTACCTATTTATTGTGATATTTCCATGAATAAGCCTCGCCCCTTCGTAACTACTGCCCATAGAAGACGTATCTACGAAGCGCTACACAGCCTGAGCCACCCCGGAGCCAAGTCTTCCATCAGACTGGTGAGTGAACGCTTTATTTGGCCAGGCCTGAAGAAAGATGTACGCGCATGGGTCAGAGAGTGTATACCGTGTCAGAAATCGAAGGTGACGAGGCATACCGTAGCTCCAGTCGGCAACTTTGGACTACCAGACGCAAGATTTTCAGAGGTTCACGTTGACCTAATAG
Organism: Lobophora halterata; assembly: GCA_932526365.1. Classification (NCBI taxonomy): domain Eukaryota; kingdom Metazoa; phylum Arthropoda; class Insecta; order Lepidoptera; family Geometridae; genus Lobophora; species Lobophora halterata. The sequence continues at coordinate 6,309,462 of OW052027.1, read as the reverse complement.
GACCACTTCCAATTTCGGCTGGATATAGATATTGTCTTACAGCAGTAGATCGATACACAAGGTGGCCAGAGATAATACCTCTTTTTGACATTACAGCCGAAACTGTCACCCAGGCTTTCCTCTTCAACTGGATATCTCGCTACGGGTGCCCGAAGAAGATCGTGACGGACCAGGGTCGGCAGTTCGAGTCCCGTCTCTTCCACGGTTTAGCGAAGATGTGTGGAGTAAAGCTGGCAAGAACTACCGCATACCACCCTTCGTGTAATGGTATGATAGAACGCGTACATCGTACACTGAAGGCAGCGATAATGGCACATGGCGGTAAGGACTGGATTACTTCTTTACCCATAGTCCTGCTGGGACTGCGAGTCGCCTGGAAGGAAGACTTACGATGTTCATCGGCGGAGTTGGTGTTCGGAGAGCAGCTACGAATCCCAGGTGAATTTTTCACCTCTTCGTCCACTAAGGTGGAGTACCCTGACTTCATTAGTCAGCTGCGCCAGAAAATCTCCCAGCTGCGTCCCAGTCCAGCGTCACACCATGGCCAGCACAAGATGTTTGTACACAAAGATCTGCCTACTGCTACTCACGTATTTTTACGACAGGATTTGCTCCGTGGGTCACTGGAGCCACCATATTCAGGTCCTCACCAAGTACTCTCCAGAACTGACAAGACCATTGATTTAAAAATTGGAGAAAGAGCTGTAAAAGTTTCTATTGACAGAGTGAAACCTGCTTTTATTTGTCAGAAAGATAATGTCAGTCCAGCTAGTAACGAGTTAGTCAACAAGACTGAAGATCAGAAGCCGGATCCCAGTCAAAGTGCTATTCCACGCACTACCAGATCGGGCCGGGTAATTAAACTTCCCGTGCGATTTAACACTCCGTGTTACTCGTAGGGGGGTCATGTGGGGTCATATTTTAACATAATAATTTTCCCCATACAAACTAAATCATTTATTCTTCTAGTGCATCCCGTCACGTCTGCTCACTTCCGCCACCCGCGCACCGCACGCCCCGTTTCTGCATTAGGGCGATCCCGTCACGTCTGCTCAGCTCCGCACCCCCGCTCCCCGCTTGGCCGCCGAGCTGCGCTTACGCATCCCGCGCCAACAGACTGACTGCCGCTACGCGACGCAACACCCGTGTCACTTGCTTGCTTAAATTTAACTTTTCTTCAATAAACGCAAAGTATTTATGAGCATTGTATGAACCATATTCTGCTTTTCTTTACAATCGGGCCCACGGCGAGGAGCCACACGCACTACCTACTCCCCAGGCCTGCTATATACTTAGTAACGATGAAGGCTTCGCAATTAGAGGAAGAAACACGGAGGGCGCCGCGCGGGGCAGAGGGGAAAGCATCAAGTTCCGAGCCACGTGGCAGCCAAGTGTCATGTTTACTCGCCCGAGTAGTAGGTACGCGTAGTCGCGCATTGCAAAAAACAAAACACAAGCGGGGAATCCGCTCGATTTTACGCTAGTCTGAAACCGCACTAAGACAAATATTTGCGAAGATGGATGGATTTATATTCCTCAATCAGGCCAAATATACCTACCAACTTACAAATTATATTTTCTTTGACGTGACTACGTCTAATTAATCGATGAACGCCGGCTGTATGCGCGAAAACATTGTTGTCATTGTCCGGTAACGCGCATTGTCCGGTAACGCTGGTAGTCACGTTAAACTATCGTCCGTAAACCAACTTTACAGACAACATTTTTTTTTATAATTTGGATCACACGATGCCAGCCCCAAACTGGGAACCAGATAACTTATAATATTTTTTCAGCACAAATACCGATTGTTCATCACACAAGTGCTTGTCCTGAAGCGGGAATCGAACCCGCGACACCGGCGTGGCAGTCCAACACACTTGCCACTCGACCAATCGTGTCGTCAACTCACAATAAATAAAACTAAAACTCACAATCACAAAAATCTGAAATTTTGATGCAAAAATAAACTTGACTTAACATACAAACAGGGAAACATATATGGCATACTTCTTCGAGAATCCAGCAAAAGGAGGGGTTAACGCAAGGCGAACCCCTCTGCCGGCCATATAACCTTCTTGGCCATTCGTTTAATAAAACTATACTTACGCTCTATTCGATAACTGTTTGCATATTTTAAGATGGTGTGCGAGATTATTATAGTGTAGTGTATTCATGTAAACGCGAATAAGATTTGTTAGGCGCGTGTGCAATACATGTTTACCTCGTCCTCCGTCAAAAATGGCAGATAATTATGTTAGCAGATTCTGACGTAGGTATAACCCCTTCTTTTGCTGGATTCTCGAAGTATGGCATAACATAATAATATTATAGTAAATTCATACGGATCTTACATTCAAATCGATAACACAATGACCTAATGCCCTTGCCTTGTTTGGTTGGTAGGTAGGTACGTAGGTAGGCAATGTGACGGCCTCTAGTTATTGACAGTAGCGGGTGTGGAACTAACGCATGTTTTGCGTTTGTGATATTTTGCATTCAAGGTAAGCAAAAAAAAGTGTTGCACTCGTATTAAAACTTTTTTTGAAAATTGTAGGTGAGTACAAATATTTAAATTCATTTTAGAGATACTTTGTTTTTTTAGTTTGATATATGTGTGAGTAGGTGGCTATGTTTGAGTTTCTGGTTATACATGTGCATTTTATGTAAGCCTTTATGTTGTAATGCACAAGTGTTATTTCATGGTTATTGGAGTAACTATTTTTTTTATTTTTTTTTATATTTAAAAAAAATTAAAATGTAGTGTGTGGTGTAGAATGTTGCGTACCTTATTACATAACCATTCGACCTTTAGAAAGTAGAAAGTCTTATAGCTACCTAGTCTTAATACCGGCAGCGGGAGACAACACGAAAAATATGTTTTAATTATATACCTACTACAGTTGTACAATAATCTTAAAAATACCTACCTTCAATAAGTTAGGTCTAAGTCTAGAACCGACTCTTATTCGTAAGCCTAAAATTACTAGGCTTTTACATTGTTAATTAAACTCCATCGTAAAAAGTTACACAAAATATTTCGAAATTCAGATACCTAAGTAGGTAGGTAACTAAGGTAGTTAGGTATTTCATTTTTGTTGACTGAAAATTACTGTCCTATTATTCGCCTTCATCTTGCTTTGAAAGTGTCAATCTTGGTGTTCTATAGTTAGGTACACCGTTATTAATTTCGGCTTAGTTTCATCCCGAAATTCCACGCGAGCAAAGCGCGTGCGACAGTTCGACGAAAATTTAATAAGCACCTTTCCTTTCAGATGAAGCTTCTACTCCTGGCTCTATTCATATCATCAGCAACAGCCGAATGCCCCGGCCTTTTTTTCAACCGCAAATACTATGACATCCATATCATCAAAGAAGGAGTGAACAAAATGCATGAAATAGTTTTCAACAGAAACGACAACACAGCTTACTTCACTTTTGAACAACTTTCCATCATACCTACTAGATCTCTGGGCTTTGTAAATCTAAATGACAAAAAGGCTGGTATTATAGAAGGCATAAGAAATGCCACGGGTTTAGCGTTAGACCAAAGTCTAAACAGGCTCTATGTGGGAGGTTCTGATGGCCTTTTTATGATAAATCTAAACACAATGGAGAAGGTGCCAGAGAAACTGCCAGTGTATGAAAACATAAAGAGTTTGTTTATCAAAGGAAATGCTGTATATTTCGTGAATGGAAGGGGAGAAGCTTTTGTCTTCGATTTTGGATATGTTAACCCTATTTATGAGTTACAAGGGGTGTCTGTCGACAAATTGATATTGGATGATGATAATAACATTATGTTTATGCAAGGAACTAAACTTCATAGAGTGAAAATTGGCACTAGGATTGTGAATTCCCACGATAAGTTAGACGTTGTTCAAGACATTGCAGCCGATCCGCATTTTAGACCGTATGTGTCTTCCCATAGCGGTGTATATGTTTATAATAAGTATAAGTATGTTTTAGATAAAGTAGCTGAGATAAGGAATGTAGATAAATTAGCTTTTGCAGGCCCTGACTTACCAATTTACGTTGTGAAGGACGTAATTATGAGACTCATTGCGAATCCAGTGCCTTGCTTAGGCGATTAGAAAGTCCTACACTATCAAACACTTATGTTGTTATGTACCTTATCCTATTTTATGTAATAAGTTCTTAAGTTTGTACCTTATACTATCTTACGTAATAAGTACTTAAGTTTTATTTAGGTTTTAGTGGACCCTTTTTATTGGCGGGTTCTTAACAAGTCACACATCTAAACGAATCAGTGTTACTTATTGGGAAAAAAATCCCAACGAGTAACATTGTGATTAAGAAATACAAACGTAATATAATTTTGAAACTATCGAGGAACAAAAAAATATAATTTAAAAGTCTTTTAGGCTTCAGTAAATATATATTATCGGTTTAATATATTTCTAGTACTTAAATGTAACTAGACAAATCAATTTAAATACTTATGTAGGTACCTATTAATAAGGTAAGAATTATCCTACTTAAAAATAAATAATAAGTTAGATTATAAAATAAACTCTGTAATTATAATGTGATGTTTTGTTTGTAATTTAGTAAATTGTAATAAAGATACGATCAATAAAATTGTATTTACAAACCTAATCAGCTTTATTTAGAAACGAGTTTTACGCCAACCAGGATTTATCATTGTTGTTCCAATATGCGCAAAATTATATCGTCGTAGTTATAGGAAGGTGATGACATTTATTTATATTTCATCTATGGTAACGTATGTAGTTTACTAAGGAGCAAACGGAACGTAAGTAAATAATACGCTCAAAAAGGTTTTGTTATGCTGATGGCCGTGTTGCCTAGCAACTGTCAGATAACATGTCAAAAATCTGCCATAGATAGTCCTTGCCCAAACTAGGGGGCCACTAGGTTTAGAGAAATAAGCAGATTTTTCCCGTAAGTCATGAATAAAGATGCTCGTTTGGTTAGTCCCTGCTAGTCCTCCTTGTGAAATTTCTTAATTGTAAGAGGAAAACTAGTCTAGAATTGGGAAAGTCAGGGGGTGACCTCGAGTTTAGTCTTCGTTTCTAAATAAAGCTGAATATGTTTACCTATTATGTATGTAATACATACTATGAAATTATTATGCTTGAGTGCATACCGGTAAATTAGGTAAGTACCTGTCATTACATGTACATACAATGTACATACTTTGTAGGTACAGCCAGCAAAACAAAGCTAGGCCAAAGCCATTTTAAATTGTTTCAGTGATTTCAAATAAACAAACAACCAAAAACGCTATATTTTTAAAAACCAAATAGGTACTGTAGGTCTATCACGAAAAAATATTTTATTAATCCTTACAAACATTCCCAAGTACTTATAATAGGTAAGAAAAAAATCCCAACGAGTAACACACTGTTGCCTACTTGCACCGAATTGTCAAAGTCACTAAGCAATTACTTTACTCGCTTGGTAGTTCTTAACAGTCCAGATTCTGACCGTTAAGAACTGCCATCGAGTAAAGTAATTGTTTGGAACTTTGAAAGTTTGGTGCGAGTCGGCATGTGACTCGTTGGAATTTTCTTCAAGTTGTGACACTAATGGGAAGATTATTGCAATATGAGTGTTTAAGCTTTTTGTTGCTGACTGTACCTACAGAATATTATACATAACAATAGCTTTTGTCATAGCATTGACCATATTCATTCAGAAAATACAAGGGACCATTCAATTGTTGTTACTCACTAATATTACGGATGAATCGTTTTGTACGATCATTTTTGTTTTGAGATTTGAAATCCTATGCAGCACTAGAGTCAGACAAACATTTTTTTTACACTAGAAAAACGTAAACCTCTTTCGCAGTCGGGTGAAAAAACTTATTACAGATCATAAATTCACTTTGACCTAGGCGAAGGAAATGGGGAAAAACTGTTTTGCCCTATTAACTTCGCTTATGTTAAACATTATCGAAACGAAATATATATGTCTTAAAACATTTCGTGAGGTTGTAGTAACGAAATTACAGCACCACTTTTTTAAAAATTATACTCAGTCAATTTATATCTTCAAAAATGTACATTCAGCTGCACAGATATGTTTACACTACCAAGCTTTCAAATTAATATTACTTAATCTTAATTTTGAAAAGAAAAGTTAGGTAAAGAAAATTATAAACGCGAAAGTTTGTTAGGATGGATGGATGTTTGTTACTCTTTCACGTAAAAACTACTGAATGGATTTTAATGAAACTTTACAATAATATAGCTCATACATCAGAATCACACATAGGCTACAATTTATAAAGACGAAGTCGCGGGCATCAGCTAGTTTTAAATATAATGTTGCCATCTTAATTGTCAGAAGAAGAATATCTTTGCAAAATTAAGAGTAAAAATGTAAATGTAAAATCTTGGGATTGTATACATGTCTGTGCAGCTGACTGTACAAATGCGTGAGTGAGATAGGAGCGCGCCAGATTCTGTGCTTCAAATACTTATAACTAACGCTACAGTTTAGAATAATCGCCATTAGAATCTATAACAGCCTGCAATCTCGCCGATATTCCATCCACCAACCTCGCACATATATCCGTCCCTTTCATATACTCCCACGAAAACCTACAATGCTCCTCTATAGATATACCTCTCTCATTCCTATTCTCCCACATTTGTACAATAATACCCCACAAATTCTCTATAGGGTTCAAATCTCCCGAATTACCCGGCCACGGAATAACATTGACATCTGGATTTTTGTCAAACCAATCCGTATCAAAAACGGAATTATCGTACACATAGTTTATTTGAGATTCGGGGTAAATTACCCTGACTGTTGGCAACATCGTTTGCTCCAACAATTCCGTGTAGTTGAACTGATTCGGTTGGGGTATTCGGATCAATTCCCCGACTCCATTTGCAGTCATCCATCCCCACATATGAACGACTTTGTCCTCACAACGATTTTTGTAGTTCAACAATCTCAAATGCCCCTTTTCCGAGCACGAAAACGACTTTTCCCCAGAGAAAACCACATTGCCCCAATCGTAGGAAATAAAACGCCGAGCAAAGTTTAAACGCGTTGCTTTTTGCACGTCTGAAAGCGTTACTTTTTTCGTGTTCAATCTGTTGTGTAGACCTATTCTGTGTAGGTTTCGTTTTATTGTTCTAACGCCTACTTTGAATTTAGCTGCAAATTCTTTGGCGGGGGTGGATGGATGTTGCTGCAAATGTTGTTGCATCTCTGTCCGTTGTTCGTTGGAGATGAGAGAGGGACGGTGGTTGTGACGTCTACGGTCTGAAAGCGTACCTTCGCTTATGTGACGTTCGATCCAAAGGCGGACTGTTGTTCTCTGAAATTAAAAAAAAAACTTCACTTCACATGTTTGTAAAGTTAAATTGTATGCAAGGGAGTAAAACTGAATTTTAGGCCCTAGGGCAAAAAGTAATTGCTTTTTAAATCTTTCCAAAGAGGTTGGTAATATGTTTCATGCCGGAAGTTGACAACTTATTTCAAATTTCAAACTGCGGGCCTTCATAATAACCATAAATAGATCAAGTTATTATGAGGGACCTAAAAATAACTATTTTTTTCGATCCAAAGGCGGACTGTTGTTCTCTGAAATAAAAAAAAAAACTTCACTTCACATGTTTGTAAAGTTAAATAGTATGCAAGGGAGTAAAACTGAATTTTAGGCCCTAGGGCAAAAAGTAATTGCTTTTTAAATCTTTCCAAAGAGGTTGGTAATATGTTTCATGCCGGAAGTTGACAACTTTTTTCAAATTTCAAACTGCGGGCCTTCATAATAACCATAAATAGATCAAGTTATTATGAGGGACCTAAAAATAACTATTTTTAATGACGTTCGATGGATGTCTCTGTTTTATAATTACGAAATAGGCGCTTATTTCAGTTGCAATTTGTTTAACTTCCTCGCAATTGAAGTGAAAAACATTGTGTATACCTCGTTACAGAAGCCCATTTTATTATCCGCCCTCACCTTCGGCTCGGGCTGATAAGTCTCGTATAAAATGGCTTGCTTCAAGCCCTTGGTGTACAAATATCTATAATTTCCTCGCAATTAAAGTGAAAAATCTTGTGTAAACCTAATTCCTGAAGCCGTTTGAATCATGAATAATAAAAAATACTTACGGATATATTGAGCATGCGAGCGATTTCCCTCTGTCCGTGGTTCTGTTCATGCAGCGATATGATCTTGGTCCTCTGTTCAGCGAGGTGAGCGGGAGGCATTGTGGCACTAGACACATAGTTGTCATAGTGACACTTAGTAGGTGTCATAGTAGCACTAGACACAAAATTGTCATTATAAACTTACAGATATATTGAGCATGCGAGCGATTTCCCTCTGTCCATGTGTTCCGGACGACAATCGAAATCCGCTACGAAAACAAATCTAAAAATAGATATCTACAAAAAACGCGCGAAAGCACCGCACGCAACTAGAAAACTCTCGAAATAGAACAAATCGAATGAATAGAAGGGAAAGTACGGGATAGCCTACGCGAACGAGCGGGATAAATATATTGTTTACGTATTCTCAAGGTTAAGTGTGCGTGAATAGCAATAGGACTTTATGCTTTATTTGTATATTCATAAGGATGATTTTAGAATGTATTTAGTGTCTCGTACCTTCTTGAATGGTCGCGAATAAAGTACGACGGTGACATAGGTGGGGAGTCCTATTATAAATAGTGACGGCAGATAGTCCAGAGACGTAGTTCAGTTCTACAGTTTGTGTTCAGTGTTAATTTGAAAGTAAAAGTGAAAAGTGAAAAGATACTCTGAAGCAAATAGTTAATAATAATAGTGATCTTGTATAGTGCCACAGTGTTTTTAGAAAAGTACAATAGGACTCCTTCGCCTCTCGACCACCATCAATTATAGTGATACATTGAAGTTTTCTTTCCTCCTAAAATAGAATCCCAGCAACAAGTATACGCCGGTTGTCGGAATATCCATAGTGTTTACAGTCCACTAATTGAATAGTTTCCATTCCGATACCGTCACGTATATTTCTGGTCCTTCGAGCCGGATTATCTGCGTGGAAAGGAAACTTGGAGAGATGGTGACCACACGCTCACAGCACGGCGGAGACCGGGAAACCGCTTCATCGATGCCAACCCTCACCGCCGCTACTACCACCGAGACATCAACTCCAGCGCAAACTCAGACCACTCCCCTCGCCCCCCTCGCGCCCGCCGCACCAGCCGAGCTCACCATGCCCGCGGTACCCACCGTACAACATACTACCGCTGCAAGCGCATTACCACCGCAGCACCCCGTGGCTTTCTTCGTGGGAGCCGGAGACTCGAAGCGCAGTGCCGTCACTTCGAGTGCCTCCGTGTTTCTTATGGAGCAAACCCCGTCTGCGAGTCAAAACTCTAGAGCGACACAGGAAACCGGGACAACGGAAGCGACTCAAGTAACCAAGGTGGACCGAGCGGAACGAGCTTCAAGAAAATCAAAGTCATCCGAAAAACAGGCGCGCATCAAAGCAAAAGAAATAGAGTTACTGCGCATAGAAAGGCAGTTACTAAAAGCAGAGCTTGAGGAAATGAGAGAAGAGGCTGATAGTGATGAAGATACAGTGCTGAGTGATCATGAAGATACAACCAGAGTATCACAGTGGCTGGATACCACTTTGACGCTGAACAAGGAAGAACCGAAAGTCGCTTCAGCGACGCTGCCCCGAGACTCCATAGAAATGACGACTGCCCACGTCGCGTTTCCGGCTCCACCGGTCGCCGCTCCCGTCAGTGCCGTACGGGGGAGTTCAGCGACTAACGAAGCTGTTTTTAATAGCGGTCTCGGATCGAGTGGGCAACAGGAAAATATTACATCGATGACAGGTCATGTCACCCTTCCGGCTCCACCGGTTGCCGTCCCCGTCAGTGCCGTATGGGGAAGGTCAGCGACCACCGGAGTTGTTCGTGATAGCTATATCGGAAGGGGTGGCCAGCAAGAAGAACCATCAGCGACGATCCTCCGGGACTCAATGGTGACGGGTCATGTCACCCTAACAGCTCCAACGGTTGCCGTCCCCGTCAGTGCCGTATGGGGAAGGTCAGCGACTACCGGAGCTATTACAGATAGTTATCCTGGACAATGTAAAGTAGTGAAGAATGGACCAAGTGCAACAAACGGTCAGTGTATAATCAGCAGCGGACAAAATGGAGTAGATGAACATGGTGCAGTGTATAACGGAAGATACGCAGAACATGCTGCTGGAGAGGCCTCTGCGCCGCCAAACCAAAGGTGTGAGTACGATTATATCAATAGTAGCCAACAGCACGATGCTTTCCCACATGCCTTTGCCTCCGTACCGGCGGGAGATCTTGTGTCACAGAATGGCATGATCAATCTCATGTCGGCCATTGCACAAGGTATTCGTGAAGGAAATCGCCGTTTCACCGACCTTCCATACTTCGGCGGGGCATACAACGAATGGGGAAGATTTAAAGCGGCATTCAATGAATCAGCGCGTCACTTATCAGAGGCAGAGAATCGCTCAAGGCTAAGTAAAAGCCTTAAAGGGAAAGCCTTAGAAGCAGTTGACAATATGCTCATCAGCGGTGTTAACCCAGATCACATTATGGAAACATTGGAAGCCCGCTTCGGAAGACCAGAGACTATAGCCATAGCGGAGCTAGAACGCCTAAGGGGACTACCACGACCAAGCGACGTGCCACGTGAATTTTGTATTTATGCTAATAAAGTGGTGAACATCGTATCTACACTGCGCAGTCTGAACAAGTCCATATATCTGCACAACCCGGAAGTTACTAATATTTTGACTGAGAAACTCACCGTAGCAATGCGATACCGATGGTATGATTACACTCGCCAAAAACAGCCAAGGGAACCGGATTTAGCGATGATGGCTGAATTTTTACATGCTGAATCGATGATACTTGGTCGATTTGCGCGTCCGGAGCCGATCGGACGAAGCTTTGATGCTGGACGTAGCAGCCAGAGGTCTTATGCTGCAAACAGCACCGGGAGCGAGAACAAAGTAACAGTCAAAACGACGTGCCCCATTTGTGAATCCGGTCCTCACCAAATACAGGAATGCCAGCGATTCAAAAATATGAATGTCACCGATAGATGGGATGCGGCTAAGAAACATCATCTGTGTTTTCGCTGTCTGCGTTACCGGGCTAAACATCATACTTGCAAACCAAGCAGGTGCGAGTTAGAGGACTGCAAGTACTTCCACCATAGACTGCTACATAATACAAGGCGTACACAGAAAACTGAGACAACAATAGAAGCAGTGACGTCAACTTGGACCTCAAGTCAAAGGAAGACCTTCCTCAAAATGGTACCTGTAGTAGCTTCGGGCCCCCGTGGAGACATCAAAACATACGCCTTGCTTGACGACGGCTCGACACTTACCCTGGTCAACGAAGACATTGCAGAGGAAATAGGAGCCCCAGGACATCGAGACGCCCTAAGAATAGAAGGAATAGGAAACGCGTCTATGGAAGAATCCAGGTCTAGACGAGTGAAGTTTACGATAAAGGGAACCGAGGAATACGAGATTCAAGCCCGCACTATTGGAGGGCTCAAGTTGTCACCACAATCAATCAATGAAGAGGATGTTCGTGGGTGCGGACACTTAGTGGGACTCGAGGAAAAGCTGATCCACAAGGATGCAAGGCCGGGTATACTTATAGGTCAGGACAATTGGCATCTGCTAATAGCCAGGGAAATGAAGATTGGGAAGCCCTCCCAGCCCGTGGCATCACTGACGCCACTGGGTTGGGTTATGCACGGTGCCAAAACAAGGACACTCGGTCGAAACATAGGGTATGTAAACCATATAATGGAAGAAGATATGGACGAACAGCTGCGCCGCCACTTTGCCATCGACTCGCTGACTGTGACACCAAAGCTCCCACAGAGTGACCCGGAAAGAAGAGCATTGGAGGTGTTGGAGAAATACACGAAACAGAGAGAAGATGGGTACTTCGAGACTGCACTTATGTGGAAAGAAGAAGATCCACATATGCCTGACAACATTGAAAACGCAAAAAGAAGATTGTTGAACATTGAGAAGAAAATAGACAAAGACGAAAAGATGAAATTTAAATACAACGAACAAATGAATAACCTTATAGAGAAAGGTTACGCCGAATTAGCTCCACCAACAGCAACTAAGAAGAAATGGTACTTGCCGCACTTCGCTGTCGTGAACCCCATGAAGCCGGACAAACTTCGGGTAGTCCACGATGCAGCAGCCAAGACAAGAGGAACATCGTTGAATGACTTACTCCTAACAGGACCAGATCTGCTGCAATCACTACCTGGAGTACTCATGCGATTCCGACAGCACCCAGTGGCCGTTTCTGCAGATATCGCGGAGATGTTTATGCAGGTCAAAATCAGGGAAGAAGACCGGGATGCTCTACGCTACCTATGGCGAGGAGATCAGCGTGACACGGTGCCACCAAGAGAATACCGGATGACTTCGCTCATTTTCGGTGCAACGTCGTCACCAGCAACAGCCCTATTCGTGAAAAATAAGAACGCGACAAGATTTAAAAAGGAATACCCAGAAGCAGTAAACGCAATAGTTCAAAACCACTATATGGATGATTACTTGCAGAGTTTTCGCACTGAACAAGAAGCGGAGGCAATAGCAATCCAGGTGAAGAAGATACACGCTGCAGCAAATTTCCACCTTCGACAATGGACATCCAACAGCGAGAGAGTCCTTGAAGCTCTGGATCCCGGGGAAACACAACGAGAAAGGGCTCTTGACGACGGGTCGAAAACCGAACGCACCTTAGGAATCCTGTGGCAGCCAATGAAGGACGAGCTAGCTTTCAACCTAGATATGGCCCGCCTACCGTCACATCTCATCACAACAGGTCATCCAACAAAGAGAGAAATGTTAAAAATTATCATGTCACTGTTCGACCCTCTAGGGTTCGCAGCTCCAGTCACTACGCGAGCGAAACAGATTCTACAGGAAGTGTGGCGACGTGGTACTGGATGGGATGAAAAAATACCAGAAGACCTGACGCCGCAGTGGGTGGACTGGATGGAACATTTAAGAAGACTAAAAGAGATACCCAGGGCATATTCAAGCCACAGTGACGCAGAGAATTTAGAACTACACATCTTCGTAGACTCGTCAGAGGCGGCCTATGCGGCATCATTGTATTGGCGTATCACGACACCGGCGGGAGAAGTAAGGACTTCATTGGTGCTTGCAAAAGCCAGAGTCGCACCTCTGAAAATAACATCGATTCCAAGGCTGGAGCTGCAGGCAGCTGTAATGGGCAGCAGGATGGCAGCAGCCGTCATAGAAGAACACGACAGAAAACCCCATTCGAAGACCTTTTGGACGGATAGTAAAACGACACTTGCATGGATACGAACAGGAGCAAGGTCTTTCAAGCCCTACGTCGCACACCGAATAGCGGCCATTGAGGAAAACAGCAACGTAAAGGAGTGGAGGTGGGTTCCCACAAAACTGAATGTGGCAGACGACGTTACGCGTGATGTACCGAACGGACTCGGAAAAACACATAGATGGTTCTGCGGTCCGGAGTTTCTTAAAGAAAAACCCTCAACTTGGCCTGTAGAAACTGCAGCGTTGAAGAAAGAGACTGGAGAGGAACGTGTACTCACCACAGTAAAGAAGATCAAGGAGCCACTTCTAAAAACAGCCTTACCAGACCCAGCAAGATTCTCAAGATACGAAAGACTGGTTCGGACGACTGCTAGGGTCCTACAGTTCATCGATTTACTAAGGAAGGAGCGCGTCAACCACAAAAGGTTTAAGAAAAAATCAGACAAAGATCCTAACTGGAAAAGAACTTCAGGAAAACACCTCGCCGACATTTTTTGGGCCAGATGGCTACGCGAGTACCTGCCAGACCTCCAAGCACGCCGAGACCCACATGGCAGCGGTCCAGCCATCCGAATCGGTGATATTGTCCTCATCGCCGATAACAACTTACCACGTAACGTGTGGCCAAGAGGAGTCATCGTCGCTACCTATCCAGGCGATGACGGCCATATCCGTGCCGTCAATGTCAGAACTAAAGGGGGAATCATAAGACGAGCATCGAAGAAGCTCATTATTCTACCGACAAGGCCTCCGACCGACGACCTGTCAACAAGTTCGCCAACGAGACATTCCAGTGTACCAGTCGTCCTCCACCATAAGTTCCAGTGACGGGGTCACTGAACGGCGGGAGAATGTTCCGGACGACAATCGAAATCCGCTACGAAAACAAATCTAAAAATAGATATCTACAAAAAACGCGCGAAAGCACCGCACGCAACTAGAAAACTCTCGAAATAGAACAAATCGAATGAATAGAAGGGAAAGTACGGGATAGCCTACGCGAACGAGCGGGATAAATATATTGTTTACGTATTCTCAAGGTTAAGTGTGCGTGAATAGCAATAGGACTTTATGCTTTATTTGTATATTCATAAGGATGATTTTAGAATGTATTTAGTGTCTCGTACCTTCTTGAATGGTCGCGAATAAAGTACGACGGTGACATAGGTGGGGAGTCCTATTATAAATAGTGACGGCAGATAGTCCAGAGACGTAGTTCAGTTCTACAGTTTGTGTTCAGTGTTAATTTGAAAGTAAAAGTGAAAAGTGAAAAGATACTCTGAAGCAAATAGTTAATAATAATAGTGATCTTGTATAGTGCCACAGTGTTTTTAGAAAAGTACAATAGGACTCCTTCGCCTCTCGACCACCATCAATTATAGTGATACATTGAAGTTTTCTTTCCTCCTAAAATAGAATCCCAGCAACAAGTATACGCCGGTTGTCGGAATATCCATAGTGTTTACAGTCCACTAATTGAATAGTTTCCATTCCGATACCGTCACGTATACCATGGTTCTGTTCATGCAGCGATATGATCTTGGTTCTCTGTTCAGCGAGATGGGCGGGAGGCATTGTGGCACTAGAAACATAGTTGTCATAGTGGCACTAAGTAGGTGTCATAGTAGCACTAGACACAAAATTGTCATTATAAACTTACAGATATATTGAGCATGCGAGCGATTTCCCTCTGTCCGTGGTTCTGTTCATGCAGCGATATGATCTTGGTTCTCTGTTCAGCGAGATGGGCGGGAGGCATTGTGGCACTAGACACATAGTTGTCATAGTGGCACTAAGTAGGTGTCATAGTAGCACTAGACACAAAATTGTCATTATAAACTTACGGATATATTGAGCATGCGAGCGATTTCCCTCTGTCCGTGGTTCTGTTCATGCAGCGATATGATCTTGGTCCTCTGTTCAGCGAGATGGGCGGGAGGCATTGTGGCACTAGACACATAGTTGACACCGCCGTGAGTTCTCATGTGCTGTTGTAGGTTACTGCTACTACTAAAGGATTTGCCACACCTGGAAATCATTACATTAGCTTAGAAATGTACATATTTATTTGTATTTTTAAGGGATAACCGGGCTTTAAATGATTTTTGGACTCGAAACATAATCATTTACTGATTTTTCGAAGTTGCCAAATAGTTATTTGTTCCCCAAGGGCCTGAAGCTAGACATTTTATACGAGACTTTTATCAACCCGAGCCGAAGGTGAGGGCGGATATTCAAGTCGAGTATAAAATCATCAAGACCAATTTCTACGCAAGACTTCAATTGCAAGGAAAATAAATAAATTTGAAATTAGCGCCCATTTAGTAATTCAAAAACAGAGACAGCCATCTAATGTTACAAAGATGTTCGAAATATGAAATTATGTAAAATTTAGGTCCCTCATAATACGCTATATCCCCATAATATCTGTAATATATATGGGTATTATGAAGGACCGAAGTTCGAAATGTGAATAAAGTTCTCAACTTTCAGCATGAAACCTATTACAAATGAACTTCTTTGAACAGATATTATAAGCATCCCCTAAAGCATGCACGAAACTTTACTACCATGAGAAGTGAAAAATACATTAATCAATATAGCTGCATCAATTAATCTATATGTATAATTTATGAACTTGAAATGGAAATAAATACTTTTCATAGGTACTGATACAAAGCTTGCTACATGTGAAAACTCACCTATCGCAAAAGAACAGCTTTTCACCGCTATGAACCTTTTTATGTTCTTTCAAGTGACTTTTATCCAGAAACTTTTGACTGCACCGATTACAAACCACCGGTTTGACTGTACAATGAATTTTCATGTGTTGCTGCAAATGATTATTACTGGAAAATGTTTTCGGGCAAGCATTGCATGCAAATGATTGTTCTCCGGTATGGATTTTCATGTGTCGTTCGAGAGTTTTTTTGTTAGCAAATGTTTTTCGACACTCGTTGCATTGTGGTGTGTTTTTTTCCTCGTCAATTTCTATATCTATGTTTAACATATCGGCTACTTCTATATCCGGTCTTGTTTCTTCTTTGAGATTGTCTATGAATTCTGTTTTTTGTACGTCGTAGTCTGCACCGTCATAGGAAATTGGTGTTTGTTTGACCATAGATAAGTTTTGTTTTCTTTCGAGGTCCAATTTTATAATTCTGTCCAATGTTATCTGAAATAAAAATAAATATAAATAAAAATAGAGTATCTATAATTAGTTATTAGATAGAACTTTTTGAATATTTAATAAAATACTAGATAGGTAGGTAGGTAAGGTAGGTACAGTACAAATTAAATAAATAAATATTTTGTACATTTCACACAACGCCATCTAGCCCCAAACCACAGCCCAAACTAAGCAGAGCTTGTAATATGGGAACCAGATAACTGATAGAATACTTAAATACTTTTTATTTTAATACACCTAGGTATAAAAAGAATACATAGAAAACACCCAGACATCAATGTTTGTCCTGAACCGGGAACCGAACCCACGCTACCGATAATCCTACTAATATCATAAACGCGAAAGTTTGTAAGGATGGATGGATGGATGTTTGTTACTCTTTCACGTAAAAACTACTGAATGCATTTTAATGAAACTTTACAATAATATAGCTTATACATCAGAATAACACATAGGCTACAATTTATAAAGATACCTGCGCAGACGAAGTCGCGGGCACCAGCTAGTATAGTCATATAAATACGTACTTAATGTTATTTGTAACCATAAATCCATCATAAAACGTTTTTAAGCATAATTCAATTAAAACCGGCTCACAGAAGTGAGGTGAAAATATATTTGAAAATTTAATAATACTTCTGTGTACAATAAATTAAATATTTAAATATGCTTATCAAAAGGTTGATGATTTTGTATATTACCTCCATGCCACTATCGGCGAGGTCTTGAAGGATTTTCTCTGAGTCTTGAGACATATCGTAGAATCCGCGGCACCTTTTCAACTGAGCGTAACATATGTAGCAGATAACAACATTTCTTCGGTACACACCAAACTGTAATCAAAGTTATATTTATGTAAACAAGTAAAAAGACACTCTACGCTTTCCTAAGATCACGCCTACCCATGACCTTTTTCTTCTTATCATGTCATGAGAGTTCTTTCGAACCAGTGTGGTGAAAGGATTTCAAGTGCGCCTCGAAGTGGCTCCTTTGGACACTTTTTAGGTTCTATGGCATGCCGGTTTCCTCGCGATGTTTTCGTTCACCGTTAAACACGTATTTTAATGCACACATAGATTTTTTGTACAGATAAATCTATTGGTGTATGACCGGATTCGAACCCACAACTTTCAGATTATAAGTCGAGGCACCTCCCACTCGGCCAACACGGCTTTCTGCCCATGACTAGAATAGTGCTACACAGAACTGATTCACATAAGCTATAATAATAATATAAATAATACAATATTATTATTAAGCCTTTCTTAGCAGAGTAGTGCACAACTGGAATATACTGCCGGAAGATGTTGTTTCTGCAGCATCCAAAAACTCATTCCAGAACAAACTCGATACTTGGTTACGGACCAACAAGACTATGTTAAAAAAAGGTGACACAAAACTATTAAAAATCCAACACTGTGTGACATAGACACATCAGCGAGAGCTTCTCGTCTATCAACAAATAAATAAAAAATGCTTATCCACTCTTGGACATTGGGTGTTCAGCCTTGAAAGCCCAGTCACTTCACTAGCTACAGTGTTCTTGAAACCGAAAAAAAGGTAATGTCTTTCAGGTATAAGTATCTTAATTATTATTGTAAGGGTGAAGGTGGAGAAGAATGAATAGCTAAGGTATAAGAAGATGAAGAAGAATAGGTATGTCTAAGGGTAGATGGATGTATAACTATAATATATTAAATTCAGTTGTAATGTAAGCTTTCAAACTCGGCCAGCCCAGATACTGTACAAAAGAAAGGAATGATTCATTCTGTAGTTTATTGATTGCGAGGTACATACTTTGGAAGTCGCGAGTTTTTCGTATATTTCTTGGAGTTTGTAATCCTGGATGCACTGCATTCTGTTGTTGCTGGATAGACAGACTCTGCAAAGTGATGAAAACATTTTTCCACGATTTTTCGCACTAATGTAATTGTTTATATAATTTCAAAATCGTAGTTTTAAAAACAAATTAAAAATTGGCCGAGGCTATTTGTATACAAAAACTGTACAGAATTTGAGTTATACACACTATAAAAAATTGGTGCTGATTGGACACGCCTAGCACACACATTGATGCATCATGTATTACGAATCATTTGGGTGTGCAAATAGTCTCAGCCAAAAAGTATTTTCCTTTGGTCTGTTGCACAGACTATAAATTACTCATCCTTGGCCCTGACCGCCTCTAGCTCTTGGCCCTGGCTCCTCAATCCCTTCTGAACCGATTGGCACACTACGAACTCCAACATTCTTTTATACCGTGTAAAATTCATTTTCAAAGTGGTTTTTCAAGCTTACGTTACGACATATTAATAAAGTAATATAGTAATATTTATTGAGACATAATAAGATTTACAAAGAGTTTTTGAATCCACAGGTTCGTGACAGGTTCCTAAACTAGCAAAATGCTGTATTTCAGGAATTATAAAAATAATGACTCTCAGTGCGTGTAACTAGTGTAAGCTTTTTATAGTTGAGTGATACCTTTTTCAAAATTAAATATAAACAAATGAATGGAAAATAAAAAAGCACATCATGACAATTTTGACATCTTATCTTACGCGCGGAAAAAAATATGACGGAAATGGAAATGAAGTGGAAAATATTTTCATTTTTATGGAAGGTATGTAATGTAATATGTACCTACCTACAAACCTACAATTACTAGGTAAATGATTAATAAGGATCGCAAGGCAAGAGCCTTAACCATTCGGCCACCATGCCCTCTATCTACATAATATGTTAGAGTAACATAATGTTAGCATAATCAGCCTATAATCCTTTGGCATGCCCCGGTTTCCTCACGATGTTTTCCTTCATGATGCATACATAGATTTTTTCGACCGAACAAAACCATTTACGCATGACTGCCACCGGGATTCGAACCCGCGACCATCAGATCGCAAGGCAAGGGCCTCATCCACCCAGCCACCACGTCCTCGACATAGGTAGGTACTAGGTACTCGGGCGAGTAACCATGCCACCTGGCTGCCACTCTCGCTCCGGAACTTGATGCTTCCCCCGCTGCCCCGCGCGGCGCCCTCCGTGTTCTTCTTCCTCTAATTGCGAAGCCTTATCATTACCAAGTATCACAGGATCTCTTATCTAAAACATCTCTATCAAGATTATCCAATTCCACGCTGTTTTTTGCACAAACCTCATTCGAGCCAGGTGTCATGTTTATTCGCCCGAGTTGTATGTTATCTCTCTAGATATCCATCTGGATGAAGAGGCTCTACAGAACACAGAAGCGGCCGTGCCTCTTGGCTACATTAGCAGCGGTGCTAATACTATTGTCTGTGTACTGGTTCCTGATCAGGCAGGACCCTTTCAAATATCCTGATATTACGAAGACCAATGAGTAAGATCTTCTGCATTATTCAGCTTTTTAGAGATCTCTCAGTCTTAAAATGCACGCCGCTTCACTCGCGCGATCGGGCATGGTATTGCTGATCGTCAAATCTAAGTTATCTACCAGGATATTAAAAGTCCGTCTTCATAAAAACTATTATTGTACCAGGATAGTAAAAGTCCGTCTTTATTACTAAAGATGTGTACCTAGGTATTATTTGAAGTATCTACCTAATGTGTTCATTGTTCTTAATAGTGGGGATTTCGAGACTTATTTCCCGAAATCCTTACTAGTGGGGATGGCTGATGGGGATTTCAGGTATAAGCATAAAAGACTCTAGGTATTCTTCTACTAGCATCTTCGAGAATTCAGCAAAAGGAGGGGTTAAACGTCAGAATCTGCTAATGAATGGCCAGGAAGGTTATATGGCTAGCAGAGGGGTTCGCCTTGCTTTAACCCCTCCTTTTGCTGGATTCTCGAACATCCGGATAGTAAAAGTCCGTCTTCATGAAAACGATTCTTCTGCCAGGATAGTAAAAGTCCGTCTTTTTCAAAAACGATTCTTCTGCCAGGATAGTAAAAATCCGTCTTTTTCAAAAACTATTCTTCTGCCAGGATAGTAAAAGTCCGTCTTCATGAGCTGGTGTCCGTTGAGAGAGGGTCTGGCTGCGTGATGCCGACCCTGGACCCCTTCGCTGAAGAAGCCATGAGGTTCACGAGGGATGTTGACTCTCTCGTGTGCAGTGGTGTAGACTGGGTCGAGTGCTATGTAAGTTACAACCGGAATCTGTAAATATTGATAGTGGCCACAGAAGTATTAAAGTAGAAAAACACAATGTAATACATTGAAAATATGCCCAATAAAAGGGTAACTTTGGCTAACTTCTAGTACATTTTAACTTAGGAACAAACCCTCGAAGTTTCAAGTCTCTACATTCAGTGGTTTAGTCAGTAGGTACGTACTCTTTCAGTCAGTCAGGTCCAAGCCTTTTACATACATTGATTAATGGTAAATAAATCCTCTTATTTAGTAGGTAATGCAAAAATACTTAGGTTAAATCAAATGAGAAATCTAATATGGCGGCTGCAAGCTGCAATTGTAGAGTTAATTATAATGAAACGATCAACAGTTATTGGAAATATCCATACATTCGTCTTGATAAATCCTATCTCGCAATGTTAGGTATCTTAGAATTCTTACTGTACTAACAGCGTAGATTACAAATATATGCCATTTGGTAATTTTCTAAACCCTGCTGCATTAGAGACTTTCATGACTGAAACGTATAATTAAAAATATTGAAATGAATTGTCAAATAGGTAAAATATCTGCAGGCCGCGACCTGCGATGCCCAATCTCTTTTTTCAGTTGTCAGAATGCAAACCCACAGCGCAAATCCAAAAGCAAATGAAGGACCTAGTGTGTCACTACCGTGACATCCTATTCCTGACTGACGAAGAGAGTCAAATTTTGGACGCTGTCAAAGTTTACGGAGGCGGTTCATACTTGCTCAACCGAAGTGACCATGTCAAGGTGTCGTGCACCGGAACTGACGTCACTGGGTAAGGGTATATTTAAAACTCAATCAATTTCTAAAGGGTTCCTTAAATATTTGTTATTGATTTGCTCGAAACATTTCTTGAATTATACTTATAGGTCTAGATGTGCCATTGCAAGATCACTTTAGCTTTTTAGGCCAGGCGAGCCGCATTTCTTTTACATATTCAGTAAGTAGCTATAAGCATATAATTGGACTTTCCAGAAAATCTGACATGTTGAAAAGTAATTAGCGGCGAGCGAAGTCAGTAATTTTTGAATGAATGAATCTTTATTTGCGTAATACAGGTACCTACATTGTAGTCTTACTTTAAGGCTAATCTTCAAATCCAATTCCATACAAAATGTTTCGGTATTGAGTATTTGTCCGAAACATTTTGTATGGAAATTTGCCTTGAGGATTCCCCCACGTTTTTCACACTTTCTGGTCTTCTTTGCGTTGTATTACTCCACATAAAGTGGAACGGCTTATATGTAACAGTAACAAATTATGACCCTTAATTAAAATGGTTGGCACAAAAGCACTCAAGACAGTGCAGTATATGCAGCTCGCTTCGCTCGCTACACAGTTTTCATAAGTATTTTAGGCTTTTTGTACTACAAAGTCAATCTGTTTATCTGTTACAGCTATATTTGAGTAGCTATTTAACCGTGCTTTAAGCTAAGCGTCCACAGGCCCGCATCGCACGTATCGGACGCATCGCACGTAACGGATTTTAGTTTGCCTTGTATAAGAAATCATTTAATAGCGTCCACTAATCCGCACCATTTGCAATATATTTTTTTAACAAATCAGGAAATAGTGTGTGATATTTACCATGTTCCGATCTCTTCTTGAATATTTTGTGTATCCAGAAGTTATTCTTCCTTTTTCTAAATTTTTTTCTTGTCCTTCCTCTTCTGCTAATAAACAAGCAATATCGACTTCTTCATCGCTTTCCTCCATTCTCACAAACACTTTCCGCACGTACGATCACTTCAAAAATTCGAATGAAGGTGGCATCGGCAATCCAATTGCTGATGCTCCCGTCGGCAATCCAATCGCTGCCGATACAGTGGACGCAGTCTAATTAATCCGTTTGAGGCGATGCGTCCGATACGTCCGATGCGGCTTGTGGACGGAAGTCTTAGATAAGCTTGATAAGTTATTGTGAAAAAGTTCTGATGAGGAACTTGTCTCCCAGTCTAGGACTACTGTCCTCCCGCTGGTTCGGCTACAAGCTAGGCTTCCGCCCCCTGCCCCGCCCGCCCCTACCCTCTACCCTCAACATAATGGTGGTTCTGTTCGATTCCACTTCGAGGAACGGCTTCATTCGACGCATGCCCAAGAGTTACCGGTTTTTGGTTGAGGAGTTGAAGGCTGTTGTTATGAAAAGGTTTGTTTGTTTATATTCTAAGTTTGTATTATCCGTATGTTCGTATATGTATTTTATTAATTATACATAATAATATACATATATGTATTTAGGTATCTGTGGTATGTATCATACATATTTTTTATAACGACTCACCCGTCCAGACGCCAACTACTATCACTCCTCTCCATCCAAAGGTTGCCTGGAAGAAATTGCTTTTAGCGATAAGGCCGCCCATTGAAGCCTCTATTATTTTTGGTTATTTTAATTTTAAAATTCCTTTTATAATGTATGTTCCTTCGGGGTATACAATAAAGTATTACTTTCTAAGTATCTATCCTACTTCCTATTCTTCTATATCCTACTAGGTATCGTACTACTACTGAACGCGCAGCGCGCACAAGCAAGTTCATTCAAAGAAAAAAAACCTAAAAGCTCGAAATATTATAACCGAAACTTTGTAATACAACAATGTTTGTTCCTAAATATCTTTTTTTCTGTGTATTATACGAGTACATTTATCAGGTGCTTACATAAATATATATTCACGTTAGCACTATGTTTTCTTTGTGTATCATTATTCATTACATAAATATCAATTATATTTGCATTATGTATTGTCTGTGTATCATAGTTATTGTAAATTACCTTTCAAGCTAAATAGTCACACACTAAGTTCGTCCGTGTTTTTCTTTTTTTTCTTGCATTGTGCAATAAAGCGTTTTCTATCTATCGATCTACAGCTATAACATAGTGATGGACGGCACACCAGGAGCTCTTTTCCCAATGCTGACCGGCCATATGGAGTTGGAACTGCCCGACGCTAGAAGAACCATGACCAATAAAAATACCATTGACGATACACACTTTATATTTCGCTTGTTGAGAGAGCATGGGTTAGTTACTTTACAGCTATAACAAAGTACAGTAGCTCTTTTCCCAATGCTGACCGGCCATATGGAGTTGGAACTGCCCGACGCTAGAAGAACCATGACCAATACAAACACCATTGATGATACACACTTTATATTCCGCTTGTTGAGAGAGCATGGGTAAGTTACTTTACAGCTATTAAAAAGTACAGGGGCTCTTTTCCTAATGCTGACCGGCCATATGGAGTTGGAACTGCCCGACGCTAGAAGAAGCATGACCAATACAAACACCATTGATGATACACACTTTATATTCCGCTTGTTGAGAGAGCATGGGTAAGTTACTTTACAGCTATTAAAAAGTACAGGGGCTCTTTTCCCAATGCTGACCGGCCATATGGAGTTGGAACTGCCCGACGCTAGAAGAACCATGACCAATACAAACACCATTGATGATACACACTTTATATTCCGCTTGTTGAGAGAGCATGGGTAAGTTACTTTACAGCTATATAAAAATTACAGGAGCTCTTTTTTTTATTTGGTGCAGCCGGTTCGATTATTTCTACAAAAACTGTCGTTATCTTGTGTTTAGCTGATTCCCGTATCTTCACTCGTGTGGGGCTGGGATTAAAAGGGCTGTTACTTTTCTGTTTATAAACTATACCCAATCCAGATTTCAGATAATTTGGTTCTCTAGATTCAGCGTGATAACAAGGTTATATTACACTAGCTTACAGCTTTGTTTGCGTTAATCAAATCAAAACTGTTTATTTAAGATTCAAATCATACGATATTTTGTTAGTAGGTAAATAAGGCTTATTCTAAAGTTAGTAACATAAATTGAAATTGAAATTAAAGTTAAATTATATTCAAATTAACATTAAAAAAAAAACATATTTAAAATGCCTATATTCAAAATAATCCCAATACAAAGAGCATTGGGATTATTTTGGCAAATTTCAGGTCTCTACATCCACTAGTTAAGCCTGTAAGCTGTGTGACAGTCAATCTGGACCTAGCCTTTTATATTGATTGATTTTTCTCAGCTATCGAACGGCATATTTCGAAGATATGCCCTGGATAGGGACTTTCCAATACCGATTTAATGGTTTTCAAAATCCACCCACGGATCATTATTCTCGACCATTAATGATTGAAGAAGCCAAGTATGGGTACAAATGGTGGGGGAGACTTGATAGAAGACATTGTGTGGGGGACAAAACACAACATTGGTTTATGTTGAATGCTACTTCACAGGTTGGATTTCTTTTCTTTTTCAACTGACTTTAAATAATCTAGGTTTTACAAAAACATACAATAACCGACTTCAATCGGACTGTTTTAGTGAGCGTAGGCACCACTAACAAGTCACAGGGGAACAAAATAAGTTATGTTCACTTCAACGACCTTTTTTTCCAGTTATTTTGATTTCAAAACCAAAGTACTGAACTGATTTTCATTACATTTCTATGGTACCTACCAATCTCGAAGTATATCCTTTCAAATATATTTTTTTAAATATTTTATTCATATTTTTTTCAAATCTGTTTATTTACAACAGCCTTTCCCAAAGTGGGCCATAACGCCCCCTTGTTGGGCGCTACATGCCTAAAGGGGGCGGTAAGAGACCCAGCAAAAAATGGGGGCGTTGTGTAGAGGATGGGGGGTGATTTGTAAAAATTATATTGCTTACTAAAAAGAGAAACCGTTTGCATGTTACCGAACGTGGCGACTTGCGACTATTCTTGTACTGTTGTGTATTACCTACTGCGCTCAGGTTTCAAATTAACTCTTGCGAGTTATAGTAAAAGTGTCGTTTATAATTAATGTTTAATCTCCGCATATTGATTACGTGGTGACGGCAGGTGGAGTAGGGCCTTGACAGAATGGATGCCTAGGGAGGGAAAACGCAGCGTCGGGCGACCACCAGCCCGATGGATTGATGACATCCGCAATATTGCAGGCAACACCTGGGTTAGATCCGCACAGCACAGACGAGTTTGGCATTTAATGGAGGAGGCCTATGCCCAGCCGTGGGCTGATAATGGCTGAGGATGATGATGAAGATGATGATGATATTGATTAATTTAATTTGAAGTTATAGTGTTTTTTAAGTAGGTGAAAAAATGGGAGCGCTAAAAAATAATTTATTCCCAAAGTGGGCAGTTGACAAAATAAGTTTGGGAACCCCTGATTTACAACAAAGTTGTGAGATAACAAACATTAAAAAAAAATATTCAACTGAATTAATAACCTCCTCCTATTTTTGAAGTCGGTTAAAAAGGAGGAGGTTATCAATTCGGTTAAATGTTTTTAATGATAAGTCACATGTCACCAAATTAGTTCAGTCGTTTTGGCGTAGATAATTAGGTAATAAATGTTTTTTTTTTTTAGTTTTTTGAACTGCCCGGCAGCAAATTCAGCCTCACTTTTATAGCTAGTATTACCCACGATGACTTCAATATGATATCAGTCGCTGATGATGACCTGGTATCGTACCTCAAACAATACCAGAAGAAATTGATGGAAAATACTGTGCTCATTGTTATGGGAGACCATGGGCCTAGGTGAGACTCTTGTCGTATATCATTATTAATATTAATAGTTACATCATTATAATTATTATCATAGTTAGTAGAATAGTTAAACTGGTTTGTAGAATAGTTAAACTAGTTAGTAGAACAGTTAAACTAGGTGGTAGAATTCTAATTCTAAGTAGGGGGTACAGCGGTCTGCACTGGCGTCCCGTTGAAGGGTGCATTGTGCATTGCCCCCCGAAAAATGTATTAACCCTGTCCCAGCCATCCCAGCTCCTTGAAGTAACGGAGCAGGATGCTGGGTTGTTGACAGCACCGTTCCAGTAAAGTGCTGGCCGACACATTTGATGGAGAGGAGTCTAGCAGCCTACGTAAGCCTGTCCTAACCCTACTCTCCTCTGTAGCCTGACAGTGGAAGATCACATGCTCCACGGTCTCTTGATTTTGTAAGCAGCCTCTACAGATGTCGATGTCTGTAGCTCCTGTCTTAACTAGATGGTGGTTGAGATCACAGTGACCTGTGATGACTCCCACCATCAAAGGTGGTAGAATAATTTAACTAGTAGAAAAGTAATAATAGTTAGTTGCATCGCTAGGTAGTAGAATAAATCTATAAGTTAGTAGAATAGTTAAACTACATATTATAATAGTTAAACAACGTAGTAGAATAGTTAAACTAGTAACTAGAATAATTAAACTAGTAAGAAGAATTAATAAATTGGTTTATGATTATGACTTGTAGCCAATAAATGATTTTTGTTGTATTTTTTTGTAAATCCTTGATTATATCAGAGAGTAAGGTTCTTTGTGAATTCCCACAAACCATTATATTTAGGTCATGGTAAGCGCTATACAACCTCAAACTTTTCAGATTCGCCTCCATCCGAAACACATATCAAGGCAAAATTGAAGAACGTCTGCCATTGGTCTCTATAGTCCTCCCCCATAACCTAAACAGAGCTCGTCATGATGCGCTAAGGAACCTGCAATCCAACATCAATGTTTTGACCACACACTATGATATGCATACGACTTTGCTCGATATTTTGGGGATGAAGGAAGAAAGGAATAAGTTTGTGATTCCGGGCGCTGATTATGAGAGGGGACTTAGTTTTTTGGATCCGGTAAGAATAATTTTCTTATCGTGTTAAAGAACCTATCCCCCTGCAGGCTTTCTATATTATATTAATTTCCTTATAAGCCCAAATTTTTCATTCGTAATAAATTCAATTGCAAAATGTATAATTTCATTATAATAATGAAACTTTGTATTTTTTTCCAATTTCATTGTCAGACAAAAAAACATAAAGGTTAAAAACGCTCAAAGCTAATTTTTCTGTTATATTTTTTTTTTGTCAACTTACCGACGGTTATCAATTCGGTTGAATGTTTTTTTTTATGTTTCCTCAGTTGTTGTTTACTTTATTTGATAAATCTTTTTTATTTAAGAGGATATACTATCAGATTGGTCATATAGAAATTTCATCAAAATAGGTTCAGGAGTTTAGTTTTTAATCAAAATAATTGAAACAAAATTGTCGTCAAAGTAAACGAAACTGCGTATTTTGCTTCCCTGTGACTTTTCAGTGGTGTTTACAGCCACTAATATAGTCCAATTGAAGTCGGTTGTACTGTTGGTGTGTTTTTATAAAACCTCTATTATCTTTTAAATAAGATAAATGTCGATATTAATTCATTTTTTCATTGTCCAAAATTACTTTAACATACCATATGACACTATTTTCATAACTTTATGACTTATACACGGTCAAATTATAATCATCATAAAAAAACGCATTATACGCAGTTGCCGATACTGAACATATAGGTATACGGCAAAAAAACTTGAAAAAATAAGTCTAATTTTTGTATAAATAAATTGGATTAAAATTGGATAATTGGTACCGTTTTCCTATGGATTTGCGTCAGGCGGTACCTTTAATTGATAATAATTCAAGTTTTATTCATCGTTTGGCAAACCCGGGTACCTAGCTCAAGCGCCGCACTCGCTCCGCTGTCACTCTGTCATTTTGTAGAAATCCAAAATTTTGACTGCACAGATGCAACGTAGTACCCCGTCTGCATTGCCCATTTAAATTTAATTTTGGTAATTAAACATTGGTGCTGTAGATCCCTAATTCCCGTTCTTGTGCGGAAGCGGGCATCATGCCGCATTGGTGCGCATGCGCCAAATGGTATAACATGTCGTCTACCGAAGTCATGTACCAACGCACCGCGCGCATGTTGGCCGAACATATCGACGGCATCAGTGCGGAAAGACGGTACGTGAAGTTTCTAAATTTTTAGATTTCAAAACATTTTTATTTCAGCAATCAAATGACGGCATATTTTGTTAGTGCATAAGGCTTATTCTAAAGTTACTAACATAGATTGAAAAAATACAATTAAATTGAATTTAAAATGTTAATATAAATTATGGTATTTAAATTAAAAATGTAAAAATTGTACTGGATGGGCATTTGGGTAGACATGTGATTGAGTGAATAAATGAATTTTTATTTGCATAATACAGGTACATTGCGGTCTTATGACTTGATTTGATTAGATGATGACTTATTGGAATTGATTCGCCAATCTATGTTATGTAATAAAATATGAATTACCTGAAAACGGACGGAGAGAGCGTTGGAGGGACAATCTGGCTGAACGGATTCGATAGGAAATGGTGGGAGGCCGCAAAAGACCGCGACAATTGAAAGGATTTGGGAGAGGCCTTTGCCCAGCAATGGGACACAGAGGTTTAAAGATATTTGTTTTTTATAAAATTGTTGTTTACTTTTCCATTTTTACCAAATTACTAACAATTATTTTTTTCAGATGACATAATTTTCTTATTTTATGTTTTTGTATGTTTTTATGCGAACGTCGATATTTCTCATTTCAGTATCGATTTGACTATTTATTCACTTATATTGAATTTTGTGTTCGATCTTTGCTCAGTTTAGAAATGCAGGGTAGGATAATTTGTTTGTCATGCCTTTTCTACGACTACCGTCATTTCCGAAATGTTAGATCGGCAAGCCTGCTCGCCGCGCCACCTACTACCGGCGGCTAGAGCCTAACACGACCAGTTGCCCTTTGGTTGTCGCATACACCACACGTATTCATTCATCGCCTGCCGCGTGAAACGTTCTCATAGTGACTGTGCTTGTGTTGTCGTGTTGATTGACTTGGTAGCTACCATCACACTACTCTGGATTGGACTGCTGAAGCCGTGCTTAGCTGGTCTGCATGAGGAGTGTCGAGTGGAAGTGGCAGAGGTAGGTGGCTACATTTTATCTACCCTGTGTCGGCTGAGCAAGATTCTTTGTATCATTAAGGTCCTTCGATATTTTAATTTTCATTTTTACCAGCACCTATAAGTCCCCCACATTTTGAAAATATTGTTTAGCACCAACTAGATTTTATAAACTAAAAAATCTGGAAAAATATTCATAAAACTAGCTATAGATAAGCAGAGAGCTATTCTCTCGTCAACATCAGCCCTATACACGGTCAAATTTTAATCACCATAAAAAAAAATATAATAATAATAATGAACATTACTGAACACATATACGGCAAAAAAACTTAGAAAAATTAAGACGAATTTTTGAAAAAATAAATTTGATTAAAATTGGATAACTGATATCGTTAGTAGTTTTCCTATGGATTTGCGTCAGGCGGTACCTTTAATTGATAATAATTCAATCTTTATTCGTCGTTTGGCAAACCCGGGTACCTAGCTCGAGCCAGCTCGCAAAACCTCGGCTCGGGCGCCAGCACTCGCTCCGCTGTCACTCTGTCATTTTGTAGAAATCCAAAATTCTGACTGCACAGATGCAACGTAGTACCCCTTCTGCATTTCCCATTTCATTTTTTTTGGTAATTAAAAATAGGTGGTGTTTAGAAGACCTTTGGATATGGATCAATTTATATTCTAGCTCCCAATGTGCGCCACGAACCCTATCTTCCATAGAGTGGGTGGTCCGTCAGAGCCCGAACGAAGGCATGCTCGGATTCAAGGGAAGGAGGGAGGTGGATAGATACATGGGGAAGTATGAGAGGTCCATGCATGTGAGGGCTTCCAACGAATATTACCAAGCTAAGGTTAATAACTAGTTAATATAAAAATAGATCAACTTGTTAATACATGAATAGATAGATAGATGAACACTTTATTGTACACCAAGAAGAACAAAACAGAGTAAAACAATAGAACAAGAATACAAAGGCCTTAAAGTAAAGTACAAGGGGCGGCCTTATCGCTGTAAGCGATCTCTTCCAGGCAATATATGAATAGTTAAACTAGTTCGTATAATAGTTTAACTACTTATTATAATAGTTAAACTAATTAGTATAATATTTAAACTACTTAGTATAACAGTTAAACTTCTTAGTATAATATTTAAACTACTTAGTATAACAGTTAAACTTCTTAGTATAATAAGATAAACAAGTTAGTATAATAGTTAATTACTTAGTTTAATAGTTAAATTAGTTAGTATAATAGTTAAACTGGTAAGTATAATAGTTAAACTAGTTAGTATTATAGTTAAATTAGTTAGTATAATAGGAAAACATTTTCGAAAACATGTGTCAAGTGTATGAAAGGAGCCTCTTCGAGGCGCACTTGAAATCTTTTTGCCACACTGGTTGGAAAAATTAGTGACACGATTAGAAGAAGATAGAATAGAATAAATTATCACAATTGAAGGGGCTCTTTTTTTCATATTATAACCTTGTTCTGGTTCTTATGACCATACTTTTTTTTGTTTTTTTTTTCCAGATTGTCATGAAACCTGGGCATTCTATATTCGAAGGATCTATGCAGTACCTTGTGAAAGATGATATTTTTGTTTTCTCTGAAAGTGATATTTCCAGGGTCAATGCGTGAGTTTTTTTTATTTCGGGACACATTTCTCGGGACAAGGTGTAAAACTGGGTTAGGTGCAGTAGGATTTGAATGAATGAATGAATGAATGATTTATTTCAGAATCTTAATCTTACATTTACTTATTGTAGGAGAGTACCTGCTGGAGTACAGAGGTAGTATTAATTAGGTACTTAAGTAGATATGAGACTCTTTTCCTAAAAACCTAAATATAATAATAATAAAGCATAAAAAATATTCTGAAAACCATTATTTCTCTCATTTAAAATAAAGGTTTTTAAGGCATATACCTACTTACTTAATAATCTTTCTGGGGCATCTAACCCGGTTTTACCCTTTATTGCTCTTATTTGATTTTCGAAAGTAAGGGTTTTAGGGCAATATACTTCTAGGGCATCTAACCCGGTTTTACCCTATTCTCACCCTAAAACTGAATCAGGCTAAATTTTTCTATTATTTTCATGGTATCTCTGATGATTTGCTCACTTTGACTTAAAAACAACGACACGACTTGTCGGGGTTTTTATATCATATTTTTTTTTTTAGGTACGGTGATGAACCAAAGTGCGTAAGTGACACTCTTCCTCATTTGCGCAAGTACTGTTATTGTATTGATATGCTCAATAAAGGAACTAATATTCAGAAATAAGAAAATATAAAATTAAAAATAACTATCAAACAATAAACGAAGAAATACACATTAACTTACTTTATGTATGTCATTCTCATTTAATGTTATTTAAACTTATTAGCTATAACTATTATTAATAAAAAATTGATTTAATTTGTAGCATTTATTTATTTTGTAAAAAACAATAATCAGTATAAAAACTTAGGACTAAATTATCTTATTAATTAAGATTATTCTAGTTAATACTGTTGATTTGTAATATAATAATCGTACGCATTAATCCTTTCTTTGAAAATCGCTGTTTTAGAGTTACGTTGTTATGGAATTAGATAGTCGACTGAAAGATACTCAAATGCTTTTTTTTTATCAAAATCACAATCACAATAGCTTCATTAGTTAACATAAATCTCAATATTGTCTAAATAAACAATAGCCAAGTTACACGATTGTGGCCAAAACTGAATAGCCAATCAATCACTGATTTAACGGAATTCTCACGGATTTAACAGAAAACTCAAAGATTTAACAGAAATCTCACAGATTTAACAGAAATCTCAATAGTAGCTTTAACTACAATATCCAAGTAACACGGTTGTGGTATTGCTCGGTTGATCAATCATAGATATTTCAGAAATTTCAATATTCTCATAAGGGGCATCCTCAAATCCGAATTCCATACAAAAATGTTTCGGACAAATACTCAAAAAGTACGCCGTATTATAGTAATTTCTACACACTATTCGTTTCCTCTATGTTTTTTGATTTCAATTGACAAAAAAAGTAAAAGGTTTCATACTTTAATTTAGATTCACGAATCTAAATTAAAGTATGAAACCTTTCACTTTTTTTGTTCACGAAATCAAAAAACATAGAGGAAACGAATAGTGTGGAGAAATTACTATAATACGGGTACTTTTTGAGTATTTGTCCAAAACATTTTTGTATGGAACTCTGATTTGAGGATTACCCTTAAATTACGATGATTTTCGAGTGACATGGCTGTCGTGATCGATAAACATTTGTCAGGAATCTCAATATTCTTTAGATTTACGATATCCGGGTTACGTTCCGTTTCCGTTCCGCCTTGTTGGGCGCCTTGTTGGGCTGGGCTATGATGCTGTTCATATTTATCCGACAACGATTTTTGCATTTACAACGAAGGAGCCGACTTCCGATTAAAATACGGATCCGACATCTGACAAGTGGGAATGGGCTGTTACATGGTAGAGGCATCGTGTAGTCGATCAGTGATGGTACGAGGGCGGTCCGTAAGCGGATGAAGGCCGCTGGTTGTGGTTTCCGCTGAAGCCAGTCAGAGATCCGCTGAAGTCTGGCGATTTGTAGTTATAACCTGAAATAAGTAAATGTTTCAATTTCAAATTCAAATCATGTTCAAATTTCAATATGTCCGGCAAAGTCAACTTTTCATTTTTCTGAACAGAAATTTTCTTGCTCTTTATTTCTGACATAAAGCTACAGGCTGATTATTTTTCTCGTGTAACGGGTGCGATTCCCGGTTCAACCATGTAATTATTTAAATATCTATGAATGCAGTTTAAATTGTTTTTCTAACTTCGACTTCAAAAAGGAGGAGGTTATCAATTCAGTTCAATGTTTTTTTTTTTTTTGTTTAGGTAAAAAATATTTTTTTTTTGTTTTGGAGGGTATACTTTCAATTTGGTCCCATACAAATTTCATCAAAATAGATTTAGTAGTTTAGTTCAAATATCCAAATAACTAAAAAAGAGAATGTCGCCGAAGTAAACGAAATTGCGTATTTTACTTCCCTGTGACTTTTCAGTGGTGTTTACGGTCACTAAAACAGTCCAATTGAAGTTAGTTGTCTATGTTTTTGTAAAACCTTGATTATCACAGAAAACCATCCAAGGCAAATAGTAAGTAGTATAAGGTAAAGTAGCCGTAAGTACGGCTTTTTCAACCGACTTCAAAAAGGAGTAGGTTATCAATTCGGTTGAATGTTTTTTTTTTAAATTCAAATAATGTCTTCTTTCAGTAAAATGTTCCATCTACAATATTCTGCATAAAAAATCTTAGTTGAGAAGTATACCTTGTTGCTGATGAGAAGAGGGCGCGGGGTATCTGGCTTCTCCCTCATACCTCACGTCAGCGTGGAAACCGGTCTTCCAGTCAGCATGGTAGGTCACTAGAACAAAAAATATATTTTGTTTTTCTAATTAACAAAACTTCTTAGAGAGGGTAGAACATACCCTCGAAATTATAAGTATTGCAAGCAATAGTTTCGCCTATACGTTGTTCTCAGGTAGCACCACTCTGTACTCTCCCCGGACGACGACGTTTCCGTCGGACATCTCATGTTTGTTGTAGTCGACTGAGCGTCTTTCACTGACCAATAGTAGCTATTTACCATCTGCGTCCTGCCTTCAGGTAGAGACACTCTGTACTCTCTACGGACGACACGTTTCCGTCGGACATCTCGTGTATGTTATGGTCGACTGAACGTCTTTTACTGAACAATAGAATCTCTTACCGATCTACGTCCTTCCTTCAGTTACCGTCATTCTGTACTCTACTCGCGTGACGTTTCCGTCGGTCATCTCATGTCTGTTGTAGTCGACTGAGCGTCTTTCACTGACCAATAGAAGCTCTTACCGAATTACGTCGTGGCGTCAGGTAGCATAACTGTATACTCTCCCCGGATAACGTTTCCGTCGGTCATCTCATGTCTGTTGTAGTCGACTGAGCGTCTTTCACTGACCAATAGAAGCTCTTACCGAATTACGTCGTGGCGTCAGGTAGCATAACTGTATACTCTCCCCAGATAGCGTTTCCGTCGGTCATCTCATGTCTGTTGTAGTCATAAAGTATCCGAGATATGTGGTTGTAGTCGACTGAGCGTATTTCACTGACCAATAATATAAAGCCGAGTTGACCGTCCGAGTTGGTCGTGGGTTCGAGCCCGGTGGTCGTACACCAATATATTTTTCTGTTCAAAAAAACCTATGTGTGCATCAAAACACGTGCTTGACGGTCAAAGAAAATATCGTGAGCAAACCGACACGTCATAGAACCTAAAAAGTTCGAATACATGTGTTAAGGAGCCTCTTCGAGGAGCAGTTGAAATCCTTTCACCACACTGGTTCGAAAGAACTAGTGACACGATAAGAATAGAAGCTTCTTACCGATCTGCGTCCTGCCGTCAGGTAGCGCCACTCTATACTCTCCCCGGACGACGTTTCCGTCGGATGTCTCGTGTCTGTTGTAGTCGTTACCGGACTGAGCGTCTTTCACCGAGTACCCGAACTCGTAGGACTTTGGCTAAAACAAAAGACACCGTTTAAAATTCTATGTTCCCATTCTCCTCCTAGCCTTGCAACCTAAGGAACAGTTGGTACAAAAATACAAATCACCTAACTAATGCTAATTTATCAATATTTTTGTAATACATAATTAATTTGACTATGAAATAAACATAAGTGAATTAGATGCCTACCGAGCAAAAAATTAACTTAAAGTTGTTGCGCCCTTACAGGGTTCATGTGCATTGTGTACCTATAAGCCACTTACACCTAAGTTATATAACCTGTATGCAAATGAAACAATAAATAAATGAATATGAATATGAATATATCCCTTCTTCTTAAAAACAGAACTCCATACCAACAAACACAATATACTACATTGAAAATGCGTCTCAAAAAAGGGAGCCACATTGGCTAACTCCTGATACTTACATTTTGGTCCGAAGCTAAACTTCTAAAAAGAGAAGTAATAGTAGGGCTAGATAAATATTAAGTATATTTAAAACTACTTAATTTTTTTATTGTTAATAAAGTTCCATCGTAAACCGTTACAAACATTATTTGAAAAATATATAGATGTTTCATTTTCAATGACAGGGTCTGAAAATTGTCGTTCACAAATACCGCATACATTTGAACTTGAACACCGTTATTCATCTAAGTATATTCATACCAAATTGGTAAGTACTTGACATCTTAATTTTGAGGAAGCAAGTTGTATTATGTAGTTTATTAATTCGATTATATTTTATTTATATAAAAAAAACTTATTTTCTCTCGATTGAGTGAATTTAGTGCAATCGGTTCTGTCTAGTTTTAGAGTGTTAGTAACTCACACTCCATTGAAGATTTGGAGGACCAATTACACAGATGTCCTATTAATTAACTTGTTGTCATAGGTGCAATAATGTTTACAATACGTAATTAAATACTTAGCTTACTGTATATAATTTAAAGGGTTATCGCAGTAAATCCGCAAAGATAACCCTTAACCCTTTATCTTAGTTTTATCTGTATCTTAGTTACCTTGGAACAAAAAATCCAAGGAGATTTCTTTTATTTTTAACAGCCTGCCTCTACCTATAAGAGGCACTATAACTTTTAGTTAGAGAAATATATAAATACCTTTTCACTTCTACGCATATAACTTACCTACGTACGTTTTTGGGCTATTTTCTTTATTTATATCTCGCATTGTGTTTTTTTTTACACTAACTACTAAAGTGTTTTTACTGAAGCGATAATCGAACCTGCGACACCAAAGCGGCAGTCAAACACTTGCTACTCGGCCATCCGTGACCATCCGTTGTATGTATGTATGTATGTTTACGTGACATTATTTTTAATACAATAATCACCTAACATCTCTTTAGATCTAGAACAATATTAGGTATATTATTTTAACTAAATATTATTATACTCAGTTATCGGATGGCAGCAGCAAAATACACACGGTATGTGATTTTTTTTATTTTTTTTATTATTTATTGTATGTATAAATGTATATTATTCATTAATAATCTACAGGATTTAAATTATTATTTAGTAATTAGCTCCTGTTTCAGCTCTTAACTACACAAATTTTGGGTCTTGGGAATAAAACCACATCTTCATAATACGCAGAGGTTAACTGGAAGATAGTGCTAACTAGCATTAAGTTCGCCTATGTACTTGTTTTTTACCTTGTGCAATAAAGCATTTTCTATCTATCTAAACATCCATCTATATATCCATCCATCTATGTATAGATAATAAACTAATTAAAATGAAATATAAAAACGAGGCTTTATCGCTAAAACGATCTCTTCTAGTCAATTGCTAATTTATCAACTATCTAGTAAGTAGCTCTAGGCCAGTACTAGCCGAAACATAGTATATATAGTATAATATATATATTAGTAATAATAATATAAAGAATTATAATATGTATATATAATTATTATTATATTTATATATGTCTCTACATAGTACATACAAGTCCAGTTAGTAAGAGCAAGTAACTTAAAGATTAGATAGAAAATGCTTTATTGCACAAAGTAAAAAACAAGTACATAGGCGAACTTAATGTTAATAAAACTTAATGCTTGGTACAGGTCGATTTACAAGTACCTAATTACATAGAATACTTTAGCAGGTTAAGCACGCTGAAAAAAGTAATACTAATGTACCTATACCTAGTCTTTATTAAGTAAATGTTTTATTATACACTTTGTTTAGTACTTTGCTTTTTATATTGTTTATGACTTTTATTTAAACATAAACTTTTTTTTCCATCAAAAAATCCGTCTAATCCTTCCATAACTTTCATCTTACAATAAGTATTAGTACATTAAAAAATATATTTACAGGGCACAATGAGAGTTTTCATATTCCTCTCGGGCATATTTGCCGTATATGCCGGTGTGTTGAAAGAAGAATGTGTTCAAAACGAGTTAGAAGTTCTCCACACGGACTTGGACAGACCCTATCTACTCACTGTTGATCGCAGCTCTAACATTCTATACTTCAGTCACTCTCAAAAAGATGAAGAATCAAAAACTGCCCGAATTGATCTTAATACAAAAGAATTCAAAAACATCAAAGGTATAAACAATGGCTTTGCTCAAACAGTGGATGAAAAAACACACGACATATACATAGGAGGCAGTGACGGAATTTACAAATATAGCTCTGTAAACGATAGAGCTGAACACATCGGTCTGAATACCACAAATATATGGAATATATACTTTAAAGATGTGCTTTACTTCATTGAATTTCCATCCCAATTTATATATACCTTTGAAAATGGAGTCGCAAAACCATTCGAAGATTTAGAAGGCACAAAAGTCGACAACTTTATCATAGATAAAAATAACACAATGTATTTCACGTATACAGAATTACTTTTTAAACAAGAAAAAGGAACGAAATTTGGTCTTAATAATCATTTTAAAAGTTTTCCGGATTTAGGTGTAAGAGGGTTGGCGATAGATATGAATGGGAAAATACATATATGTGTTCGAAACGGAATATATGCAGAGAATGATGAGAAAAGTGGTGTGGACAAAGTTTTCGACGTGGATGATGCATTCGGACTCGCTTTTGATAATGATAATAACATTGTGTATTCCGACGCTTCTAGAGTAGTCAGAGTAAAGGCTAATAAACATTGTATAGTTGAACAGTCTATTTAATAAGATGTACGGTCAGCATCAAAAGTCGATGACCACATTCAGATTTTCAAAATCGCTAAACACCATATTATATTTTGACAATGTGATGTAGGTACCTACAGTTAAATTTGAAATTTAATGATGTTAATTCAATACTAGCGCATCATGTTGAGCGATTGAGGTATAATAAATGGTGTAAAGCGATTTTAAAAATCTTAATGTGGTCATCAACTTTTGATGCTGACTGTATGTACAGTTGGCTCTATAATCTTTACACCCAGCTTACGCCGGTGTTATCCTGTGATTAAACCTCTCACACAAACACATCATGACATTGTGTGTGTGTGTGTGAGTAAACTACTGATGTGATTAAACAACTTAAGATATACCCATAATAAAAACCTCCAGTGGTTTAATCACAAGAGAACACCGGCTTAAGCTGTTTTTATTTAATTTTAGTTTTCAAAACAAATCAGGATTTAAAAAAAAATACTTCCCAGTAGATTTTTCATTTTTTTTTTCAATTTTCATTCGCGACGCAACGAGCTAGTTATTCTTAAAGTGTATTATTTTGTTTTGTTGACTAGTTACTCAATTCGTCACAGTTAAAATTTACAATTAAGGCTAATCCTCAAATCCGAATTCCATACAAAATGTTTCGGACAAATACTCAAAAAGTACGCCATATCATAGTAATTTCTTCACACTATTCGTTTCGTCCATGTTTTTTGATTTCGTCAACAAAAAAAGTGAAAAGTTTCATACTTTAATTTAGATTTTATACGTGTTTTAAAATTAACCCTACTAACTTAATAATATGGAATTCGGATTTGAGGACTCCCCTTAACTTTTTGAATCTAAATCGTTCAACTATAACTAATGTTATTAAATATTTATTTAAGGAAAAACCCTAGGTCATTTATATTTATAAAAATCATCCAATTATATATACGTATGATAACGCAATAACACATGAACTCGAAACGACCTTGCATGTTTACATCAATTCAGTCATTTAACCAGTTAATTGAGTGTAACTACTCACAATTAACGCCACTAATCTTTATGCACAACTGTATAAGAGCCATAATCGCTTGACGTGTGAGAGATAATACTCAGAAACAGGAGAATCTTCCAGTTGAAAATGTGACATCGACAAATAAACGCGTTAAAAATGCTCGTAACATTACTGATAATATTATGCATTTGTGCAGTAAAAATAAACGCAAAGGTGCTAATATTCGTGACAGATACAC
This sequence comes from Lobophora halterata, assembly GCA_932526365.1. Lineage (NCBI taxonomy): Eukaryota > Metazoa > Arthropoda > Insecta > Lepidoptera > Geometridae > Lobophora > Lobophora halterata. The sequence continues at coordinate 6,270,024 of OW052027.1, read as the reverse complement.
CAATAGAGAGGATTGGACCGAGGATGTACAAGAAGATACTACTAACGGACAATTTTCAGAGCCCAAAGGAGCTAACTTACGATTCGTCAAGCAGAAATCTGTTTTTTATGTACATGGATGATGAATTGCAAAATTCTGGACGCGCATTCGTCAATATAATAAGCAAAGAAGCTAAGAAAATCAAAGGTATAGCGAGAAATAAAGCTATCGCTATAGACGCTGAAACGAGTGATGTATACTTCGGATCCGATGATGGATTATACAAATACGACGCGTTAAACCACGAAGCTCATAATATAGGACTCTACAATATGAACATTATGAAACTTGTTGTGAGAAATAATGATATGTATTTACTTGATGCGAACAATCATATGATATACAAAGTTTTTAACGAAGGACGAATGGCTGTCAAAGCTGGGAATCTCAAAACTGTAATGCAATTTGATGTTGATAATAATAGAAATGTGCATATAGTGACTATGTGCGGTGTGTTTTGTGCATATGGAGGACACGAAATTGTTAAAAACAGAGACTTGAACGTTGTGTATCACTTTATAGTCGATGGTCCGGACACTTTTGGTGTTACTGAAGATGGTATTTTTCATATTGATTGTGAAAATGGTACGGCTAGAAAATTAGCTGATTTAGACTTTTATCCTAATAGCATAACCTTTGGAGATTACGGTGAGATTTTCTATTCGGTAGATGATAGTATTTTCAAATTGACCCCGATAAGGTCGTTTCAACTTTATAATTTGTACAAAATGAATGTTACCTCAAATAAAATTTGAGCCACTCCATTATTTTTGGTTTTAATTGTTGTTCTTGTTTTTATAGTTCAGATCGTTTGCAAAATAATGAAGAGTGGTATTATACAGGTTGGTTTTTTTTTAAGTAATTTGTGAAAGTTTGCTATATCCATTAATTTTTAGTAATACATTTTTTGCAAAGATTGATCCTCATCAGCAACAGAATCCATTGGTTTAATAATACAAGGTGTTTTTTTTTTCAATTTCAGTCAAAAGAAACATATAAAAAAATGCATTTTGTTTTCTTATAAATCGAGGGCATGACTCCTTTAACGACTTTTCTCTAACTCTCGCGGTTTCGGACTTGACCATCAGTGCCCTTCTCAAAAAACCACCCTGTATATAAAGGGACTCTACTTCTTCTTTGTTTTGGATAAAATTCAAATAAAATTTAAATGAACTTCATGATTTGGTATTTTGGGAAACAAAGAGATTTTTTCAAAACGGTTGAAAGTTCCTTAAAAAATACAACCGAATTAAGAACGTCTCCTTTTATTTTAAGTCGGTTGAAAATTAAATCTGACTTACCACTTCGTTTTCATGACCGTGTCCATGGTGATCTTGCCCCTGGTTGTAATCGTGCCCCGAACCGGAGGGGGCTAGGTAGTTATTTCCGGGGGCACTGTAACCTGAAATTAAAGTAAAATCATAGAAGTATTAAAGTACAGAAACACAGTACATTGAAAATGTACCATAAAAAAGGGAGCCACATTGGCTAACTTCTAGTACAACTTGGTCCGAGGCAAATTTGAAAAAGTGAAGTAGGTCTCGATAAATATTCTATGTTAAAAGTAATAGGCTTTTTCATTGTTAATAAAACTACATTGTAAAAAGTAACGACCATTATTTGAAAATGGCGATATTTCATTTTTATTGACAGGGTGTCTGAACATTTTCTGTCCTATATATTCCCTTCGAGATACTAGTCAAACCAAAACATACATTTCTGCCATTTTTTACGGGGGACGAGGTAAACACGCATTGCACACGCGCCTAACAAAATCTTATTCATGTAAACGCACACCATAATAATCTCGCACACCATCTTTAAATATGCACACAGTTATCAAATACGGCGTATAGTAGAAGGATATATGGCCAACAGAGGGGTACGCCTTGCATTATCTCCTTTGGCTAGATTCTCGAAGTATAGGTATACCGCATCTATTTTGGTTTGGTACTGTCCATCTGGGTGTTCTATAGGAACACCGTTGTTCATCTATGTTTAGACTTGTTTATCATTAAAACCCTTGAGGCACTGCTTATTAAATATTTTCTTAACATTGTTTTTGAACAACTTCAAAAATGCGATCGGTATTGGTGTCAAGAGTAGAAGAACCGCCTACACCCTGGGCTATGTTATGTTGACTATGGGAATGTATAGGTACATTAGGTACTTAAAATCACGCAATTTCTACTTGACATTTATTTCTACTTGGTGCCCGTGACTTCGTCTGCGCAGGTATCTTTATAAATTGTAGCCTATGTGTTATTCTGATGTATAAGCTATATTATTGTAAAGTTTCATTAAAATCCGTTCTGTAGTTTTTACGTGAAAGAGTAACAAACATCCATCCATCCATCCATACTTACAAACTTTTGCGATTATATATAATATTAGTAGGATATAAGTAGGATGAAAGATAAACATTTTTAAATAAAAAACAAAACTATTGAACCGATTTTGATGAAATGGGACCAATCTAAAAGTATGTAAAACCTTTAAAAAAATATTTTCAAATCGGTTAATAAACAACAAACTTCTGGGGTAACAAACATTAAAAAAAAAACAACCGAATATAGAACCTCCTCCTTTTATGAAGTCGGTTCAAAAAACCTGGACTCTGCGAGAAAACCTTTATTGGAGGAAAGATAGGAATAAATAGTTATATCTGTCCCCCCCCTATTGCTGACAGGGGGACACATAGAACTTTTAAAATTAATAAAAGCTCCATCTGTCCGCCTTTTAGCAACAAGGTGACAAATAGAACTTTTTAGTCCCATCTGTCACCCTAGGGGGACAAAGCAGGGTGACAGATGGGAATAATTATCTACCATAATCTATGCTTACCAGTATTTGGGGGTAAGTAGTTGTTGTTCCCTGAATGAAAGGTGTTCCTGGGGGCGTTATAGTTGTACCCTGAGACCGGAGGCTCGCCGCTAACCAGGGTACAGAGTACGGTGATGAAGAGGACCTGGAAAGACAATGATCATTATCATCATCATTTTCGATACGATTGATTGGTCGAGTGGCAAGTTTTCTTCTTTTTATCGTGTCACTTCGAACCAGTATGGTGAAAATATTTCAAGTGCGCTTCGAAGAGGCTCCTTTTGTGCACGCGACATATGTTTTCGAACTTTAGGTTCTATGATATGCCGGTTTCCTTCACCGTTAAACACGTGTTTTAAATGCAGACTTAGATCTTTTTTTTTGAACAGATTAATATATTGGTGTACGACCGAGTTCAAACTCACGACCTTTGGATCGAAAGAAGAATTACCTCCCACTCGGCCAACATGGATTTTTTCTGGCTTAGGTTTTATTTTAGAGTGTCAAGTGTGTTGGACTCACGCCGGTGTAGCGGGTTCGATTCCCGCTTCAGGACAAACATTTGTGTGATGAACATCGGTGTTTTCCTGTTAGTCTGGGTGTTTTCTATGTGTTCTATCAGTTATCCGGTTCCCATAGTACAAGCTCTGCTTAGTTTGGAGCTAGGTAGCTAAAGTATGACGAATATAAAATATAATAAAAAAATACTTTAAAATTTTGGGAAAGGGGTAGGTAGATGGAGCATCTAATCCGGTTTTACCCTACATAAAAAACTAAATTTGCGTAACTGAGTCTTCAACTTTTGTACATACAATCCGGGCTAATATTAAGGTTGAACCCACGACCTGGCGATGACCTAAACCACTATGCCATTACATAAAGATTCTCTGTATGGCGATCCTCAATTTTCAACCAACAAATTAGGTATTACCCAGTAAAGGAATTTTTAATCATATTCAATTTACAAACCTTATACTTTTAGACATGTTCAATTTAGCTATCCTTTTAGGGCTTACCACAGCAGAATTATAGCGAAGCTCGAGTAAACTTTAAATTTAAATCATCTTATGATAAGGAACTAAGGCTACCTGCGGTTTGAAAAACCCATTTCATTAATAATATACCTACACCGTAAATTTTTTATCACCTGAAAAAAAATTACGCATAGTCAGTTGCCGTTACTGAACACATAATGTATGTATATGGCAAAATATTTCGATATCTCTCTCAATAATAATCGATTTTTTGTTCAAAATAAATTTTATTAAAATCAGTTAGTAGTTTAAGTTTTATCCATCGTTTGTCAAACTTGGGTACCTTTTTTTTTTTTTTTTTTACATGGGGAAATCCTCATGGATGCCCACCGCCCTTGAGGGAGGGCGGAGGGGTATGTCGGACTCATACCGACTAAAACCCCATGGTGGCCGACCTCTGCGCATTAGAGGGACCCCGGGATATCCGAAGAACACGTACCGGTGTCCCTCACGCACGTTGCTGTGAGGCCCATCCCAGGGAAGGCTTGCACCGACCCCGAGCTCCGCTTGCAGTGCATGCCTACCCGTGCACTGCAGCCGTCCCGGATTCGAGTATAATGCAGCCAGAGCCCCCATTCCGACCGCTCTCGAACCCAGCAAGATCTCCCTCATTGGCAGGAGACACCGCCGCCCCTCATGGGGCGGAAGGCCCGGGATGTCCCACCTGGACACCCCGGCCCCGCCGTCTCCGAGTGGGAAAACTTGGGTACCTAGCTCGAGCCAGCTCGCAAAAGCTCGGCTTGGGCGCCGCACTCGCTCCGCCGCCGCCGTCACTCCGTCATTTTGTAGAGATCCAAAATTCTGACTGAACAGATACGTATCTAGTACCCCGTCTGCATTACCCATATATTTTTTTGGTAATTAAAAATTGGTGGTGATGTATAAAAGCATAGGTACCGTAGTAGGTACATTAAGAACGCGCCAGACATAGGCCTCTCCCAATGTGCGCCCTCGCGCCCTGTCTTCGGCTTGCAGTAAATGCTTGAAGTAATTAGTAGTAAGTTGTGAAATCTAGGCAGTAGCCGTTTCCCAAGGGCCGCCATTGTTCCGTGGGAGACATAACCTCACATTATGTAAGTCGGTGAGAGGATAGCGATGTAGGAGTTCTGAATGGTTTAGCCATAGCTTAATAACGGTATTCCTATAAAACACCAAGATTGACATTTGACAGTGTAGGAGCAATTAGAGGACGTGGTGGCTGAGTGGATGTGGCCCTTACCTTGCGATCGATGGTCGCGGGTTCGAATCCCGGTGGTAGTCATGTGTAAATGGGTTTTTTCGGTCGAAATAAATCTATGTATGCATCCCACGTTCTCGCAACGGTGAAAGAAAACATCGTGAGGAAACCGGCATATCGTAGAACTTAAAAAAACATGTGTCGAGTGCACGAAAGGAGCCTCTTCGAGGCGCAAATGAAATCCTTTCACCACACTGGTTCGAAAGAACTAGTGACACGATAAGAAGAAGAGCAATATGGAGTCGAAAAACAAATATATTTTGAAATAGTTTTGTAACTTTTTGCGATGTATTAATAATGCAAAAATCTGTTAATATTTTACTTCTCATTGACGCTATTATTTATCTGCTTTGAAGTTTTGTATCGGACCAAAATATACAAGATATTAGCCAATTTAGATTCATTTTTCGCGCATTTTCAATGTACTACTTGCGTACCTATATTTTATTACTCTGTGATACTACGGTATAATTTTATCCATTTCTAGCTTCCTGCAACTTTGTTAGATATGCGATTTTTTAAAATTCCTATCTTAGCACTCACATTCAGCTCTTGACGAACACATCCTCCAAATTTCAAGTCTCTACCTTAAGTAGTTTGGTATGTACGTTGTCAGTCAGGACATATGTTTTTATGATGGTAGGTAATAAGTCAACAATTGGCTACTTTACCCTAGTTCTAGATCAACTTTAGGTACCAAAGCGTGCTAAGGTGTGAACGAACAGGTGTCGTCAGAGCAAAGTGCTAATCTACATAATTTGGTGCAGTGTTGGTAATTGTAGTATTCTTTTTCTTCTTATCGTGTCACTGGTTCTTTCGAACCAGTGTGGTGAAAGGATTGTGAGTGGTGATTCGAGTGCGCCTCAAAGAGGCTCCTTTAGTGCAATTGACACATGTTTACGAACTTTTTAGGTTCTATGACATGCGGGTTTCATCACAATGTTTACCTTCACCGCTTAGCTCGTGTTTTTAATGCACAAATCGTTTTTTTGAACAGAAAAATCCATTGGCGTAGGACCGGTTTCGAACCCACGACCTTCGAATCGAAAGACGAGGCACTTCCCGCTCGGCCAATACGGCTTTTTACCAATCTGGATGGAATCCTGCAGGGCATGGCTACCATTAAGCTAACTGCACATTAGGTAGGTTATGATTGTACAATGGAAGTATCAATTATTTCACAATTTTGCTCTCAATGCTCATAATTTTCGATTCGCCGCGAGCGCAATTATTTATGTGCCAATCACTATGGTGTTAGGTAAATGTATGTACTTTTGATGTCATGTGCGTGTTCTATATCATCTATGGTCAATGTCAAAATTATGTACCTACAACTGTTTTGCTGAATAACCCACAGTAGTAAACGAGTTTTGGCGGGAACGTGAAAAATGGCACATTGGCGACATTAAATTAATTGAAAAAACTTGTATAACTTTGAGTGTTTTTGTGTAAAAACGGTGGTATTTTATCCAATAAGTGCTCGTGAACGTGTATGAGTGTTGGTGAATAGTGTAATGCTGTAAAACGTGACTTTTCGTGTTGCCTCCAAAACTCCATAGAAGCCTCTAGTAAAGTCGCAACCATCACTACTTTACAGGGGCATGACTTGACTTATCGACTCTGACTTATGACAAAATAATCTCTCCAACTACTTGACACTGGCTATATACCTTTGATGTGAAGCCAAAACTAAAGAACTTTGGTTCTTTGAAAAAAAAAAAGTACAAAAACACAATGTAGTACATTGAAAATGCGACCAAGAAATGGGAGCCACATTGGCTAACTACTAGTACATTTTGGTCCGATGCAAAGTAACAGGGCTTAATCACTATTATAGGTATGTTAAAACTACTAGGCTTTTTCATTGTAAATAAAACTACATCGTAAAAAGTAATAAACATTATATGTAAATAGAGATATTTCATTTTTATTGACAGGGTGTCATTTTCGGTCCTATATACCGCAACCATTATGGTTTGGTACTGTCCATCTTGGTGTTATATAGGAACACCGTTATTCATGGAATAAACCTATTCCCATAAAACACTAATGCCTACGTGCACCAAACTTTCAAAGCTCCTAAGCAATTACTTTACTCGCTTAGTAGTTCTTAACAGTCCAGATTCTGACCATTAAAAACTGCCTCGTGAGTAAAGTAATTGCTTAGGAACTTTGAAAGATTGGTGCAAGTGGGCATAATAAGAGCTATATCACACTTGGGTTTTATAATTGTTGGGAGGATTCTCTCTGTATAGGTAGGTATCGACACAATGCCAGATATTTTGCCGCAAAGCATCTTTGTGAAAGCATTACTGTGTTCCGATTTAAAGGGCACTGCTAGAGAAATTACTGGCTTTCAAGACAAAATTCACACATAACACTTTTTTTGTAAATAATATATTTAAAGTACATTTTTATTGAATGAAAAATCATATCACGTAGACTTTTTGCAATTTATGAATGAAAAGCTACGAAATTGCAAAAGTTTTAGGACAATTTTTTTTTTGCCTGGAATAGGAGAATACCGCCCTTTTGATCATATAGAGACATTAATATACCTACAGATAGTAGGTTAACTAGCCCAAAGTATTATATTAATAAAATATATTATGTAATCAAAATGCAGTTGTATGCAATAAATTGTCAAGTGCAAGTTGTGGGCTCGCGCACAAAGGGTTCCGCGAACGCATAACCAACTTCAACAACATTAAAAAAACGAAATCAGAATGACGTACATAATTATATAATAAGTAGGTATTACCTACACATGTCGCCACGCTAGGTTATTTAACAAAAAGTTTATGAGGCGTATCTAAATATTGCAATAATGGGTATCTAAATAATGCCTGTTTTCATTGTTGCAATATGGTAATATGGGTCGGATTTGGTCTGTTGATCTTTTCTTGGTACTTGACAGTGACGACCGAGATTAGTAGCATCCTCTAGGTCTAATCTAAATACTAGCTGACGCTCGCGACTTCTTTTGCGATCACCGTATTTTCATTGTTGCAATATGGTAATATGGGTCGGATTTGGTCTGTTGATCTTTTCTTGGTACTTGACAGTGACGACCGAGATCAGTAGCATCCTCTAGATCTTATCTCAATACTAGCTGACGCCCGCAACTTCTTTTACATTGCGAATTAACAAAATCCCACCGTATTTTCATTGTTGCAATATGGTAATATGGGTCGGATTTTATCTGTTGATCTTTTCTTGATACTTGCCAGTGACGACCGAGATCAGTAGCATCCTCTAGATCTTATCTCAATACTAGCTGACGCCCGCAATTTCTTTTACATTGCGAATTAACAAAATCCCACCGTATTTTCATTGTTGCAATATGGTAATATGGGTCGGATTTGGTCTGTTGATCTTTTCTTGTTACTTGACAGTGACGAATGAGATTAGTGGAATCCTATGGGTCATATCACTATAGTCGTATTAAAGTATTTTAATGATACGGTAGTACATTGAAAATGTGCCAAACATGTTGGCTAAATTAGCTAACTTCTAGTACACTGGTCGGTTTTGCTTATTATTGTAACTACATACCTTGAAGTACACCATTTTGAGAACAATCTGAAATAACAAGAATAAATTAATTGATTTATCTCTATGCTTAGAAAACGACACATAAAATTAATTTTGAATCCTGTATTTGAATGTTAATTTATTATAAATATAAAATTAAAAAAATATAGTTTATTATGTTTGTTTATAATACCTACTTAGGCTTAGGTATTAAATAAAAACACTGATAGCCAAGAAATGTAGATTTTAATCAAAAAACCATTTTTGTACGCTTTTGCTCTAATTCGTTTCCTTTACGAGATATAGCGGTTTTTATTAGACACCCATAGGAAAGTTATGTAGATTTTAATCAAAAAACCATGTTTGTACGCTTTTGCAGTAATTCGTTTCCTTTACGAGATATAGCGTTTTTTATTAGACACCCATAGGAAAGTTATGTAGATTTTAATCAAAAAACCATGTTTGTACGCTTTTGCTCTAATTCGTTTCCTTTACGAGATATAGCGGTTTTTATTAGACACCCATAGGAAAGTTATGTAGATTTTAATCAAAAAACCATGTTTGTACGCTTTTGCAGTAATTCGTTTCCTTTACGATATATAGCGGTTTTTATTAGACACCCATAGGAAAGTTATGTAGATTTTAATCAAAAAACCATGTCTGTACGCTTTTGCTCTAATTAGTTTCCTTTACGAGATATAGCGGTTTTTATTAGGTTGCAGTTTAGAATGCATTATCATCGAGTTTGGAGCTACCCTGAAAGTTTCAGCCGTATATAGCTAATCAAGAAGTGCTCGAAATTTTAGTTGCAAGACTGATAGACAAGAAAGTGAGTAGAAAAAAAAATTATCACCGAAAATGAAGCGAAGATGACTACGGATATCGACATCTGTAGAGGCTGCTTACAAAATCAAGAGACCGTGGAGCATGTGATCATCCACTGTCAGGCTACAGAGGAGAGTAGGGTTAAGACAGGCTTACGTAGACTGCTAGACTCCTCTCCACCAAATGTGTCGGCCAGAACTTTACTGGAACGGTGCTGTCAACAACCCAGTATCCTGCTCCGTTACTTCAAGGAGCTGGGATGGCTGGGACAGGGTTAATACATTTTTCGGGGGGCAATGCACAATGTACCCTTCAACGGGACGCCAGTGCGGACCGCTGTACCCTCTACTCAGAGTAAGAAGCGAAGATGGCAAAGAAGAGGCTTTCATTTCAGTTCGAAAAAAAAAACAAAATTTGGTAAGTATGTCTGTTATTTAATGATTTTATCATTCACCAAAAAGGTAGAGATCAAGTTTTACTTTCATTTAGTAAATTGCAAACTTTTACCTTACTTTCATACAAATTACATTTACACAAAGGAATTCATCTTACAAATATTGTTACAACCATTCCCATACTGAGAAAGCAAGATGGTATCGAGAAGATGAAACTGTTACAATTAAAAAAATTACGCAAAGTTTAGGCTACTGGTGGGCAGAGAACAATGGTTTTTTGCCTATTTCGGTTTTTTACCCGACTGCCAATGAAGCGTTATGTTTTTCGCGCGTATCTTGTATGTACAGGATGTGGCGTAAAGAGTGGATAATCCTTTAGCTGCGGGTCTAAACTTTCAGGACTGATCAGAAAATTAAAATATGTACTCAGTAAAAATCCCACGGATTTCGAGTTACTGGACGTTTTCAAAACTTCCATTTTTTTACCTTTGTCCATTGTTTTTGCTGCCAAGATTACATATCTAGGAATTACCTCTTTTTTTTTTGCTAGAGCATTCCTGGATAACTGTGCTATCGGATAGTATTTCATGTTTTTGTGCCATGGGTACAGTTTTTTTGGTACAGCATTATTTAACAAAGATAATGTGTTTTGCGCATATTACTCATAAGGAATTCATCTTACAAATATTGTTACAACCATTTCCATACTGAGAAAGCAAGATGGTATCGAGAAGATGAAACTGTTACAATTAAAAATATTACGCAAAGTTTAGGCTACTGGTGGGCAGAGAACAATGGTGGTTTGCCTATTTCGGTTTTTTTATTACACGGTGTATAACAATGTGTAGGAATTTGGTAATAATGGTCTTTACTTAAGTACATACTTAGGTTTTTAAGTGTAGATAAGAGAAGCTTTAATTGTTGCGTAAAAAAAAAATCAGTATTTAGCGTAAAATTAATCCTCTTATATTTTGATAAAAGCGATTTTGTACTCAACAACTAAAATTATTTGAAATTACATGTCTATTTGGAAAATCGGAAAATTATATTTATAATAAATGTAACTCAATGTTATTATTATAATTGTACGTATTTTTTTTTTGTTTAAAGAACCGATATTTTGTTAGGTACACGTTCTATAATATTTTTATTTTAACTTATAATATTCAATAAATATAATTAAATTTGATAATTTATGAATCATACTTTTCTAGTAAAATTAATAAAAAAACTGCGTTACTCATAAACCTAAAGGAAACTCACTTTCACTAATTTTCCGAACGAAAAATCAGAAGTCACCAACTTTTTAAACCACAGAACTCGCACTGAACTTTTGGCGCGCAAAAATACGCAACTCTACTTCACTGATCTAATTCACACAACACACTGCTACACATTCGGACCAAAACTACTTCTTATAGGCCAAAGAGGAGGGCTCATCTTCTATATTCTTTTGTAACCACCAGTAGCCGATAATTATCTTTATAAGCTTTTAATTCATTCATGTGCACTATTATTTTATGACTTTTCGTCATAGACAAAGCACGTTTTTTTTTAATAATGTTTGGGTTAAGCACGAGTGCATTGTGCAAGGTAATTGGTACTTTTTTGTGTAAATGATGGATTGCTTTTGATTTCTTCGGCTTGTCGATGTGTGAATGTATGGCTTGATTAAAATTAATGTTTAACTATTTATAAATCTCTTTATTGTTTATACCTACATTTATCAATGTTTTAAGAATGCAGCTTTAAAATATTTACTAAAATATTACGAGATTGTCCAGCTGTGGGACAGAATAGGTTAGGATTTTTTTTTTAAATAGCGAGAACTTTAAATTAAAAAAAATATGCAAAAAATCATTATTAAACACCATAAGAAAAATAACTTAAAGGTAGAAAGAAACATTACAAAATATGTACAATGGGCGGTCTTATCGCTATGTAGCGATCACTTTATACAAGATATTACTTAGGTCGGTACTTTTGTGTTTACTACGAATCATAAGATAATATTTTTTTAAGGAAGTAGGTACTCAAAACAGAATAAATATGCTCATACACAATGATAAAATCTGACATTCACTATCAAGTTAAAAATAATCCCATAAAATTGCATGTCGTTGTCCTGATAATGGCTTTAAACATCGTGATTAAAATCTGCAGGTAAAAAACAGATGCAAGTACATTTTTTACACTGATAAGTGTTATCTGCTACATAACGCAGGCATTTACTTCATGGGAACAACATTTACTTATCTGCACATTTTATCCTACCTACAGCCTAATTTATTCCTAGCAAAAGTTAAAAATTTTAGCTGACTGAGATTTTGTCCGGACCACAATATAGTGTAGGACTTAAATAGAATAGACTTAAATATAATAAAAAGTTTTAAGCTTATATTTTGAACCAACTTCAAAAAAGGTTCTCAATTCGGTTAATTTTTTTCTTTCTTTATGTTTATAACCTCAGAACTTTTTTGTTACAATCCGATTTGAAAAAATATTTTGAGCTTATACTTTTAGATTGGTCCCATAGAAATTTTATCAAAATCGGTTAAGAGGTCAAATCAAAATACCTGAAAAAAAATCGTTATAGTGAACAAAATTGCGTATTCTGCTTCCCTGTGACTTTTAGTGGTGCCAACGGTCACTAGAACAGACCGATTGTAGTCGTTTGGTGTATGTTTTTGTAAATACTTGATTATCTATACACTACAATATTTAACATTTAAGGCTAATCCTCAAATCCAATTCCATATAAAATGTTTCGGACAAATACTCAAAAAGTACGCCGTATTATAGTAATTTCTTCACACTATGCGTTTCGTCTATGTTTTCCAATTGTGTCAACATAAAATTAGTAAGGTTTCATACTTTAATTTAGATTTTATACATGTTTTTAAGTTAGTAGAGTTATTTTAAAACACGTATAAAATCAAAATTAAAGTATGAAACCTTACTTATTTCATGTTGACACAATTGAAAAACATAGACAAAACGAATAGTGTGAAGTAATTACTATAATACGGCGTACGTTTTGAGTATTTGTCCGAAACATTTTGTATGGAAATTCGCCTTGAGCATAAATTCTATTTGTTATGTGTAGGGACCGCCTATGGCGTTGAAAGCCTCTTTCAGGGTTTTTTACTTCATCTTAGCTCTAGCTATTCCAGGCCAGAGTTTTTCAGCCACTTGTACGACGTCGTCGCTCCAGTGGATTGCTGGTCTTCCTCTTCTTCGTTTCATGTCTCGGGGAGTCCAATAAGTGATTATTTTTATTTTGTAACCGCTGTAGTAAAATGTAAATGTATAAACTATTTATTTTGTGTCAGCTTTTGTTCTGACCGATACTAGGAAAAGGTTGTTTTTCGTGTGATAGCTACATTAGCGTACATTGATCGTAATTGGTGGCCTTGGACTAGTAAGAAGATCACGGTCCAGGGGTGTGCAACATTTACAATGCAATAAGTCGTTTTTTTTATTTGAAAATACACATACTCATCATTTACAAAACAGTTAAATATTTATTACAGAGGTCAACGTTAAAATTCAATAAAACAGACTTTAATAAATTATTTTTTTAGTAAAAGAATATATAAATGGAGCGCGTTGATGTCTTTTGTATGAACGTTTTGTAAACTCGGTAAAAGTGGTCAAATAACGTAGAGTTCAATAATTTATTTTCAGTTAAATAAAAAAAATATAAAATATCAATAATGCGCTCCCCTGACTTTCCGTCATTAATCAAAGTTTGACAGATCCGTGGATTGTGCAATCGTACGTTAACCTACAGAACCCTAATCGATGTTTTCTAAAATCCTTTGTTATGATGCTCATTGGTTTAAAATTATAAAGAAAAAAGCATGTGAGAATGGATGAATAAATACATTCTCAATCTCTTATGTGCATGAATGACACCGGCGGGACTCGAGCCTACGACCAATGGATAAAAAAATCTATTCAGTCACCACATTAAAAAATCTCTAAGATTATCGAACCTACTCACAAAATTTCACTAGAATTGGTTGAGAAATGCGACCTGTAGAAGAGAACAGCCGGACAGACGTACGAAAGCAATTTTGCCTTAGCTGTAACGGAGATGGAGCCGCTGTAATGGAGCTGGATAGGACACACATTACGCAGAAACCCAGACCATATACCCAGACAGGCTCTGGAGTGGAACCCACAAGGGAAGCGCTCAGTTATTACTGAAGCGCAAAACCTCGGCCTGACTTGGAGCGAAGTGAAGAGGACGGCGCTAGACAGAATGACATGGAGAAACTTTGTGTCTGCCCTTTGCCCCGACGACGCGGGGACATAGGATTCTATGATGATGTAACGGAGAAGTTAGCTCGCTACAATATACACCACAAGTTTTTATATTCCACTAATATTATAATACCAAATGGGCAATGCAGGACCCCTCCTGTAGTACCCCTACTACGCTGTATCTGTCTTTGTAATTTTGTGTTACTACAATCTGACAGAGTGAAAGCGGCGCGAGTGCGGCGCCCGAGCCGAGCTGCAGCGAGCGCGCCTGAGCAGAGTTTTTCAAACGAATTTTAATTACATATTTATATATTTTATTTTACACACAAATGAGCTTACAGCCTAGGCCAAAGCGCCCAAGTGTTATATTGCTGATTACATACATATTAATTGTACAGACAGCGTCATAGATAAGTATCCCCCTTGCATTATAATACCCAGCTTCAAATCCTTTAAAATCACCGTAGCGATGAATGGAGAAGTTTTGCCTTTAAAAAATAGATTATATTTGTATAACCGTATGTAAGCCTAAAAATATTTTTTTGTATTACAATTTTTTGAAAGGATTTATAGCTGGGTGTCTTGTGCAAGGGGGATACTTATCTCTGATGCTGTCTGTACATAACATAATTATAAATTTAATTAATTAATTTATCATTGCGTGCCGATTGACACACATAGAATAACGACTAATGGTAACATTATAACCAAAAAAAGACTTTATTTTTTAAGTATATTTGCCATATCGGTGTTCAGTGACGGCAACTGATTATGTCTATTTTTTTCTGACAATTATAAACTGTGGTGTATGTATAGTACATCGCTGTTTCGGTATTTCCCAATTTTAAACAAGATGGTTGTTTTGTTATCATCAGTTCGTGTTTTATTCGTCCTTGGGCAAGAGTTGTACCAGTTCTTTGTCTTCGAATAAGAAAACAGCATTAGCCTTGTCAGTAATAATCCACTGCTTGTCCAGTCCAGCTATTGGCTCTTCTCATTCAATTTTTATAAAAAACGCGCACTTGAAATCCTTTCACCACACTGGTTCTAAATAACTCGTGACACGATAAGAAGAAGAATATTATAATATCAAAAAAGATTTAATTTGATTTTAAAATGAGGGTCAAATAATTTTCTGCTGGCTCATTCTTTGCGTAAAGACTGTATTTGACGATTCAGCGCGGAAATGCAGTCAGTATTCTTGCCACTATGCCACATGAATAAAATTTACTGTTTTGATTATTTATAAAGTTTAATTTGTTGTATAGTATAATTAGGATAGTTTTATTTAAGTAGCTAAGTTTTTTTTATGTGCACTTATTAATGTAGTTATACAAACGAATATATTTTTAAACGTACATACAACCTGTAATATTCCTTTTGCTGGGACTTAGCAGTATTTACATAGCCGAGCCTGACGGCTCAGTCTCATTCAATACAATACCCACAAAATACCTAGGTATAGTGCGCCTATACCTATAAAAAAAACTCTTTAAAATACGGGTTTAAAAACTTCCAGCTCTCTTCTAATGACGTCAGGGATTTAAAAATCTTCATCTTTTGTGATTGCACGTAAAATGCAATCAGAAATAAGCTGTGTGCAATCCGTAATTATTGTGTTGGTAGAGATTCTAGATGTGAAATTACTTAATTTATTACGGTCAATAACCCACCAGATTTGTAGCAATATCTACTTCTAAGGAGGTATATAATTTGCTGTTTACCAATGGGGTGCACAATTGCAATTGGTAAACAGACATGAAGATTTAGTAATGAAATTAATACCGCCATAATGTTAATACATTTTTTATTTATTATTAAGAAGATTAAGTAATATTTAACGTTAGCATTAGCATAAACCTTTCTAACAAAATATGGTGTAAACGAACCGATTTTTTTTTGATTTGATATAAATGGATTGAATATTTTTTTAGGTGTCCGAATAAGCCAATAATTAATTATATTCATATCAATAAAATATTTTGTATGATAAATTTCTTCTGTGTAATAATGATTCCCAGTCGAGCTAAAATATTTTAGCTCGACTGGGACCATATGGTTTAGGCATATTGTTTTGAAATTTTTGTTACGAACCCATAACAAAAATTTATAACTATTGTTTTAAAAAGCCTATACCAAATTTTACTTCGACTAGTACTAATATCCATGGCGTCATTGCGTAACAAAGTAACTGTATGCAAATTGATATTGTTTTGTTGAGAAAAACGAAAGCGACAAGGTCAATCGCACCATTATTAAGTATTTAATTATATCACTTTGTATAGCAGAAGTATATTTAGAATCCTACCCATACTAAAAATTCGCGCAAATGTGTTTTCGGGAAAACTCTTTTTTGAGCAATTGTTTTTTCGAGCGTATGTCTTTTCGGGCAGATGACTTTACGTGATAATGTCTTTATAATTTTTGTGTAACATTTGTGTGATGAATATCGGTGTTTGTCCTGAGTCTAGGTGTTTTCTGTGTATGTATGTATGTATTTACAAAAAAAAGTATATAAGTATTGTAGCAACCTCTAGGTCTTATCTAAATACTAATGACGGATATACGTAATGACGACACCAATGGTCGAGTGGCAAGTGTGTCGGACTGCCATGCCGGTGTCGCGGGTTTGACTCCCGCACTTGTGTAATGAACATCAGTGTTTGTCCTGAGTCTGGATGTTTTTAAGTAGGTATGTATTTACCAAAAAAAAAAGTATTAAAGTATTGTATCAGTTATCTGGTTCCCATAGTACAAGTTCTGCTTAGTTTGGGACTAGATGGTGTGGTGTTGTGCGAAGTCTCTTAAATATTATATATATTTATTTATTTGTCTTTTCGGGCATATGTCTTTTTGCGCAAATGTCCCGTCTAGTGATGCGAAAATGTGATGCAACCAAAAACAATACAGACCACGTGTGTTGTTATGTTTATGGGAAAATAAGTAATTTTCCATATAATTACTGTATTTAAACGTTATAAATAAACTCTTATCACACACATACGTAATTTACTTCAGTTCACTGCATCTGTCTCTAGTGAAAGATCCGAGTTCACATGAACTAGATCCATATCCCAACACTAATGTTTTAGGGTTCCGTATATGAAAATGAAAAGGCAAAAAATAGGGAAAATAAAAACTTGAAAAACTTTCTTCTACGGCGAGGCGGACCCTGCATTTTTAAAATTGTTTAAAGAGTGTTTTATATATATTTCGTATCATTTGTGTACCTACATATATCTTAGTACTCTGTAGTATCATTATACAGGGTGGAAACTTTCAGCGGGGCAGTAAGGGGAAGTACCTTATGCAGCTACACGAAAATGGTCTTAGGAGACTATCCATATTTTTTTATGGAATTTTGATCTCCATTCACAGATTTTCAAAAAAAAAATACAGTTAGCAAGAAAATAGCCATTTTACACAAAAACATTTTTTGATGCCAATCGATCCTGTTTCTAATACTGATTAAAAACTTCTATGGGACCAACCATCGTTGGAGTACTCAAAAAGTCACAAATTGCAGAAAACTTTTAATTAAACTGCAACGGATAAGGTTGCAGTTCCCTTGCAGCTTCCCTTTACTGCCCCGCCGAAAGTTTCCACCCTGTATAATAGGCTTGGACCTGACTGACTGACAGACAGCCTATAAAGGATAAACCAGTAGACGTTGGCTTGAAACTACGAGAATATACATTCTTCAACTAAGAACTGTAAGTACGTAGTTACGTACTAAGAAAGTAATTTTATTAATTCGCAATTTACAACGCCAAATTTACCTACACAAATAAAGCTGCAGGTGTCAACTAGTATTGTAGGTATATTTTAAGAGAATAAAATCTGCCTATGACACTTTTTAATACGAAGATGTATAAGGTACTTCTTTATTAGACCCCTGAAAGGATCGAAAGAAAAAGAGAAAAGTAAAATTAAGCCATTAGTACACAGCCTCTTTAGATTCATACTTTCGTAATACTTTACTTAGTTAAATAATTATTTCACATAACCATTTGACCTAGAAATTATCTAGCTATTTACTAACTGTGTTATATGGTGCTAAATTAGCATAACACCGGAACTCATAGTGCGTGACCGATACTCGCACTTGACCCGCATTTAAGAGCACACACAGATTGAGATTGGGTTCTTTATGGTGTCAATTAAAAGCGGGGTAATCCTTCCTGTGTTCTGTAATTATTTGATTGTTTTGTTTTACTAATGGGTTTGTGCAATTCGGGTGTTTGCGGTTCAGAGGAAAGTTAAATTTTGATTTAATTTATATTTTTGAATATAATCAAGGTTACAAAAACATACAACAACCGACTTCAATCGAATTGTTCAAGTGACCGTAGGCACCACTGAAACGTCACAGGGAAGCAAAATACGCATTTTTGTTCGCGTCGAAGACATATTTTTTATTAAAGAGGATTAAAAAGCTAAAATACTGAACCGATTTTGATGAAATTTGTATGGAACTAATTTAAAAGTACTTAATATTCTCTCAATCAAAATATTTTTTTAAATCGGTATAGAACAACAAAGTTCTGATATATAAACATGAAAAAAATAAAATTCAACCGAATTGATAACCTTCTAATTTTTTGAAGTCGGCTAAAAAAGCTTGCGTGCTTTTTTCTTTGCAAAATTAAGAGTAGGTATTATAAATGTGAAAGCTTGGGAGTGTATACATGTATGTGCAGCTGACTGTACAATTCGCAGTCGGGTAAAAATCACAGTATTTCACAGATTCATCTCCCATTCTTTTTGGTTGATCTTCGGATGTTGCAACGTGCTCAATGCGGTTGGAATGAGCTTCGTGATTCTGCTAATAATTGCTCTACATTTTGTTTCGGGCATTCATTACCTACTTAAAATACGCTGTGTTGTAATTTTTAGTAGTAGGAAAGGTAGTAAGTATACATAGTTCAGGATATGTGCAAATTTGAAGTCGCTGTGTTACATTCTACTCAGTAACGGTACAAGTATACACATTTAAGGTAAAAAAGTGATTCCTTGAGGATGTAATGTACTTATAGTAGATTATGCACTAAGGGGATAAAGCAGTGTCTGATGTCACGGGTGGCATATTGAACCCTGAGCTAACGAGGGACTCAGTTAACTCCTGAGCGAAGCGAAGGAGTTATGTAGAATCCTTAGTGACGCGAGGGGTTCAAGCTACCCAAGACGAAGACAGGCTTTATCCTGCAATAAAAAGTAAGAGCTCCGAACTCTTTTGTTTCACAATATTTGAAGTCACGCCTTTTTTCATTTTTTTATAAGTGGCCTACCATAAACTATTTCAAAACCATCATGTTTCAATGGCGTTTTGTTTCAAGATTGTAGCAACATTGATTCGATTCGTACCATGACTTTTCTAAACAATATTGTTTTATTCCTGCATAGAGATGTGAAAGAACGAATGTTTAATCTATTACTGCTGTGAGAGGGAGTGAGACAAAGCATAATTTCGTATAGCGTTATCACTTTCGCACTTCCTAGGATAATGCGTTCCGAAATACGCAATACAAATCATGTTCTAACATTTTTTCGTACAACATTTTCGGTATAATAAATTCAATTTTGTTAAAGACTTGCGTAAATATTAAAAAAATATGAATATAATCTAATTTAATCATAAATGGATTACAGATTCTTGGTAATTGGTAATATAACAAAAATTCACAGAAGTTTCATTATTTTATAAAACGGAGTGGTTTTTAGCACTATCAATTAATCTGTGTATAAACAAACTTTCATGCGGAGCGCGCAACTTTTAAATTATTTGTTTTGGTGTTGAAAATAATAGTACCTACTTTGATTAATAGTAAAATGTCCCAAAGAAAGTAAGTACCTATCTCGTTTCTGCTGTTTCGTTCGTTACTGCTGTTAATGCGTTTAGTAATGTTTACTAAATATTTGGCTTGACTTAGTTTTCGACGCTGGGTCTTCTATGGAATTTTAAGTGGTTCAGAGTTCAAGTGTTTTTACAGCGTCAGAAAAACGCGTTGGGTTTCAAGGCGGCAGCTAGATGTTCTATGGGAATTTTTAAATTCCCATAGAGATATAGCTACTGCCTACAATCGATCTCTCCAGGCGAAGGAATATGCGAAAAGAAAATGGAGAGAGATCGCCGAAGCACTCAATGCGCAAGGCGATGGAGCCCACAAGGAGTGGAACGAGTGGTCTAAAGTAAAAAGCATCCTATATTACTTATTACTTACATTTGAAAGGTTTTGTTTGATGGATATTGGTAAGAATATTAGTTTATTTTTTCAGTACTGGGTGGACTATAAGGCAAAAATAAAAAAACGCGTAAGTGCCGTACGGTCTGCTCAGTCAGCCACTGGAGGGGGGCGGCCTTCAACGGAGCAACCCTTGACTGAAATTGAAATGAAATTTCTCCAAATACTCGGAGAAGATTTTGGACAAGGGTTGCCGGGTGTTCGAGTGGAACCATTTCCACAAGTAAGTTGAAATAAATGTAGTTTCTTATACTTTTACAATAGGCAATTTATGTAGTTACCTGTAAAAAATAATCTCAATACAATTTCTTGTAGAGTTCAAGAACTAACGATGATGCTGTGGGTTCGGAAACAATTTTATTAAGAGAACCTTTGGGAATCCCTTCTACCCAAGAAAACGTTAACGTTCTTTTACTCAGAGTTTTCCACGAGTTTCCACACGAATTGGACGTTCCAAATTCAAATCACATTACTACCCTTGGGAGTTTCATACAACATTACCTCCCTTGGTAGGTAATGCTTTGCTTTACCTTTGCTTTACCACGCGATTTCAAAGATTGTGATACAAAAGACGGTGTTTGCTGCTGGAGCCCTGGCTTTGTATTGCCTCGCAGAAGGTGTGAAAATTAGAGTATGCTCCTCTGGGGTAAAGCCTGTCTTCGTCACTCACTTCACTCAGGACTCTACATAATGGAGTCCTTTGTTAGCTCAGGGTTCAATGTGCCACCCGCGACATAATACACTGCTTTATCCCCTTAGTGCATAATCTACTATAAAAACAGAAACACGATTGGTTAAACTTTTCTCCATAGATTTTATTTTTAAATCGGTTCTCATAAAACCTTTTCCCCCAAAGGGAGAAGTCGTCTAGAAGAGATTGCTTTTAGCGCTAAGATTTGTATTCCTTTTATTTTCTTGTTTTGTGGTGAGCAATTTAGTGTGTTATCAACACTGATGTTATCAATCTATCTACCTATCTGTCAAAATACTATATATGATAGGTGGCCATTGCGAATTTCGACAAGGTAGGCAATCAACCTCGCTCTAATAAGGCACATTTCAGACGTCACGGCTCGTCATACGATACATAAAAACAATAAACAAACGGAGATTGTATTTTGTC
Source organism: Lobophora halterata (assembly GCA_932526365.1). Taxonomy (NCBI): domain Eukaryota; kingdom Metazoa; phylum Arthropoda; class Insecta; order Lepidoptera; family Geometridae; genus Lobophora; species Lobophora halterata. The sequence goes on along the minus strand of OW052027.1, from coordinate 6,248,503 downwards.
TGTGGTCTAAGCAGAAACTTGAAACTCAGAAAGGGTACTAAACCTACCTAAAAATAACAAGAAATGTTGATTAGAATCGAAAAACCACGTTTTGTTTTCAGATTTCAGATTTCATTTATTTGACCAATATAACAAAGACCGTTATACAAGGCAAGTCAAAAATACATAATGCGATGATACCTACAGCTTGGTAAAAGCTATGTAACTATGTATTTGAATATAAAATAACTAAAATTACGAAACAATTCGATGAGCCTAACCACAGAACTACAAATCAATTACACAGAAAGTTACAACAATATAAAAATGTCAATGTCAAATGGAAATTTAAAATATTTTTTGCTCCTATAAGCCCATCACACACGTAGCTATAATATATATTAATACTAGCTGGTGCCCGCGACTTCGTCTGCGCAGGTATCTTTAAATTGTAGCCTATGTGTTATTCTGATGTATAAGCTAGATTATTGTAAGGTTTCATTAAAATCCACTCAGTAGTTTTTACGTGAAAGAGGAACAAACATCCATCCATCCATCCATCCTTACAAACTTTCGCGTTTATAATATTATAGTAGGAAGTAGGATGATTATAGCAAGGCACACACACACACGTAGCTATATTATAAATTATAGCAAGGCATATTACGATATACTTTCTATACAAATATTCAAGTGACCGCACACGCAGCTATACCTAATATATATTTCTATGACTTGAATATTTGTATAGAAAGTATATCGTAATATGCCTTGCTATAATTTATAATATAGCTACGTGTGTGACGGGCTATAGGCTTCTCTTACGTGATATACTTAGGTACCGATTTTGATGGTTTTAAAATGCAATGTCATCGAGTTGTGAGCTACCCTGATAGTTACAGCCGGATAGCTAATCGGGAAGTGCTCGAAATTCAAGTTGCAAGATTCCACCCGGAACAACAGACATACAGACAAACTAACGACTTAAAAACAAAGTAAAAAAAATACAAATAAGGCTCAGAAATCTTGAACTCTTCCAACTCTACTAAATGTTTTTATCGATTTCTCCTAAATAATAACTAGATGTCGCTACTAGTAAGTTAGCACGCGCTGTCGTTGTGTTTCGACCGCTATACAAACCAACCATGTTTTACATGTGATTTGTCTTTACTGCTTACTTAAGTGTAAGCCAGTGGTTTAATGAGTTTTTGATGCATATTTTGCCCGCTATATATATGGCGTGCTTGTGCAATAAATAATGTACAAATTTACTTCGACGACATTTTTTTTAAAAACCATACTACTGAACCGATTTTGAATGAAATTTCCATGGAACCAATCTGACGGTATAGCCTCACAAACAAAAAAAATATTATATTTTTTCAAATCTGTTTATAAACAACAAAGTTCTAAGGTAACAAAAATAAAATCAACTAAATTGATAAATTATTATAAAAATCTTTATGGTTTATATGACTGGTCATGTGTAATTTTTAATATTATGATACATACTAACCTTAGAATAAGCTTAAAGTAGGTACCTACTAACAAAATATGGTGTCATTGAATGAACCGAAATAAACAATTTTGATTTTGATTTCATAATATTTTTTTTTTTTTTTTATATCTAACTATTAGAGATCCATATTTTTCATAACATTTCAATAATAAATTACACAAAATTAAACTAAATCAAATGGAATTAAAATAAATAAAATTAGAATTAAATAGAGTAATATTGAACTGAACATTTGATTTGATAACCTCCACCTGTTTTGAAGTCGGTTGAAAACGTAGTTCGCCTTTGGTTTAGACCAAACACCAATACATCGGACAATCGCTTTAATTGAAGACCTTGCTCTATATCTCATCTGATAGATACTTATTTGGTTATTGTACCATCCCATGCAATTATGTGGGCAGATCGAGATAAACCTTTTTGTCCGACTGTCGAAGGATGGTTATGTTTTTCGCAAGAGATGAAGATAAATACATACATAGCCTAACTGATGCCCGCAAAAATATTGCGTGATATACCTACAACTCGGGTATGACACCTGGCTATAATATGACGTTTGTGCAAAGTACAGTGTGGAATTGGATAATAATATATAATAAAAATTCATTATTGTAAAAAGATGTAACAATGTACAACTAGGATTTTTACAAAAGGCGGTCTTATCCTCAAATAAGATTTCTTCCAGACAACCTATGTACTATAAACTAACTTAACAACTAAGGGTAATGACTTTACTATTTGGATAATCTTGGTAGAAGAGAAGAGGACATGGGATACTTGGTGATGATAAGGCTTCGCAATAAGAGGAAGAAGGAACACGGAGGGCGCTGCGTGAGGCCACGGTGCCTCGAGTTCCGAGTCAGATCTTCTTGTTATCGTGTCACTAGTTCCTTCGAACCAGTGTGGTGAAAGGATTTCAAGTGCGCCTCGAAGAGGCTCCTTTCGTGCACTCGACACATGTGTTCAAACTTTTAAGTTCTACGCCATGCCGGTTTCCTTCACCGTTGCGAGAACGTGGGATGCAAAAAAAAAAAAAAAAAAAAAAAAAAAAAAAGCGCTCCGGATTGTAGAAGCATGGTGTGGGAAACACAACCTATCCGTGAACCCAAATAAAACAGAAATTGTTCTGTTCACGCGCAAGACAAAGCTGCCAAATCTGGAACTTCCAACACTGTTTGGCACAAAACTCAATCTATGCAAAGAAGTGAAATACCTGGGGATATGGCTCGACAGTAAACTCCTTTGGGGCAAACAACTCGAACATGTCACAACCAAGGCTACAAACGTACTATGGCAGTGCACACGAGCGGTAGGCAAAGACTGGGGACTCAAACCCAAGCTCTGCCGATGGATGTATACAGTCATGGTGCGACCAGTATTAACTTACGGAGCGGTAGTATGGTGGCCCAGAACAAATCTCATCACCACCATAAACAAGCTCCAACAGGTCCAAAGACTAGCATGTTCGCTTATCAGTGGATGTACAAAATCCACTCCCTCGGCAGCGCTAGACATCATACTAGGCATGACACCTCTTCACCTGCACATCCAGCAAGAAGCAATGGCGTCTGCCCTCAGAATCAAATCAACAAACCAGTGGAAGGGAAGTAGTAGACTGACCACCCACTGCAGGATTATAGAAAAAGCGATATCTATAGTACCAGAAGCCCAGAAAGGGACGGACAGAATCGCTACGACATACCTATCTAATAAAAGATATGAATTCACGACAGAGGAGATGTCGCCTGACGACGACCCCATACCTCCTACTTTATACATCTATACAGATGGAGCCAAGAAAACAATAGGCGTAGGATGTGGCTTCCACTGCCCGGAAACTGGCATGGCAAGGGCTCAGCCCCTAAATCGGACCACGACAGCCTTCCAGGCGGAAACCGTGGGGCTAACACTGGCGGCAAAAGAAATACTGTCGGAACTTGAACGACCGTCAAGAACTAGACAGGCTCACAAAATAATCTTCACTACAGACAGCGCCGCACTGTTAAATGCACTCAGGCGACCTGACACAAGATCGAAGGCGGTGGCAGAATGCCATACAGCACTACAGAACCTAGCAACCGCACATAAGGTCAGTATAAAGTGGACTAAGAACGATGGATCCTGCCCAGGGAACGTCAAAGCCGACTCCTTGGCAAAACAGGGGGCGAAACTAGTCCCTAGTTCATCGGACAAAATCCTGACACAACCGCCAACAGCGGAAATAAAAGCTAGACTGAATCAACATTCAGTACAAGAACACCAAAAATTTTGGAACAAAATAACGGACAGCAAGCACACTAAGATGCTTCTACCGAATATTGATAAGAAACTGACAAACACACTCATGAAGATGAGAAGAGAAGAACTACGTACAATGGTAGGAATTATAACCGGCCACTGCGACCTGAATCACCATCTGTTCAAGATGGGTGCGACGGACAGCGTGATCTGCCGCGGTTGCTTCGCAGAGGAGGAAACCGTAGAACACGTGGTTGTGCACTGCACAGCTACAGAAGAGGCCAGAAAGAAGACTGGGCTGAGGAAAATCCAGGATACGGGTCCGGATGACCCTACCGGGAAACTGGAACACACCATCCATCAACCCAGGGTCCTGCTCCGCTATTTTGGGGAGCTGGGCTGGCTGGGGTAAAGTTAGTAAAAAAAGGGGTCAATGCACAATACACCCCACAGCGGGACGTCAGTGCAGACCACTTGTAACCCCTTACCCAAATTAGAATTAGAATTAGTGGGATGCATACATAGATTGTTTCGACCGAAAAAAACCATTTACGCATAACTGCCACCGGTATCCGAACCCGCGACCATCAGATCGCAAGGTAAGGGCCTCATCCACTTGGCCACCACGTCCTCGTCAGTTATACCTACCTGCGCTAGAGACTTTTTTCATTTCTTGGTAACTACGTGCCTACATTTCTTGACAAATTTCCACTAATCAATGTCCAGCGGTTTAGCCTGAGCGTTGTCGTCAGTCATTCTGACCTAAAATAAATAAAATAAAATAGGTAAGCCTTTATTTCTGACCTTAATAAGTTTACATGATTTGTATTACTACTAAATATTTTTATTTTAAATTATACTTTCTATATATTACCAATGTTGTTTTATTTGTCAGCTTGTCCTTCGACAAAGGCTTTCTGGCTTACCCTTTTATAAATATTAAGTACTTACTTACCATTGGTAGGTACTTAAATATAGGTACATACATACTTTCGTGGGCGTCAGCAATTTTTTTACATTGTGAATTAATAAAATCCCTTTTTCAGTTACCTACGCGCCTGCACTTCTACTTCTTATCGTATCACTAGTTCTTTCGACCTAGTGTGGTGAAAGGATTTCAAGTGCGACTCGAAGAGGCTTCTTTCGTGTACCTTCGTGCGCCAGCACTTCTTGACGAACATACCCTTCAAGTTTCATGTCTCTACATTCAGCGGTTTTACATGTACGTTTTTTGTCAGTCAGTGGTGTTGTGTATTAGGTACTTTTATCCAGCTATTCAACGTGACGTGAGAAAATATTCTACAAAAATATAACCCTTCCTTGGCAGTCGGGTAAAAAGATTTACTGGTAACTATTAGAGGCCATTTAGTAATACGGCGCCATCTATTGTCGAGTAGCAGAACTATTCTTACATGTGCCGCTATAGGCGGCTCCAAATTTTGAAGAAAACCCGAAAGGCGAATTAAATGTTAAAACCGGTGGTTAAAATAACTCATCGAACAATATAAGTACATCGATGTTAAAACCTCTGTTTTCTTAGACATTACGAGTTTTTTTTTTAATTTTCTACAACCTATCTAACACAGCGAAGGATCTGCGTTCACTGATCTAACAATACAAGCAGCCCTGGGAAGTACCTAGCTAGTGTTTATTGACAAGAGGAGAGGAATGTTACACAAAACATATTTTTTGTTTCTTCGTAAATAACTAACTAAGTAACTTCGTAATTACGAAGAAATAAAACAAATGTTTAGAAACAAAATAAATATTATTTGTAGCCTAGTAGGTTTATATTTAAATATTAATTATTCAAGAAATCTGCCGCGTAATCCTTACGCGATTATTTAAAAGTTTATTATGGTATCTTCGTAAGTAGAGGACGTGGTGGCCGAGTGGATGAGGCCCTTACCTTGCGATCTGATGGTCGCGGGTTCGAATCCCGGTGGCATTCATACGTAAACGGGTTTTTTCGGTCGAAAAAAACTATGCGCATTGCGCATCCCACGTTCTCGCAACGGTGAAGGAAAACATCGTGAGGAAACCGGCATGCCGTAAAATCAACATCGATATTTTCTAACTTTTGCAAAAGTAATAACATCTGCTACCTACTGGTGAAAGAGTAGGTTATCACATCGTTTTGTTTCATTACATAACTATAGTTACTAGAATAACTAGGTTTCTACTAAAATCATTCATTAACATTTTAAATACATTCCTACATTTCAATTCTAAAGAAAATGATCTCCATTGAACTCCTAAAATCAAAATTATTTGAAACTTATATTGGCAGTACTGCGCCATCTGTTGTTGAGTAGCAGAACTTTCTTACACGTGCCGCAAAGTAAGCGGCTCCCTTTGTACAAAACCGCGAAAGGTGTCGGTGTCTTTTGATGAAAAGCCGAAAGTCGCATCAAAATATTTTTTTTCTCATTCGTCGCGCGACTTTTGTCGAGTGAAGACGTATTGCTGATGCGTTGGGCGAAGTTTTTACGTATTTCGTAACTTGAGTGATTAGTGTTTGTGTTCTTTATTAGTGATTGAATTCAGAAAGCACATTTTTTTGTCCACGATTGTGGTAAGTTTACTTTGCTCTCCTAGCCGAGAGTAGACTTGAGTCCTAGCAGTGGGAAGGAACAGGCTGTTGACGAGGTATTTTCTCTGGATTCAGCTCAAATGAATACGAAAGTTAGAATAGACTAAAAACGGTTGGTTTGTTACTCAAACACGCTAAAACTACTGTAGACATTGGTCTAAAAGTATTTTTTTTTAAATGTTTTATACCAATTTTTTTGTTTATTTGTCAATTTTATTTAGGTACCTAGTCTGTGTTCTAGAGTAGTTGTTTACGATAGCCACAAGTTTCTGTACCCAACGGGGTTAGTTAGGTACAAACATACCCTTTTTTTATAGTTTCATTATGCTATGTAAAAGTAAAACTAAGGTCGTACTGTATATTTTCGAATTAATTAATTAGGGTACTAAATGTGTGTAGGTCGTAGTGTATATCGTAAGTTTAGAATTTTTGAAAAGAAATGCGAATGCTTTGTATCTTAATATCTTTTCTAACATTACACGTATTATACGTATTCTTAAATCGACACTAAATTTAACTAAATTTTGTGTTTATTAGTTGAATTTTCATCTGTATACATATTTTCTTAAAAAAATCTCATACATCTCCCAACACTTTTTTGAATCTGCCGCGCGATTTCACCAAAAATCTTTGAAATCGAAATTATTCAGTAATTTATTGTTTTATCTATTCCGTAATTATATTTTTAGTTATTGATTGATAATGAAAACGTTTTTTATGAAATTCTAGTTAATAATAAAAAAAGTTATTGTATTGGACTGTTTTTGTTTATAAATCTTCCTTTCATTTCCGGCAAACTTAAGCAAACTTCGGAAAAGTTTGTGTGCAGCTTTTGTTGTGGAAATACGTAAATAAATCAAAGAAAATGATTCTAAAAAGTAATTATTTTTAACATTTCAGGTTCTACAATGTATCCTTCGAAGAGCATGCTTGATTACACGACTGAAATGAATCGCATTTACACAAAATCCGGCGACAGCGGTGAGTCGTTTCTCTTAGAATTTTTCAATAGTGATCAAAAAAATGGTAATGTTAATCCATTGTATTTATGGGTTTTTAGCCGTAATATTGTACCGTGATCCTATACAAAACTGTCTGTCCCGGCTATAACTTTAACAACCATATTTTATTTTGATTATTAAAGCTACCTATTTGATAGGTATTTGCTAAGTTGGTAGGTTAGCTACGTACCCTACCTACTAAAAAGCTATGATGGAGCAAGGCATTGGTATTTTCAGGTTGTAGACTCTTACAGCTTTAATAAGAAACGTGGATTAAACTTGTATTGATATTTATATTATAACACACACACCACTGACAAACACAATGCGATTATTTGTTTGTTTGTAATTTACTGTTGTTAGAGTTACTAATTATCTACCCAGACTTACCTACCTATAATTCTTATATATTTACAGTAAACAAAATGTAGACTCAATTTGGTTTAAGAATAGCATATATTTCATAGCTTATATAAGAAAAAAATGTAACTGTGAGTCTAATGTTAAATAAATAAAATAAAAATAAAAATAAAATAAAATAACAGCCCATTTATGCACAATCAGTATAATTATAGCAAAAGTAATAAATTAATAAAGCTACAAAAAAAAAAATTACTAAGTTCTTATTTAATATTTAAGTTTACCTGTAGTGTTTAAGTAGGTATCTTAATTAAGTTTTAATATTCTTATTTTTCTACTATCAGTTAACTGGTTCCCATAGTACAAGCTTACTTAGTTTGGGGCTAGATGGCGTTGTGTGAAATGTCCAAACATTATTATTGTTATTTTTATTTGGCATTGTAATTAGTTGTGTAAATAAAATATGTCCTGTCCTTATATAAAACAAAAAAAATATAAAAAAAGTTTTAAGAAACTAGGTATATCCTATTATTTATACTTCTATTTAAATCCTCTCCAATGCCTGTTGGTTGCCTGGAATAAATCGCTCTCAGCGATAAGGCCGCCAATTGTACCACCACTCATTAGTTTTAAATCTTGAATTTGTTATTTTCCATGTGTATAAAGAATTATCTATCTATCTATCCTCATTTAACCTAATTTTGTGTTTACAGGCATTTATCTATCACCACAACCACCCATCGGCTCGTTAAATTCCATAATACCATCTTCAAGTTCCACCGATACTTCTCCAGAATCATTCCCTGACTTAACCACTCACCTGTTCCAAGATTACCAACAAGAGAGACTCCTGGACAGAAAACCAGAGATATTCCCAGAGTGGCCAGAATACAAGCCACAAAATGATGATCAAAGACCAATACAAAATTCGAGAAGAGAATATTTTGATAAACAACGATATCTGTTTGACCAGAGGAGTCAATATGACCAAAAGAGTCAATATGACCAAAGGATCCAATACTGCCAGAAGAGTCAATATAACCAGATGAGTCATGAGCAGAAGAGCCAATTTGACCAAAGGAGCCAACATGGCCAGAGGAGTCAATATGACCCAAGGAGCCAATATGACCCGAAGAGTCAATATGACCAAAGAAACCAATATGGCCAGAGGAGTCAATATGACCAGTTTAGACTGGAGAGTTTGTATGGAAGTAGACCAGAAGTGGAAGGTATGAGACCTTTTGATTATATCCCGGAGCTCGGCATGAGTCTCGAAACACAGCATCGGAATCAAGAGATGGATTCTACTCCATTGATTGCAAGACGACAACGACCAATCATAGGTATGTATTTTATGTTGGTTCAGTTGGTCTTTTTACAACCGACAAAATGAAGGATGAAGTTCTCTCAATTCTATTTTTTTTTTATGTTTGAATATTTCTGTTGTTGAACATCATACTGAATATCAGCAAAAATGCTTTAGGAGTTTTTGGAGTTAAGCAACAGGTATGAGAGATGATAGTTTTATTTTTATTTTAACAAGAATCATGAATCAAGAAACATTTATTGTATAAAACTGTGTACAAAGATCTTAACATATTTCAGTAGGAAACAACAGTTTATCCTGATAGGACATACAATAAGATACCTAGTTTTATAACATCAGATGTAGTAGACTATAGGTACAAACAAACCTTTGTTAATTTTTTTTATTTAATTATTTATTCTTTAAACACAGCCAGGCATATAATATTAAATTATATTCTAATTTTTCGAAATCAATTTTCAGTTAACTAGTACTTAGATAGGTACTTTTTAGACATTAGTTTTTCATTTTAAAAATATTCTTTTAGTGTTAATGAACTTCTTGAACATGCCATTTTCTTCCTGACCATAACTATAACAGTGCTACACGGGGATTTGATCCCTATAGGTCGGTGCAACACTGCTATAGCGCTTAAAACATTTTGATAGTCTCGAAAGCCCAGTAATTTCACTAGCTACAGTACCCTTTTAACCGGAACACAGTAATGCTAACACATTTCTGACGCGGCAGATTATCTGGCTTCTTCGCGCTTCCCAACGTAACAATCCTAACACACATTTGTTTGATAATTTTTTTTGTTTTTTCAGGAAGAAAGATCATGTCTACCCCGGAACCGATGAAATTCAACGAATTCCCCATTTGGGAAACAGAAAACATGCGCACCCCACCAAAAAACTACTCAAACTACGAGCTATTCCCCAACGAAAACCGGGGATTTGAGTTCCCATCCCCCGTAAAAACCTCCCCGGGCCTACCCAACTCCCCAAAAATGTCACTATCACCACAGTCCTCACCAATAGTGTCACTTTCTCCAAAATATGTGACACCCCCAAAGTCAATTCAACAATTCAAAACTCCTATGTTTCCGATAGTACCAAATTCTGGGGCGAACATGTGTACGTTTTGCAAAAAGAACGGGGAAACCCCATTGGTGTATATGACACATGTCGTGAAGGAGAGAGTGGGGAATAAGCATGTGGTCACATGCCCCATTTTGAGATCCCATGTTTGTTCGGAGTGTGGAGTTTCTGGGGATAACGCTCATACCATGTAAGTACTTTTTTATAATTTTGTAAATTAATTTTTTTTTCAAAATAATAGTAGGTACCTTGTGTCACTCTAGCTCACTTTGCCTGAGTCTCCTGCGTGGTATCGGGTTAAAAAAGAACCTACATCTAAAAAAGAAAAATATCTGACAGGTAGAAACTGACTTCAAAAAAAGAGTAGGTCCTCAAATTTGATTTGAGCTTGAATTTTTATGTTCGTTACCTCAAAACTTGTTGTTTATTGACCGATTTGAAACATTATTTTTTGGTTTGAGAGGGTTATACCTACTTTCAGATTTGTCCCATAGAAATTTTATCAAAATCGGTTCAGAAGTTGAAGTTTTTAAATATAAATAACTGAAAAAAAAGTCCTTGTAATGAGCAAAATTGCGTATTTTCCTTATATATCTTCCCTGTGACTTTTCAGTGGTGCCCACGGTCACTAGAACAGTCCAATCAATGTCAATTGTTGTATGTTTTTGTAAAACCTTGATTATGTACAATATATTTGTGCAATAAAACATTAAATAATAACTAAACATCTTATGTTCCTAATATATTTTTTGGAACACCATCCATCAACCCAGGGTCCTGCTCCGCTATTTTGGGGAGCTGGGCTGGCTGGGGTAAAGTTAGTACAAAAAAGGGGTCAATGCACAATACACCCCACAGCGGGACGTCAGTGCAGACCACTTGTAACCCCTTACCCAAATTAGAATTAGAATTAGAAATATATTTTTTTTAAATAATATATATTTGTTGTATCCAGTTCCTACTGCCCGGTTCTTCGCAGCAGCAACAACGGAGCCCCGCTGCAGTCCACCACCATCACTCTGAAGAACACCCGCGTCAAGAGCAGCGGTAGGCGTAGATACTAATAACGTAACTTCGGAAACACTCCGTATTTCCGAAGTTACCTAGATTACGCGCACTGTTTCCGAAAGTACTTACGGTATGCGCACTGTTCCAGGAACTGTAGCAGTAAGGTACCGTAGCTGTTACTTCAGGACCTGAAGTTACAGCTACGGAAGCTTAGACTTAGGAGCTAAGTAACTTCGGAAACACACTCCGTGTTTCTGTTTAAAATAAGTTGCGCGCACTGTTTCCAAAGGTTCTTACGATAGCACTGTTCCTGAAGTTACCTACAGTCCACAAATATCATTCTGAAGAACACCCACGTCAAGAGCAGCGGTAGGCGTAGATACTAATAATGTAACTTCGGAAACAAACTCCGTGTTTCCTGAGTTACCTACCTAGATTACGCACACTGTTTCCGAAGGTATTTACGGTATGCGCACTGTTCCTGGAGTTACAGCTACGTAAGCTTAGGCTTAGGAGCTAAGTAACTTCGGAAACACACCCTCCATAACACCCGCGTCAAAAGCAGCAGTAGGTGTAGTTACTAAAACCTTATCTTACCATGTAGGAGCTATGAAAGCTTACGCCAACGGTCGGTAACTCGCACTTTTTCCGAATGTACTTACGGTATGCGCACCGTTCCTTAAGTTACCTACAGTCCATACCATAATATGTAGACCTACAGCGAATGGAATGAGTGTTTCCAAAGATACCTACATATGCATGTACACTGTTCCCGAAGTTACCTAATGTCTACTACCATGTAGGTAACTTTGAAAGCACAATAGTTTAGTGTACATAATGTATGCATATTACAGATATCTTCAGGCACACAAGGGTATGTTGTGGTTGTGGTAACTGTATACCTAAAGAAATGCTATTGTAAGGTACATGGGACATAGACAAACAATTTTGGAATGATTTTGATGATAATTTAAAAAAGGGCAATTATTTGTTTACCAATTGCATAATGCTATCTTATCTAACCTACTAATTAATTATCTGGGTTGAGGGTCAGAAAATGGTTTCTCTTAAATTGTGCTATTATATTATATATGTATTTTTAATACACTCATAAATTTAAAAAAATAGTAACATTCATTAGTTTTGAAATAAATTGGTAACTTACAAAATTTTAGTAATTATGTAATAATTTGTCACTACTTAACCGGTGCATATAAATAGCAATTTTTTTCCAAATAAAATATATAAAAATGTGTTTCTGAAGGTATGTAATTACTATTTACTAACATGAGTGTACTAATCCTACATGGACATGCTTTTTATAAAATGATTGTGTGAATGATAGTATGCAATTATAAAACGCATGTAATTTTTTTTTAAGATTAAGTGCTATTAAATTGCCTGTGTATTCTACTGCAAAGAAATTATCGAAATATTTCTTTGAATTGACTGCATTGACAGATAAAACTTTTTTGTCCCATCTGTCACCCTGTTTTGTCCCCCTAATAATTCTTATTTTTTATGTCTCGAAAATGTTGCCATACTGATAGTTCCTAAATTGTTATGGGATAAGAATTACTCAATTAGTTTTCGATTATTTTTTGCAAAATATTTGCATAATTTTACTTTTTGACAAACAATTTTTAATCATAACTTTAACTTGTTAATTTTTCTTTTTGTGTGACCAACGTTTTGAAAATCATGATTCCTCTTTTGTTTTATTTTTATTATTCGATTGACAGTTTACATTTGGACTAAAATTATCGTGTTTACCTACTTTTCATATATTATTTTAATTATATTACTCCTATGTATGACCAATTTGACCGAATATTATATTCTTCGATTTTACGTTCTAAGTGGGGTATTCCCATATTATAATTTTATATAAATATATAAAAAAACCTTTTTACTAATTTACAATATTTTTACAAGTATTTTACAATTTGACAAAAATAATTATCATGACTGAGTTCAAACTCATCAAGTCTATATTTTTTAACAATAAAAAAATGCATACATATAACTATTTCAATGTTTTAGGTTTTTGACAGTCTTGGCATTTATAAAAAAATACCCAATTTAACTAATATAAGAGTGAAAATCATGATTCATCTTATTTGTTTTTTTAAGATTTACTCCAATTTACAACTTTTTGCAATTTTACATTTTGACAAAGTAATTTCTATCGCGTTTAACTAAATTGTTGATATTTTGCACCATTTTTACTTGCTTGACTAACAGTTAAAATATATTATATAAGTATTGATTATCTTGACATAATTATTATCGTGCTACATAAGACTCATTATATTTTTTTTAACAAATCTGAAATCTGTAATATATAAGGAATAAGTAGTTGAACGAAAAAGTGCCTTATAAAAAACTGTACTTTCGTAGCTACAATACAAAAATTTAAGATATTTTAAAACTATAAACATAATTTTAATAAAAATCTAATGTTTCCTACATTAGGAATATTAGATATAAGGGTAGGTTACTTGAATACTTTGATCTAGACTTAATACCAAGTTCATGATAAAAGCATAAAAAATACTTAGGTAAATAAGTTAGTTTTTTTTTCTTTTGATATTTTTTATTATGCATGTTTAACTTGTGTTGTGTAATGGTTACTTACTAATGTTACTAAAACCACAGAAAGTAATACATACTATGTAAATTACTCTTTAGGATGCTTTACAAAAACTTACTAAAAAGTATAGTTTCAAACTAAAACGATTATTAATTCGTGTTTTCATCAAATTGTTGGCAACAATAATTTCGCTTTTCTCAGAATGTTATTAAATTTTACCTACTTAACATTGGTAAATATTAATTAAAAGTAAAAATACATTACTACTTAATTTTCAAAATAATCCATGAAGTATTTGTCATAAAAATTTGTCACGACTGATTATGAATTAAAAAAAAATGCTTAACATTGTTCAACATACAATTTGTATGAGAAAGATTATATTGACTAACCACGTACAAAAATATGTATGGTGGTTTTTTATTATGTAAGGTTGATTTTAAAAGTTTTTATTAATTAGTAATAGTTTTCATGTCTTATTTTATGTCTGAAACTCATTTTTGAAACCTAGTTATTTAGAATGTATGTACTCTTGAGTACCATTTAATTTATAGTTTTAAGTTGCATGATTTTAATATACTAACTTACTAAAATTATGCTTTTCATTTTACATGTAGGTAGTTTATATGATCTAACATCCAAGTCACTATTTTTTTAAGTAAATGGTTTGTGTTTCACAGGTTACCAATATAGATGGCGCTGCTTGAAAGTCTGTATTTTTAACCTAATAATTTTTACATGGGTTTGGGTACCTACCTATTTATGGGGTTACGCACTTATGCTTTGCATCGTTTACCGTAGTTTTTTATTTTTCTGTTTACATAGGTCAGATGAAAACACTCGCACGCAATTGTCAATGCTATCATTCTAGATATCCATCCAGCCCTAATTTTTTCAAAGACCACGCGCTATAACCTTCGAGTAAGTAGATTGGTTCCTACACATTCAATACTTTATTCTCTATTTGCCTTATATGTTGTACAGTAAGTTCTTAAAATCTAGATAGTCTAAAACATACACCCTGTAAGGGCACAACACATTTAACAATTTCTTTAATAGGTAGGTACCTAATTATATTATTTTAAGTAAAAGGTAGCAATTTATAGTGCCTTCCTAATTACCTAAGGCACTAAGGTTACAAACTAAACATTTCTAGCTCAATGGCAATGCTAAACATAACAAAGGAACTTTAAATATTTACTAGGTGCCTAATAAATACTTAAGTAATTTCAAATTAGTCTTTAGATTCAAAATATTTCTGCTTAGAATACTTTCATTCGTAGTTTCATTCATGATGATAGGTATTATTATTTGGTTGAATAGTTTTTACGCAGACGATATACTACTTCCCTACGCCAAAACTCTTCTATTTTTAGTTTCCTCATGGCCAAACAATTCGTTCATATTCTTCTCGTGAAATTCAGTCGTAGATTAGTGTAGCGCATGCTTCTTTAGAAAGGTTTCAGGAGGTATTTTTTTTTTCTAAAATGGCGGGTAAGGCCTACGATTGGCCTGTGGATACTGAAAATCTACCTGTGATGCGCATAGTGACTCCGAGAAATGTGATAATGTGTGGGATCTATGGAATGTAAGTCTATCTTCAAATAGCTACATCTACATAATATTATTAATATTTTTCTCTAGTATTTTTTTGTGTACGGAACACTTGTTGTATGCTGGCAGTTTGTTAGACATTGCATGGAAACAAACAACGTGATTGCATGGCATGTGCTTTATTCATAATGCCTTTGTTATTTATTTTGTGATGTAGGAGGTAGTTGTAAGTACTTTCTTATTTTAGGTTCATGGTGCAAATGGTATTATTTTGCTAGATTCTCGGAGAAAAGGTAGGTAGTACTTCTTTTTTTAATCGTTTTTGTATTGCCCTATTGAACTCTGAATTCCAAAACTTCATCAAAACTGTTTTAAATGTCACCGTCAACTGTCAATTCAAACAGCTGTTTTACTTTCTCGATCTGTCAAAATTGTCTAAACAAAACAAGAAAATCTCGATGGCTTGGTGAACAAAAATCAAAATTACCGTGTAAATAAATAGAAAACCACAAAAAATGAGTTCTCCAACGAGCGTGGGTTCCAAAAAATCTTCAAGGGCTAGTATAATACCAGCAGACGTGTGTTCCGTGGACGAATGCTGTAAACCCGACTTCATCTACGGAGGCCCATTCATAAAAATAGAAAAAGTGGAACCTTTCATGACCACAGCCACTCCGATAAACCTGCAGCTTCAAGGAACGTTTAAAAAGTACGTAGTTACATATTGTAGACTAAATGTTTTTTTAATTGGAGTAATAGCAGAAATAAATAGTTCTGTCTGGCTCCCTATTAGTGACGGGGGAACAGATAGAACATTTTTGTCTAATCATTATAATTCAAAGAAATGAAGAGACAAGAGGCTGAGGCTGAGGCTGAGGCTCAAACTGATGTTAAGAAATATTGCATGCGCAAGATAATTTTTGGTATTAAGGGGTCTTCTGGAGGGAAAATTATATTTGCTATGCTAAGCAGAATTTGTTTACCATAGCTGTGTTCTGGTTGGAAAGGCACTGCTCTGAAATTACTGAGCTTTCATGACATTTTCCATAGTATCTCGAAATGGACGAGAGCTTATAACAGTGCACTGGCCTTTGTAATTTAAACTCCAGCGTAACACTGCTTTTTAGCCATTAAATTTTTAGCCATCAGTAAGAAAACTGATGAACCTGAACAGCTGTAATTTTTTTTTCATATTTATTTGTTAGTAATTAAGGTTGTGCTGTACAATTTTTGACAAAGTTCATACATTTCTTCGATGGTCATTAAATAAGTACTTATAATAAACAACTTGAAAACATAAATATATTGGAGTAACAGATAACAAGCAACTAATGAAGAATGACAAAATATTGTATACCAATATTTTAAGGTTATGAATATATCCATATAATTTACAATTTCATAAAAAAAGGTCCAACGCTTTATCATGCATGTGCAAGAATTTATTCAAAGTCATTTGAAAGACATGAATTACATATTATCTACATACTTCCTTATCTTATTTATTCAAGTAATTTATTGTGAGTTATGCTAATAATAACACAGATTTCTTTGGGAGGCATATCCCCGGCAGGATTCCAGCAACATTTCATTTGCCACCAAATATTACTTTAGTTTGGCTGGCATATTCTAGCTATGATGTTGGTGTTTGCTTCAATTAACTTTCAGTTTGTGATAATTAATTTCGTCACACTCTGTATAGCCCGGATAGCTCAGTCGGTAGAGCATTGGACTTTTAATCCAAGGGTCCAGGGTTCAAGTCCCTGTTCGGGCGGCTCCTTTTTGCACTTCACTTTTTCTTTTTTGATCTTTTTTTATAATTATTTGATATTTTGTTTGTATTATGTTCAGAATATTTTCGTTATCAGATATTATGCTCATTATTTTTTTTGTATGTGTGTTGTTTTTCGTGTATGTTTTAACGCAAGCTGAGCATTTTTATAGAAATATTTTTTTGTATAATTGAAAAGGTACCTACCTACCTACACAGGGCGGTCTTACCGCTAAGCAACAATTTCTTACAAACAACCTAACCTTATGTATAATTAATCAATCAGTTACCAACCTAACCGAAAAAATAAAATGCTTATCCATCACTAAAGCGTCGATGACACAGGGATTTTTTACAACAAGCCAGCGAGTTCGCTTGTAGCGTGTAAACTAGCCATGGTTTCATCGACGCTTAAAATATATCGTCAACAAAATGAGAACACGGCAGTGCCGCCCAAGTTTTATGTTATTGCGACTAGGGCTTTCAGTCTCGATGACTTTCTGAGTCCCGGGAAAAAAAATCGAGACTCGATGCGGTCTCGAAATTCCCGGGAAAAACGAGACTTTCGAGACTAATTTAATAGTACATAAAGGCACACTCATAGGAATGGCATTTAGGCATTTTATGGCGTATTATCGAACACATCACAGTTTAACTTTACAATCCAGTATTTGATGATGTTCGGTGATGTCCGATGTTCCTGATTTATCAAAATTTGCGTTTTTCTTCGAAATGGTTCCTCATTCCACACATACACACACAAACCAACAAAGGTACAGGGGCCTTTCATTTGATTACAACATGAACATATCAATGACTCTCGGGCTGTGCATACAGCTCCATATTCCAATGCGAATGTGTAGCGATCACCGAGTCCGCAAACACCATACTTCGGAGGAAAATCGAAAATCAAAATATACGAATTCTAACCGCTATACTAAAAGCACTAGATAGCAATACTTGCGACTCAATGCTCGTTAACGAATGCCACCGAGCACTGGAGAGAATAACCCAAGCCAACCGAATAACACTCCAGGGATTAAGGGGCACAGTAACTCATTAGGGAACGATGCCGCAGACGAGTTGGCTAGAAAAGGATCTGAGACTGGAAGGGAAGGGCCATCTCCCTTCCTACCACAACCCTTTTCTCAATTGCGAGCGTGGATACGCAAACGTACAAAGACACAGCACAGTGAGCGCTGGCGGCAAACCAAGAAGTGCAAACAATCAAGAATGGCCTTTCCGCAACTTGCACCACGTCTAACTAGACGTTTACTTAGTTTGAAACGACCAGATTTAAGAATCATTGTGGGTACTATCACAGGACATTGCCTGCTTAACAAACATCTGCACAACATTGGAAACACAGACAGCCCACTCTGTAGAGGCTGCTTGACCGAGGAGGAAACGCTCGCCCACGTAATCCTGGAATGCGTGGGAGTGGCAAAGCAACGAGAGGATATCCTCAAAAACCCGAGGTCACTCCGCAAAGCCTGCGAAGAACCCAGGAAACTTCTGTGCTTCTGGGCGGAGTTAGGCTGGCTAAACTATAAGTCAGGAAATCCGACGCACAAAGGATCAACAGGAGTCCAAGTGCGGAAAAGGGAGTCCATTTACATTTACATTCATTCCACACATATTACTTTTTTTTTTAATTGCCCTTTTTGGTAAACTAAAGTCATAAGACTATACCACTATGTCTTATCCTTGTTTTAGATTATACTAAGGGCTATCTACACTGAATATTGTTAAGATTTTTATAAGTATTGGAAGTCTCGTTATTCCCGGTACCGAAACCATCCAGTCTCGAGTCTCGAAAATAACGAAAAATCGTCGAGACTCTCGAAATTTTCGAGACCGAGACTCCCGGGATAAAAGCCTTAATTGCGACTCGCGACACGTAATAACCATAAAAAAAACATATCACTTCAAAAATATATATTTGATTTTGTTTCAGGAGTTTCGCGTACTATTCACTAAAGGAGCGGTTACCCATCATTCTGACCAAAGTCATAGACTATCTTTCTAGACAAGGCTCCAAAATTAAGTCTAGCAATGGTGCTGTAAGTACCTAATTTTTATTTTAGAATTTATATAATTTATTTGTTATAATTTAACGCACTTTGACTTATTGTCATTGGTTAAATGCCCAAATCTTATCATATCTTAAAAAATCAAATAAATCATATTTTTTTTTACTTTATTACAATCTCTAATAAAAAGGTGAACGCCTAGCTCGACTAATCACTTATTTGCATAAAAAAACTATGTTTTAATGAATAATCAAAGTTTTACAAGAACATACTACAACTGACTTCAATTGGACTTTTCTCGTGACCGTAAACACCACTGAATAGTCACAGGGCAGCAAAATACGCAATTTCGTTTACTTCGATGACATAATTTCTTGCTTTTTAAAATAAAGGACTGAACCGATTTTGTTAAAATTTGTATGGGACCAAATTAAAAGTATTTTCTGCCAAAAAAAAAAACCAAATCGGTGACATGACATGACGAAGTACTGATGTAACAAACACCATCATCATCTCTACCCTTATCCCACACTCAGGTGAGGTCGGCACAACATGTCTTCTTCCATTCGTCTCTATCAGCCGTCATCTCTGTACTCACACCTGCTTTGTTCATATCCTCTTGCACACCGTCCATCCATCTTTTCTTTGGTCTTCCTTTACACGTATATCCATACACTTTCATATCTAACATTCTTCTAGCGACATGGCATTCTTTCCTCCGCATCACAATGGATGATGGATGGAAACTTGAGTACCACCTTTTTTGAAGTGGGTTTCATTTAATTTCATTTATTCTCAAACAATTTTTACATTGTGTCGGAAGTATAGGTACTTGCACTAAACAACGCAACATCACATATTATAATAAGTCACTTTTTAAACAAGAGATAAAATAAACCTAAAAACAAGATAAAGGAATACAAACAAAAACATAAATTGTGAATAGTGTTACCAGCTCATGTAAGAAAAGTTACTACCGAAATATTAAATAAAATTAGTCAAATTCAAAAAAATTAAGAAAATTTAAAATGGTTCTATAATTAACAAAAATTGTTATAGAGCGAAGATGACATCCGCGGCTACATCCAATACATCTCGAAGCTCAAAAACGACCTGATCACAAACAAACCCTACGACCTGTTGAAGGGAGACAGCGAGGATGTGAAGAAATGGAACTCCTGGATCGAAGCACTCGACAGTCCCAGATACTTCACCAATACTTGGGTGTTCACTGAATGCTATGTGTATAGAAGGCTGAGGGAGGGATGTGAACTTAGGTAAAAAAATGGTTATTTTTACACCACCTGGTCGACAATATCCAATTACATATCATGCTATCATCAAGGTAAAGCAAAGCATTACCTACCTAGGGAGGTAATGTTGTATGAAACTCCCAAGGGTAGTTATGTGATTTGAATTTGGAACGTCAAATTCGTGTGGAAACCCGTGGAAAACTAAGTAAAAGAACGCCCATATGGCCACTCATAAAAAAAATTAAAAAAGGCGCCATTTCAAAGATTGTAAAACAAAAGTCGGTAATGGCTGCTTAGTTCGGAGCCCTGGCTTTTTATTGCCTCGCAGAAGGTGTGAAAAGTAGAGTAAGCTCCTCTGGGATAAAGCCTGCCTTCGTCTTGGGCAGCTTGAACCCCTCGCGTCACTCAGGACTCTACATAACTCCCTCGCTTAGCTCAGGGTTCAATATGCCACCCGCGACATAAGACACTGCTTTATCCCCTTAGTGCATAATCTACTATTAAGTTCCTCGCCCCAGTTGCGCGCGGTGAATCGCATTGAGTGCACGTGCATTTTTCTTTATCAGTGCCGCGTAAACTACCTATTACCTACTGCGTATTGAAAAACATTTACGATGGACGAGGTCGGTCCTCGATCTCCGTCCGGGAGAAACTCTTTTGAAGTTTTGCCAGTGGGCGTTATGGATGAGATGGATTTAGAATGCGAAGATTTGGGAAAGGTGTGCGAGCCGTCTGGCTCGTCGCCGATCATAGGTGTAGCTCGACAACCGCCGCTCAAGAGATTTCGATTCAACAATTCCGAGTCTGAGCAGGAAGCAAAAGATAACGAAGGGTATACTCTAGTAAAATCAAAATCAGCGCGCTCAGGGAGTAAAATCGGACGTACATCGGCAGGAAGAGGAGTAAATCTAAGAAGCGTAGAACAGGGCTTAGAAGTTTGTGTTTCATCACACCAACTTCTACCGAAGCAAATAGGTTTAGCGAAAATGTTGAAAGCTGAAAATATTGAAAACGTTATTCACATTAAATATAAAAGCCCTTATCGAGCTCTTATTTTATTTGAGAAAAGAGAAGATGCAGACGAATTAACTCGAAACAAAGCTTTTTCGGAGGCAGGATTTCGCTGTAATCTGACTAGTGAAGTAGGAATAACATATGGAGTGGTGAGGTATTTGGAGATGGATGTTACGGAAGAAGAGCTAATGAAGGCATTTACGTGTGAGCACGAAATGGTTACAGTCAAAAGATTGAAAAGAGCTTCGGAGAGTGGAGACTGGGTGAACAGTGAGACCGTACGCTTTGCGTTTAAGGGATCTAGGCTACCCGAGTATGTTTATGGATTTGGCTGCAGATTCAAAGTAGATGCCTACACTTTCCCAGTGACGCAGTGCAGTGCCTGCTGGAAGTTCGGCCACTTGACTAGAATGTGCCCAACAAAGAAGATTTTTTGCCCAAAATGTGGTAAAGGTCATGCGAACTGTGAGGTGACTAAGTATAAGTGCCTTAACTGTAACGGAGGACACATGGCTTTTGATAAGTCTTGCCCTGTATATTTAAAGGAGAGGGAAATACGGTCAATTATGAGTGGAGATAACTGTACATACAAAAATGCTTTATCAAAGCACATTGAAAATAACACGAGAATGACTCAGCCTACGAAGGAAAGACCATTTCAGTTTGGCTTCCAGCAAAATATGTACGAAAGTACTAGGGCAGGTGTGTCATACAGCCAAAGCGTTGGTGCGAAGTTTACACAACCAGAAGACAAAACCCAACGTGAAGGTCCGGAAATTGATGAATGCAGTGATACTTCAGAAGAAAGTGGAAATGAATTAAAAGAAAACAGTAGTGATGAGATTCAACCGAAAAATACAGGAAAGAAGAAAAAATCAAAGAGAGGAAAGAAGAAAGAAAAAACGAGAGCGTCGGAATGCCCTTCAGGTTCACCAAGGGCGTCGGCGTCAGAGAAGAATACACAGGCAGATAGTAAGAAAAAGTGTGGATCGAGCTATTTCAGCGGAATAATTTCCAAAGTAAAAGATATACTTTGCTCAAGTGACAATCTGGAGGGAAAAGTTCGTGCGATGTTAGAATTAGTATTAGGAGAGTTGATGACGCTCATTGTTAAGACAATGAGTGATGGAGAGGCCTTAAGTAAACTCATTGGTCTGTTTCATAATGGATAATAACACCATTATGAACAATCGAATCCCCAGGGCATCAGGTCCTGTGGGTTCCATTGCGCAATTTTTAAATATTGCGCAATGGAACGCGCAGAGCTTGATGCCAAAAAAACCCGAGTTCGAGCTACTTCTAAGTCAGGAAAAAATAGGTATATGTATAGTTAGTGAAACTTGGCTAAATCATGATATTATTCTTCGTATAAATAATTATAATATTTTTAGAACTGACAGAATAGATTCATATGGGGGCGTAGCCTTAATAATACACAAATCAATAAAAGCCCAAATACATAATATAAATATCACAAATATAGGAATTGAGTTAGTGTGTTTAAAAATTTTAAATTGTAATGTTTTGGAGTATGTAGTATCCGTTTATTGTCCCTCATCGATAAGAACATCGCAATGCGACTGGGAAAGTATTTTTTCAAAATTTCCTAAAAAAACGATTGTGGCTGGCGATTTTAATGCCCACCACTCTAATTGGTCGTCCAGGATTGATACTAGAGGGATACAGCTTCTAGATGCGTCTTTAGAGCATAACTTTGTAACACTCAATAATGGCGATTTTACTAGAGTTAAACTTGTTAGCGGCCATCTACAAGAATCTGCCCCGGACATTACTTTCGTCACGTCAGACTTAGCGGTTTATTTTAATTGGCAGGTAACACGTGAATGTTTGGGCAGCGATCATTTACTTATAAAGTACACACTTCAGTATCAGGGCTCACGTAGGTTCGTTACGCGTCGTAATATGAAAAAAGCCAATTGGCAATTGTATCAAGAAACCTTGAAAGATCGCTTTAGGGATAATATTAATGAATCTGAAATCCAATTAACTTATAATTCGTTCATAGAAAATATTAATGAGGCGGCGAATCAAAGCATTCCTATGGTAAAAAATTGCCCAAATCCTACACAATCTTTTCATTCCAAACCATACTGGTGCCCGGAAATATCGTTTGCTATTGCTCAACGTCGTTTAGCTTTAAAGGTATTTAGACGCAACCCAACGCCTGACAATCTAAATAAGTTGAATACAATGATAGCTCAAGCACAGCGTGTTCATAGGCGCGCTCGATCGGCTAACTGGCAATCATTTTGCGGTACAATAGACGAAAATACCAACTCTGCAGATATGTGGCGTCGCATGCGCTGGATGAAAGGAATTCGCTCACAAAATGTAAGCGCCCCTACTGATAAGAAAGAAGACTTATTATGTAGTTTAGCCCCGGACAGTGTTCAGCCCCCCCCGCCTGTGTTTACATCTAGTAATGTGCTGTTAGATAGGGACTTTTCATATGAAGAGTTTCAGCACTGTTTAAAAAAAAAAGATACGGCGCCGGGTGAAGACAAAATTACCTACTCAATGATTTATTACCTTCCACTTGAGGGAAAGTTGTACTTGCTCAAGATTTTAAATTTAATTTTTAAACATTCTTTGATTCCTATACAATGGCGTAATATTAAAATAGTCCCGATACCTAAACCGAATAGTGATAAATTTCGACCCATATCTTTAATATCTTGCATTTGTAAAATCTTTCATAAAATGCTATGTAATCGTATTGAATGGTTTGCAGAACACAATCAAATATTGGCCCCAGCTACGTCTGGATTTAGAAAATGTCAATCATGCGTGGACTGCTTAGCTAGGTTAGTTACATACATACAGATAGGTTTTTCTAAGAACATCTCCACGCTGGCAGTTTTTATGGATGTGGAAAATGCTTATAACAATGTTTTGACCGAACAGCTGGTAACGATTCTCGATAAGTTAAAAATAGGCTCTCAAACATGTACTTATTTGTGGACCTTTTTAAATAATAGATGTTTAAAAATTTTTGATGAAGATGATTCAGGTGAGTGCATGGTTAGATGGACTAGTAGGGGTTTGGCACAGGGAGATCCGATTTCTCCTCTCTTATTTAATATTGTAACATATGAAATGTGTAAAATATCTAATAACGTTAAAATTTTGCAGTATGCTGACGATTTTGTCTTTTTTACACAAAACAGAGACTCGTGCCTCAATGAAGTATACATTCAAAATGCATTGAACTCAGCTGTTTGTTTATTGAGAAATTTAGGTTTAGAAGTGTCACCAACGAAAACGCAATGTTGCAGTTTTAGGAGAGGAAGAGGGATAGATCATATTTCCTTATGTATCAACTACAATAGTATCGAATCGGTACCCACTATTAAATATCTGGGCATTTGGTTGGATAAATCTTTATTATGGAGAAAGCATATAAATGAGACTCACGAAAAAACAGTGAAGATGATAAATTTGTTAAAAGTATTAGCTGGCGCTTCATGGGGAGTGCACCCTAAGCACCTTCGCCGTCTGTACATAGCTCTGATACGAAGTAGAATAGACTTTGGTTGCTTCCTATATGATACCGCGGCAAAGACTCACTTATCGAAACTTGATAAGGTTCAAAACATGGCAATGCGAGTTATAGGTGGATTTATTAAAACCACACCCATACACGTCATGGAATGCGAAGTATGCTTATATCCACTGCAGCTCAGACGCGAATACCTTGCTACTAAGTATTGCCTTAAAGCTCAGTCGTTTTCTAATAATATGACCGTTACGTTATTAAAAAAACTAAAAGATTTATGTGAGTCAAGATATTGGCAGAGAAAAAAGAAACCATTGCTTGTGTCAATCTATAAAAACACCCAAAATGACGTTTTCAAAAGCTGCAACCCTCTTGAAATGTTTAGCTTGCATTCTTGGATGACTGATTTTAAAACAGATTTTATTAAAATAGATATAGACGGAATTGAAAAAGCGAAAAGTCAGTATAATGACAGAGAACTAAAGTTTAATACATTGTTCATGTTGGATGTAATTTATAGAGACTGGTACAAAATATATACTGATGGGTCTAAAACGGAATGTGGTTCGGGCGCGGCCTATTACGACCCCAGTCGCAGTATAGAACAGACTTACAAAGTTGTCTCTGAATTTAATTCCATTATGTCGGTGGAACTATTTGCGATCTCAGAAGCATTGTCATATGTGGTCACGTTGGGTTCAAGAAAAGTCGTAATCTTGACTGATAGCCAAAGTGCTTTGCAGCATATAGCTCGATGCGCCTCGGGGATCCGAGGTGCTTCGGTAGCTTATGCCATTTTAAAGAAAATAGTTTTTCTTTTAAACAATGACGTTGATCTGAGGTTGCAATGGGTTCCCTCACATGTTGGTGTCAGGGGAAACGAGGAGGTTGATCTATTGGCTAAAGAAGCGATCTCAATCGGTGCTGAAACTTATATTATACCGGAAAATACAGAAATGTTATCAAAATATCGTTATAAAATTTTTGAAAAATGGAAAAAATCATTTTACGATGTGTCCTGTCTGAAAGGAATTTGGTATAGAATATTACAAAATGAAACTCCTCGAGTCCCCTGGTTCGCCAATAGCAACTTGAAGCGACAGTACATTGTGATGGCTCATAGACTGCGGTCCGGACACATTCCTCTCAATAAGTTCAATCATCTCATGAAAAAGGCGGATTCCCCCAACTGTACTTCATGTGGAGTCACAGAGGATGTATACCATCTACTGGTGGAATGTGGTCGGAGTCGGTCAGTGAGAGATCAAATGCGCAGTCAATTTGGACTGAACCTTGCAGAGTTAGGTGTTATACAAAGCGTGTTGTCTGCCCCATTGTGTGGGGCGGCTAAAGCGTTATACATAATGTTGCATAATATTAAGTAAGTATACTGAACTATTGTTTATCCTCAACGGGACTGACATAGTCGTTCAACGACTAAAGCCCCTAAAATAAAAATAAGAATAAAAAAAAAAAAAAAAAAAAAAGTTCCTCGCAATTGATTTCGGTCTTGAAGCCCATTTTATACTCGACTTGAATGTAAATGCGTCAATAAAATTATTGCTATTGCAACTTTTTCACATTACTTAAAACTATCAAACGTACAGCTAAGTCTGCCATCTGGTGCTGTATACTTTAGCGAAAATAAACAGCACCAGATAGCACCAGATACATTTCTGTACTTTAAATTATTTAATTGTTACGGTTTTTACAATCTTACGGTGACGCATACATAATGTTATGATTCCAGCAAAGGTCTGAAGAAGTTTGACCCGTTCGATGATCAAAAGGACCAGTCGTTTGCGGGTAGTCTGGAAGCGATGTGTATAGTCGCTGACAAATTAGTCGGCATGCTGCCTAAAAGCGATAAGGATAAGAGGAAAGCGGACTTCATCAGTCTCTTGAAGGTATTTAAACAAGCTGTTGCCCGCGATTTTTTCCGGCGTAGAAAGACTAGTAGAAAGGCCTATAAATAAATTAAATAAACAGCATTTATTTTGTAACTGCTTCCTAAACATAAGTTGTGTATTAACATATCTGCTTATCTTCAGGGTGGGCCATGAATTAGTTAACATTTAAATCTGATTTCCTGCACAAATCCGAGCGGCGCGGGGTGCTTGGAGAGGTCAAACAGCTTACTCGTTTCAGGGAAATTTGGTGGCAATAGATCGGGACACTGGGTCTCAAGGCGACTTTTGCGTAAAAAACATTTAGTTCGCTCACACGGGAGATGTTGACTCGCCGAAATCTGAAACGAGAGAATCAGCAAATAATTCAGATTTCGGCGAGTCAACATCTCCTGAGGATGCCTCGTGTAGAGGCGAAACAATGTCGAGTTCTGAATCGGATTTTCTGTTTACGACACTTTGGTTTAGATACTAAAATTCTAAACTAGGGTTAAGTTAAGATCTTTGTTTAGAAGTTAAGCGGATTCATTACTATTTATTAATATTTATGGATTTCCGCAAAGTAACGCCTGAATCAATCAATTATCTTAATAATTTCTTGTTTTTTTTTTTTTCAGATATGCCTTTGGGCCAACAAATGCGACTTATCTCTTTCTGGGGGCGAGCCAGTTAACCTTTCTGGGCCGACCAAAGCCAAGAGCAACATTAGTCAACCAACAGTGCCTCCTGTAGACCCCTTCCAAATGATTATAGACTTTAAGGACAAGGTGAATATGACTTAACTTTCAACAGACTTAAAAAAATGAGGAAGTTATCAATTCGATTGAATATTCTGTTTTATGTTACCTCAGAACTTTGTTGTTTATGAAAAAATATTTTGATTTGTTTGAGAAGTTTTATTTTAGAATTGGTCTCATAGAAATTTAGTTTTTAAATCAAAATAACTGAAAGAAAAAGTTGTTTAAGTGAACAAAACTGCTTCCCTGTGATTTTTCAGTGGTGCCTACGGTCACTAGAACAGTCTGATTGAAGTCGGATTTTGTATGTTTTTGTACAACCTTGATTATGTCACATAATTTATGGGTAAAGAAAAAAAACATGTTTAGTTCATGAAAAATATTAATAAAGTGACGCAATGTTGTTCAATTCTACTACGTTTTTTTCAGTTATTTTGATTTAGGAACTAAACTACTTAACCAATTTTGATAAATTTCTGTGGGATAAATATCTATGGGACCAATCTGAAAGTAAAACCTCTCAAACAATTTTTTTTTTCAAATCGTTTCATATACAACAAAGTTCTGAGGTAACAAATATAAAAAAACTACCGAATTGAACCTCCTCCATTTCTGAAGTCGGTTGAAAAACATGTTTAATTAATGTATTTCATACAAAGATATACAGACAAAGTTGTGGTACAGTCGCATTTTCGTGTTTTAATTTCTATAGCTAACTATATTACAGAATCCAAAGTTTCAAGCTTATTACCCGACTGCCAAGGAAGGGTTATGTTTTTCGCGCGTATCTTGTATGTATGTATGTAAATATCACGTATCTCCCGAACGGCTGGATGGATACTGACAATTAACGTATCGTTAGATTCGTCTCAATAACCCGAGTGTTCTTAGATGGGATTTTTGTAAAAAAAAAAACAAAATGGCGGATTTTTGGCGCTAAATAGTTGGTCGTTGAAAAAAAATTGTTTTTCATGTTCTTTTTCTAAAATGTAGTTAATATCCCAGCTAATTAACTTTGATACTTAGACACAATTTTTGTTCAATAGTTTCAGTGTGATGGAACAAGTTTCGTGTATCATCTATTTATCGCAATACCTCCTCGCGAACTTTCGCATTTATAATTATGTGATTTTAATATAATTGTATTGATATTTTAGGTACTTGTCGACGACACAGCCAAAATCGCGGACCAAGTTGTAACCAAAGCTGAAGCCATCGCTAAAGCCATTGAAAATGTAAGCTAAACAGTTATATTTATTACAAACGTATACCTAATTAAATATTTTTTATTTTTTTATTCTATGATAAGTATGAGAAATTGTCTATGAAACTTGGCACTTGTGAAACTTGGCTCATTTTATCTATACCTATGTTTTTGTGAGTACCAAATCATTAGCTAATATGGTCTTACAAGTTTTTGCGAAAATTGTCTCAATTTCTTGCAAATTGTTTTATTAAACGCAAGGTGACGTGGGAAGACCAAATTAAAAAAACTACCGGCTAATGTAGCGGTTTTTTCTAAATAACTGGCAAAATAGTCTGCGACGCCATTTTGTTTCGCCCAGCCCGCCAGTCGCCGTGAGTTTATTGGGATGTCGAGACGTGTTTTATGAACAATTATCTCGAAACAAGAATATTTAGGCCTTTACTTGGAAAAGACCGGTAAAAATAAACCGTTTAAAAAAATTAAGTTTCATCTGTCACCCTTTTAGTAACAGGGGGACAGATAGAACTGTTTTGTCCCATCTGTCCCCCAATGGGAATAATTCATATTTTCGTTTTATACAACGCATCCGATCTTTCCCCAATGTACTATATATAAATGTGATTTTGAAAATACTTTCAGAATACGACATTCAAGTTCCAATGCAGTTGTCACAGATTGGCTACCGCATTCGGCATGCCTCTAGCTAAACTGGTTAATTATTAACCTTTTTTTCTTTATTAAATAGTTTTTTGATACTCAAATAAGTAGCTTGAAGTGTAAGAAATGATTGACTTAGTACGCTTTCTAGTTTTTTTACATAAATGTACGAGTTAGTTATAAATAGTTAGTAGAATTTAAATAAAAAAGTTAGGTATTAAATAGTCACATATAGGTGTCTTCACGGTTTATTAGCGCTCGGTGAAAGTGGAGGGGAGCTCTGCGCAAGTGAGGTGAGGCGAGACGGCGCCTATTGTTTCCGTCGCGGCGGGAAGGTGGGAATTATTCCCATCTGTCACCCTGCTCTGTCCGCCTAGGGTGACAGATGGGCCAAAAAAGTGCCATTTGTCACCCTATCAGCAACAGTGGGATAGATAGAACTTTTTTTGTTCCATCTGTCACCCTAGGCGGACTGAGCAGGGTGACAGATGGGAATAATTCAAAAGTGGCTAAGCGACCAATAGACGCTGGCGTCGGGTGCCTTCCCCGTCGCGTCGCACCCCTCCCGCCAAACACAACTTCTTATCGTGTCACTAGTTCCTTCGAACCAGTGTGGTGAAAGGATTTCAAGTGCGATTCGAAGGGGCTCCTTTCGTGCACTCGACACATGTTTTCATACTATAGATTCTACGACATGCCGGTTTTCTCACGATGTTCCACGATGAAGGAAATTCACCGATGCGAGAACGTGGGATGCATACATAAATTTTTATCGACCGAAAAAACCCATTTACGCATGACTGCCACCGGGATTCGAACCCGCGACCATCAGATCGCAAGGTAAGGGCCTCATCCACTCGGCCACCACGTCCACCAAACACAACTAAAAATCGACTTCTGCGCATTCAAGGTCAGCGCTATTAAACCGTGAGGATACCTGTACAATAGGTTTAGAATGTAAATGTTGCTTATTACCAAGGTGAGATGTCAGATGTTGCACATCATAAGCGACATAGTTATTTGATTGTAACGGGTATTTCGATGTCGTCAGTGTGGTGTGCCGACCGAACATTTTTAATGACCAAAATGAGGGTAGTTCCCTCATCTCACCGCGACGGTAGCTCCAATACGCCAGTCAACCCGTGACCGTTAGTCAACAGCCGTTGCAATACACTCGAAACGTCGGGACACAAAAACGAGGTGAGCGCGATAAATACTCGTTACAATCAAATAACTATGTGTGATAATCGCGAAAGTCTACAAAAAACGGTCATAAGCGACCACTGTAAGGCTCATTCGTTTTTTTAATGCTATATTATCCCTCTTCCAGCCGCCCTCCCCCCCGCGCAGCTCGAAGGGCAGCGTGAAGTCCCTCCCCGCCAGTCCGCCCCCCGAGGGGGAGGAGGCCCCCAAGATCCCCTGCCCCGCCAAGATGGTGGTGCCACAGACGGTCATGTTCGGTACGTACTAGCAATACGACATATCCAATGCGGAGGGTACGTCCTCCCCACCCGCGCAGTGCGAAGGAAATGTCCCCCCCTCTCGCGCTGTGCAAAATAAATGTCCCCCCTCTCGATTTATGCAAAGAAAATGTCCCCCCCTCTCGCGCAATGCGAAGGAAATGTCCCTCTCCCTCTAGCGCAGCGTGAATGGCATGTCTCCCCCTCCCCCTCCACACAGTGCGACGGCCATGTGTCCCTCCCCCGGCGAAGCTCGAAGGGCAGCGTGAAGTCCCTCCCCGCCAGTCTGCGAGGAGGCCTCCAAGATCCCCTGCCCCGCCAAGATGGTGGTGCCACAGGCGGTAATGTTTGGTATGGACTAGCAATACGACATATCCAGTGCGGAGGGTATGTCCTCCCCACCCGCGCAGTGCGAAGGAAATGTCCCCCCTTCTACGCAGCGCGAAAGACATGTCCCCCCCCCCCTCTCGCGCAGTTCGAAGGGCATGTCTCCCCGTTCCGAGTACTGCGAAGGGCGCCCCCCCCACCTCCCGCGTAGAGCGGAGGAAATGTCCCCCCCTGCCGTGCTATGCGAAGGGCATGTCCACCATCTCGCGCTGTGCAAAATAAATGTCCCCTCTAAAAAAAACATCTAAAAAAATAAAACTAAATGTTTTAAATAGTCGATTTTTTTTTCTCTTCATAATCTAATTTTATCTACCTTAATCTGATCAGTGGTTTGAGCTGGAAAAATAAATAAATATTGCATTCTGTTGTTTCAGATATAGTATGCGACAACGCGGGCTACGAATTATTCTCAGACTTGTGCTTGGCACATTTTCTTATTTCACAGAATATTGTGAAAAAGGTATATAATTATAATGTCATTGTAAAATTGCAAAAAACTTTAAGTTTACAATTTAATTTAATTTTTGACAAATTGTGAACGAAAATATCATGCTTTTTAAATATTTTCAGATTAGATTTCACATCAAAAACATGCCTTGGTTCGTGTCTGACGTCACTCAAAGGGATTTCAAGTAAGTATTATAATGACTGCAGTATCCCTTTAAAAATAAATGAATGAATGAATGAATAAGAAGCAAATAAAAGCATTAGTCTTTGAAAAATGAATGAATAAGATGCAAATGAGAGCAGTATTATTTCAAAATTTAATTGAATGAATCAAAAGCACATGAGAGCAGTATACTTTTAAAATTGTATAAACGAATATGAAGTAAATTATAGCACTATTCTTTTAAAAATGAAAAAAAAAATCATAAGCAAATCAGAGCAGTATTCTTTTAAAATGAATGAATGAATAGGAAGCAAATGAGAGCAGTATTATTTTAAAAATGAATGAATGATATAGAAGCGAATGAGAGCAGTATTATTTTAAAAATGAATGAATGATATAGAAGCGAATGAGAGCAGTATTATTTTAAAAATGAATGAATGATACAGAAGCGAATGAGAGCAGTATTATTTTAAAAATGAATGAATGATATAGAAGCGAATGAGAGCAGTATTATTTTAAACAAGCTTAAAGTTTAAAAAAACTGAAAACCCGACTGCGAAATATTTATACATTCACTGCCAATTCATTATTCCAAATTAAATTTAAAAAACATTGAATGTAGTAGGTACTCAAAACATTGTAACGTGACAACACAAAGTAACGTGAAGGCAGCTCAGCGAAATAGGCTATGGAAGAGGCTATGCTCGAGGTTTCCAAAATTCAGAATGAACCCATCTAACAGAACGGAGAACTAAAGTGGTCGACATAGCTCAGACAGACGAGACGATCAAGAAGCTAAAGTAGCGGTTGGCCGACCACATCTACCAAAGAACCGACAGCCGTGGGGTCAACGTGTTCTAGAGGGAAGATCGCGTCTCATCTACGCAAGCGCAGTGTAGGACGCTCTCTGGCTAAAAAGAGCCATAACCTGCGCGTGATAGCTGGCAGAAGGTGGATGAGAATTTTCAAAGATTGCGCTCAATGGCAATTAAAACTGCTGTATATTTATATGTGTGATGATGATGATGACGACAAGTAATGTTGTGTGTGCTTCAAGTACCTAAGGGTTCTAGCCGCATGTACCCGGAGAGGTGGGCAATACTAGCCACTCTCTGGATACCTGAAGACAGGCGGCGGCGTAGGGGTCGGCCGAGAAATCGTTGGCGGGACGATCTGGACGGATTCGAGAGGGAATGGTGGCAGGCTGCAAAAGACCGTGACAAGTGAAAGGATTTGGGGGAGACCTTTGCCCAACAATGTTTAACCTATGGTGTCACAGGTTAAACCAAAAAAAAAGGGGTTCTTACCTGGAATAAACTTGTTTTCTATATAACTACTTAAGCTCGTGAAGTTCTTGCTTCTGCCCGAAGTAATTGTTCTAAAACTACATTAAAGATACTAGTGTTGAATACCTACTTCTTTAAATCTGTTTATGAAGTTCAGTTTGTAAAATAAACTAGATGCAACTAAAACGCTCTTCTGATCGTATTACCCCAAAATATAATATACATACATACATACTACATGGTATGTCCCTAGTACCTACTTACAAGATATGCGCGAAAAACATAACCTTTCCTTGGCAGTCGGGTAAAAAGAAAACACAAAGCATTTTAAAGTACATACAGCGCCATCTAGCGGTAAGTAGCGGAAGTGCAGATTCTAAATATTTTATTGCTTCGTTTTAATTTTAACTAATAATTCCAGATAAAATGCGTAATACGAGGTCCAACACACACGTGGCCGAATTTTACGCTACCTTTACTGACCGCTTTAAAGTTTTTGATTAGGTAGCGTAAAATTTATTGAAATTAATCCCTTAATTGCCCATTAATTATACCCAAACATATGACTTATATATATTTTTGTAATCTCCATTAAATTTCCTTCATTTTGATACCCTACTCGATAGGATAAGTAACCAAATTTTTTTCAACGACCAACTATTTAGCGCCAAAAATCCGCCATTTTGTTTTTTTTAACTAAAAACCCATCTAAGAACACTCGGGTTATTGAGACGAATCTAACAACACGTTAATTGTCAATATCCATCCAGCCGTTCGGGAGATACGAGGTAAC
Source organism: Lobophora halterata (assembly GCA_932526365.1). Taxonomy (NCBI): domain Eukaryota; kingdom Metazoa; phylum Arthropoda; class Insecta; order Lepidoptera; family Geometridae; genus Lobophora; species Lobophora halterata. The sequence continues at coordinate 6,214,620 of OW052027.1, read as the reverse complement.
CAAGAAATTTACATACATACATACATACATACATACAAGATACGCGCGAAAAACATAACCCTTCCTTGACAGTCGGGTAAAAAGAATGAATGATTAAGAAACAAATGAGAGCAATATTCTTTCAAAAATATAAGAAGAAAATGATGAGCAGTATTCTTTCAAAAATTAATTTATAATAATAAATACCTAAAAATACACATTCAAGTTATGGAGTATGATGAACTGAGAAAATTTACTCTCAACGTAATGATAACAAATTGTCTCAAGGTGGACGAGCGCTATATTAGTGTTACACCGGCTTATGTGAATCAAAGTCCTGTGTAGCACCATTATGGTTATGAGCAGGCGTAATCTCCTAACATCAGGAGAGCGTTTAACTAGTATTATAAAACACAGTTTTTTTTTACAGATTTGTGATAGATTCATGTATTAGAGCCAGTTACAATAGGACAGTACATGCGGAGCCGAAGCCAGGTGAGTGAGTAGAAGTATTTAAGTATAGAATCACAATGTAGTATATTGAAAACGCGCAAAAAATTGATCTAAATTAGCTAACATTTTAGTCCAATGCTAAATTTCGAAACAGAGAAGTAACTGCGCTAGTAAATGTGTTATAGTTAAGAATATAACTAGGCTTTTTCATATGGTAAAAATCTTTTTCACTGACGGGGAGTAAAACTAAATTTTAGGCCCTAGGGCAAAATGTGATTACTTATAAAATCTATAATAGTTTCATGCTGGAAATTGACAACTTTTTTCAAATTACTAATTTACCATTAAATTTCTAATTACTAACCCATAGTTCAGGGTATTATGGGATACCTAAACATTACTTATTTCGAATATCGTGATAACATTACTTATTTCCTCGCAGTTGAAGTAAAAACATCTTGTTCATACCTCGTTCGTGAAGCTCATTTTGTACTAGACTAAATTATTTTTTTCATTGTATAAAATCTTGTTTAAGGCCCTTGGTGAACAATAGTAGATTATGCACTATGGGGATAAAGCAGTGTCTTATGTCGCGGGTGGCATATTGAACCCTGAGTGAAGGGGTTCAAGCTGCCCAAGACGAAGACAGGCTTTATCCCAGAGGAGCATACTCTACTTTTCACACCTTCTGCGAGGCAATAAAAATCCAGGGCTCCGAACTAAGCAGCCAACACCGTCTTTTGTTTCACAATCTTTGAAGTCGCGCCTTTTTTCTTTTTTTTTATGAGTGGCCAGTTCGATTTTAGAACAAATCTTTTTACAATGCCATATGGGCGTAAAAGAACTTAGAGTTTTCCACGAGTTTCCACACGAATTTGACGTTTCAAATTCAAATCACATAACTACCCTTGGGAGTTTCATACAACATTACCTCCCTTGGTAGGTAATGCTTTGCTTTACCTTGATGATAGCATGATATGTAATTACTTGACTTAGCCTCTCTACAGCTATATAACCTTGTTATTTTGTATTTAAAATATTTTAACTTCAACTTCATTAAGTTTACTCTCTTTTCAATGTAAATGTTGAAAACTTTGTAAACATAGCTTTTTGACGGACGTTAACAAGCGTGCAATCTGTTCCTACGGTAAATAAATAATATGAGTATGAGTATAATTGGATATTGTCGAGCAGGTGGTGTGAAAATAACTATTTTTAACCGTTCGTTGTTGTTCAGCGACTAAAGAGGGCGAAGCGCCACCGGAGCCCGATCCGCCGCGCATCATCTCTTCCGACAACCTACGCACCGTCGCCGAGCAGTGGCGCGCCTACGTCGATGACGGCACCTTTGTGGTCATGGTAAGATGGCACTACCTCGACGATGACACCTTCTTGGTCATGGTCTTCTTCTTATAGTGTCACTAGTTCTCGAACCAGTGTGGTGAAAGGATTTCAAGTGCGCCTTGATGAGTCTCCTTTCACGGCACCTTCTTGGACATGGTATGGTTACGGCACTTCCTTGACGATGGCACCTTCGTGGTCATGGTAACGTTGTACTACCTCGATGAAGGCACCTTCTTGGTCATGGTAAGGTCGCACTACCTCGACGACGGCACCTTCGTAATATTGCACTACTTCAACGACGGCACCTTCTTGGTCATGGTAAGGTGGCACTACCTCGTCGACGGCACCTTCTTGGTCATGGTAAAATGGCACTACCTTGACGATGGCACCTTCGTGGTCATGGTAAGGTGGCACTTCCTCGACGACGGCACCTTCTTGGTCATGGTAAGATGGCACTACCTCAACGACGGCACCTTCTTGGTCATGGTAAGGTCGTACAACGTCGACGATGACACCAGAAAGCCCAGCAATTTCCCTAGCCAAAGTGCCCTTCCAACCAGAACACAGCAATTACACATTACTGCATCACGGTAGAATACCTGTCACTGTGTTGGTATTGGTACCCATCTATACAGCATCCTGCAGGGGATGTCTCCCAACGGAAACTTAACTTATGCTTAAACTTTTACGTAAACTTAACTTATGCTTAAACTTTAACGTAAACTTAACTTATGCTTAAACTTGTGCTTAAAAATATTTTCAGGCTGAAGACTACTGGACGTGGCCGCACGTCTACAAAGATATGAAGAAATACGACTACAATTTATACCGGAAGTTGCAATACGCGGCCGCCATCTTGTTTAAAGGAGACCTTAACTACCGGAAGCTGCTCGGAGAGAAGAATTGGAACCCCGTTATAGGATTCGAACCCGCACTGCAAGGTAATTTTATTAAACGATTGACACCAATTTCGTTATTTAAGTATATTTAATTTAATTTAATTATTCGCTCTATTTAATTATTCCCTCGCTTCGCTCAGGAGTTATGTAGAGCCCTGAGTGACGCGAGGGGTTCAAGTTACCCAAGACGAAGACAGGCTTCTTTGAGTTGTTTTTATGGTGGCCAGAAACCTCTTTACAATGCCATATGGGCATCCTTTTACTAGAGTTTTCACACGAATTTGAGTTACAAATTCAAATCACTCTACTACTTTACTACCTTGGGAGATTCATCCAACTTTACCTCCCTTGGGAGACAATGCTTTGTCGTGAGTAAAAAATGATATATTGCAGGTTTCATCCCGGCGCCAATAATAGCGGTGCGCACGGTGAAGGCCGACCTCATCTGCGGACTGCCGAAGGGGAAGTGGGAGCAACTCAACAAGCTCGACGCCAAGTGGATGGAGACCGGGGACTACGGGTGAGGGTGGGGGGGGAGTGAGGGGACTACGGGTGAGGGTGGGGGGGGGAGTGAGGGGACTACGGGTGAGGGGGAGGGGAGTGAGGGGACTACGGGTGAGGGGGAGGGGAGTGAGGGGACTACGGGTGAGGGGGAGGGGAGTGAGGGGACTACGGGTGAGGGGGAGGGGAGTGAGGGGACTACGGGTGAGGGGGAGGGGAGTGAGGGGACTACGGGTGAGGGGGAGGGGAGTGAGGGGACTACGGGTGAGGGGGAGGGGAGTGAGGGGACTACGGGTGAGGGTGGGGGGGGAGTGAGGGGACTACGGGTGAGGGTGGGGGGGGAGTGAGGGGACTACGGGTGAGGGTGGGGGGGGAGTGAGGGGACTACGGGTGAGGGGGAGGGGAGTGAGGGGACTACGGGTGAGGGGGAGGGGAGTGAGGGGACTACGGGTGAGGGGGGAGGTCTGGGGACTACGGGGGGGAGGGGAAGTGAGGGGACTACGGGGGGAGGGGAAGTAAGGGAACTACGGGTGAGGGGGAGGGGTGTAAGGGACTACGGGTGAGGGGTGGAGGGGGGAGGTCTGGGGACAACGGGGGGGAGGGGAAGTGAGGGGACTACGGTAGGGAGGGGAAGTGAGGGTACTACGGGGGAGGGGCGAAGGGGAGTCAGGGGACTACGGGGGAGGGGTGAAGGGGAGGCAGGGGACTACGGAAGAGGCAGGGGACTACGGGGAGGGGTGAAGGGGAGGCAGGGGACTACGGAAGAGGCAGGGGACTACGGGGGAGGCAGGGGATTACGGAAGCGGGGGGCTAGTATACTATGTACAGGTTGAACTTTCAAACTAGGCTTGAATGCCCAAATAGGCAAAAAATTACCCGTAAATTAACATATTAACGGTTTTCAAACACGTTATATTTCAAACTGACGAAAAATTGTTGACACTTCGAAAGTCTGCTTTGAAATAATCTTATCAAAGAACTATTAAAAAATTTACAGGTTTTAAAATCGTAAATTTTTAATTTATCTCTTCATTTCAGTGTGATCCAATTCTGTGCGAAGGCAGAACCCTTGAAGCCCTCCGACCGTCCCTGCATCGACTACGGAACCACCTGCTTCAGTGCCGCCTGTCCTGTGCACACTGACATGTAGCCTAAACCACTGCACGTAGGTACACGCAAATTTTTAATTACCAGAAAAAAAAACTTATAGGCCGTTAAAGCCTGCACCAGCCTAAACCACTGCTATATGACTATGCTATATGGTATGACTATGACTCATAGATGAATAACAGTGTTTTCACACCACCTGCTCGACAATATCCAATTACATATCATGCTATCATCAAGGTAAAGCAAAGCATTACCTACCTAGTGAAGTAATGTTGTATGAAACTCCCAAGGGCAGTAATGTGATTTGAATTTGGAACGTCAAATTCGTATGGAAACTCGTGGAAAATTCTGAGTAAAAGAACGCCCATATGGCATTGTAAAAAGGTTTATTCTAAAATCAAACTGGCCTCTCATAAAAAAAAGAAAAAAGGCGCGACTTCAAAGATTGTAAAACAAAAGACGGTGTTGGCTGCTGAGTTCGGAGCCCTGGCTTTTTATTGCCTCGCAGAAGGTGTGAAAAGTAGAGTATGCTCCTCTGGGATAAAGCCTGTCTTCGTCTTGGGTAGCTTGAACCCCTCACGTCACTCAGGACTCTTCATAACTCCCTCGCTTCGCTCAGGAGTTAACTGAGTCCCTCGTTAGCTCAGGGTTCAATATACCGCCCGCGACATAAGACACTGCTTTATCCCCTTAGTGCATAATCTACTATTCTATAGAACAAGATGGACAGTATCAAACCAAAATGGTTGCGGTATATTGGACCGAAAATTTTCAGACACCCTGTCAATAAAAATTAAATATCTCTATTTTCAAATAATGTTTGTTACTTTTACGATGTAGTTTTATTAACAATGAAAAAGTCTAGTAGTTTTAACATAAATAATAGTTAAAAAGAAAAAGAGAAGTAACAGCCCTGTTACTTCTCTTTTTCGAAAATTAGTATCGGACCAAAATGTACTAGAAGTTAGCCAAAGTGGCTCCCTTTTCTTGGTCGCATTTTCATTTTTTCATTGTGTTTCTGTACTTCTATGGTTGTAGCCTAAACCAGCCTAAACCACTGCTATATGATTTTATATAATTTTTAATCACCAGAAAGAAAAATTGGTTGTCTGTAAAATTGGTTTACGGACGATAGTTTAACGTGACTACCAGCGTAACGGGACGTTGGGCGTTACCGGACAACGACGTCAACGTTTTCGTGCATGCAGCCGGCGTTTATCGATTTATAAGACGTAGTTACGTCAAAAATTACGCTATACTGAACACAGATATGGCAAAAAAAATTAAAAAATATTATTTTTTTATTTCAAAATAAATGTAAAAATTGGACAACTGTTGTTTAAGTGAATAATCTCTATTTTTATTGTTTCAGGTACAAAATGGAACTCATTTTTTGTAGTTTTTAAGAGAAAAATAAATCAAATTATTTAATTTCATATATATTTCGCTATTGCACTTTGTTTTTCAATCACTTTTTACTCTGTTACTGAAAATAAAAATAACTTTTTTACAAACATTTTTGTTTTATTAATTAAGCAAGATAATAACCTACTATTTACTAGCACCTATTGAACCTAAGACACCACAATGTCATCTAGTATGTAATAGCAGTACTTGCAATAAATACTGAATACTAAATTTTTCTACCAATATAATTTTAGGAAATAACGAACACTTAGAATGTATGCAGTCCTGGTACCTATATAGGCAAACGAAGAATCAATATTACAAAGTTCGGCACGTAACTTAAACGCTAACCGTTCAAACACAAACCGCAACTATGAGCATCAAATTCTTGGGCTTTATGTCCTCCTGGTACCTTGAGGCACAGAAACACTATCCTTCAAACACAATCCGCAACTATGAGCATCAACTTCTTGGGCTTTATGTCCACCTGGTACCTTGAGGCACAGAAACACTATCCTTCAAACACAATCCGCAACTATGAGCATCAACTTCTTGGGCCTTATGTCCTCCTGGTACCTTGAGGCACAGAAACACTATCCTTCAAACACAATCCGCAACTATGAGCATCAACTTCTTGGACTTTATGTCCTCCTGGTACCTTGAGGCACAGAAACACTATCCTACAAACACAATCCGCAACTATGAGCATCAACTTCTTGGGCTTTATGGACGGTGTTTGTGTGCCTCTGTCCAAGGTACCAGGAGGACATAATAATAGCCCAAGAAGTTGATTCGAATGTACAAATATAAACTGCCAAGTACTGTAGCAGTGCTTAGCAGTTTATATAAATTTGCTCTTAATTATTATACGGAGTAGGTTTAAACCAGATACTTATTTTTTCAATACCTTCTGGGAAATATAAGACTTTAGAGTAGTTTCATGGTGATATAATACGTCGTTAAACCAACCGCGCACCACCAAACTAGAATAGAATAGAAGCTGCTAGAAGTGAGACCGCGCAGTTGGATTCAAATAAGGCAAGGACAGGGTGAGCGCATACATGAGCTGACATGTCCGCCGTAACCTGCACTTCTCTATGAATGATGAGCGATGACAGTGACAAGTAATTGAAACATGTGACCATGTGACAGCAGATGCGTGCCGCGCCGCCATTATATTTTCCTCGCCCCGCCCACCCCTTCAATTTTTACAACAACAAAGATTCTGGAATGACGGTGTAAAATATTTTTGGAAACCTAAATGTCTTTGTGTATAATTTGATTCGAACCTTTGTTGCCGCACAATAAACCCGACATTGTAAATGCTACATATATAAACAATAGTATTTCACGGAAAGCAGTGTTTCAGTGTGCGCTCTGTGTCCACAACCTACAAGTCGATTATTCTGTTCCAAAATCATCTGTATTTGAAAAAACGCAGAAATGGCTAACATGGCAGTAAAGCGCATTAAACGGGAGTTCAAAGAGGTTCTATCAAGCGAGGAGGTCACAGGCGGCGCAATTAAACTTGAAATGGTGAATGAAAGTTGTACCGAGATAAAGGGTGAGATTTGCGGGCCCGCCGACACTCCGTACGAAGGCGGCAAATTCCTCCTCGAAATCAAAATCCCAGATTCATACCCATTCGAACCGCCGAAAATACGATTTGTGACCAAAACTTGGCACCCAAACATTTCGTCTGTGACTGGCGCTATTTGCTTGGATATTCTGAAGGACCAATGGGCAGCTGCATTGACCCTAAGGACAGTTCTATTGTCTCTACAAGCGTTATTATCTGCCGGAGAGCCGAATGACCCTCAAGATGCAGTGGTAGCCAAGCAATTCATGGATAATAACCATTTATTTCAACTGACAGCACGGCACTGGACAAATATATACGCTGGAGGCCCGGCCCCAGTTATTGAGTTCAACAATAAGGTGCAATGTTTGATCGAGATGGGCATTGATGAGCACAAAGCTAGAGTTGCTCTATCTACGTTCAATTGGGACATCGAACGAGCTACAGAAAATCTGTTTAGTTAGTGTTAAAGTGCATAAGTTATCTCATTTAAGATTATGACTGTTTTTTGTTGTGATGTTACGTTTGTGGAAAGTTATTTCAGATAAAACCGAGTACATAATAACTAAATTTTATTATCAGCATTTAGTTAAAATGTCCCACTTAATGTATAACATAGACATAGCCATTTCCGCATTCATTATAAAATAAACTGTATTTTTTTCAGAGTTAAAATCATCTGAGTTTTGTGGATATTTGGAAGCAATGGTTCTGTAGCTAAGTGACTTATTTCCAGATGTCAAATTCTTCACATTATTGTATACAATGTCTTTTGTCTTTCTTTGCTTTGATATAAGTTTCTAAATCTTGATTAGTTTACCCCCATGGAACCATGGACCATCGAGGTGTCGCAGCCCATAGCAGAGTTGCACTGACCTGTTATATGCAATGGATTCGTGTTGCAGGCAAGTGTGATCTCTACCATCAAGAGAGAGAATGCTTAGCCTATAATAGTTATTAGATTTTAACAGGTATTTATCGTGCTCACCTTATCTATTTTTATCCCAACGTTTTGGTAGGTCTGCCCCCATTTCACCGTTATGGTAGCTCCATTACAGCATTCAACCTGTGACCGCGGTTAATACGATACAGCCGAAACCTCGTGACAAAAATAGATGAGGTGAGCGCACTAAATACCTGTTACATTTGAATAATTGTGTGATAATCGCAAAAGTCTATGTAAAACCAATACGTAGTCTCTTCTTTACATAAAAAAAACACATTCCCACAGCTGGTACTAACGCATACACTCTGCTGGCAAGAGTGTTGGTTAAACATGTCATAAGTTAAATGATTCCACATTCTCTTTAAAGCGTTAATGACACATGGCTAGTTTACAAGCTACAAGCCTGCGAGTTGAAAAGCTAGTAAGTGGTCCGGAAGGATTTTCAAACAGATAGTAAAAAATATGATTACACTGGGAGAGTTTACAAGCTACAAGCGAACTCGCTAGCTTTTAAACTAGCTCTGTGTCATCAACGCTTTAGTAATTCAATCATTTTTAGCACTTAAAGAATTCACTGTTCTTACATTTACAACATCATTGCATTTCTTGTTAAACGAGATATGAAATAAATAAGTCAATTTAAAATGTAAATGTATTTTTATTTGATGTTTCCTAAAAGAAAAAAATAATTTGCTATAATTACCTACAAACTTTCATTTTATCTTAATACTTTAGCTTAACTATATTTTAAAATAAATAGGTAAGTTTATTTACAAGAATATAAAATGTAAATACTTTAATGTATACACTAAGTATACAATAAAGTAACAAATATGTATTATAGGTATTTGGCAATTTTCTATTCCACATTTCATATGCCACAGGGATTGACTCCTTAACCCTGTGGCCAACCACAGATCAAGCCCATTCCTATGCCATTAGTTAGTGACTGATAAGTGACGAACAATGGTCTGACTCCCAGGATTTGTGACAGCCCCGTTCCTGAGATATCAGCGAAAATACCTGGCCCACGGTTCTGGATCCAGAACCCTGTGGCCAAGTACTTTTGCAAATAATACACAAACCACTGCATCTTATGGCCCCAGATTTTTAATTTGCGTTAGAAACGCCAGTCACTAAGCCCTAGACAAAAAACTAACTTCCTAGACCCAAGAATACCGAAGTTAAAAAAGTCCGGTCTAACATTTTGAGGTTATAAAAATAACCTCAAAATGTTAGACCAGCTACCCGAAAGAAAAATGCTAGGAGGCTGATTACTATGCCGAACCTTAGTGACTCATTTGTGACTAACAATGAACTGAGTCCCGGAATTCGTGACAGCCTAGTTGCAGATATATAAGCGAAAATACTTGGCCACAGGGTTCTGGTCCAGAACCCTGTGGCCAGGGCTTTTCGCTAATTTCTCAAAAACCGCTGCATATTATGACTCCATTTTTTGTATATGCTTTAAAAACGCCAGTCACTAAACCCTAGACCTAAAATTAGCTTCCTAGGTTGTTTAATAATAAATCCTAGAAACATGTTTTGAGTTTTGAAAATTTATTAACAGAGTGACCATATATTTTGCTTCATTGAGACTTTCCTTGTTTTGTGTTACGTAACATAACGTATTGTTGCTTAACGTAAATGCTATAATTACCTATTGTCTATTCCATTCACATCCTAGCCTAGACTATTGTAGAAGACTACTGTTTTAGGCAGGTAAGCAGAGACGGATTATCCTTAAGGCAAACTATTAAAATTATTGTGGTGTGTTTTTATCTACGCAATAGAGCTCAATCATAAAGGCGGTCAATAATAAAGTGGAGCTGCAATAATAATAATCCCACATTGAAGCTGCGTTTAAGACAAAATCACAATAAAGTTCGAAAATAAAGCACGCATCCGGAGTATAAAATCTACACTCATGGTCTACAATATAAAATGAACACAAAATCTACACTCCATGGTCTACACAAGCTCCAAGTTACTATTGTACAGCAGTTTCCGCAAAAATATACTTCAGTTCAAGCAAAGTTTAAGGTAAATTGGCAGTTCTAATTTATGACAATAGCCGTCCCGACTCATATATTAAGAAAAATTAGAAAGTCGTTATTTTTCAGTATTTTAGTACTTTTAAGCTTTTATTGCGTGCTAATTCAAAGTATTATATTCACATGATATCCACATGAAGGTTTATTACAAAATTTTCGAATCAAGCAAAAGGGCAGTGTAATGGAAAATAAATGTATTATATATATATTAAGATTGTAAACAAAACAAGACTGATATACCCTATGTATATAATAAGGACTGAATCAAACTTTAAATGTAAGTATTACAAGTCTAGCTGATTGGACTACAGTAGGTACATAGAAGTATAATAATAAGTATATTTTCAGCATTCCTTCTACGGAAAGAAGCAGCAGCTAGATCATCGTGAGCACTAGCGGCAATCCAGAGCAAAATATTATATTTTAGTTTTACTTCCAAGATAGTGAAGAGGCATGCATATTTAGACTGAAAGATCTCTACATAGGTACTTGCCTGCCTAAAACAATATTCTAGGATATGAATGCCATAGACAATAGGTAACTATAGCATTACGTAGCGTAACGCAAAACAAGGAAAGTCTCAATGAAGCAAAATATATGGTCACTCTGTTAATAAATTATAACCTCAAAACATGTTTCTAGGATTTATTATTAAACAACCTAGGAAGCTAATTTTAGGTCTAGGGTTTAGTGACTGGCGTTTTTAAAGCATATACAAAAAATGGAGTCATAATATGCAGCGGTTTTTGAGAAATTAGCGAAAAGCCCTGGCCACAGGGTTCTGGACCAGAACCCTGTGGCCAAGTATTTTCGCTTATATATCTGCAACTAGGCTGTCACGAATTCCGGGACTCAGTTCATTGTTAGTCACAAATGAGTCACTAAGGTTCGGCATAGTAATCAGCCTCCTAGCATTTTTCTTTCGGGTAGCTGGTCTAACATTTTGAGGTTATTTTTATAACCTCAAAATGTTAGACCGGACTTTTTTAACTTCGGTATTCTTGGGTCTAGGAAGTTAGTTTTTTGTCTAGGGCTTAGTGACTGGCGTTTCTAACGCAAATTAAAAATCTGGGGCCATAAGATGCAGTGGTTTGTGTATTATTTGCAAAAGTACTTGGCCACAGGGTTCTGGATCCAGAACCGTGGGCCAGGTATTTTCGTTGATATCTCAGGAACGGGGCTGTCACAAATCCTGGGAGTCAGACCATTGTTCGTCACTTATTAGTCACTAACTAATGGCATAGGAATGGGCTTGATCTGTGGTTGGCCACAGGGTTAAGGACTCAATCCACAGGGCCGCAGTTTATCTTTGATACAGATAATTTAATTTCATTCATTTTTTTTGGATACAGGGCCCTGCCACGCCAGCATCGCGGGTTCGATTCCCGCTTCACGACTAACACTAGTGTGATGAACATCTGTTCTGACGATGATGCATGACGGACATGCATACTTAGTTTACAATATTTAGGTATAAATGTTTTCTATCAGCTACGTTTCTGGTTCCCATAGTACAAGCTTGCTTAGTTTGGTGGCTTTGTGTGAAATGTCTGCAAGCCAGCGCTGGCTGCCATTCTCATTGGCAGCCAGCGCTGGCTCTTTATTGGCCTCGAATAAACAGTTTTTCAAGACAAGCCAGCGCTGGCGGCCAGCACTGGCGGGAATAGAGCACCGGCCTATTTTCCATTGGCCTCATCTCTGAACAACGCGGGCCAGGCCAGCGCTGATTTGTCTGAGAACTGGCGCCAGCGTTACTGGCTTCGTCTAAACCCTGGTTTAGTCATTGAGCGCCACCCATCCGCTGTTGCCATCTGACATTTGCACTTGTATGAAACGCACGACGCTGCCATTCTCATCCACCACCTAAAAAAGAAAAGCTTATCAATATAAAAATAATAATAATCAAGGTTTTACAAAAACATACAACAACCGACTTCAATCGGACGGTTCTAGTGACCGTAGGCACCACTGAATAGTCACAGGGAAGCAAAATGCGCAATTTCGTTTAAGATAAAGATAATTTATTGGCCAAAACACAAGTACAATAAATTAAAATTTATTAAAATTAAATTAATTTTATTAAAATTTTGTCAGAGCGTCTGGTCGAAGCGTCGCGTGATCAGAGGGCTGGCAGCTAGTTGGGCCAAAGAATAAGCCTTGCTATACAAAGAGGCAATGCAGCCAGTATCCTCGGCACGCTGCCATCGGGTATCGAGTTGGAGCAGTTGAGCTACCTATAGATCGTTTGCAACGGTCTATGGGTGGCCCAATTGTTTCCTTTTGTAAATTTTGTAATATACCACAATGATTAATTTTCTTACAAGTACAATGATGTCTTAAATAAATTGGTTTATTTACAATTATATTAATAGAAAAGAGAGTTTAAATATTACGTTTATTTGGAGGACGTCACTTTTTCAGTAATTTTAATTTCAAATCCAAAGTACTGAACCGATTTTGATAATATTTCTATTGGACAACATTTTTCAAATCGGTTTATAAACAACAAAGTTCTGAGGGAACAAACATTACAAAAAAAGTCCTTTTTTTGAAGTCGGTTGAAAATCGCTCTATCTCGTAAAGGAAGCGAGAAAGAGCAAAATAATATAAACAGAGATTTAGATTTTACTCTACATTACTTGTTTAAATAGTGATTTATTTTATTTTTTTAATGATCTTAAAGCGAGGGCTTTTCAATAAGACATTTAAGAAAAAGTAGTTGCCATAAACTATGATAAATGGCGCTGTATAAAACGCAAGTGCCAAAAATCTAAAATTTGAAAACAGTAAAATTTCGTTGTTTATTATGACACTTAACATTGACAATTAACTTTTCTGCAGCGCCATCTAGTGACCAAAATAAAAAGCGTTACTGTTTTTTTTATTGAAAAGCCCTCATTAAAATTAATGATCTTACCTCTTGTGTGAGGTCTCCGGAGCTAACAGCCGTTAAAATAGAGGATGCGTCTAAACTTTCAACCTCCATGTTATCTGAAATTATTGTTTTTAATTAGCACGGTAAAATGAAAACCACTTTTGTCTATGTTTTCCGATTGTGTGAACGAACAATAGTAAGGTTTCATACTGTAATTTAGATTTTAACGTGTTTTAAAATTAGTCGAAATTCATGAAAAGTCACGACTACTAGTTGGCATGTGAATTCAATTCAATTCAATCATTTATTGGCCAAAATGTTACATTGCATAATTGACTAATACTAATAGTTAGCATGTGACTATTACCTATTCTGTGTCGTGAGTTTTCATGAATTTCGACTAATGTTTAAACACTTATAAAATCTAAATGAAAGTATGAAACCTTACTAATTTTTGTTCACACAATCGGAAAACGTAGACGAAACGAATAGTGTGAAGAAATTACTATAATACGGCGTACTTTTTGAGTATTTGTTCGAAAACTTTGTATGGAAATTTGTCTTGAGGATTACCCTTAAACTAGTATTAATATACATCGTGTCCCTAAATTCATCGATAAGCTACTACTCGAGAAAAAATAAGAACAAGAAGAAAACTTTTTTTTTATTACCCTTACTATTAATGAAATGATACTTTACCATGGCCCCATTTCTTCAAATAATACTGAAATACCAGAATGACAGAGTTTCTTTAAAATGTAATAAAAAAAAGTTTTTTTTCTTATTGTTTCTCGAGTAGTCACGACCAGGCCCACCATCTGCTACCAGCTTATCGTTGAATTTAGGGACACCTGTATATTTATACAATATGTTCGGTCTTGAGTTCCCGATATTTAAGGGGTTGTTTTTAAAGTTTTTTGTCGGTAAATCCATTCATTTTCCTAGGACTTATAAGTATTTAGCTGTGTGTGTTTGAGCTCATTTTTTGTACAAGAACTGGCGATATTTCGATTAAAAACAAAACAGGACTTCATAAGTATTTAGATAAGGTCATTTTTGTATGTGAACTGGCGTATGTCGATTAAAAAACAAAATGGCTGCCATTTCAAGGGAAGTGGGGTAGGTCGTGGGGGGAGGGCGGATGTGATTTACTGATAAAAAACTAAAAAAAAAACCCCTTTCGGTATCGGACTAATATTAACAATGGAGAAATTACCTTCATTTTCATTCTCATTCTCAGTTATCTCTGCTTCAACTGAGTTTCCTATAACAAAAACATGACAGGGTTTAATTTTTTTTAATCGAGGTACAGTCAGCATCAAAAGTCGATGACCACATTAAAATTTGCAAAACCGTTTTACACCATTTTATCACATAAAACTGTGTCAAAATAGTATAATCAAATAAGGCATAATTGTTAATAAATATGTAAAAATAAATAAATTCATTGCTGTGTTGCGGTTTGAAAGGCACTGAAAAAGCTATGCATGAAATTACTGCGCTTTCGAGACCATCCAAATGTCTCAAAGTGGACGAGCGCTTTAGCATTATTGCACCGACCTTTGTGAATCAAAGTCCTGTGTAGAACTGTTCTGGTTATAAGCAGGCGTGATCTATTTCATCAGGAGAGCGCTTCGTTATTATTACGTCTCGTCCATCTACATATATGCGTTACGTCGTAAGACATCGGAATATTTTTTTAAATCTAAATTATTTTTTTATTAACAAGCACAGAAGGCTAAGGTACCTAATACGTTAGACAAGTTTGTATCTTCATCCAGTAATCTTATCGCAGGCGATGTGCGTTGAAGACCCTGTAACAAATTAATGATTTGAAAATTTTATGAATACTTATTTGTAAACCAAGGGCCTAAAGCAAGCCTTTTATCTGAGACTTTTAATTGAGAATGAGAATTTTATTTTATAAAAGTTCGTAACATGTCAACAAATTATATAAATATACTTAGCAATAAATCCGCTTGATTTCCAAACAAAGGTTTTAATTAACTTAACTTTAGTTTAGAATTTTAGTACGAGAGATAGTTTCGAAACGAGAGTCTCGTTTCGAACTTCGGCAAGTCCACACCTCCTGATGATGCCTCGTGTAGAGGCGAAACACGTGTGGTATCTTTGAACTTTGGTTTTCTGTTCGTTGACTCTTTGGTTTATAATATAGTAATATGTACTAAAATTCTAAACTAAAGTTAAGTTAATTAAAACCTTTGTTTGGAAATCAAACGGATTTATTGCTAAGTATATTTATATAATTTGTTGATATTTATGGATTTCCGCAAAGTAACGCCTGAATCAATCAATTTTCGTAACATGTTCCGTTACTGAGTAAGAATGTAACGCAGCGACTCAAAATTTTTTACATATCCTCTTAAATGTTTTTTTTTTATTATTTGTTCGTGAAACTTTTATCTAGTTGTGTTGTGACTTACGTCTTCGTTGTCTTTTGATATCCTCGGCTGGTTCACGACTATTGATTCAGCCAGATGACCCTGAAACATAATTATTGATAGATTGATTTTTGTTAAATCTAAATACCTATCAATATATATTATACACCACAAATGTTTAATTACCAAAAAATATTAAATGACCAATGCAGAAGGGGTTCTACGTTGTATATATCTGTGCAGTCAGAATGTTGGGTTACTACAAAATGTGCGAGTGACAACTTTTGTGTCCCATTGTTGGGCAAAGGTCTCTGTTCAATATCTATGATATTAAATCTGTAGACGAAATGTCAAAAATATAATTTATCTGTGTCTCTTCCATTCTCAACTATCAGCCAACAGGCAATGTGTAATTTTGAAAATACATTATAAAAATTCAAGAATCCTTTCATTTCAACATGCAAACATCTAAGCAAATACATAACATATTTTTGGTCCTTCGAGCCGGATTTGAACCAGCGACCTATGGATTCAAATCCTTCCTCTTGTCGCGGTCTTTTGCGGCCTCCCAACATTCCCTCTCGAGTCCATCCAGATCGTCCCGCCAACGAAAAACGTACATTTATATTTATTAGGAAAACACAGGAAGAGCTCACAGATTACTCCAAAACGCTCAAAGTCCAAACGTAAGAGACACCCCACACTAGCGTTTTTCGAGCGTCGTTGTCGTGCCAGCGTCTCCTTTCTCTCCTTTCTTCTTATCGTGTCACTAGTTCCTTCGAACCAGTGTGGTGAAAGGATTTCAAGTGCGCCTCAAAGAGACTTCTTTCGTGCACTTGACATGTTTTCGAACTTCTTAGGTTTTATGACATGCCGGTTTCCTCACGATGTTTTTCTTCGCCGTTAAATACGTGTTTTTAATGCAAACATTGAATTTTTTGAACAGAAAAATACATTGGTGCACGACCGGGTTCGAACTCACGACCTTTGGATCGTAAGTTGAGGCATCTCTCAATCGGCCAACACGGCTTTCTCAGCAGTTCGATAAAGAAATATAATACGTTTTCCCAATAAGTTTCAAACACGAATGCCGATGTGCACTCGACACATGTTTTCGAACTTTAGCTTCTACAACATGCCGGTTTCCTCACGATGTTTTCCTTCACCGTTGCGAGAACGTGGGATGCATACATGTAGATTTTTTCGACCGAAAAAACCCATTTACGCATGACTGCCACCGGGATTCGAACCCGCGACCATCATATCGCAAGGTAAGGGCCTCATCCACTCGGCCACCACGTCCTCACGTTTAAATTTGGCGACACCGTGGCTTAGTTGGTAGTGACCCCGCCTACGAAGCTTGGTGTTCCGGGTTCGATCCCCGGCCGGGGGAAATATTTGTGACGAACACAAATGTTAGTTCTCGGGTCTTGGATGTTGTGATGTGTTGTATGTGTCCATGCCACCTGCGACACAGGGAATCCTAGTGCAGGGGTGTGAGTGTGTGAAGGTTTATGAATGTTTGTTTATTAAATAGTCGCCACGTTTATTAATTAGTATGGCAACACTCACGTGCGCGTTCATGTGTGCGACGAGCATGCGCTTCCGCATGTAAGAGGCGCCGCACGCGAGGCATTCGTACGGTTTCTTGTCGCTGTGCACGAAGCGGTGCGTGTTGCGGTTGTCGCGCGAGCTGAACGCCTTACCGCAGATCTGGGACACAATTGAACATAAATATAAAAAAAAGGCATTTATTCAATTAAGGGTAATCCCTCAAGGCAAATTTCCATACAAAGTGTTTCGAACAAACACTCAAAAAGTAAAGAAAGAAAGAAAGAAGAAAGAAAAACTATATATTTGTGATAATAACTTAAGGTATACTGTACACAGGTTGACACACAATAGGTACAATTATGGTAGTATAAAAACGAGCAATTAAAAAAAAACCTAACATTAATTAAAAAATACAATAAAAAATAAAGACTTACGCACTACTTATACCTACCTACCATAAGAATAAGCGTTACATACAACTAAGTACGCCGTATTATAGTAATTTCTTTCACACTATTCGTTTCGTCTATGTTTTCCGATTGTGTCAGCATAAAATTGAAAAAAATTGTGTAAGGTTTCATACTTTAATTTAGATTGTATACGTGTTTTAAAATTAACCCTACTAGCTTAAAATTGGATTTGAGGACTAGCCTTAACATAAATACACCTACATTTTAGGTACAGTTAGCATCAAAAGTCGATGACCACATTCTGATTTTCAAATCACCTAATACTATATTTTTGTAAAAGTGGTGTTAATTTTAAAATTGAATGATGTCCATTGAATACTGGCGCTTGTCAGGTAGAGTGATTTATGTTTATTAAATAGCGTAAACAGTTTTGAAAATCTGAATGTGGTCATCGATTTTTATTGCTGACTGTACATGGGGAATGGGAGCCTTCCGCGTTTTCAAAATGTTGCCAGAGCTGTCTGGTCGTGATCAGAGGGCTGGCAGCTATCTGGGCCAAAGAATAAGCCTTGCGATACAAAGAGGCAATGCAGCCAGTATCCTCGGCACGCTGTCTGAACTGAATGACCGATTTTTAAATTTTCGAGAAACGATATAAGATTTAGTTTTTCGAAGACTTTCGCGATTATCACACATAGTTATTTGATTATAACGGGTATTTATCGCGCTCACCTCATATGTTTTTGTGTCCCGACGTTTCGACTGTATTGCAACAGCCGTGGTCACGGGTTGACTGGCGTTTTGGAACTACCGTCGCGGTGAAATGACATACGAGGTGAGCGCGATAAATACCCGTTACAATCAAATAACTATAGATATAAGATTTATAGGGAAATTAGTAAAGAATAGTAAAAACTTATAGCAATCAGCCATAATTTTCTTAAGCTTGAAATTAAGCTGTAATGATGAAATTACTTGGTCCCTCAATACAGACGCTTGCATAAAGAGGCATATCCTAAATCTCAAACAGTATTATATCTAGGCTAATCATAATTGATTGATTCAAGATAATTGATTGATTCAGGCGTTACTTTGCGGAAATCCATAAATATCAACAAATTATATAAATATATTTAGTAATAAATCCGCTTGATTTCTAAATAAAGGTTTTAATTAACTTAACTTTAGTTTAGAACTTTAGTACATATTACTATATTATAAACCAAAGAGTCCACGAACAGAAAACCAAAGTTTAAAGATACGACGCGTGTTTCGCCTCTACACGAGGCATCATCAGGAGGTGTGGACTCGCCGAAGTTTTAAACGAGAGTTTCTCGTATATAATTTGTTGATATAGGCTAATCATTTCTATTTCAGGATTTAGTTAAAAATTTCTTAAAAGTTTTAAGAAATTTTCAAATCTGTAGAATATGGCATTACAGATTTATGGTGCTTTTGCTTGGGCCCTCAGTTCAAACATATTTGAACTGAGGGCCCAATATTTTCGGTGATTTTCTTTCTCCGTTAAGTCTTAAAATTTGGACTCGCTGCGTTTCATTCTTACTCGGCAACGGTACAGTTTACAAATTTGATGTTAATACAGTGATTACTTGAGGATATAATCTAAATAAATGTAAGACAGAAACACGATTGGTGAAACTTTTCTCGATAGATTTATTTTTTGAAATAGGCCCTCTGAAAATCTGATTTACATCCATCCTCCGAAATAAGAGAATATTTACGGTTTATTTTTATACTACTGAGTGAGTAATCACAGAACTTACATAAATGTAAAAGGATTTTTTTATAAATTCAATACTTTTCAAGCAATACGATGTTTTATCATTTGTCGCTTACGTCCGTTTCTTTTGAGTGACAAAAATCTATATCTAACCTCTTCCCTCGGGGAAAGGTGTATAATTGCGCTATCACTGTCTTACAATTCGGCAGCTGTCATTTCTGACAGTTTCACATATCCTCTTAAGCACGTGTTTTAATGTACACATAGATTTTTTTGAACAGAAAAATCCTTTGGTGTACGACCGGGTTCGAACTCATCACCTTCGGATCGAAAGTCAAGGCAACAGTGGGACGACATAGGTTAAATAAAAAAAATATATCTAACAAGTACAAAATGTACTCACTTCGCAGAAGAACGACCTCTTCCCGCTGTGTATTTTAAGGTGTTTCTTGTAATGCTCGGGGTACACGAACGTAGAACCACACTCTTCGCACTTAAGCGGCCGCTCGCCCGTGTGCGCCGCCTTTACGTGGTACTCCAGCAGTCTAGAATAACAAATAACAATGTTACTTTGGTATGGAATAACAAATAGCTGTGTGACTTAGGTATGGAATAAAAAATAGCTGTGTGACTTTGATAAGGAATAACTAATAAAAATATAAAAATATTATAAACATTCACACACTCACACCCCTGCACTAGGATTCCCTGTGTCGCAGGTGGCATGGACACATACAACACATCACAACATCCAAGACCCGAGAACAAACATTTGTGTTCGTCACAAATATTTGCCCCGGCCGGGGATCGAACCCGGAACACCAAGCTTCGTAGGCAGGGTCACTAATAATACTAATAACTATGTAACTTTGTTATGGAATAACAAATAGCTGTGTGACTTAGGTATGGAATGAGAATTAACTACGTGACTTTGTTATAGAATGAGAAATAGCAGTGTAACTTTGCTAAGGAATAACAAATAACAGTGTGACAGTGTGGTATGGGATAGCAAATAACTATGTAATTTTGGTAAGGAATGACAAATCACAATGTAACTTTGGTAAGGCATAACAAATAACTGTGAGTCTTTGGTATAGAAAGAGAAATGCATATAGATAGATATAGTATGGAATAACAATGTGACTTTCTTTTGACATAACAATGTGAAAGTTTTTGGCATAAACATGTGAATTTAGTACAGCATAACTGTGACTTCAGTCTAGTGGGTATAACAATGTGATTTTAGTCTAGCATAACAAATTTACTTTAGTCTAGCATAACAAAGTGACTTCAGTCTTGCATATAAAAATGACTGCAGTCTTAAGCCTAGCATAACAAAGTGACTTCAGTCTTGCATATAAAAATGACTGCAGTCTTAAGTCTAGCATAACAAAGTGACTTCAGTCTTCAGTCTAGCATAAAAAAGTGACTTCAGCATAGCATAACAAAGTGACTTTTAGAAGCTAATTACCTCCTCCGTTTGAATCGCTTGGGACAGTCGGGGCAGGGATAGCGCCTGTCGTCCATATGAGTGGCTCTCTTGTGAGAGTGCAGGTTCGAGCGCTGAGAGAACTTTGCCCCGCACACGTCGCATTCAAATGGACGTTCCCCTGTACGTACAAAGAGAAAACTTGTACAAAATCAAAGATGGCGGCTTTGAAGAATTATCTTAGGTTTTCGGTTTGGTTTTTTAACATTGTAGAATATTTCTGTTACGAGAATAAAAATAATAAAATCAACATTTAAAAAAATGTAATAGAAATTAATTTAGAATTTAAGTTAGTTATGCCGACTTGCACCAAACTTTTAAAGTTCCTAAGCAATTACTTTACTCGCTTGGCAGTTCTTAACGGATAGAATCTGGACTGTTAAGAACTATCAAGCGAGAAAAGTAATTGCTTAGGGACTTTGATAGTTTGGTGCAAGTCAGCATTAGTTTCTCAAGCCGTTGGTTAAATAATACTCAAAACCTTATGACTTATGACTTGGCTCGATTTTAATAATAAAAAAAATTAACATAAATCTTATATACGGGAATATAACAGGTAGAGAACAAATATAGTCAACTGAGGTGAATACGTCCATGTATTGCGACATTTTGAAATTTCTCAAAAACTATCTGTGTGTGGTCTGCCACTTGGTGCTGTTAAGTTTTTTTTATGAAAAAAAAAAGTCGCAATAGCCTCTATGTGTCGCATTTATCTCAGTCTATAAATATACATTTCTGTTCTCGAAAAATATATTTTGTTTTTCAAAATTACCTGTATGTATCCTCACATGGTCTAGCACCTCGGCCCGTCTGGCGAAGGCCTTATTACAAAATTCACACACGTGACTCTTCACCTTGCTGTGCACTACCCCGTGCACTTCCAGATTGTGTTGTGTGGCGAAGGCCTTATCTGAAATAAAACCACAGAAGTATCAAAGTAAAGAAACAGAATGTAGGACATTGAAAATGCGACCAAGAAAAGGAAGCCACATTGGCTAACTTCTAGTACATTTTGGTCCGATGCTAATTTTCGAAAAAGAGAAGTAACAGGGCTAAATAACTGTTATATGTTAAAACTACTAGGCTTTTTCATTGTCAATTAAACTACATCGTAAAAAGTAACAAACATTATTTGAAAATAGAGATATTTCATTTTTATTGACAGGGTGTCTGAAAATTTACTCATATTACGAAAAGAAGTACTTAACTCTCTACAGTTATTAGCGAGATAAAGTACTATAGATGTTGAAAGGAAGTACTGTACCCAATGTAACGAAAAGAAGTGTTTTACTTTCTACAGATAAAGCGAGATCAAGTACTACGATGTTGAAAGGATGTATTATACTCACTACAAATGTAACGAAAAGTGCTTTACGCTCTAAGATATAGCGAGATGAAGTACTATACCTACTACAAATGTAACGAATATAAGTGCTCTAATCTACAGATTTAACGAAATTTAGTACTATACCCACTACAAATTAACGAAAAGTGCTTTACTCTACAGATATAGCGACATAAAGTAAGTATTATACCCACTACAAATGTTACGAAAATAAATGCTATAATCTACAGATATAGCGAGCTGAAGTATTATACCCACTACAATAGTTACGAAAATAAATGCTTTAATCTTCAGATATAGCGAGATGAAGTACTATACCCACTACAAATGTAAAGTAAAGTGATTTACGCTCTTCAGATATAGCTAGTTTCAGTACTATACCTACTAATGTTACGAAAATAAGTGCTAAAATCTAAAAATATAGCGAGATGAAGCACTATACTCACTACAAATGTTGCAGACGAAACTTTTGATGCCTGTGTGTGTGGTCTCGTGTTGGTTAAGATTCGTTTGCGAAAGAAAGCTCTTTCCGCAAGTGCCGCATTTGAATGGACGCGGTCGGAACTGGAATGAACAATGAAAAATATTATTACCAGTTAATATTTTACGATACGTACTATCTAATGTTATTTATAGTATTTTACAATGTTCAACAATGCAAAGTACCATAAACAGTTATCACTTTTTTACAGGAATGAACAGGTACATACCATAGAGTTATACTGTTTTACGGGAATGAGGAAGGAAGTTCGAAAACATGTGTCGAGTGCACGAAAGGAGCCTTTTCGAGGCGCACTTGAAATCCTTTCACCACACTGGTTCGAAAGAACTGGTGACACGAAGAAGAAGAAGAAGAAGACGGGAATGGTCAATGAAAATTTTCATAAATCTCAATTTTACGGCAATTAACAATGTAAAATTTTATAAAACCTGTATGCAAATGAAACAATAAATAAATGAATGAATAAACAGTTGTCGCTATTATACGGGAATTAACAATGTCACATTTCATACATAGTTATCACTATTTTACGAGGATGAACAATGTAAAATTTCATAAATAGGTATCACAATTTTACGAGACTGAACATAACAATGTAAATTTTCATAAACAGTTGTCACTATTTTACGGGACTGAACATAACAATGTAAAATATCAAAACAGACAGTTGTCACAATTTTACGGGAATAAACATACCATAAATAGTTGTACTATGTTACGGGAATAAACAATATAATTTATAGATATCTTTAAAATAAATAATAATAAATAAAAAATGTATTTATTCAGATTACTCACAATCCATTCATGTCATAAAGCATATTACTATAATTAAAATTACCATATTTACCTACTATATTTACCTACCTAACGAGTTAAGACATTGCTTAGTTTATTTTATAAATTAGTTCAGCGTGGGGGTTTATTAGGGCTGCTGACACCCAGTGCCTCTGCAAAGGACTATCAAACCTACCAGCCAGGACCCCGAGTATTATATCAGAGCTACCCAGCATTCTGCGTTTGATGGATGCTGTTTTATTTCTCATGATGGCGTGGAAATCACTGACATGGGCGTCGGCAAACATGCCCGAGGCACTGCAGTGTCTGGGTAGCAGTAACATAGCTCTGAACATATTATTATATAGGACTCGTAAGGCACTGATAGTCTTTTGGGTATACCTAACCCACAGGCCGCTTGTGTAAAATGATTGACAGAACGATTTAAATAGTGTTATTCTGACTTGTACTGAACAATGATCGAACCTGCGGACAAGCATGTTCCCTCTTACTGCCAGCGCCCTACGCTCCATTTTAATGTCACAATCATCTTTCAGGACAATAGTGAGTACATGTCCAAGATATTTGAATTTAGTCACTCTAGCCAGTTCAACGCAATGTTATTAATCATTAGACCGTCTACGGAGCACCCTGCATGCTTGCTGCTAAGCATCTCGATGAGCTCGTTCACGTACAGGCAGAAAAGTTTTGGGGATGTTAACCCCCCCTGCCTCACACCACATTTCAGCCTGTACGTGTCCGATAATACGGGAATGAACAATGTAAAATATCATAAATAGTTATCACTATTTTACGGGAATGAACAATGTAAAATATCAAAACTGAATTTTAATTTTGTATTTCATTCGTTTAGGCTGCACTTCCTCTGTCATTACTCACTTGATGCGTCTTGAGATGCGTTTGCCGGGAGTATTTCGAGGCGAAGGCTTTATTACAAATATGGCATTGGTAAGGCCGCCTGCCCATATGCAGATTCATGTGTTCCTGTAGTAAGGTCCGCGAGTTGTAGCATTTACTGCAATTCTCGCATTCGTATGTTCGCGGCTTGGGGAGAGTGGAGTTTGAAAGCTTTTTGGTGTGTTCCGCTAAAAAAATAATTAGAATTTATATATGTTTCATTCATTCACTCAATCACTTGCCTACCCTAATGTCCATCCAGTTACATTTTTACATTTTTAATTTAAAGACCATAATTATAATTAAATATTATTTTATGTTTTAATTTTATTTAAATTTCAATTTATGTTACTAACTTTAGAATGAGCCTTATGTAGGTAATAATAAAATATGGTTTCATTTGTATGGTGGATGAGGGGAGGACGTGGTGGCCGAGTGGATGAGGGGAGGACGTGGTGGCCGAGTGGATGAGGGGAGGACGTGGTGGCCGAGTGGATGAGGGGAGGACGTGGTGGCCGAGTGGATGAGGGGAGGACGTGGTGGCCGAGTGGATGAGGGGAGGACGTGGTGGCCGAGTGGATGAGGGGAGGACGTGGTGGCCGAGTGGATGAGGGGAGGACGTGGTGGCCGAGTGGATGAGGGGAGGACGTGGTGGCCGAGTGGATGAGGGGAGGACGTGGTGGCCGAGTGGATGAGGGGAGGACGTGGTGGCCGAGTGGATGAGGGGAGGACGTGGTGGCCGAGTGGATGAGGGGAGGACGTGGTGGCCGAGTGGATGAGGGGAGGACGTGGTGGCCGAGTGGATGAGGGGAGGACGTGGTGGCCGAGTGGATGAGGGGAGGACGTGGTGGCCGAGTGGATGAGGGGAGGACGTGGTGGCCGAGTGGATGAGGGGAGGACGTGGTGGCCGAGTGGATGAGTCCCTTACCTTGCGATCTGATGGTCGCGGGTTCGAATCCGAGTGGCAGTCATGCGTAAATGGGATTTTTCGGTCGAAAAAATCTATGTATGCATCCCACGTTCTCACAACGGTGAAGGAAAACATCGTGAGGAAACCGGTATGTCGTAGAACCTAAACTTCGAAAACTTGTGTCGAGTGCACGAAAGGAGCCTCTTTGAGGCTGGCTTCACACGTCTTGTGCTAACACGCGCCACGCCGCGCCAATTTTATAGTTTATTTTAGTCTTGTTTATTATTTCATTTATCTACTGAAATGAATAGATACCACCAACACTCTATTTAACCACTTTTATAGACTTACGAGTATTATAATTTACATCAGGATATTATACGCCTAGAAATATTGAACAACGTAAACTACCGTGCTCAATACGACTTGTCACTTGTACCGACTGAATTCAACTGCCCGTGTTCAAACGATTCTCTCCGAAGTTAACTAGGTAGGCATCGACATAAAGCCGTTTTCAAGGCCATGGCCGCTCGGCCTTTCTCGCTCGGAACCCGTTATTCACAAAGTAGTGTTCCCAACTAAAAATACTCAAAATGTCGTTGCCATCTTATAGAAATAATACTAGGTAGTTATAAATATATCAGATAATTGATTGATTCAGGCGTTACTTTGCGGAAATCCATAAATATCACTAAATATATTTATGGATTTATTACTAAATATATTTATATAATTTGTTGATATAAATATATCAAATTATTTCAATAGATCACGACACTACTTTGTTGTGTTCACTTTATTTAAAAAAAAAAAAATACTATTTTGTTCCTTTGAATAACTTTAAAACGTTTTTATACTGTAAATCAAATATTGCATGTCCGAGATGGTAGAATACATTGAAACTCAATATTTTTTTCATCCTTCTCATCCATCATCATGTACAGTCGGCTCTATAATTGTCTTTACATCCAGCTTACGCCGATGTTATTTTGTGATTAAACTACTTGTGGTTTATATTAGAGGTATATCTTAAGTGGTTTAATCACATCAGTAGTTTATTCACACACAATTACTATGTGTTTGTGCGAGTGGTTTAATCATAGGAGAATACCGACGTAAGC
Source organism: Lobophora halterata (assembly GCA_932526365.1). Lineage (NCBI taxonomy): Eukaryota > Metazoa > Arthropoda > Insecta > Lepidoptera > Geometridae > Lobophora > Lobophora halterata. The sequence continues at coordinate 6,188,304 of OW052027.1, read as the reverse complement.
TGGGTGTAAAGACAATTACAGAGCCGACTGTACATGATTTTAGCAATTAATAAATATATATAAAAAATGTTCTGGACTCACCCATATGGCTGGCATATTCTGTTCGTCTCCTCATAACCACGCCGCAGAGGGCACAAATGTACACTTTGGCGAAGTGTTCACTCTTCATGTGTTTCATCATATCTTCGGCATTGGATTTGAAGGATTTCTTTATTTTATCTGAAAACAAGCTTAAAGTTTATTTTAACATAGTGTATACATATCTGCAAAATTTTGCCGCCTATGTTTTTTCATGAGAATTCGATTCAGTTTTATAAGACACTTCAATAAATCAAGACGAAAACGCTGATTCCTAATTTGATAAGAAAAATTACATAAGCCGCTTACAGCCGCCTTATTATTATTTTTTTGATAAGGTTTTTAAATTCTATCATTAATGGCTAGAAGGAAATTCAAATCACATGGGCAGTGCAACACTGATATAACGCTCGTCCACTTTAAAAAATTGATGGTCACGAAAGCCCAGTATTTTCACTAGCTATAGTGCCTACGGACGGACTGAAAACTTTCTTAAATTCCTAAATTTTTAATTGCACACATTTAAAATATTTACAATAGTAATTAATAAAAGGCATGTACATAGGCGAGCTAAACCCTTAAAAGAGATTTCTTCCAGCAATCCTTAAGTATAGAACTTTCCAAATTTGTCTCGTACAAAATTTTGGTGTCTGTAAACTAAGAACTTAACTACTGTACTGTAACTGGGTGTCAGCCCTAATAAAAATGAATTAAGTACATAATGTCTTAACTTGTTAGATATGTAAGTATATTTATAATAATTATAATTGTGTATTTTTAATTCTAGTTTAGTAAGTTTGACATCTAATGGATATAAGTGATTTGAATTAAAAAAAAAATATTATCTATTATTAATATTGTATATTTCAGGACCCTACATCCAGTGGTTTCGGCTACATACCTCGTGCATTATCACACACCAAACACCTGTACTGGTCTCCGTCTCTTGCCACGAGCAATGTGGCCGCGTCCGGCTTCGGTTGCGAAGGCTTGCTCTGTACTGATTTAACTCTGTACATCTCGCCACTCTCTACTTTAATGAAGGCACCACCTGTATAATATTTTTTTTTATTTATTTATTACATTAATTTACAATAATTTTAATCCGGAGCTTCAAGACATACACAAAAAGAATCCACTTACATCGTCTCGTGGGCACCAACTCAAATTGTATTAAATGGTTACGAACCAACAAGAATATGTTAAAGAGTGAGACATAATTATTAAAAATCCAACACTGTGGGACATAGACACATCAGCGAAAGTTGCTCGTCTACCAACAAATAAACAAAATAAAAAAAAAATATAACCGCTACAGCCGAAAACATTAACTAAAGATACATTGGATTCGAAATAAATAAAATTATAGTTGAAGTATACAAAATAAATAAATATAATAAATAAAAAGAAATATACAAAAATTAGAATAGAATAAATTATTAATTAGCATTCATACATATTCGCACAAACCATAATAATCCGATAAAATCTTCGTCGAATAATAATAATAATAATAACAATAAATAAAATATAATAATAATACACTGATTTTTTTTGGTATTTAAAATTTTGTGGTGTATAATAATAAAAAAAAACAATAAATATATAAATATTAAATGAGCAGTAAGCTGGAAAATGAGTGTACGTACCTTGTTCCTGCGCGGCCGCTATGATGGCGTTGGCGGTTTCTTCATCGCCCGATACTTGTAACTCTATTTGAGATTCTTCGTCGTTAGAATCTTCTGCAAATCAAATAATTTATTACTAGCTGACCCGCGTGCGACTTCGTCACCCGTTAAAGAAGAAATTTTTATTATCGATGTTGTTTGTTCCGCCCGCGAAAGAAATAGAATAGAAAATAATATATTTATTGATTTGTAACTTAAAAAAATACGTACTTAGTTTTAGTTACAGATGTTGGACTAAGTATTTGAAAAAAATGTTTTTACCTATATAAATCAAAAATAGCCAAAAAAATAATAATACATTGTTCAGAAAACTGTTTTGTGAGTAACGAAGTAAGAGTCAGAAATGTCACAGAATAGCAAAGTGTCAGTACTGAACAAGTCAATCAATATTTATACTCCTATATCTACCCTCTAAAGAGATGTAGCATAGCATCACAGAGTACTAAGATATACACAAATAGCATAATCACCTATAATGTTCCCACAGCTGTGACTCAGGCCTACTTTCGGCAGGAGAGCGAATGGGTCTTAATCCACCGCGCGGACCCAATGCGGATTGGTGGATGTCACATGCCATACAACATTATTTTTTCTGTCTTTTGACATGCCGGTTTCCTCTTGATGTTTTCCTTCACCGTTACGAGAACGTGGGATGCATACAAATTTTTTTCGACCGAAAAAACACATTTACGCATGATTGACACCGGGATTCGAACCCGCGACCATCAGATCGCAAGGCAAGGGCCTCATCCACTCGGCCACCACGTCCTCTAGAGATGTAGCGTAATATTATAAATAGCCTGTCCTTTTCAGGCTCTATGATATCGTAGATTCAGTTAAATCCGTTAAATAGTTTTTACGTGAACCAAGTATTAAAAAAACAAAAATTGGGGCATGGCATGATATTTAAACTGGTCTGAACAAGTTTAAAAAAAAAAAAAGAACAGTCGTTACCTTGTCCATCATCATCATTATCATCCATCACCAATGCCAGGTGTCCGTTCTCATACACCAGTTTCTGACCGGACATCATTTGGAGTATCGAGCTATCCGTGTCCACCACTATTGTATCTGTTGGAGAAAATAATATGAAATAAAATAAAAAATAGAATGGTTATGTAATCAGACTACAGTTAAATATTAAAGCAGATGGATATACGAGTAGAGGCTAGAGGTAGACCTAAAAAATAAGATGGATGAACTGTTTCTAAGAGGATATAAACAAAACAGGTACAGAGATGACGGCTGATAGATACGAATTTAAAAAGAAGAAATGTTGTGCCCCACCTAAGTGTGGGATATACATGAATCCATAAAAACAATACAATAAATTTCAATATAACTAGAATTAAAAAAAATATCTAATTTGAAACTAAAAATCATATCAAAATCAGTATTAATATTATACTTAAACTAAAATTGGGAATCGAACCTAATGATGGCTTCACCCTGCCCGTGTTAGTACGGGCCGCGCCGCGCCACAGGCCGTCCGAAGCTGCCCGGGCGGGCGCGTATTGTCGGTTAACACAGGCCGTGAGAAGGCGGGACGGCTGTAGTGCACGGGGAGGCATGCACTGCAAGCGGAGCTCGGGGTCGGCGCAAGCCTTCCCTGGGATGGGCCTCACAGCAACGTGCGTGAGGGACACAAAAAGGACGTGTACAAAAAGATCCGTATTCGTCAGCGGCGCGCTCTCCCGTACAGATGACATTGGCGCGGCGCGGCGTGTGTTAGTACAGGCCGTGTGAAGCCACCATTATATTATATTAGAACCCCAATACGAATGTATACTTACGTTGTTCACCATCTTCGCCTAATATCCGAATATTTCCCATCATTAAATCTTCAGCATTAATGTACTGAGTGCCGTCAGAATCTTCAGACTGAAATACATGGATAAAGTAGTCAATAAATATAATCAAGGTTTTACAAAAATATACTACAACCGACTTCAATTGGACTGTTCTAATGTAAACACCACTGAAAGTCACAAGACAGCAAAATACGCAATTTCGTTTACTTGGATGACGTCACTTTTTCAGTTATTTTGTTAGGACCAATTTGTGTAACTTTTCAAATAAAAAAAAACAAATTGGTTCATAAACACTGAGGTAACAAACATAAAAAATAATACTTTTTTTTTTGTAAATACATAAGTACATAGAATACACCCAGACTCCAATGAAAAAAAACACCGATGTTCATCACACAAATGTTTGTCCTGAATCGAACCCGCGACACCGGGCGTGGCAGTCCAATACACTTGCCATTCGACCATCCGAGTCGTCGATAATAATGCAGTTTTTATATTTTAATTTACATTATTATTTTTTTATTTACACAACTAATTACTAACTTAATGCTAAAACACAATAAAACTAAAATTACTTAAATAAATATAAAATAATAATAATAATAATATATATATACGAGCAATATCAGAGTTAATAACGTCTTTAGTAATATTATTCGGACATAATTTGTAAACATATTATGTCCGAATAAATATTACTATTAGTGGCTTTATGGATTACGTTGAAAGTGCTAGTGATCATTAATCTCTTGTGTTAAAATAAAAGGGTACAGTCAATGATAAAAGTTGCATAACGTTTTTAAATTTATGTGAGATCTATCAGCTAGCACTAGGGCCTCCAGTACCGGTTCCTTTTTCCAGTACCGGGATTTCGGTACCGGCACCCGACCGGAACCGGGAGTACCGGGATTTCGGTACTCCCGAAAATAATTAGTAGCCTATTACTAAGTCAAAAAGAAAACGTCAGAAAACGATAAAATAAAGAAAAATCGAGCGAAAAAAAAGCGAAAAATAACGAAAAGTTTAAAATTATATTTTTAAATTTATGTAATTTACTGCAAGCATGATTTGTAAGAGAGAAAATTCGCGTAATTAATTGATTATTGCATTAACAATACAGTCCCAATTTTTAAGTTATATTTTAAGTATAAATGGCTTATAACGAAAGTTTTGAAGTGGATATTTCTTTGTTTGCAGAATTATATAAGATAACAGTTCAAAAGTTAGTACGTCACATGCGTAACCACACTTTTAAACGAAGGTTGATTTGATTTCTGATATAAAAATAGTTTTCAATCGTACTTTATTTGTTATTTGTAATTAATCTTCACAAGTCAAAGCTCAATGATCATGTCAATGTCAATGATCGGCCTCATAAGAATGTTAAAATGAGAAAGTGCCGATTTTGTTAATTTCCTCTGTAGTTTATCACACTCATAGTCATATCCACTCATCCATATGTATATGTATATTATGTAAGTGTCAGTTTCTATATTTTGTCAAAGACGTAACGTATAGCAGTATCTACTTATACTTTGTTTTTAACCAGTGCGTCCTACCTATAATGTAATACTCAGCCAAAGCGTGAACACTCACTGTTCTGCTAGATATGCAGATAAAAGATGCAAAAATACACTATGAAACGAGCTACGCCCGGAGTTTGAGATAATAGGGCACTATTGTCATTAACAAAGCTTATAAATCCATTTATCCATAGTCAGCTGGTTTTAATCAACATAAAGCATAGTCGCATTGCGGAAAACGGAATCATTATTCATTATTTTTTATGAATAGTAGGCTATTAGACTGTTGATGACAATATCGGAGAAGATGGAGAGACGAGCTAGACTCCTACTTGGTAGACTGGAAGACAGTTGCCCTTGACAGAAAATAGTGGAAAGAAGAAAGGGAGGGCCTTTGCCCTACAGTGGGATGATTCAGGCTCATAATAAACTAATAATAAGAAATAAAAATAATTCATTCAGTGGCTTAGGTTGTGGAGACCGTCACGTCTCAGTACAAACAACCCCAAAGCCCATTTCATTCTTTAAATAACATTGCATTGCATAGCATTGGGACGACGATACCAACTATAAGTTGATATTGCAACATTTCCTATGTTTGAACATCAACTCAACAGCACCTTCGAAAGTTAGTAAGATGGGCGGGTAGGATCCAGCAAGTAGAGGAGTTACTGTCCTTTCTTCTTTGTACTAACAGAATGCACTATTTAGCTATGTTTTTAAAGATTAAAACCCTAAAAAAGCTCTTATACACTTAATTTTAGGTAATCCCGAAAGTACCGAAAATCCCGGTTCTGGATTTTTCTAGTCCCGGTGCTGGACACAGACCAAAATCCCGGGATTTCCCGGGATTTTCGGTTCCGGGATTTCCCGGTACTATGCCCTAGCTAGCACCAAATAACAGGGTTGGTAGTATAATATAATAATAGAAGACTTTATGAAGTGTCTGCAGATAGAAATATTTATTTTAGAATTTTTTAATTGCCTCAAAAATACGAATAAACATACCTACTTACCTATTACAATTAAATATATTTATTTACACAACTAATTACTAACTTAATGCTAAAACACAATAAAACTAAAATTACTTGAATAAGTATACAAATAATAAAGAATTAGCCATTATCTAAAATTACTAATAAAACACAGAATTTAGGTCACTGTCCACGGGCAAAGTATCCAAAAGGCTGGCGACGTTACCTCGTTGAATAGCGATGCTAATCCTTTGACCGAGGTAAGCGCCAGCCCTTTGGTCGTTTGATTTATGTATCAGCCGCGTTGCTAGCTCCTTGTACAGACAGCGTCATAGATAAGTATCCCCCTTGCATTATAATACCCAGCTTCAGATCCCTTTAAATCACCGTCGCGATGAATGTTGAAGTTTTGCCTATAAAAAATATATTATATTTGTATAACCATATGTAAGCCTAAAAATAATTTTAATTATTACAATTTTTAAAGGATTTATAGCTGGGTGTCTTGTGCAAGGAGGATACTTATCTCTGAAGCTGTCTGTACAAGAGCAAAGCAAATTGTTATTTTTTACCTTTATCTGATTAGGGTCTAGCACGATAGGAACAGTTTTTGGAGAATCCGCAGCCCAATCTAAAAAAAGTATTATATTTCTATTAATTGTTTTATGTATAAAAAATACAATAGACTTTATTTTCAAATTAGGTCAAGAACCATAGAAGTGTTAAAGTAAAGAATCATAATGACGTATATTGAAAACCCTAAAGTAATTGGCTAATTTTAGCCATATTCTAGTACATTTTAGTCAGAAGCTAAATTTTGAATAAAAATTGAGTTTAAAAACTAGACTACTGAAAAATCACGCTCTTACAAAGTAAGAAAAAAGAAAACATTCAGATCTGAAATTGTTAAGTGCTGTATATTAAGAAAATAAAATATAAAAAAAAGTTACCTGCATCAATTTTTATTTCGTTTTTATCATTATCGTCATCATTTTGTTCAGCATCATTATCATTATCTTCAACACCATTATCATTATCTTCATCATCATTATCATTATTCTCATCGCCATTATCATTATCGTCATCACCTTCATTATTCTTTATATTGCTATGCGGGAACAAATCTTCATGAAGAAAATCCACACTCCATTCAATTCCTGTGCCTTCTGTCGTGTCGAGGGTAGGTTGTTCAATTTTGTTAGTGGGTTGTTCAATTTTGTTAGTGGGTTGATCAATTTTGCTAGTGGATTGAACTATTTTGTAACTAAGTTGAGCTTCTTTATTAGAAGGTTGAGCTATTTTGTTAGTGGCTTTAACTATTTTGACTGAAGGTTGAGCTATTTTCATAGTAGGTTGAGCTATTTTACTAGTGGGTTGAACTATTTTGATAGTAGGTTGGGATATTTTGCCAGTAGGTTGAACTATTTTGATACTAGATTGTGCTAATTTTCTTGTAGGTTGACCTATGTTAATAGGGCTGTTTAGGTCGATATTAGGTTTGGCTATTTGAACGGTTGAGCCTGTTAAACTTTGTGTAAGAACTGAGTCCCCAATCGTTACTTTTAAATTCAGTAATGACTTTTGTGTCTGGAAATAAAAAATAAAGTTATATTTATTAATAGAAAACCGAGATAAATAAATATTTTTGGACATTTCACACAACGCCATCTAGCCTCAAACTAAGCAGAGTTTGTACAATGGGAACCAGATAACTGATAGAATAGCTCTGTTCAGTTTGGGGCTAGATGGCGTTGTATGAAATTTTAATGTCCTAAATATATTTATTATTATTAATTTAACTGTGTGATGTTATTTTATGACAAGATAATATTTAAAAATACTGAAAACCCGACAGCGAAATAATTATACATTCATCGTCATTCATTATTACAAATTAAATGTAAACATATAACTTATATATAATATATTTGTAATCTCCTTTAAAATACCTTCATTTTGATACCCTACTCGATAGGTTTGGTCAATAAGAGAAGTTTTGATTATTTTTTGGTTATTGAGACGAATCGAACGATACCTTAACTGTCAAAATCCATCTAGCCGTTTGGAAGATACGAGGTAACTCAGAAATTTACATACATACCTACATACAAGATACGCGCGAAAAACCTAACCCTTCCTTGGCAGTCGGGTAAAAAAAAAGAAGATGGTAGCAGCATTAGTACTCGGGCGAATGAACATGACACCTGGCTGACACTCTCGCTGTGTCCCCCGCCCGCCGCGCGGCGCCCTCCGTGTTTCTTCTTCCTCTAATTACGAAGCCTTATCATCACTTATCACTACCAAGTATCACAGGACCACTTCTCTATCAACATTACCAATTCCACGCTGTACTTTGCACAAACGTCATTCGAGCCAGGTGTCATGTTGATTCACCCGAGTAAGTAGTACAATTTCATTCGGAAGGCGATTATAAATTGTCATGGTAATGCGTGATCGTGTAAACTAGCCATGTGTCAACGACGCTTAACACTTACCAATGCTTTAGAGTTGGCTACAGTGACGGCCGCTATTTTGTCCAAATTAAGTTGAAAGTCAGCAGGCACCGGTTGGAGCTTGGATGATGGCACCACAAAACCTATCGACAGAAATCCAATTTGAAAATCCAACAGCTGATTCAAGATTTTTAAATATCGCCGAAGTTATGCAATGTTTAGTAGGGTCACTAATGTACCTACTAATATACTAATAATGTCATAGACCTTAAAAAGTTCGGAAAACATGTTTCAAGTGCACGAAAGGAGCCTCTTCGAGGCGCACTTGAAATCCTTTCACCACACTGATTCGAAAGAACTAGTGACACGATAAGAAAAAGAAGACCACTGTACTTTAAATTAATTCCTATTTACTTTAAAATTTAATTTGAATGCCCCATACATTTCAAATTAAATTTTAAAGTTTAAAGTTAAACATTGAATAGGAGGATGTAATAGATGGGGATCAGTTTAAAATAGATGGGGATTAGTTTGAAATGGGTGGGAATAAGTTAGAAATAGATGGGGATAGCTTTGAAAGCGATGAGGATGAGTTTGAAGTGGATGAAGAATAGTTTAAAGTAAATGGGACTAGTATAAAACAGAAGGAGTAGATGGATATAACTGATCTGCAGTTTGAAGTTGATGGGTATAAAAAAATATATTGTGGACATTTCACACAACGCCATCTAGCCCCAACCTAAGCAGAGCTTGTACTATGGGAACCAGATAACTGATACAATACTTATATACTTTTTATTTTGTAAATACATACATAGAAAACGCCCAGACTCAGGCCAAACACTGATGTTCATCACACAAATATTTGTCCTGAGCGGCAATCGAACCCGCGACACAGGCGTGGCAGTCTAACACACTTGCCACTTGACCATCCGTATCGTCAGTTTGAAGTAGATAAGGATCATTTCAATCAAATAGATGCCCTATTTAGAAACTCATCCCAAGAGATTATTTCTTTTAATTTTATTTTCTCATAAATAATTAAAATTATTTTTTACATTCGTACCTTTGTTTTTCTTAGGAGACACATTAATTGGATTTTCAGTCTTTTTAAGAACCACCAGATTTGTAGAATTACTTTCAATTGTTTTTTTATACTGTTCCATGATTTTGATTTTCAAGTTTTCCATACTGTAAATAAGACACACCTTATAAATACAACAGTCTGTGGATGTACGCATGGACTATGTTATTTAATGACGCAAAAACTATAGAGCCAATTTGGCTGATATTCAGTAAGTACTAGTATAAATTATGAGCTGGAAAAAGACAGGATAATGTTTATCTTAAATATCAGTAATAAACAGTTATATCTGCAAAGGCTACCTATTAGACCAAGAAGAGTTTAAGGTAATCCACCGTGACAGAGGAGAGTAGGGTCAGGACAGGCCTACGCAAGTTCTGGGTTCAAGAGCAGTCAGAGTGGGGGCTCTGGCTACACTATACTCGAGCCCAGGACGGCTGCAGTGTGCGGGGAGGCATGCATTGCAAGCAGAGCTCGGGTTGGTGCAAGCCTTCCCTGGGATGGGTCTCACAGCAACTTGTGTGAGGGACACGTATGCGTTCTGAGGATATCCCTCTAATGCGCAGAGGTCGGCCACTATAGGGTTTTAGTCGATTAAAGCCTGACATAACCCATCCGCCCTCCCCCAAGGGCCGTGGGTATTCATGAGAATTTTCCACCTAATGTGTCAACAAGCATGCTCCTGGAATAGCGCTGCTATGAACCCAGAGTCCTACTCTGCTATTTCAAGGAGCTAGGATGGCTGGGGCAGGGTTAAATATTGGGTGGGCAATGCACAATGCACCGTTCAATGGGAAGCCCCTTTTTAGAATTAGAAAGATACACAAACACAATACTTACTTAGTCTTATACGTATCATAGTCTTCACAGTTTATGTAGCAGTCACTGCACAACATATTGTCCTGAGAGCCCCGTTCCAACTGAATACCAATCATTTCACATAGCGTCATCAAAAGTTTCCGGCCACTCGACAATACATTCTGAAAAATATAAAAAGTATTTAATCAGTTATCTGATTTCCATACAAGCTCTTGCATTCTAAAGAAAATAAAATAGAATAAGTACATATATACTTTTTTGTAAATACATACACAAACAACACAATACACATGTAGGCAAAAGTTACTTACGCATTCATCAAACACATCTTTGATGCGAGTTTTTCCTAGTGAACCTTTACAGGCACACACCAAACACTCACTCATCCTGAAATCATATATTTAATGTAACTGGTATAGTTGGATGAGGAGAGCTAAAGAGTGGGCTAATTGGACATGGGATAAGATCAATTTTTAGTATTTTGTAAAACAATATTTGTGCCCTATCGAAAGAGATCATGCTTGCACATAACGAGAAGAGTGCTACATAGGTCTTTGAATCAGCAAAATGTGCTTCGAGAATCTAGCAAATCTTCTAAGAAGATTCCAAGACAAAAAGTTTTTCGAAATAAGTGCTTAGGCGCGCCAATATCTTCTAAAAATATAAATATTCGGTACTGTAGATGTAGGTAGGTAACGCGTTATGTAATTTTTCAGAACACATTGAAAACTTTTTTGTTTTTCAGAACTTTTCTTATCACTAATGTTTGTTTACATTCTTATCAGTTCTATTCAATTATTCAAAATCGGTACCACCCTAAAAAATCTAATCTGAAACGAAAGTTGGATTTTCTTTCGATAACAAGTGAGGTTGGCCGCCATTTTATTGTTAGAGACGCTAAAATTTAATACTATGCATGCATGTAACTAATATTAATGGAGCAAAAATGTACAGTACCTGAGATTTTTACTTGTTTTCCATATAAGTTGATTTATATTTCCTTCAAGTTTTTTTGGGAAAAAATTATGTTGTCAGCAATGAACATACACGGGTAGCCACCATTACAATTTTTAAATGTTGCCAGTCTATTTTCAGTAAGAGTACGAAAGGCAGTACATCATGTACAGATTTTTACAAAATCGTACGTTTATACAGAATTATGTAAAAATCCTTTATTTGATACGCATAACAAATTTTTCATATCATTTGTCTAATGTATCTGTTTAGTGTTGTACAAGCAGCACTAATATAAAATATACAGCATAAGACTGTTTTTATTTAAGCTTAAAATAAGTTATTGTGTAATAGCAATAAATAAATAATAATAATAAAATAATAATACATGAATCATAAGGTGGGAATATGGAATAAGTTATCGTCTAGAAAGGGAACGAAAAAGTACGTAAATCTGACTTTTTAGTAGGTACGCATATGCCTATCTAATAATTTGGTCTGACATTGACATTTCGTCAGTAGTTTGCTTGCTACCGGTAGAGGCGCTAGTTACATCCGTACATGTTCCGATTGGTCCTAAGTCTATGTGTTCCGAACACAAAACAAAAAAAATATTGCAATTAGGTATTTGGAATTTTACCGGTTTTCTGATGGTTTAAATAGTGTTATTTTTATGAGAGTTCTTCTCATAGGATTACTTACTCATTCGGAGCTCAACCTCGACGCGATAAACAAAAACAGCAACCAATTAGGATTCGCGCGATGCTTGCGGTAGCTCTAAAACGGGGTGCTCAATGTTCAGAACACAGATTAGTCAGAGTTGGTTCAGAACTTAATTTGCGGCGGCCGGGCCGGCGGCTGCCAACAAGCAATAGCAAACAAAACTGTAGCAGGCGGCAGGGAACGGTGGCCGGTCTTTCCTAGTGCTACATTTCCGGACAATGAAAAATTACCTTTAAAAAAATGGCGGGAGCCTGCAACAGTGCAAATAAAGTTATATTTGTAACTTTTCTAGTTTCTTTCCTTTTTCGCCTAATTAGGCAGGAAGCCGAATTATATAGGTTGGGTAAGTAAAAAAAATTAAGTCCAAAAACAGTATTTATTTATTTCATTTCTATACAAATTACATCATTTCGCATCTCAAGCTAGGTACCCACTAAACTTAGCGGATTTAAACATCATCAAAATACTTACCGCAAAATAAAAAATAACAAAATAAAGTAATGAGAACCTAGTAATTTACCTAATTTTTTTATCTGCCAAAATAATTATTCTTTGACGAACAATGCATTTGAAGCATTTTGTTAGAATGTATGATCATATCAGTGCATGTAGTGAAATGTGGGTGATTTATTTGAGCAATTAACCATTTTATGTACATACTTATTATGATTTGTTATTTTTCCATATTCCTGTGAGATTTTTGTAAGCGAGAGAAAGTGGACAAATATAAATTGTCTAGGTACTTAGGTAGGTACCTACATCAATAGACATTTTAATATTTCAGCTAACTAGCAATGTTGGTAAAAGGCAGACTAATTTGGCCTAATTTCGTTTTATGTAAATCGGTAACTCAGTACCAAGGAAGAAAATACGTATGTCACGCATGCCAATATTTGATGACTAGACTATAGTGAAAAAAGTCAGTCGCAAATTGTAGTGTTATCTGATTTTTTATTTCTTAAAAGTTTATGATCCAATTATGTGATTATTAGATTACCTACTGACGAATTAGGATATTTTACCAAAGTTTTTTATTTTACCAAAGTTTTTTATTTAACCAAAGAGGCTCACATAACCTTAATAAATTAAGCTTTACTCCAAGGTGTCACAATAGGAATGTCAGTCAATGTATCGCCTTTTTGTAGGTGGTGGTGGTTAGGTGTGTACATGTTATCGGAAATTTATATAATCCGGCATTGCATAGAATAACTAGGCATTCTATAGAATGCCTGTATTATATACTTTGCCGGTAACATAAGATAAATGAAAGAATATTGTTGTGTTTGACATGTAATTTAATGTTCACCATGTAACTACAAATCTAATATCCAATGAAATAATTATTCTAATTGAAAATAATCATAGTTACAGTAATTATGTAAATTGTTTTGCCAGAGTGATGTTTCTTGTGGTTTGTAAAGCATGACATAGCGACAATTTCAATTAATTTTGTGTAAATACTCGTGATCAGATTTTAACGTGTGGAATTTGACGTGTGAGAAGTGTCATTCGTCATTGACATTACAGAAATCTAGAAAAACCATCGACAATACAAAACAAAACTTTTAATCTTTCTAAAATTAACGAAAACATGAAAGCTATCACGACATCAAAGTCCTAATACTAAACACTTAATTTTCTTTTTTTCGAAAATACTTCTAGAGAAAAAGATATGCATCTATTAACCTGATAACATTGATTTTAAAGTGTTATTATTAATCAGCTATAACTATCTTGGCTACATCACTGCTTATGTTTAGGAAAATAAGTAAAAAAAAAGATATATTTGGAAACTACTAACACTTCTAACGTCATAAAAGACTAAAGAAAGAGTTCATAGAAAAAACAAGTTACATAAACAGTAACATAGACAACTACACATAGATCACACCATACAAATATCTATCTTAGTCAAAGAAGACAAGACATAGAGTTATTCTGTGGTGTTTCACTCCTCTTTATCTAATCCTTGTGCAGGTTTTCAAACTAGAATCCCTTTTTATTAATTTTAAGAAATATTTTAGAAAATCCGTTCTGTCATATTTCCCTCTACTCGAATATAATTGACATTGCAATGACACTTACTACTAGCCTAGGAGTGCTAATCTAAATCTTACACTTACGTAGATTTTGGTTCATAAATATATAAAATGGTCAAATAACCTGTCACTATCATGCAAAAACAAAAGAAACATGCACACTCTAAGCGTGGTCCTAAAACAAAATGAAACTCAAATGTCTATCATATACCACAGTTACTTTATTTCTTGTACATTTTCACAACTGTCAAGTTTACAAAACAACCGGATTATTTGGGAATGACCCACGCAAGACTATAACCGTCACCGTCCAAGCAACTATGAAGTAATAGCGCGTACACAAATAAAAACAAATCATTCAACCTATAAAAAACATCTTTACGTGGACCGTTCCAATACTTTCACAAAAGTCATACAAAATCGGGAATAATGAAAAACTATCAAATACTACAAATCAAATAGATTATAAAACGGAAAAAAACAATGCCATCCTCAAAATCCGAATCAATATTTTTTAATATAAATAAAAACAATCTTGTTTCATTGTTCAAATTAGAATTCCGTACAGAATTTAGTGTGAACATCCTAATTACGTATAGATTTTGAAAATGGCAATGTAAACAAATAACTTATCTAGTAAATTCTAACGTTACACAAATTAAATGGGAATATACCTTACCAATTACCTAGTAATAATAAACATAAAAAAATGCACAATGCATTCCAACGGAGCATATTTTCTAATAAGACTCCACAGAAACAAAAAGAAGGAAATAAAAATGGAAATGTAATTATGTGTTAAACAATGAAAACGCCATGTTATGTGTCTATATTTAAATTATATCATAGAAGAAAACTATCTGTT
Organism: Lobophora halterata; assembly: GCA_932526365.1. NCBI lineage: Eukaryota > Metazoa > Arthropoda > Insecta > Lepidoptera > Geometridae > Lobophora > Lobophora halterata. Next base: position 6,173,290 of record OW052027.1, on the reverse strand, counting down.
AATGTCTTTATAAGAGTGATCTAAATCACATTTTAATGTAAAAAGGAATTATAACGATGTTGCCATGTGTCAGAAAAATCATCCCTTCCCGAACAAAATATACAAATGTTGTTGTCAAAATTTAACCCGTGCAATGTTATTTTTTTCAAAGATGATTTTTTATTATGGCAACAATATCCCTCCCCCCAAACGCACTCGAAGGTGATGTGCTGTGTGTGTGTGTGTCGGCTTCCGTCTTGATATGTGTGTGTGTTTGTGCCCCTCCGGTCGCCGTTAGCTAGAAGCAAATAGTTTGACGTGAGTTTGCATGTCTGTAACTTGTGAAGTATAGAATAAGCCGAAAACGATAAGCTGTTTTAGCATACCATCACGTAATTCTCAAGATAATTACATTATAACAAATTTTTTTAGCGATTGGATTTACGTCAAATGAAAGAGCTAGTCAGACACAAACAAGTAACTTATTACAGGTATAGGTACTTTTTGAAAGTGTCTTTAATAACAGATAGAACAGTAACAATATGTAACAGGTATCTAAAATAACTATTTCGTTAAGGCTGTGATTAAGTAGTGCCTAACAGTATGTATGTAAAGTACAATAAGTTATAAAATAAAAAGAAACAAAAAAAAACGAAAAAAAAATTGAGCAAACCAAGACTGATGTGGTTAACATCTTGCGAAAAAGACATGTACTTGTAGATGTTTTTTTTTATATAATTATTATTATTATTATAATTATTTGTCACTGTGATATGTAATTTCGAAGCATAATTTAATAATTGATACATTTATTCCACAGTACGTTTTAAGACGTAGATTAGATATACTAAAATAACTACAATAAATTGACATTATTGTTACATACTCTCAAGCAAGATGTAAGTACAGGTACGTACAGTCGTGAGTTTATTCTAAGACTATTAACTATTAAGTACAAATCTAATTCTCGTTAAGCTTAAAAAAGCATTTTTGCAATGACTTCACAAAAATATAACCGACATTTCTGCACGACTGTACATAATTACGATTTAAATCTATAATGCATCATTTACTATCTATAATGTATAATGCTCATAAAATTTTAAATTGACAATATACAGTAAGTACATATAAATAGCAATCGATAGGTACGTCACAAAATTGATTTTGGCTCCTGCCAATTATTATTTCATAATTATCCGACAATCCACTAACTTACGAAATTGCCATTGAATTACGACACTTCTGTACTTCATGGTACTGTTTACAACTATTGGCGCGAAATAATGTTTTTAACAGCATTTTACTATGTACAATACTTTTTTTTTTATATTTAGGTAAGTTTTCTTTATAGCTATCATACTTTTCGTAAACTTTGGCTTTCTTATTTGGCTTACTAAAGAACGGAAAGCCCACCATAATTATTTTTCTTTTTCTTTTTTACGAATTATTTATTTGTTTAATATTTATCTAAGACAACGCCATCTTTTATATTTAAAAATGTGAAACACATGGGAATAGTGTAGAAGATTATAGAAGAATAGATATATTTTTCGTCAAAATAATTAATATTATATATTATGTAAAAGCAGACATCTCTATAATTTTGCTAGATTTGTATCTTTGTAAAGAAAAATGTTATGAAATATTTAAAACAATCGTAGCAAAGTCATAGAGCGTATCACGTCAAAGTCTATGGTCCCTACAATTAAAAAGGTTTAAAATATCTTTTTTCGATATTATTATTCAAAAGTTTGTTTAACAAATTTTAAATGTTTAATGAAAGAGGTATCAGTCTAAAATCACCATTTCTGCGATATATAATGCGTTTTTTGACTAGAAATTGTCAAAGCGCTAATAAATAAATTTTGCCGAATAAAGTTAATCAATATAATAAACAAACTTAAAATTTGTACTAAGAAACAACATTTTTTATATTTTTATTTAGATTTATATCACTATAACTACAGTAGGAAATACAGAAATAGACGCTTAGAACCCCATTGTCACTAATAATAGAAAACAAGATATGAATCACAATTAGGCTGTAAATAGATAACTAAACTAAATCTTTGAGATTATCAACATATTTCAAAAAACAATGGCAGGATTCAAGGATAGACCGGAGAAAAATATACACTAGTATACAACAATATTACCCTAACTACATTTTGTGCAGATAAGATATTCAGCAATATACACTATTTTGACTATAACTTTACAGAGTCAAGAAAACCGAAACATTTCACTATTTTTTTTTTAAATATAAATTTTAGTCATCAACACAACATTTAGCTTGGTAACATTATCTTTGGCTTACCTTAAAAGAAAACACTGACATACATTTTCTTACAATTTTACTAGTAAAACAATTTGCCTATTACTATTGTACAGTATGCATGATAACACAATATTTTTTATATTTTTTTAACATATAATATAATAATAAAAAAAAACAAATTCTAGAAGGTTCATTCTACTAGTAAAAAAGTAAGTCACCGCCACAATATTCACGCCATCGACATAACATTGGTCCAACGTCCCTATACAATTTACATGTCTTTTTTAAACCACTTGTGTGCATCACTGTACTGTACACATTATCATTATAATGGCCATCATGACAATCAAACTAAGTTTTGAACGTCCTTTTTAGTGTAAAAAAAACGCATTTTCAATAGATTTTTAAATTATTTTACTTACAAATTATAACTACCACATATTCGTTTTTTCCAATATTTTTTCCTTAAATTAAAAATCAATCAGTACAATACGAATTTTCCTACCAAAATGGCGCGTTCAAAACATCAACAAGGGCCGGACCACATCTGACTTAACCACTCTTTCCAATGCTTTTAGAATGACTACCAAACCTATAATATTATAACAACATACGTGTAGTCTTCATTATACATATATGGACATGAGATTAGACGACTCAGTGATAGACATTTCATATATGATTAGTGCTAGAGTAGGTAGTGTCTAATAGACTACCTACTCTGGCACTCGTCATATTTGATAGATTTTGGTAGTCATCTTGAAAATCTAGCAATTTACTTATACTAAGTCCGATTCAAAATAGACGTATCGACCGAATGTGAAGTTACTTGAAATAGTTGTGAAGTATATTCGCTGCGCTATTTATGCGCGCTAACTCCGGAACGAAGTTAAAATTCAATTCAGTCCGTGTCTTATATCTTGATTCCCTAGTTTCCCAACGTAACGTATGGGTATGTGTGAACCTGATTTGTATAATGTAGATTAAAAATCGAAAAACCACGTTTTCATTCTTTTGCTCTATCTCGCTTCTTTAACGAGATACAGCAGTTTTTATGGTTTTAGAAAACATTGTCATCGAGTTTTGAACTACCCTGAAAAATTCAGTCTGATAGCAAATAACTCGAATTCTCGCTAACTCGCAATCAACTCGAATTGCGGACACTTCCCGCTCGCAATTCGAGTTGCAAGATTCCACCCGGTACAACAGACAAGCAGACAAACAAGAAAGTTACTTAATAAAACGTGGTAATAAAGATGAATCTATGATGATATTGTAAGACTATGATATTATGCTAGCTCAAGAGAATATGATTGATTTCCAAAGTCAATACGCCTCTTAGGATCGTACTATAGCAAGCCCGAGTGGTGGTCTCAAGTAGTCAGACCCAGCAAAACGAAACGTATCATAGAATGTCCTTACTAGTACTCGCCGTCGGACAACCCATTGTTCCGGGAATCCTGCTTGGCTTGCCCCTTGCCTTGCCCGATCTGCCGCGAGGATGAGAAGCACAGCTTCATCACGAACGGAAACTTCGCACCTGGAACGTTCGGCGAATACATATTAAGACACATCAATATCTATATTTCGTAGACTTTCGCGATTATCACACATAGATATTTGATTGTAACGGGTATTTATCGGGCTCACCTCGTTTTTGTGTCCCGACAGACAAAATTGCGTATTTTGCTTCCCTGTGAGTTTTCAATGGTGTTTAGGGTCACTAAAACAGTCCAATTGAAGTCGGTTGTATATGTTTTTATAAAACCTTGATGATTAGATATTGATGTAGTTATTTGATTGTAACAGGTATTTATCGCGCTCACCTCGTTTTTGTGTCCCGACGACGTTTTAGTGACCCTACACACCACTGAAAACTCACAGGGAAGCAAAATACGCAATTTTGTTTACTTCAACGACATATTTTGTTCAGTTATTTTGATATTAAAACTAAACTGCTCAACCGATTTTGATGACATTTCTATGGGACCAATCTGAAAGTATATTCTCTCAAACAAAAAAATATCTTTTCAAATCGGTTTATAAGCAACAACGTTCTGAGTTATTTTTACAAACATAAAAATAAAACATTCAACCGAATTGATAACCTCTTCTTTTTTGAAGTCAGTTGTAAATAAATTATGAAATGCAGTTGATGAAATGAAGATATGAAATTAAAACTGAGATACCTAATTATATTGATCACATGAGGAATAGAAATAGCGTCGACTTCGTAATTAAAAGTCCGTTGTTATTAGCGCTCGTCAACTTACCAGGGTGTTGGATGGTCGCGTGGTTGCACGCCATTATCGCCATCACGGACTGCGAAATGTTTTGGAACTCCATGAGGCCAGAAGAAGATCTGGAAATTATGATCACCCATTACTATGTCATCCATATAAAAATTGGTTGTCGGTAAAGTTGGTTTACGGACGATAGTTTAGCGTGACAACGTCATAACAAAACATTGACAGCGTAACGGATGAGCGTTATAGGACAATGACATCAATGTTTTCGTGGATGCACCCGGCGTTCATTGATTTATTAGACGAAGTCACGTCAAAAACACTTTCGAAACCATCGGTTTTTCTAGAAACGAAAACACTAAATGGTCTCTAGCGGTTGTCATATTAAACTGTTGATACATTTTATGTATGTCACCCTCGTTCTTAACCTTGACAAATTCAGTGACACATAGGTATTTGTCAAAATAAAACAAGCCGTTTAGCCTACGCCGCATCATTATTCTCAAATATACGTTACTTACTATCCGAAATTGGACTCACCTCTCGCTCTTCAAAGGGAATTTGGAGATGGTGTGTGGCGGCGTGACGTTATAGTCCTTGAATACTTGCAGCAACTGATCGTCGGACACATCCGGCGGCGTGTTGAAGAAGTGTAGCACCTGGGCACAAATAACGTATAACGTGAATATAATACAAATTAATCAAACAATGGCACCGTGTGACGTTGGGAGATTTTAATTGGTCTTGCCTGTCAATTTTTTTAACATCAGAATATCAGTTCGATGTTCTTCTTCTTCTTATCGTGTCACTAGTTCTTTCGAACCAGGGTGGTGTAAGGATTCCAAGTGCGCCTCAAGGAGACTTCTTTCGTGCACTTGACATGTTTTCGAACTTCTTAGGTTTTATGACATGCCGGTTTCCTCACGATGTTTTTCTTCGCCGTTAAATACGTGTTTTTAATGCAAACATTGATTTTTTTGAACAGAAAAATACATTGGTGCACGACCGGGTTCGAACTCACGACCTTTGGATCGTAAGTTGAGGCATCTCTCAATCGGCCAACACGGCTTTTTCAGCAGTTCGATAAAGAAATATAATACGTTTTCCCAATAAGTTTCAAACACGAATGCCTAGTTGATACCTAGATTGCTTTTTGCCCACCATTCAGTAATGTTGAAAAGCATGATATTGCCTTCAAAAGCAGATGACACAATTACCTTGGAGGGCGGCTGTATCCTGTTCTTGTGGATGGAGGCGGGCGTGAGGAAGCGGTTGTTCTTGTTGCCCACGTAGTCCTTGAACGAGGGACTCTTGTCCGGTAGCGGGTATGGGTTCATCACCTCCGAGAGATACGCTTGTTTCGAAAAACTGAAACGAACAAATAAATTAATTTTGTTTAGACAATTCACACAACGCAATCTAGTCCTAAACTTAGCAGAGCTTGTATGATGGATACTCATATCTGTTTATGTATCTGCATTTTGTAAGCTTTTCTTAGTTTTCTACAAGCGCTAGAACGAAGTATACATTAAATAAATAAACATTCACACACTCACACCCCTGCACTAGGATTCCCTGTGTCGCAGGTGGCGTGGACACATACAAGACATCACAACATCCAAGACCCAAGAACAAACATTTATGTTCGTTCTTGGGTCAGGGGATCGAACCCGGAACACCAAGCTTCGTAGGCAGGGTCACTACCAACTAAGCCATGGTGTCGTCTAGCACTAAACTTAGCAGAGCTTGTATGAAGGGAACCGATGATTTGTATTCTGTATATTTGTAAGCTCTTCTTATTTTCTACAAGCGCTGGAACGAACTATACCTTGGCTAGCACTGTTTTGGTCAAGGGAAATGGCTATTAATTGTCAAAGTCTAGCATTACATCTACAGTTACACTTACGCCAGTGTCAATGTGTAGTCTCCAACGGTGACGTTGTTCAAGTTCTGCACGCAGCGCTCCACCGATACTCCGTCTCCCATTTGCACCATCGCTGTGCCTTCCTTGGTCTTCAAGAATTTTATCTGGCACGAGAGAAACGATATCTGAATTGGGATGATGCCACCAATCGATAAGTTAATCAATAAAAGAACAAAAAAATAAACTCTATTTATTATAATTGATTGATTCAGGCGTCACTTTGCGGAAATCCATAAATATCAACAAATTATATAAATATATTTAGTAATAAATCCGCTTAATTTCTAAACAAAGGTTTTAATTAACTTAACTTTAGTTCAACTAAACCAAAGAGTCAAAAAACAGAAAACCAAAGTTTAAAGATACGACATTTGTTTCGCCTCTACACGAGGCATCATCAGGAGGTGTAGACTCGCCGAAGTTTGAAACGAGAGTGAATAAACAACGTTGCCCGGCCCGTATTTATACGACAGGCGACTCATCGCCACAACGGGTTCGCTTACCGACCGCGCCGGCGTGGTCGGAATCTCTCTTACAGGCCCTCTACATCGTTAGGTTCGATTCCTAACGGTGCCTTGGGTCAATAGTCCAATCATCCCCCTGGCAACAGTCCAAGCCGAGGTTCGACCCACCGTTGGGTACCCTTGTGCTGTTTGCCCCAACCTAAATTTTAAGGCAGAGCGCCATCTGCGCTCGCCGAGAGTCCGGTGACGCAGTAACAGCCATCTGCGGCTAACTGCATTAAACGTCCATCCGAAAAAGAAAAGCGCCACAACGGGTATAAATACGGGCCGGGCAACGATGTTTATTCACTCTCGTTTCAAACTTCGGCGAGTCCACACCTCACACCTGATGATGCCTCGTGTAGAGGCGAAACACGTGTCGTATCTTTAAACTTTGATTTTCTGTTCTTTGACTCTTTGGTTTAGTTGAACTAAAGTTAAGTTAATTAAAACCTTTGTTTAGAAATTAAGCGGATTTATTACTAAATATATTTATATAATTTATTGATATCTATTTATTATTTTTTTAGTCAATGGTCAATGTTATTGTTAGTTTCAATGAAGTGAGGTAGATAGATACGGCTCGACTTAAAGACACAATGATTAATCCTAAAAGGAAGTAATCTACTTACTCTGACAACATTTCCGTATAGGCAGCACAGGTTGAAGAGTCGGTCTGCGTTGACAGTCTGCGGATCCAGTCCGTACACCATCATGACCGCGCCTTGCTGCGGAGGGCCACCCTGGAATGAATGGGTGACGTCGTCAAAACTACTGAATATTACACGTCAGCACATGGATAAAGATGAATCTTCAAGAAAATTAGATCAGTGTTTCCACGGTCACCGCAAACGCGCCACCCACCACAGCGACCGGTGGTTTTGTCGCTGTAGCGCGTCGCCACCACACGTTTAACCGGGTGGCTCGTTTGCTGCTAGCCTTAGAAGGGTTTATATTTATTTGGCTTTTAGATATTATTTACAAGATTTTTCTTTCAAAGGGGATAATAGGCGGAGTATAATGATAAGGCTCAATTATCAGAATGCCACAGATGTGACAGGATGATACCTATGTGCAGAAACTCCATCAAAGTTATTTGGAAATATTATCATCCAAGTTATCCAATCAGACCTACAAATCCATTATGGAAAACAAGTTCTTGTCTGAATCGCCTGTTCGCCCGGAAACATTTCACCCAAATCAATGCCAATTACACGCGTGGTCATAATTGGTTGTAGGTCCACCTCTTTCAGTATATAGACAGATAAGTTCTTTATTGTACACATACAAATTTACAGTCGCTGAAAGCGATTTCTTCCAGGCAACCTTATGATGAAGAGGACTTAAAAGAGATACAGATATTCCATTTCACGAAGAAGGCTTGGCCTTGGTTGTAGTAGTGACATGTACAGTTGCATACGGGTCATTCGATTCCGCGTCGCGATCGTGACTGAAAGCTCCTGTACATGCACACTAATTCAATGTGCATGCACACGGCTAACAACAATCAAGATCGAACCTTCATCGTGAAATAGAATAACTGTAGTAGAACGCCCGAGTTCCAAAAGTTTGAGGTGTTGTAGCCATTTAGCTATGCATAAGCTAACGCCAATCAGGTGGGATTTGAACCCTGAACCTGCAAATCATTCAACAAGCTGAAAAGGAAAATAAAAAGCTAAAAAAAGGTCTACGCACATATTCGTCGCTAGGGAACCCTGAAATCACCTGGTTCTGAGGCGGCATGGATGGGTGGTGCATCGGCGGCGGCGGCACAAAGCCCTCACCGCCGTACCCTTCCGGCCCATAGCCACGTCCATCACGCTGGAAACACAGTCATCATCATCATCATTATCATCATCATCACCATCATCATCCGCACCCAGACTTGACTCACTGCTGGATATAGGCCTCTCGCTACTCTCGCTTTATCAACCTCGGATCGCCCTTCGCGTAGTTCTCAACATCTCCTTCTTATGGTTCCACACCACAAAACCTCTTTCAACCGACCGACCGAGGAGGAGGGTTTGGTTCCTCAGTACTTTGTTGTTTATAGACTGATTTGAAAAAATCTTTTTTGGTTTGAGAGGATATAATTTCAGATTGGTCCCATACAAATTTCATCAAAATCGATTGAGTAGTTTAGTTTTTATCACCAAATAAATGAAAAAAATATGTCATCGAAGTAAACAAATTTGCGTATTTTGCTTCCCTGTGTCTTTTCTGTGGTGTTTACGGTCACTAAAACAGTCCAATTGAAGTCGGTTGTCTATGTTTTTATAAAACCTTAATTATGATACCAACTCATTCACAGTCAGCGCGATCCGACTGTGGAACTCTCTTCCTGTAGCTATCCGCAATTCCACCTCCATTGAGGTCTTCAAATCCAAACTATCTTGTCACTACTTGGTACTCCAGAATACTTGAGCATTTTATTTATTATTTAGTAGGTAGTGTATTTTGTATAATATCGTAAGTATTATGTTACTAAAAATAAGCATTATACTATTTTCTTTCTTCAGTCACACATCTAGCACTACCACATCTCCATAATACGCAGAGGTTTTTGTTTATTCGCAACGAAAACGTAGTTGCGGGTGTCAACTGGTTTGTATATAGCTTGAACCTCACTGACAGACAACGCACGGACCAAACCACTGAACGTATAGAGACTTGAAATTTGTAGTTATGTTTGTCAAGAAGTTACCAGATCCTTAACTTTGTCAGGTGGTTTCAGCGTAATTGAGTAAAAACATCATCCGTTTCACATCATCTACAAAGAAAACTCCATGACAAATTAAGTAAATAAAGTGATATATTTATTTATTTATTTTATTTAATACTTTATTGCACACACTTAAATGTAGTACAAAAGGAGGACTTAATGCTAGAGCATTTTCTACCAGTCAACCAGTTGATGGTAGAAAAAAGAAAAACTGGCGTACAACTTAAATGCTAATTACTTAAATATATATTTAATATAATAATACTAAATAGTTATGTATTTATATATATATTTATAATTAAAAATGACTAAATAAATAATATATATATTATAATATAGTACATACATATATTATTTCGTGGATTTTAAATAGTGTTCACGGACTAATCTTTTGAAAGCTGGTTTGGTGGGTACCATTTTAATACTGAGTGGTAGAGAATTCCACAGCCCCACTGCAGCAACTTCAAAAGAGTTTCCTCGAAATGCTGTAGAATATTTGGGTATCTGTAAGCATAGAGTATTAGAGGATCTGAGATTGCGGTCATGGGTGTCGGACATATAACTAAACATCTCTTTTAAGTACTCTGGAGAGTTGGGATCCTTCAAAACTGAAAACAGGAGACACAAAATTCTCATGTTTCTTCTATCCCTGATCTTTAGCCACTTTAGTTTTTGACGGTACTCAGACACATGGTCATATTTACGGATATATATTAAAAGTGAATTAAAATTAACTCCGGAACGATCTACACGTTATTTACCTCGTCTAGTTAAGTCGCCTGATACACTTTAATTAAGTAAATCGATGCGATCCATCAAATTAAGCAAACAGTAGGTTAGGTACAGTTACACACAAATACCTTAGTTTAGAAAAATGCTCTCATTTTACAGCAAAACTAAGCTAACATTCATTGATCTTTGAAAGGTAAGTAACTAAATACAGCACAAAATCTGAGTTCGTTAAATGCATATTGACAATTAAGAAACATTTATTGTTTATTATTTAAGGTTTAATCAGTCAAACGCAAATATGTTATACAAAATCACTTTACTACTCCACTGTACTTAACTTGATAACCGTGAATTCATTTATTTTCATAATCAAGTCAATTTTGTTAATTAAAAAGTTTATCGAGGGTCGGACGGAGAAGGGTAATATTTTACGACACGTGTTTTACGCACGTTTTATTACTAGGTACACGAGAAAACCGGATATGAAAACCTTTACCTTATAAACCACCTAGCTACCTACTTACAGAAGGTTAGGTTCACAAGAACCTCCTAGAATTCATATCACTTTATTGAATTTAAAAGCGATTTTAGCCAACTTTGGACGTGGGCCTCTCCCATTGCGCGCCACTGAGACTGTACTTCGACTCTCCGCACTCTTAACTGGCTGGTAGTGTGAATATGATGAGGTCATAATCAAGGTTTTACAAAAACATAGACTTCGATTGAACTGTTTTAGTGACCTTAAACACCACTGAACAGTCACACACAGTGAAGCCAAATACGCAATTTTGTTGACATGGATGACATATTTTTTTCAGTTATTTGGATATAAAAACTAAACTGCTGAATTGAATTAGATGAAATTTGTACGGGACCAATATGAAAGTATATTCTCTCAAACAAAAAAACGGTTCATAAATAACAAAGTTCTGAGGTAACAAACATTAAAAAAAAAACATTCAACCGAACTGATAACCTCCTCTTTTTTGAAGTCGGTTGAAAAGTCGCTCCAAATGGTTCGTGTAGGTAATAATACACACGAGTGCTTCTCGCCAGTTCGCTGGGCTTGGCTTGACACACTCTCGTGTGTCTAGATAAGTGGCTGGTTATGGGGTCGTAGTTCTCAAGCCGCCCGAAGCATTGATCTTCTTCTTATCGTGTCACTAGTTCCTTGGAACCAGTGTGGTGAAAGGATTTCAAGTACGCCTCGAAGAGGCTTCTTTCGTGCACTCGACACATGTTTTCGAACTTTAGGCTCTACGACATGCCGGTTTACTCACGATGTTTTCCTTCACCGTTGCGAGAACGTGCGATGCATACATAGATTTTTTCGACCGAAAATACCCATTTACGCTTGACTGCCACCGGGATTCGAACCCGCGACCGTCAGATCGCAAGGTAAGAGCCTCATCCACTCGGCCACCACGTCCTCACGATGCATTGATGATTTGTATTTATATTTATTTATTTTTACTTTTATGTATATTTATTTATTTTATGATAATGATATCTTACCGGATGATGAGGCGGGGGAGGCCCGTGTCTATCTTTCATCATCCCCGGCGGAGGCCCGCCGCTCCCGAAGTCCATATCTGTAAACAAAAAGTGTATTGTTACTACTGTTAAAACTACGAAAAATCTCCATTGACGCAGCAAGTGGACTAGAAGCCCTGTTTACACGTGGTCAAGTTTACTGTCAAGTGACAAGTAAAACGAATTAGGACAGTTGCCAAACGGGTGGATGACGGGTCCTTTTACCTAATATAGACTTTGAAAGTTTCAACTGACTTGTAATCCTACTAATATCCTACTAATCCTACTAATATTATAAACGCGAAAGTTTGCAAGTATGGATGGATGGATGGATGTTTGTTACTCTTTCACGTAAAAACTACTGAATGGATTTTAATGAAACTTTACAATAATATAAATAACACATAGGCTACAATTTGTAAAGATACCTGCGCAGACGAAGTCGCGGGCACCAGCTAGTCAGTTATAAACCGCCAATCCAATAATAGGTCTGCTAACTTAAGTATACTTAAAACGTTTTAATCGCTATTTATTTAAGGATTTTTATAAGAAAATATAGACTGAAGCTTTTTCGATAAACAATCGTACCAAATAACAGATAATTTTTGCAGTAGGTACCTAGATAGGTTAATTTTATCTTACACAAACTAAACCTTTAATTTTTTGTTACACACATTCAATACAAAGTTTTTCTAATAAAGGACAACATCAATAGGACGGGCTTCATGCATATTAGGGTTGAAATGAAAGTCTGTGTTTGAGTAAATCTGTTTATTGTAAAAATGTTTCAAATATTTATTGTACTGTGTTTTAACAATATTTAAAGCTAGTGTTATAAATAAATGTGTAAAAAAAATACGTTTAAATAGTAATGGTGACAATAATGTGAATATGATTATAATGTTCAGGTACTGCAATAGAAAGTAAAGTAAAATTTACAATAATAATGTTCTTATATTTTTAAAAGTATTTTTTGATACTGTTCCTTATAGAGTCACTGTTAAAAGTAGATCAGACAAGAGTACTAACTCTAAAGCCCAGGTTACTCGTATCTCAGTTGAAAGTGGACATGTTGAAAGAACAATGACGTTTTGTAAGGACTTGCCACTTGACTAGTCTTTATTCAACCCGGTTTCCCGACGGTCCTTACTCACTTTACTTGACTGTCAACTTGAAAACGTGTAAACCGAGCTTAAAGTCCTGTTTGCACTTCGATTAATAGCAGTACAGGTGCCTGATGCGAGTGTTATTGCTTTGTCTTGTGTTGCAGGACTTAGCATAGTGTTAGAGCCCGTCATGCAATCATCGACGTAAAATACCACAGGCGGACTATTTGTAACTTTATTGCGACGGTACATTTCGGTTAGTGCCACACAGTACATCCCATACGGGTGATATACAAACCGTTTTGTGATATTTCGCAAGGCTGCTGATTGTGCGGGCTGCATGTTCCATCGACACCGGGCCTGATGGTTGGCGTCGGCTGCATCGAGGCATCTGCAGATATCATTCTTGCGTAACATTCAAATCATATCACGCTTTATTGTTTGGAATTAAGTGTTGTGTTTGATTTAGACGAGCCGTTTCCTTCGATGTGTCCACGTCGTATAGTGTTGAAAGCTCTTAGTTTCAGTCACTTTTTTTAGGAATTAATTCGTTGTATCATACCTTAAGTTGTAAAGTTTTTTTTGCACGAGTTAAGTAGCAGAAACAATACTTAAGTGATATTGTGTGCCACTCTGACTGAGTGAAGTGTATCGACTAGATCAATATCAGAAAGTATTTATCCAAACATATTTGAATTAATTCAATTTACACTTTATATTGACGATCAATGGGTAACTTGCCGGTTCTGCGATCTTGTTCAATGTCTTGTTGGATAGGACTGTTATTAACATTTATATAATAATTCACTTTACTCACGTTTATGGGAAATATTTATGGTAATCCCATTCATGTACAAACATTTCACATTCGATTAAAGGATAACAGTATTAAAATATAAATGGTCCCAACCACGTTATTAAAACCCTTTTTCATGTTAAGTGCTTTATGAAATTGTAGCAATAGGTACTTTATTAACTCGCGAATCTATTAACTCAAAATAACAATGGATGGGGGAGGAGGAATATAGCAGTCCATTAGAGGTTTTATTGCCAAAGAATAGAGGCAGAGTTAATTGTTTAAAAGCATCCGGCGGACATTGTAAATGGTTGAAAACCGTGACGACAGAAATGAAAAGGACAATGCGGTCTCTCTCGTGTAAACGGCTTATTCCCGAAATCCCACTATTCAATTTTTATACCATTCCCACTTGCGTTTTTATTATATTACTTTTTTGATTCAGGAAAAAAGTCTCGGAATCCCACTAACACCAACTACCAACCGCAGTGGGGATTTCGGGAATATTTTTACTATTATGAACAATGAATGAACATTATTATATTAAATAATACACATCTTAAGCCTAACTGATTTACGATGGAAATTATTGTCTGTGATGATAATAAAAAATATCCAAAGATGTGTACCTACCTATTTACCTACCTATACCTGAAAACCAGCGCTGGATAGGTGTGAAACCCCACCTATCCAGCATAACGCTGAGTTGAGTCCTTTTTTGCCATACAAATAAATACACTTAATAAATACGAGAAGGTTAGAGTAAGTCTTTTTAAGTTAGAATTATTTAGATTAGTCATAAGTTTCTATTGTATTGTATAGGCAAATAAATTCCATTTCATTTCATTTCAAATTCCATTTCATATTATTTGAAATATGTACATTGTTCATAATAGTGGGGATTTCGAGACAAAAATATTCCCGAAATCCCCACTGCGGTTTGTGGTTGGTTTTAGTAGGGATTTCGAGACTTTTTTCCAGAAATACAACACTGGCGAGGATGGCTAGTGGGGTTTCGGGAATAAGCCACGTAAACAGCGTAAAACGTGAGTAGTGGATGAAAAATGTATCTAAACATTATTTTAAGTATATTGTTTCACCATAAAAAATAATAATATCTGAACAAAGTTGCATCTGTAGGCTTACAATTTCTTCTCAACGTGGTACTTAATGGGTAAGTCAGGATGCACTTTGCAAAATGATAAAACATAAAAGGCATTCAGAAGTTCTTGTTGTTTCCGTTTTAATAAAAGTTAATTATAATGAATGAGCTAATTGTTTTTACTATTTCTCCTCTGTGCCATAAAAGGAAAATAAAAAGTTTGCTATTTTACTTACTCAACAATTTTTTTAAAGATTCTTACAGTAAGCCAGTACAGGCAAGATACAGTTACAATTGTTCTTATGAAAACCAGGTAATTCTGTACGTACCTAGCTTACAACAGTCCAGCTCAGCTGAGTACTTGTAATAAAGTGAGTAAAATGAAAAGATTCAACGAGATACGTCGTTTGACCAAATAACTTCCGAAAATCTTGTGTTTTGGAAAACACCAGCTATCGGCTTCATATTTTTCAATGCCGCCGGGCTAAAGTTTACATTGCACGAGATCAAAAACGGGCAATTTGTAAATTTTTAAAACTTTGCACGTACGGCAGGTGTGGGTGAGGCCGTTTTATTATTTTCAATTTTGCAAAGCCTCCGACCGCAGAATCAATGTAAATCAAATCAGTATTCAGTCATTTATTGCCATTTTGGGTTACATCTCAGTAATAGCACATTACCACTTAGCAGCAAATGAATATCATGACAAAGGATATATTGGGTATTAACTATAGACGACATGACAGTATCGAAAACTTAAAAATTAGCCTAAAATAAGGAAACATATGGAGAGTCCTATCAGTTACAATAAGCCGACAAGAAAGCTATTTTGAATAAACAAAATCCAACGAGACCTCAGATTTCTGTACTATTACTATTTATTTATTTTACTATTTTATTACTTTACTATTTATTTATTTTACTATTTATTCATTTTACTATTTATTTATTTTACTATTTATTTATTTTATTGTACGGTACTAAATTTTCTTTTAAAATTACTTATATACAACGATTTGGAGATATCTGTTATGTTATGTATAAATATAAATAAACGAATTTGAATACCTGGGGACCTGAGTCACAAGAACCAGTGTTAATTGTCAGAATATTTACTGCTTCAAAGGTAAAACTTTATTTATTCTGTGTTCGAGCTGGAATGTATCGTTTGCGGAACAATAATAAAAACAGAAAAATAATAAAATAACAGGTAGAAAGCAAAGATAATTTTTGACGTTATAAATTTTGCGGAATATGTTGCATTTTTACAGCGAAATTGAATTGTGCATCCATTTTTGGAACGGAGTGCTTTTCTCGCTTTTTGAAAAAATAACGAGGTTGCTATTTTAGCTGGAAATATTCTTTTGTTAGTTTTTGGTTTAAAACCAGACGCTGTCACTAAATTCATAGTTGCCCTTTGCAAAATTATAAAACATCTACTTTAACTTGAAGGAGGCTTTTACCGCCACAGGCACACTGAAATCGATCATTAATATTTTTAGTATGTCAAAGGAAAATAAAGCATTTTTATTTTTATTACTTATTGAAAAACAAAACTAAGTGAGTGTTCAAAGGTATACACATACATATATGCACCTCTACCTAAATGCATCATAAAAATTAGTTGTCTTTTAGTAAAATTGGTTTACGGACGATAGTTTAACGTGACAATGACGTCAACGTTTTCGTGCATGCAGCCGGCGTTCATCGATTTATTAGACGTTACGACTTTAACCGCGAAAATCTCCAACACGTCAAACTTTGCAGTAGGTATATTTAAAAATTCGTGGTAACAGAATTCATTGAGCGCGAGCCACAGCAAGTAGAAAAGCCCGCCGCCCGCCCCGGTGAAATATTATGAATTATTTAGAACTAGCTACACTTTACCGCGTGCCGTTATTTCGCTGCAGGGCTACCGATGTGACAGACCTACACCTACCTACATCAGGCCTCATATTAGCTCTTAGAAGATAGATTCTAAAATTCGTATTATCTGACTATGCAAGTAGGCATTATGACGTCGACACGACAAGAAATAGATGAAGAAATATTAATAGATCCCGTATTTTGAGACAAGATTTATATTGAATCGAGATGAGAGGTACCAATGTATTTTCGTTAAAATCATTTTTTGTTTCTGTCCCTGTCATTGTATGTTATTCAATATCATAAATTTTAATTTGTTATGAATGATCCGTGGAACACTATTGTTTTATACCTAGTTTGCAAACGTTGTGAAAATTACTTGGATACGGGTAGTTATAAATCTAAAGTATTCAGGAGGTTAAAAGCCTACTCATGAATAATAATCAGCTACCAACCACTACTTTTGTATTATCTCATACTACACGCGTATCGGCGAAAGAATACTTCTATTTTCTTCTCTTCATTTCAGAACCGAATCCCATTTTGTAAATGAAAGCTATCAATTTGCTCCTCCTCTTCCAGTCTAACGGCAACCCTAGACCATTTAATTCCCCGGAGTCACAACTGTGTATCAGCTCACTCCGCCAGCAGAATTCATCGCGCCCGCACGTATTCACAGCTCGCAGAGTTTAGATGGCACATTCTGCAAATGACCCACTTTTCCTGCACCTTTTTACAGCACTACGTATCTTTTTATCACTGCAATTTTATTCCATGCGCGTTATAAAACGCTACTATTTTGTTTAAACTTCTTTTTATCAGAAATTTTTAGGTCTTTTTCAGATATTTTCACGTCGTTTTATCACTGGCTGTGAGCGGAGCTCAGAATGCAACTTTTTCAAGTGGAAAAGTTGTGGAACTAAGTCGGAGGGAGGAAGTTCGCCGCGATAGTTTCTAACAAGACATTGTTTAGAAATAATGTAATTTGAAAATGTTTAGGATTTCAATTCAATATCGATGTTGAAATCTTACTCTTAAAATGCTGGAGAAGACATTGCCGACCACGGAGGTTAAAACAGCAGCCTAATACGTTTGATCTTTGTTAAGTAGGTACATAGGTAAATACATAATAAACCAGAAACGATTCTGAAAAGAATTCATAAAATGATCCACTCAAAAGCGGCTGCATCGTAAATTCATCGTTGCTCTATAAAAACTGAAAATTCGCATAAAAGTTTGATCTTTCATCGCGCAAATATTTTATCCGAGAATCGCATTTTATTTTCAAAATAAAAAAATATATTATAAACTGAATGATCCAGTGAAAAGTTCAATTTCCGCTATGCAAAACGGCGATCGATCACTTTCCCGCCATTTCTCAGTTCCTTTAAAACAAATTTCAATTTTATTCAACTGAAATGGTTCATTTGACTTTTCGTATGAGTTGAAACATCTTTTATGCATGAAATTTTTCACTTCACCCGACGTAATTTGCTCAGTCGTATAATGTTGACGTTTATTATTTAATCGTCGCCGTTTCAAGAGATTAGCATATCATCACTTTTAGAGCGGTTGTCACGAATTTACGGGCGATATGACGAATAATAAACGATCCACTTTACTGAGTTTTTAACGTGACTACGTCTAATAAATCGATGAACGCCGGCTGCATGTACGAAAACGTTGACGTCATTGTCCGGTAACACTCATTGTCCCGTTACGCTGGTAGTCACGTTAAACTATCGCCCATAAAACAATTTTACAGACAACCAATTTATTTATTAGATAACTGCCCTTTTATTCAACTTTTGGTTCGTCATTTGTTTAATCTCGATAAATCTGAATCGATCGTTGACGGTAACCAAGTCGTCGACATAAACGCA
Source organism: Lobophora halterata (assembly GCA_932526365.1). Lineage (NCBI taxonomy): Eukaryota > Metazoa > Arthropoda > Insecta > Lepidoptera > Geometridae > Lobophora > Lobophora halterata. The sequence goes on along the minus strand of OW052027.1, from coordinate 6,154,617 downwards.
AAGTTCGTCCAATCAACGACAAATCCGGGACGCGTCCACAGAAAGCTTCCGGAGAGCCCATTCATCCCAAACGGCATACGATCACATTTGCGGTGCTGAAATCTATTCACCCCGCGAAGAGGGCTGAAAGCCGGAGACCAATGCCGCTGCAATGTCCGCTTCAAATCTATACTGGGATTCCATTGTACGGTACCTTTCATAGATCGATGCTTGTGATTTTGTAAGTGGACTCAACGAGTAGTTGATGTTAACTTTAATTGTATAAAATAATATTGTATCGTATAGTATCGCATTAAAAATTGTTTACCCAAAATAATAGTTGATGTCAATTTTATTTAATATTGTAACATTAGGAATTATGTTCAATTATCATTTAATTATAATTTATTAGCATTTTAGAATAATAAATTAAGTGACTAATAGTGTTTCTTAGTGCACCAATACACTAAAAAAGGAATAGATAGATAGATGAACACTTTATTGTACACCAACAAGAACCAAGCAGCATTTTATTATTATAAGACGTGTATAAGTATATACAGCTAAGTTCTTAAGTTTTTGACTTGTAATAATTATTTTTACCAATAAATACTATTGAACTATTGAACTATTGCAGAGTAAAACAATATAATAAGTATATTTCTGACCATATAATAATATAATACTTCATAATAGTTTACACAAAGGCGATTCAGAATATTCATCGTCGAATGACAATCATATTCCACTCAAAGAAACCCATTTCAAAAAGCGTTTCACAAACTTCCTTTGCAAACTTCATCCTGGGAACCCAATTAGAGAGCCGAGCCGTGATGTACCCATAAGGAAGGAACGTGGATGGGAACGGGACAAAACGAGAACAAACGCCTGAGTTGTCTTACTTACAATTTATGAAAGTCCGACAAAGTGCAAGTTTATTGCGTTCTAATAATAGAAGTTTGTGTTTGTTTGCGCGACTTTACGATCTTATGAATAACGATATTTACCTGAAACTCGAACTTGAAACTTGAAATGATTCTAAAAAAGTGTTGAAATAAAACAATACTTAGTTCCAGTGAGTCCTATACCCCTGTAGCCTAAATAGGTCGTTTCATTTCAATAGGTGAAGTGTCTATTTCGTCTAGGTCAAGGGTGGCGAACCTTTTAGTACCAACGTGCCATTTTTCTATAGACATTTTGAATGAGGCCATATACGTGCCCACAAATAATTTTGACTTCGTGAATTGGAAATATCTTTATTTACTATAAGTGGCCCAAGAAACAACGTATACAATGATTTATTTCATGAGGTGCTAGACAAGCATAAACCTACATCGGATCGCGAATTTTTCTTAGTACTACTACTAAGGACTTTTTTCTTAGTGTAGGTATTTTTTCTTAGAAGGTAATCTATATCTCATCTCATTTTGAACTTTGTGATTGGTGGCGTGCCCAAAATATTGCGTCACGTGACATCATGAGCACGCGTGCTATTGGTTCGCCATCCCTAGTCCAGGTTATAGAATAAAATTGAAGTGCCAACGATCCAATATGGCGCTGGTGACCTAGAAGTCAGGAGTTTGTTTTTATAAACTCTTGAGCTTATTTTCTATAAAGTTTCATGCATTCCTTATAACACGACAATTGCTATACGAGCCAGTGACTTCGTATATTGCAATGCAATTTCTATAAAAGGCGAGAAAACCAGTTAAAGCGAACACGAGACCGTGAGACTGCGAGGAAAGGCGATAATTGAATTGTAATGCAAAACCACAGTAATACTACGTTGTGAAATGCTAATTGTAATTGCATGCCAGTCGTATTTAAATTACTTACAGCTTAAACTGGATACTTTTTACGAAAACAATGTTGCACAAAAAAAATTACATCAAACAAGAATCATGCTATAGTGTTCTTAATGCACCCAGCATTCTACAGGTCTTAATTATTGTGCAAATCACATTTGTCATAATATATCGATTCAGGAGTGTTATGTAGCCGTGAGAAAAATAAATATCGAAACCAATGCTGTACAAACTTTTTTTTATAACACAAAAAAAAAACTTTGGTGTGAAGTGCGATTTGATTAGTATGTATGAGGGGAATAAACTTTATCAAAATAAGCCTGCCTTTTACCCAACTGCGAAAAGGAGGTTAATGCTGTTAAGCCTTTTATAGTCATCCACAAGTTTTACCTCCCCGAGGAATGAAAACATACATAACGAATGTATTGAGAGAGAAAATATCACTCTTTTCGTCGGTATTTCCTTTCGGTGTTGATCTTCTCTGCTTATTATATTTTCTCTCTATTAGGCATTCCATTTTGGAAAAATATGTTTATCTTCTGTGTCATCAATAATTTATAAAAGTATTATAACTGTTATTAGGTGACCATTCCCATAGCTCCGCTTAGTTAGGGACTAGATTACGCTGTATAAAATGGCCAAATATGTATTAATATTATTTTAGGTATACCGGCTTAGATGGTAAAAGAGAAAGAAATCAAGAGTCATTTGAAAATAATATTTTATTCTATACTATTAAAATAAGTATTGTATGTATTTGTATGATGTGCTTAACTAACCAAAATATGAAATACTTGGAAGCATAAGAAAGAACCAATTTATATATCAATAGCTACCTCTGCCTGAAACTCGCGTGTGAAATATTAAACGAGGATACAAATTGCTGTAGATTAGGCTTCGAGTGTGAAGAATATTAATGTACACATTGGGGGTGTAAACAATTTGAAGTTGTTTCACCCATTTGCGAAGAGGGGGAGTTTCGAGTGTATATGTCTCAGTTGCTGTGGTACCCACAAGCTGTAGTCTAAACCGTTTGATTGTTTTTAATAAAAACTGATGAGGCTCAAATAACACAAGGACACTTTGCATTAGTCTGAATTTCATATAACTTGGGTCACTTTAAATAATGAAAGAAAGAAGAAGAAGACGGACTGTGTGAAAGCAGAGATGACGGCTGAGAGAGACGAATGGAAGAAGACATGTTGTGCCTAAGACCCGAGTTCACCAACAGATGGTTAAGTTTTAAACAGTTGTTATCGACGATTTTGACACGAATTTTCATAGATTAAACGTCAAAGTTAACGGACGAAGAGGCCTAATCTTCCGATTATCTATTGGTGAACACATACCTAAGTGTGGGATATGGGCAGGGAGATGATGACATTAAGTAATAAATAAATTTTGTATTGTATTTGTATTAAATAATGAGTAAGCAAGCATGTCCAAACTGGTCACGAACCTACTAGTTGACGTATTTTTCCATCAGGCAAGTTGTAGGTAAACGCCAAGACTATTGAAAAAGAAACAAGCGAGCCTTACATTGGTCGCATATTATAATGTGTAGCATTTGACATACTCGTACCTTAGCAACATTTAAATTTTGAATGATTCAGACATCATCTGGCGGTCAATTTCTTGTTACACACTTCCGTCCCATTCTCACGAAGTTACTCCCACCAACTGACAGAAAGTGAGGGAAAAGATGTTACAGATCAAAATCTAATATGGCGACTGAGTATTAGCAACATATTTTTCCACGCAGGCCTGCTTTTTTAACTTTTCGCGCGATAACGAACGAATGCATTTCTTTGTATGATTGTGTAAATGTGAGGGTATTATGCATGAGGATGTGTGTGTGTGTGTGGTGTGCCATTGTTACATATACCAACTCTAACGCAAGCAATACAGGATACGGTATATGTATGTGTACTTACTATATGGTTGTGGACGTCCACCAGTGTACTGTGGAGACTGTAGCAAAGGCGCGCTTCTCTGCACCGGCGGCACATCCTCAGATACTGTGGACAAATGTAACACACTGTAAGTACTTTTATTTGGATTGGTCGAACGGCAAGTGTGTTGGACTACTACGCCGGTGTCGCGGGTTCGATTCCCGCTTCAGGACAAACATTTGTGTGATGAACATCGATGTTTGTCCTGAGTCTGGGTGTTTTCTATGAAATTATTTACGAAAAAAAAAAAATAGTCTATCAGTTATTTGGTTCTCATAGTACAGCTAGTAGCTCTGCTTAGTTTGGCGCTTGATGGCGTTGAGCGAAATATCCAAAATATTTATTAATATTAAAATTTATTATTAAGGGTAATCCTCAAATCCGAATTCCATACTTTTTAATATTAACCCTACTAACTTAAAAACACGTATAAAATCTAAATTAAAGTATGAAACCTTTCTCTTTTTTTGTTGACGAAATCAAAAAACATGGACGAAACGAATAGTGTGAAGAAATTACTATAATACGGCGTACTTTTTGAGTATTTGTCCGAAAAAAATTGTATGGAATTCAGATTTGAGGATGCCCCTTAAGTTGACTAAATACTGTGTTCTAATTCGAAAGGCAATCTCTCAAAGCAGAGAGTGTATCTCTTCACATTGAGACGCACTGCCAGAATCCGTATTTATTTAACAGATGTACAAATAAATTAATAATATTAAGACATTTAACAAATACCATCTAGTCTAGTAGGATACTGTGTAGCACTGTTCACTGTTCTGGTCACGGGCAGGCGTGATCTCTTACGATCGAGAAATGCTTAGCTTGTCTTGTCAGTACATTACATACAAAGCCGTGTTGGCCGAGCGGTCCGAAGGTCGTGGGTTCGAACTTAGTCGTACAACAATGGAATTTTCTATTAAAAAAAATCTGTGTTCTTTAAAACACGTGCTTAACGGTTAAGATAAACATCGTGAGGAAACCGGCATGTCATAGAACCTAAAAAGTTCGAAAAGATGTGTCGAGTACACGATAGGAGCCTCTTCGAGGCGCACTTGAGATTCATTCACAGCACTGGTTTAGAGAACAAGTGGCACGATAAGAAGAAGATTACATGAACTATCATTATCACATGAGAAGTGAAGAAGAAAAAAATATTTTATTCTTGGAAAACTAACCACTAGTACATAATATCAATAATAAAATAAAAATTTAAAACAAGGATATTCTAAGTAGCTACAGTCATCCCGACAATAAGCATAAGCATAATCAGCCTATAATGTTCCCACTGCTGGGACTCAGGCCTACTCTCGGCAGGAGAGCGAATGGGTCATAATCCACCACGCGGACCCAATGCGGATTGGTGGATGTCACGTGCCATAGAACACTTTTTTTTTGTCCTTTGACATGCAAGTTTCCTCACGATGTTTTCCTTCACCGTTGCGAGAACGTGGGATGCATACATAGATTTTTTCGACCGAAAAAACCCATTTACGCATGACTGCCACCGGGATTCGAACCCGCGACCGTCGGATCGCTAAGCAAGGGCCTCATCCACTCGGCCACCACGTCCTCAATGTCATCCCGACAATGCGTGCCTTTTTTTTTTACAATGGGAAAATGCTATTACGCTATGTCAAAGGCAATGGGTGCCTAGCTCAGCTATAATGCTGCAGCGTACTGATAGCACGCTGCAGCGCTGGTATTCTGCTAGGCCCCAGTGCAAAACTTATGCTGTAACTAAACTAAAATACACCATGAATATTTATTAAACTAAATTTTACAGTAATTTTAACTTATGTACATTTTTTTTACTCAAGGGGCATCCTCAAATCCGAATTCCATACAAAATGTTTCGGACAAATACTCAAAAAGTACGCCGTATTATAGTAATTTCTTCACACTATTCGTTTCGTTCATGTTTTTTGATTTCGTGAACAAAAAAAGTGAAAGGTTTCATAATTTAATTGAGATTTTATACGTGTTTTTAAGTTAGTAGGGTTAATTTTAAAACACGTATAGAATCTATATTAAAGTACGAAACCTTGTTCCTTGCGAATGTTTGTTCACGAAATCAAAAAACATGAACGAAACGAATAGTGTGAAGAAATTACTATAATACGGCGTACTTTTTGAGTATTTGTCCGAAACATTTTGTATGGAGTTCGGATTTGAGGATTACCCTTAACTGTGAAAGTGGTTGACCGCGAGCCTTCAAGTTGGGGGAAAAAAAAAGGAAACAACGTAGTACGTACGTAGCCCCATTACTCGACGTAAGGCAACTGATAACTAATTCAACCGAACATATCGACCCAACCATGTTCAGTGTTCACGATTGAAATAGATACCAAGAAAACAGAAACTTTGAATCGTAAAATTGCATCTCGTAAAAGTGAATAATAAAAATGATTGCGAAGTTGCGATACAATCAATAAAGCTGAAGTACAGTGCAATGTAAGTCTATAAAAATAACAAGCACTAGTGTTTTCGGGTGTCGTAAAGATGAACTAATTAAAGATATAAGTATAACAAGAGAAAAAAAAATCGATAGGGTAAAGTTAAAGTCGTAACTGAATTAATAACGTATATTTTTGGAAATTATTGGTTGATTGTTGTAAAACAAGAAATTTTATGGTAGAATTACCAAATGAAGAAGTAGACGATGTTATACATAACTACGTTCTAGCAATAACCGTTAAGCAATCATTGTTTGAAATAAAATAGCTAAAAGCAATAATCATACTTGAAGTTCATGGCTTGGTGTGTGCACGAAAGGACACTCTTCGAGGCGCACTTGAAATCGTTTCAACACATTGTTTCGAAAGAACTCGTGACATAAGAAGAAGAAGATGGCTGGGTGATAAATATTAGTAAGAGTCGCAAATACGATAATGAGCTTGATAATATAAACATAAAACAAAGCGATAACGATAATGAAAAAAAAAATAGCGATTACCTTACAGTAGTCACAATTATGATGCGTAACATCTGAAATCTCACCTTGTTAGTAAGCTAAATTTAAATTTGGATTTCCTTTTTCCGAGTTTGGCACCATCGTACGGACAACTTCCTGTCACACACTTAAGTCCAATTTTCACAAAATAACTCAAACCCACAAATTGGCATAAAGCGAGAGAAAAGATGTAACACATTAATAACTGAACATATAGGGGTGATTATGATAATGGCAAACTAAACGTAAAACTCACCGACATAGAGACGGCCGTCCTTGCACCCACCTCCCGCAGTCAATCGTCATCCCTGCACACATAAAGACGAACACACTCTATAACTCTCTCAATGCTATCTTTCCCGCATAGCGTTATGTGCATGCCAATTCGATAGTTATATAAAAAAAGCTACAAAAAATACGAAACAATTAAAAAATATCTTTCAATATTTATTTGTATACATATTTTTGTATGATGATTTGACTGAGTGTCTCGTGTTCTTGCTGTATCAGTTTGTATATTGTGGGATACATTTATATTGTAATTTGTATCATTATTTACCGATTTTTGATTATCATTCATTTAAAGAGTGTGTTTGTCATTAGTTTTATATGTGCATGGTAGACTATTAATATAGAAAATACAATTAATATGGTTGTACATAGAAGGAAATCAAAGACTGACCGGATTCTTCTGTATATTTCGGACATTGTCACAATCAGTCTCAATTTTCTTGTGTACATCTGTATGTTAATAGTTAAAACGTTGTGGATGCATATATCTATGTAAAGCTTACTAAGTATATAAATAGTAGAGCAGTAAATGATAGATTAGTTAGATATTTGGTACAAGATCATCCCAATCCTAGATTTTGCACCAAATCATCTAAAAAGAATGATATCAGCGTCGTCAAAGCTTCAAATACATAACAGTTTAAGGAAATTATAAGTCAATTGATACAAAAATGAAAAAGAAAAAATGATTTTGAAACTTTGACTGTAGGTATTATGTAAAACAGTTAATGTAAGCAATACGTACCAAGTCAGGTGCCCAAGCATAGCAATGTCGTGAGTTTCCTGTTGAAGTGTAAGGGCAGTGTGTGTAGTTGTGACGTGTCGGTGATGCCATGTGTTTTCTTGAAATTGCACGATTGTTGAGTTCACATGGTTCCTTGAATTACTTACGTCAAGCCTTCTTCCATAAGAGTACATGTGAAATATGGTATTGATATTTTATTAACCAAACATTATTGTTGGATATTGTCCAGTCATTTAGTAAATCGCACAGGTGGTTTTAAATAGGGGTACAGAAATCCTAGCCTCACTAACTGTGATTGCGGGGATCATATCCAAACTACTACTCGGGCGAATGAACATGACACCTGGCAGACACGTGGCTCGGAACTTGATGCATCCCCCGCTACCCCGCGCGGCGCTCTCCGTGTTTCTTTTTCCTCTAAATGCGAAGCCTTATCTTTACTTATCACTACCAAGTATTACAGGACCTCTTCTCTATCAAGATTATCCAATTCCACGCTGTACTTTGCACAAACGTCATTCGAGCCAGGTGTCATGTTCATTGGTCCGAGTAGTATGTTACATCTGCTGGACTGTCCCCTGTGTCCCAAATCCTGCTCGAGGGATGAACTTAACGAAGCCAGCGTCAACGCAATTGAGCTGGCTACCTATTTTTCCGGGACTATATGATTTACTTGTATACCATCGATTCGCTAAGAAGAAGAAGACACTGGTTCCCCACGACAGAGGTCCAGAACCTAGTGCCCCCTAGCCATAGATAACTAACCTTTGTAACGATGTATTATGTGTTTAAATTAATAAATGAAAATGAAATGAAAAATATATTAGTACCTAAGCCTGCACTTTCTTTGAACATTAAACAAAACCATGGGTGTTTTTTTAAGATATTGATTTTCTTAAACATCGCTGTCAATATCATAACTTAAAATCATACCAAGTCAGTGTTGGGAAAGTTTTATCTAAAAATTGTTTGTATGTAAATCACATACCTACTAAAATATAACAGCAGAACTAAGATCTATGTAAAGCCAACTAAGACATAAAAGGAAAGCGTCGAATAGCGGACTTAGTGGAGAGAAATCGGAATATGAGATTGTTTGTGATCGATGATGATAAAGTATAAAAGTAAATTATATACATTTATATTAAAGTATGGAAAAAGTCCATTGGATCCATTGGCAAGGCGGGAGGATCACAGGTGGACCAAGGCAGTTACTGAATGGAGGCCACTAGATCAGCGGCGGCCTCGGGGTAGACCACCAGTCCGATGGTCCGAAGACATTGTGAAAGCAGCAGGAGCACAATGGATTCATCTTCCACAAGACCGACAAGACTGGCGTCATAGAGAAGAGGCTTTTACCCAACAGTTTGTGCAGGCTAATCTAATCTTCTTCTTATCGTGTCACTAGTTTTTTTTTCGAACCAGTGTGGTGAAAGGATTTCAAGTGCGCCTCGAAGAGGCTCCTTTAATGCACCTGACACATGTTTTCGAACTTTTTAGGTTCTATGACATGCCGGTTTCCTCACGATGTTTACCTTCACCGTTAAGCACGTGTTTATAATGCACACATAGATTTTTAGAACAGTAGAATCCATTGGTGTACGACCGGGTTCGAACTCACGACCTTCGGATTGAAAGTCGAGGCATCTCCCACTCGGCCAACACGGCTTTGTTTTCTTTGCACTGCAGGCTAATCAGATAGATAGATAGATGGAAAAAGTCCATAACATACTCGGTAAAGTTCTGAACAATGTATCTGTAATTATTTATGCTTATGTATCGCTTGCGTAGGGAAATACTCTCGACGTAACATGCATACAAATTGTACTGGCTTTTCTACTTTAAGCCTGTCGCACGCAGATGCCACAGTGTGTATGAATTGAGTTAATATATTGTGACTCTTTTATTAGCATTATATATATAATTTCAGACAATTATTATTTACTAGCTGACACTCACAACTTCGTTTGCGTTGCGAATTCCAAAAAAAATATTTCTTATAGTACGATGACACACGGCTTTTTGACACGCTACACGCTAGCGACTTCGGTTGAAGCGTGTAAAGCCCAGTGTCATCGGCGTTTTTACAATCTGCTTGTTGACAATCCTTTCCAAAAACTAACACACTCACACGCTGGCGTCAAAAAACGCCAACAATCAGCTTGTAAAAAGCTTGTGTGTCATTGATGCTTTACTACGCTTTCAGCTTTTGACTGGTTACAATTATCTATACATATTTATTTTTTTATTTTCATTTTTGACGAACACATCCTCTAAGATTCAAGTCTCTACGTCTACTGATTTAGCCTATAGGCTGTCTGTCAGTCAGAACCAAGCCTTTTATAGAGTATTGTATGTATTATTTTAATGGCGAAGGGTTGCACTTTAATAGTATTTCTAAACAAACAATGTTGCGGGGGTGTAGTTTAGTTTAGCTATAGCATTTAGTGTGTTCCGTTTTAATAACAATTTGGTATGAAAAAACTTTCGCGTCTGTTCGTCTGACTGTCTATGGCTTTTTTAAAGTGATATTATGACTTTATAAGCGTTATACCAGTGGGTTTTCACGATTTCTCAGTAAATGGCAGTTTGTGTTAAAGTTATATAAAAAAAGAGGTTATGTATTTAAGCGGCAAGTCGTAGATCTTCTTCATCTTAACATAATATCCATTTATATTAAGAGGAAGTAATAAAGTTGATTAACTGATGTTATCTGCTCTGTGTGCGTTGGCTTCCAGTTTTTTCTCTCGTGCGTTCCCAACGTGACCCATATATGGGGCACATCTATATGAGTACAAATTGGGACATGTGAGAGAAGCCGCTGAAGTCGCAGAGCATATCACACGACGCTTGTCATAGAGGCGAAAGTGAAGTTATTATTTTGTATAGGATGTCTTTGTGCTAAAACACTTGGTCTAGATCTAGTTACACTGAGAAATTAAACGTGTAAGAATTACGTCAGAAAATAAGCGAAATTTTCTAAAGTACCCTTAACAAATTAGGTGCTGACATCGAAAACTGGACATTTTTACACAATTTTAGGTCTTATCAAAACCGTCATAAATCTATGAACGCCGGCTGCATGCACGAAACGTTGACGTCATTGTCCGATAAAGCTCATTGTCCCGTTACGCTGGTAGTCACGATAAACTATCGTCCGTAAACCAACTTTACGGACAACCACTTTTTTTTTATTGAGATATCACTCAGTGATTCACTCACACTGATGGAACTTCTTGCTCATGTACTTTTTGAAAATATGGATATAATTTATTCGTCTCTTAAGGTAAAGAGTGTGATATCTCTGGTAACATAGGCATTGTTATTAGCGTGGATGGCTTAGTTGTGCCCTAGGGGCGGAAACGGCATATAACGGGACAAAATGATACGAGCTTGGTGTGTGATGCTCCAGGGCGGAACAGCACGAACATTTGATGAAATGGAACAATGATCAAGGCCGGTATTGTATTGTATTTAATTATTGAAAAGGATGAAGACACAGTAACATAACAAACGTTAAAATTATTTAGTTAAGGTGTAACATCAGGCCGGGTACAGAACGGACATTTGTGAAATAGGACAATATGCCAGTGCAGAGTAAAGAACAGAGCAGAGACATTTTATGAAATGAAACAATGCTCCAACAATGCTCTCCTGCCCTGCAGTAGATTCTGTACCCTTACAGAGTTTACTGCAGAGATTTAATAAATTACAAAAGTGATCTAGGGCAGGGTACAGAATTGACATTTGATGAAATAGAATAATGCTCTAGGGCAGGGTAAAAACAGACTGCAGACATTTGATGAAATGGAACAATGCTTCAGGGCGGGGAAGAGATCAAATGTTTGATGAACTGGAACAATGCTTCAGGGCGGGGAAGAGATCAGATGTTTGATGAAATGGAACAACAGCAAGTTCAGTTGAATAATATAATCCACACCTAACAAGAACACATAAGTAAAATATAACTGGACAGTATACATATTTATTGGTGACCCACTGAAATCAATGAATGCAAATTTTTGTGACTTCACTGTAGAAAGTTAATTCATAAACAAATCGTAAATGTTTATTCAAGTTTCTTTCAGAATGCAGGAAAATATTCCAAACGGGGCGATTTGACTCCATCCATTAAAATAAACAAGCTTGCTCGTATTATTTGGTTCACTCAAACCGTGACGTACGATTGATGAGACGGAATTATATCCATATTTTCAAAAAGTACATGAGCAAGAAGTTCCATCAGTGTGAGTGAATCACTGAGTGATACCTCAATAAAAAAAAAGTGGTTGTCCGTAAAGTTGGTTTACGGACGATAGTTTATCGTGACTACCAGCGTAACGGGACAATAAGCTTTATCGGACAAAGACGTCAACGTTTTCGTGCATGCAGCCGGCGTTCATCGATTTATGACGGTTTTGATAAGACCTAAAATTGTGTAAAAATGACCAGTTTTCGATGTCAGCGCCTAATTTGTGAAGGGTATTTTAGCGTTATGGTACTTCAGAAAATTTCGCTTATTTTCTGACGTAATTCTTGCACGTTTAATTTCTCAGTGTACCCTAGACCAAGTGTTTTAGCAAGATAAAATGAAAGAGTGAAGGTTCGATTCCCTATTTGTTTGATTTACGTATGAAGATCCAATTTCATCTTGATTGAGAGGCGTGATTGGTGAAAGGGGAGAAGGATAACATAACTCATGTGTCGACACGATTGGTTGAGTGGTGTGTGTGTTGGCCTGCCACGTCGTTGTCGCGGGTTCGATTCCCGCTTCAGGAGAAACATTTGTGTGATGAACATCGGTGTTTGTGCTGAGTCTGGGTTTGTTCTACGTATTCTATGTAAGTATTTACAAAAAAACGTATATTAAGTATTGTTTCAGATATCTGGTTCCCATAGTACAGCTCTGCTTAGTTTGGGGCTAGATGACATTGTGTGAAATATCAAAAAAATATTTATTAATTAATTTATGAGACAAATGTTTTGCCATCCTCTAGAGTTCTCTATGATTTGCATGAAACTCTATATTAGCTTAAGTGAGCTCTATATTCAGATTTGCTGTGCCCTAGATATGGTTCAATATATTATAAATGTGACATGACTTATTAACTGAACTAAACTGATAAAATAATTTACTTTTCTTATTTTTTTTCTTTATTTGGAGTAGTTTTATTTTGAGTAGAGTGCCTATTATCGTAAACCCTATCCTATTTTTATAAAATTGATTCTAAGTATTTCTCAAAAACACACTTTATCTTATTAACATAAGGCCTTTTAAATTTCATGTAAGTTTTTGTCTAGACCTAAGTTCTACAACAAGGGTTAAACATAAACCTTTTACGTTGAGCATAAAGAATATATTTTATGCAAAAGTTCCAAAAAATATGCTTTGTAATGTAACACGGCTGAAGACGATAAGCCACAATTTTCCCGCCAAAAGCGAAATCAGGCGTGAATATTTCACGCCGATCTATCGAATAATCTGGAATATCTCGTACTGAGCGTTCCGAATAGGGATGTAATTTGTTTTGAAAAACCGGATAAACTTGAAACTTGGAGGATGTATTCGTCAAGGGCTGAAAGTGTGTACTAAGAAATTTTGGAAATTCGGAACACAAACGAAGTTGCGGGCAGTACTGAATAAATAGTTAAGTTTAAAGTTATGTTTACTCCCTTGAATATATTAATAATATTAAAATGCATTATATTTTTTAAATTGACTTGTAATTTTTTGAATTATCAAATAAGAATTGTATTGTATTGTATTGTATCGAAAAATATAGAAGTATTTTATATTTTATCATGCAACTTGAAAAAACATATTATTCTAATCCTTTGTGTTGAAACTTTAAATAAGTATAATCAAAGGAAGTTTTTATCAGCATGAAACCTAAATAAATTATTAAAAAAGGTTGAACAGAAAAACTCATGGAAACAAAAACCTATTTCCAAAATGTTACGAGTATGTATAGATAGGGTTAAAAGACTCTTATCCGATAAGGCTTTACTTCGGCTGATATGATGATGATGTTGGTTAAAACTGCACTAATTCAAAATTTCATCCAAAAAAAGCCGGGCCAAGCCAGACAAAGTTTAGAACAGCTATGTATTTGAGCTGATAAAATAATGATGTCGGTAATGAAGACAATTAAATATAGTCCAAAAAAAAAAACGCCGGAATATCAGACTTATCCGAACAAAGCCGGACAAAGGACAAAGCCCAACCCTAAAAATTTATAGTAACCCATCTCGTCGAACAGGCACCTAACAAATAGCTTCGCATCAGGCATCTTGCTAAGTGAAGTGCGATGTACCGCCCCTCTGGAAGGTCGAGAATGTCGAGGGGCGAGGGTATGCCCCGAATAGTGGGTCTCGGTGCGAAACGGGTTAACAAGCTGACCACAATAACTATTGGGTAAACATTTTGCGGCTTGTCTGATTTTGGTCATGGGTGACTGAACTTCTTTATGCAGGTATGAACCAGGTTTCATGTACCAATCAATTTCCATTTCTCGATTCTCGGTAGTAGAATTAATTTTCAAGCTTTTACTATAATCAGTTACAGAGATTTAGGAGGCTAAAAAGTGCCTCGAGTTGCTTCGCGATAATCAAGGTTTTACAAAAACGACTTCAATCGTAGGCACCAATGACAAGTCACAGGGAAGCAAAATACGCAATTTTGTTTACTTCGACGCTATATTTTTTCAGCTATTTTGATTTAAAAACTAAACTACTGAACCGATTTTGACAAAATTTATATGGGAAATAATCTGAGAGTATACCTATCCTCTCAAACAAAAAAAGATTTTTTCAAATCGAATCATGTCAACAACAAAGTTTCGGGTAACAAACATAAAAAAAAACATTTAGCCGAATCGATAACCTCCTTCTTTTTGGAAGTTGGTAAAAAATTGGGAACAGCCGTGCTGCTGCTTGTCTTAGCTTCGGGATTGCCGTGCCTCCAGATATTACTGAAATTTGTAAAAATATGTATATTTCAAAATATAATAAAAGCACAACGTTGAAAGCTTACACATATCATATATTACAAGATAGCTAGATACTTTCAAAGTTTACTTTCAATATTACAGTTGCTAGTGCCCACACAAAACTGTTTTACCCAGAATAAACACAGCATCCTTATAAAGAAAATCTCTGAACGGCTTAGCCGAGCCGAGAGCGCCAATGAATACAAATTGAAATCAAACGAATGAATTGGGTGAACGAACATATTTGTTTATATTGAACGAATGAATAAACTTAGAATTTGAATACTGAAAACTGAAAAGAGCTCTTTTGTGGTCAGGTTCAGGTTTCCTTTTAGCGATCAGTGATCCGTTTATTTAACAGAATTCAGCCAATTAATGGATTTTTGTTTATGTCTTTCTGCGGTGGTTGCATTAAGGGGAATCCTCAAATTAATCATACTAACTTAAAAACACGTATAAAATCTAAATTAAAGTATGAAACCTTTCACTTTTTTTGTTGACGAAATCAAAAAAACATGGACGAAACGAATAGTGTGAAGAAATTACTATAATACGGCGTACTTTTAGAGTATTTGTCCGAAACATTTTGTATGAAATTCGGTTTTGAGGATTAGATTTTAATATAGCGATTTTTGTCTGGCCACAAGTCCGAAAACATCTTTGTATCAAAAAAGAGTTACTTCTAAGACTGAACAATTATTTTATTTTAATGACGAATTTATTCAAAATGGGAGTTCTTAAATATGTTTTATGATTTATGAATCACACGTTACTAATAGCTATTACATTTCCAAAGAGTCACAGTGTAACTCGTTCAAACTTTTTTAGATTTTACACATTATTGCCTAAAGCTTAATGATTTATATAAAAAAAACATCGATTCTTTTTTAACATTTTTCCCTTCCATTAACGTTTTAAGCAGTTTTGTTTCATTCAAACTTTTAATGAGGGTCTGTCGCAGAGAAAAAATATTTTCAATTTAGAGTACCGCTTGTGAGAGAAAAAACGATTTAATAGTCATACTGCCAACTATTCGTTCGTGGAACTTAATAATATTCATCACTTTGAAAAAGCTTATTAAAACTATGCTTCATGCTCAATAATGCTGATAAAGCGTGATAAAGTTAAAAAGGGATAGTTTTTTCATTCTGTGGAAACTTATAATTGTGTTTGACATAAACAACAAGTAGGAAATTAGTTAAAGTAACACCTTTACTTATTAATATACTACAAATCAGCACAACTGTAGTGTAAATTTTCTTTTTTTCGGTTTACAATAGTTTGTATAAAGGCTGTTTCCCACGATGCGTGATTAAGTGCATTTATTCGCGCGCAGTCCCGATCTCCACGGACTGTCAAAAATCTGTGAATCAAAGTCCTGTGACTTTGATTCAAGAGAGTCTAGATTGTTATTCGCCAGAACATAGTATACATAAAGTATGTTGAAAAAATAGCATTAGTGCCTTATGTTCTACCATTTATGGTGAGTTGCTGACGATTCGGCCACAAAATATTCGGATACAAAAAGTCCGAAATGACACTTTTTAAAAATCAATATTTTGCCATTGACGATTCGGACACCATCAAAATATCAAAGCTATATACCATACCGGACTAAATTACGTACCATGTTGAAAAAAAAAACATTTAAAAACGTATATATTCAGTATGATAATCAACATCTTTGTGCGAGTTTTACAGTGAATGAATATAATACTAATTATATTTAAATGTCAAAGTTAGTATATTTAAATTAAACGATACCTACTTCTAAACTATGTTAAATAACACAATACACTTACAAATCTATCTGCCTATTTAATTGCTGTCCCTGTGATAACCTTTGTAAATATTATATTTTTTCAGTATGATTCATAAATTCTTTTTAGTTATAGAAACAGTTTTCAGCTAGCCATTTTACCAGCTTTCGATTAAACATTTAGTGGCATGAGCATGCGAGATCTCTTAATATCAGGAGAGCGCTTAGCTCGCCTCGTCCCATGTTAACATTAAACAAATACGGAACCCAAAAACAGTTCTAAAATATGCACTTTAAATAAGGGCTGGCAGCTATCTGGGCCAAAGAATAAGCCTTGCTATACAAAGAGGCAATGCAGCCAGTATCCTCGGCACGCTGCCATTGGGTATCGAGTTGGAGCAGTTGAGCTACCTATAGTTCGTTTGCAACGGTCTATGGGTGGCCCAATTGTTTCCTTTTGTAAATTTTGTAATATACCTATATATAGATTGTAGTAGTTAGCTTATGCTGTAATAAAAAATTACTTTAAATTAATTTTTGAATTAGAAAAAAGACCGCGTTGGGCGCCAACGAGGCTTCGCTCGAATGCGTCCCTTTCTCTCCCATCGGATTCGGCGAGATAGAGATTATAAAGGGTTGTATTTTTGTCTAATTAGCTAAAGGTTTGTTAATTCCGCTTTGGAATTTCTAAAAAACATATTTGCGAAAATCTCTTGTTTTCATTTGATACGGAATGAAAATATTTCGCTCTTTTATTTAGTGTATGTATATTTAATGCATTATTTGAAACTTGTACTATAATACATACGTCTAAAATATTTTTCGTAAGTGGTAAATATTTTTTTAAATATGTTAATGATTTTATTTCTCCAATAAGTGCTTAATAAATAAAAACAAATAATTATACTTAATACGTTTAAAATTTGTTTTCTCAATCGTTATGTAATAAAAAAATAATGATTTTATATCAATTAAGTAATAGTTCCTTAATAAACGAAAAAAAAAATTGGTTGTCTGTATATAAAGTTGGTTTACGGACGATAGTTTAACGTGACTACCAGCGTAACTGGACAATGAGCGTTACCGGACAATGACGTCAACGTTATCGTGCATGCAGCCGGCGTTCATCAATTTATTAGACGTAGTCACGTCAAAACAAATTTCACTTCGTGAATTTAGTAGCGTAAAATTGTAATCTATTAACGTTACAAGACTGAAAGATCAATCTATCAACGCAAAAAACAACAGAAAATATACGTAAGAAAATAACCTTAAAAATTACATAACCACAAAAAACGAGGCAGACTCAAATCCATCAAGTGTCAATTAATACCAAAACCCAATAAATACTCTTTTCAAACATCTCCCAGAGCAATTTTCCGCAAAACACAGATTCTAATAACTGTCACTAGCAAACACTGATAAAAGACGAAAATACAATAAAACCGGTCCAGTTGAAATTGCGAATGGCGACGACGAAGAAAGGGGTGTTTTTTTACATATAATTGAATAAGATATTGAGGGTAGATACGCTTCAATATAGTTGAAGACGCGCTGCGATGCTGGCGCTATGAATACTAAGATGGCGCTACACACCGGTATTTACTTTAAGAACCTAGTTTCGTAAGATATTCCATTCAAATAATTTAAGTAATGATATGAAAAAAATATTTATTTGTTAACATAATTAAGATTTTACAAAAAAATACTACAACGGACTTCAATTGGACTGTTTCAGTCACCGTAAAAAACCAATGACAAGTCTCAGGGAAGCAAAATACGCAATTCGATGACGATATTTTTTTTAGGTTATTTTGTTTTAAAACCTAAACTCCTGAACCGGTTTGGATGAAAATACTATGGGACCAATCTGAAAGTATATTCTTTCAGACATTTTTTTTTAAATCTGTTCATAAACAACCAAACTTCCGAATTGAGAACCTCCTTCTGTTTTTGAAGACTGTTGAAAACAATAGTCGACTATACTCACTAATAAGTAACTATACTAATTATTACTTATGTTTTACAGTCTTATACCTACTTGATTCATTAACTTTTAGGCATGCATGTATTCAATTCATTTCCGTGTTGATTTAGAATCCTATCTAGAAGGTACTGTCTTTCATAGGCAGGCGTGATTTCGTTTATCGTCACCAGCTTCAATGAAAACACTAATCATTGATCAGAAATGATTAGTTGAAGCGAGAACTAGGAAACTAGACCTGGATAGAACTATATTTTCTAAAAACTTGTTCGACCGTGTGTATAGTATTTATGTTGAAGCTATTACGTACACGTAACCGTACGTAGTGTTCACGTTAATTCGCTATCCTCACATAACGTTACAGAAATACCCTGTATCTACAGAGTTCTTAGCTTTTATTAGAAGCGAATGTCATGTCCGACCTTTGTAGGAGCATTATAGGTTAAGATATTGCAACTGAAATAGAAACGAAATGCAATGGAAATAGACTGTAATTTTGACGTGCCTACGTCAAATAAATCGATGAACGCCGGCTGCATGCACGAAAACGTTGACGTCATTGTCCGGTAACGCTGTCATTGTCCGGTAACGATCATTGTCCCGTTACGCTGGTGGTAACGTTAAACTATCATCCGTAAACCAACTTTACAGAAAACCATGTTTTTTTAATAATGCTGTGACCAGATGTTTTTACACTCGTTTTCATCTCTAAGAAATGCTTTTATGGTGTCAATTTAAAAATTGGTCTAACATTATCCTAATTTTAAAGAAAGTCTCGAGTCTATGGAAAATCATGTTTTTAATTGCATCACCAACAACAGTTTTGTTGTGTAGAAAAAAAAATGGATAACAATCTACGTTATTAATGGATTCATTAATGTCCCCCGTAAATAATCAAACCACCGATAAATTCCATTCAAAATCGCCGAAACGAAAAATCCAAACAGTAATTTTCCAAACAAAAAAAAAAGTTTAAATTACACACAATCGCGAATACTCTCGCTAAAAAGAGCCTAACAATTCATCCACGCGGGCCCACGTACACGATAAATAACCTAAAATAGCCCGTGACATGGCGCCGGAAATGACTACAAAAGGACACTGGGTTTTTACACGACCCTTCATAATGCGCGCGAATTCTACCGGTAAGGTAACTTTAGATTGTTAAACGTAAAACGGAACGCAATTCGCATTATTTATTGTTGCATCTTACATGAGTGGTATCACATAATAAGTACCTACATAAGTCAATTCTACCTAAGCATATGAGTGTACAAAATAGTACCTACAACTCGGGCGATTGAACATGGCTGACACACTCGCTCGGCACTTGCTGCGTCCCCCGCCCCCCGCGCGGCGCCCTCCGTGTTTCTTCTTCCTCTGATTGCTCTGCCTTATCATTACTTATCATTACCAAGTATTGCAGGACCTCTTCTCTATCAAGATTATCCAATTCCACGCTGTGCTTTGCACAAACGTCATTCGAGCCAGGTGTCATGTTTACTCGCCCGAGTAGTAAGTATTTGGAAGTCATAGACCTACAAAGGTTATGTTTTATATAGCAAATATTTGCAAAAAGCTTTATTGTGTTAGTTTTGTTTGTCGTGCACACGAACTATTTTCAGCCAACTTCAAAAATGGAGGAGTTTATCAATTCGGTTGAATGTTTTTTTTTTAATGTTTGTTACTTCAGAACTTCGTTGTTCATAAACCGATTTGAAAATTTTCTTTATTTTGTTTGAGATGATATAATTTGATTGGTCCCATACTTTCATGAAAATCAGTTCAGTAGATATGTTTTTATATCAAAACTTAAAAAAATACCTATTTTACTTCCCTGTGACCTTTAAGTGATGTTTACGGTCACTAAAACAATCTAATTGAAGTCGGTTGTCTATGTTTTTGTACAACCTTGATTATATTAAACAAGTCTACTGTGTTTTATTACTCTAAAATAATATCATGCATAGGCCTTTTAAAGTTAATATTAATATATTTTTCACACCACCTGCTCGACAATATCCAATTACATATCATGCTATCATCAAGGTAAAGCAAAGCATTACCTACCAAGGGAGGTAATGTTGTATGAAACTCCCAAGGGTTGTAATGTGATTTGAATTTCGAACGTCAAATTCGTGTGGAAACTCGTAAAAAATACTAAGTAAAAGAACGCCCATGATATGGCATTGTAAAAAAGTTTGTTCTAAAATCGAACTGGCTACTCATAAAAAAAAGAAATAAGGCGCGACTTCAAATATTGTGAAACAAAAGACGGTGTTGGCTGCTGAGTTCGGAGCCCTGGCTTTTTATTGCCTCGCAGAAGGTGTGAAAAGTAGAGTATGCTCCTCTGGGATAAAGCCTGTCTTCGTCTTGGGCAGCTTGAACCCCTCGCGTCACTCAGGACTCTACATAACTCCCTCGCTTAGCTCAGGGTTCAATATGCCACCCGCGACATAAGACACTGCTTTATCCCCTTAGTGCATAATCTACTATTGTGAAGTCCCTCAAAATAATACAAAACTTGTGAAAATTATTTCACACTGAGTTATTTAGGCATGCCCAACCCACAAAAACAATATAATCTGCTGGGTGTTATTATTTACATTTATTAGTATTTCCAGCAAAGTAAAGAGCCCTCGGGGAGGCATTCTGCTAATGAAACCGACACCAAGTAAATAAATGGCTTTCAGATATTAACATACTGTACTCTACATATTTCGCAAAATGAATAATTTTGTTGAAACCTCCATTTTGCAACAAAAAATAAAGATTGTCTGTAAAGTTGGTATACGGACGATAGTTTAACGTGACTGCCAGCGTAACGGGACAATAAGCGTTACCGGACAATGAATGACAGCGTTACCGGACAATGACGTCAACGTTTTCGTGCATGCAGCCGGCGTTCATCGATTTATTAGACGTAGTCACGTCAAAATTAAATGTTTTATTCAATTTGAAACACACATTATCAACTGACTAACAGACAACATACACGCCAAACAACTGAAGGTGGAGACTTGAAACTTGGAAGATGTGTTCGTCAAGAGCTGAAAGTGAGAAAGGAATTTTAAAAATTCACAACGCAACAGAAGTTGCTTTGTCAGTTCGTCTTAAAAAAAAAACAAAAAGAAACCAACAGAATAACAAAGTAAATAAGTATCTGCTGGTTTTGCGTTATTATGTGAGAAGATATTGATATCACACCGAAACTACAGAATAAAACCGATTGATAATTGATTGATTCAGGCGTTACTTTGCGGAAATCCATAAATATCAACAAATTATATAAATATATTTAGTAATAAATCCGCTTAATTTCTAAACGAAGGTTTTAATTAACTTAGTTTTAGTTTATATATATTTTCAACTAAACCAAAGAGTCAAGGAACAGAAAACCAAAGTTTAAAGATACGACACGTGTTTCGCCTCTACACGAGGCATCATCAGGAGGTGTGGACTCGCCGAAGTCTGAAACGAGAGTGAATAAACAACGTTGCCCAGCCAAAGTTGTTGAGGATTTATAACTAAATATATTTATATAATTTGTTGATAAAACCGATTGGTCAACTAAAGAAGTTAGGACAACCTCAACTTTTCATTCCAGAAACACAGAAGTAACTCCGCTGGCGCAAGCTAATGACCAATCAATTAACAATGTATTCGACAGGGCAATAAATAATTGTAAATTCCAAGTTCTACAAAAGTCAAAATAATGTACAATTTGCTTGTAGAAACTACACGCTATCGGAAAAGCACGAAGAACCTCTAAAATATTCAGTTCACTTTGAACCAGATCAAACGAAAACCAACTCTAAATCCAAAATCCAACGTTCAATTTTCAGTACAAACCTAGAACTACCCTCATGTTTCCCGTCAAAATAAATAGCACATTACACTCGAAGAAATAAAGTCCGCATTTCTTTGCAAGCGCAAACTCACGACTCGACACGAGTCAAAGTAAATTGTGCATTATTTCTTAAGTGCTTTTGTTTTAGCTTGTGAGGGTAGTTTCGAGTTCCTAGTTTATCGGATTACAAATTAAATGAATCGTAATGAAGTAGCTGACATCCGCTGGTCCTTTTGTATTGGGATTGAGCTGGTTTACGTCCGTACCAGATTAGAAGAAATGAGGGAGAGTTAACCGGGTTTCGGAGATATCTTTAGATTTATTTTGAAGACTTTTCTTATAGCACAATGGATTCAAGAGTATTTTTTCAGTTATATTGATTTAAAATAATACTTCGGAATCGCCTTCGATAATTTTTTCGAATCGGTTAGTAAACAACCAACTGAAACACAAACATAAAAAAAAACAACCCAATTGAGAACCTTTATTTTTTTTTTAAGTTATTTGAAAATGAGTAAGAATGAATGAATGAATGAATCTTTATTTGCGTAATACAGGTACATTGTGGTCTTACTTTAAATTAGAATCACTGCATCAACTCTTGTCATGCAAATACTTAAAATTAGTGCTAAATAATTGAAAAAAATATTTAAATTATTTAAATAAGGATATTCCAGTTAACGGCTAGGACAGTTGCAAGATAACTTGCAAGTCCATATAACACGTCAATGTCCTTTTAATCCAATACGACTCGCAATTTAAATTTCACGCATAAACCGTCTATAAGAGCAAAGGCTACTTACTACCAGTGTAGCCTTTGCACACGGCACACCTATGCACACGGCGACTTTATACCGAAAATCAATCAATATTATTATTGGCCATGCATGGGTAATTCGGATACAGGTGGTAACAATGAAAGTGTCTACTTATTAGCCAACAGGTAATCGCCATGAGATAAAGGCCTCTAAGAATCAAAGTTCTTATAAAACGGAACATTTCAAATTCAAACAATGCCCTTTGGAGTGAATTGCGCTCCGCTATGTTCATTCCTTAGTCCCAAATTAACCAACTATGCAAAAGTGCAAATACCGTTATGTTACAAAACCCAAGACCTTTCAGCGAAAATAAACAAATTCACAAGTAATAACAAAGTTTAATTAAAACATACTAATTTAAATTAAAACATGAAAATTTCTAAAATTTAATTAATTCGTATTTAAGGCTCCCCTTGTTTATTCAATGTTCCTAATGCTGTGGGTAAAGGATGAAAGTTGCCAAGTAGCGGTTTGACGAAACCGCTAACATTGTAACTTAGTGAGAATACACAGTTTCAAACTCTACGCTAGAGAAATTTCTGGGCTTTCGAGACTGACCACATTGAAACGTGACGAGATGAGCGATGCTTACCTACTCTAATCGTACTTCCTGCCGGACGACATCCGGAACACTAACTTGGAACAATCCTTCAAACACAAAACAAAGAAGTGGCTTGTAGAAAAGAGTAACTACCTATGTACTTAGTCAATGACATTTTTTTTGTAACCTACAATCCCAGTCCCACTTTACAATGACATTATAAATAAAAAATAATTCCAGTGAATTTTTGAAAAAAAATTTTTTTTTGACTTTTCTTAATTTTGTTATCGTTAAGTTTTTTTCCTTAATATTGTTAAAAATATTACTGAAATGTATTTTTTTAATTGACTTGGAATTTTAAATGATCAATTAAATAAATTGTATCGAATTACATAGGCAGCTACAGCGCTCTACTTTGAGACTCTCTCGCAAACAAAGCAATTTTACTATCTACAGTGCTAAAAACCACAGCTTCGTTCGGTGGCAGATGATCAGCATTGTGTCGCATCTAGACGTAATCTTGCAGGGGACGTATAGCGTTTTTTTTGTACATTTACCGTAGCATTCTGAAATATGATTAAAATCTTTAGATGATCCTATCTCATTACGGTCAGCGACGACCTATCTATATTCTGACCTTTAACCTAAAAACTCTTATAAAAGTTAATTAATAAAAGGAGCTTTGAACTTAGCTATTTACAAAGTAATATTAATTGCTAAAATCAATATAGTAATGGAGGTTTTATAATAATTGGAAATGTATGGAAAAGGGGTCAAGGAACTATCTTAAATCAAGACAAAATAAACTTATTTTTGCGCGTAATTATTTTCTTAAAATCGTGCTATTCTTTCTATTTAATTTTACAAAGAGAATTGTAAATAGGCCCTCACTGAGTTCAGTTTCACATTTTTTTCCTCTTGTGAGTGAAGTTTATATGCTCTAAATGAAACGGGACAACTCTCGCAGTATTATTTTATTATTATTAGTATAATAAGCCGTGTTGGCTGAGTGGGAGGTGCCTCAACTTTCGATCCGAAAGCCGTGGGTTCGAACCCGGTCGTACACCAATGGATTTTTCTGTTCAAAAATCTATGTGTGCACTAAAACACGCGGTTAACGGTAAAGGAAAATATCGTGAGGAAACCGGCATGTCATAGAACCTAAACAGTTCGAAGACATGTGTCAAGTGTACGAAAGGAGCCTCTTTGAGGCGCATTTGATATCCTTTCACCACACTGGTTCGAATGAACTAGTGACACGGATAAGAAGATTATTAGTAATGCACAGGATCATCATGTATTTTATTCTATTGTATTAGTCTACAAAATAAAATACATAATGATTCTATTTATGTTAATAATAAAATTTATATAATACAGCGGGGGTTTTTTTTTTTATTGGAAATAGACCTTCGATTGACCACAATCTCACCTGATGTTAAATGAAGATGTGGCCGACGATGAATCTCGAAGGTCTAGAAGACACCTATTTACTCGCTTCTTGAAAAGACCAAGCTCGTAGTTGTCCGGGAAGACAGCGGGTAGCGAGTTCCATTCCTTAGCGATTCGTATTATATATGTGGATTTGAATCGTTTGGTCCGTGTGACCGGAATATCCACTAAACAAGGTTGAAACTGCGCTGTGCGTCTGCTCGTTCTGGAGTAAAATGGAGAAGGTGGGATCAGTTCATGGAGTTCCTGTGAGCACTCTCCGAAATGTATCCTATTGAAGATCGAGAAGCAAGCGACCTTGCGGCGGTGTTCGAGACTTTGGGTCTTAATCTCTACAAGGTGCTGTTCTCCTATGAGTCGGAAGGCTCGTTGCTCAATCGAGTCTAAGGCAGCGAGTTGGTACTTGGTTGGTTAGGGGTGGTCCCGTTTAAATTCTATGTGTGTCTTGTATGTATAGGTTATGCGTGAATACACATACATAAAAAAAATATATGAGGACATTCTAAATAATGAGAAGATCTGTAGAGATAAATTAAACATAAAAAAGTATGTAAAATTAAAATACGCCAATGAGGCGACTACTAATATAATAATAATATTTATTTATTCAGACACAAAGATCCATAACACAGTAAGTACACTTATGTTATTATAGATTTAAAATAGTACCTATGTATATGTAAATAATTTAAGTTAGTAGAAATAAAGGCTATTTTACTTTCAAATTAAACATGCATAAGTAATAATATAAAAATCATTCGAAATCTTAATCTTTCATGAACAATAAACCAGCGAAATAGCTCTACTACCAAACCACATGGCTTTATTTACGCGGTACGCAACCATCGCCCGCCAGATTGGACGATAAAGATAGTGTTTGCCGAGATATGGAGTAAACGTTAGTTTCTCTTGGAATGGCTCCAGGCGACTAGATCTCTATTAGGATTATGATGGACCCATTGCGGGAGTATGAGTATATAGTATGAGTTACCCATTGTGTAATTTTTTTTGTACCCACAATGATAAAAATAAATTACATTGTGATACATTTTGAAGGATCATTATTTTAGGAAGGTGCACAACGAGTTGCATGAAGTACTTTACGGGATTATTCTTCCCATATACGTTAGTATACACACATCATATACACTAATATACCTAAGTCATATCACTCAGACACTCATTGTAAATAAAAAGGACTATTGTAAGCATTACTGTGTTCTGGTTTAAATGGCAATTCTTCTTCCTAACTTGTCAAAAAATCCACTTTATAAATATATTTTTGACGTCACTACTACGTCTAATAAAACGCCGGTTGCATGCACGAAAACCTTGACGTCATTGTCCGGTAACGCTCATTGTTCCGTTACGCTGATGACAATGTCACGTTAAACTATCGTCCGTAAATCAACTTTACAGATAACCAATTTTTTTTTTTATATCTAGATTTTCTTTATTATCACTGTTATTACTGGAAGTTTGAGACAGACGAGTGTTGGCTGTCTAGTGTAATACAAATTCCTGTGTAACACTATTATGGTCGTGGGCAGGCATGATCTCTTACCATCAAGAAAGCGCTTAACAAGTCTCGTCATTTTTTTTAATAAAAAATACAGCTTAATTTTACTTCGCAGTCAGGAGATACTAACATAAATCATGATTTCCAATCAAA
The DNA here is from genome assembly GCA_932526365.1 of Lobophora halterata. Lineage (NCBI taxonomy): Eukaryota > Metazoa > Arthropoda > Insecta > Lepidoptera > Geometridae > Lobophora > Lobophora halterata. The sequence goes on along the minus strand of OW052027.1, from coordinate 6,127,827 downwards.
AGTTGCATGCGAGGTGTTTTTAAGAAAATGCCGTTTGAAATCGGAGCCTCGCTTAATTTTCGTTATTGGCACAAAACCGTGTTTGCTGGAAGTTTTTGCAGACGGACCAATCTGTGAAACCAATCAAATCGGGTGATTGGATGACAATGGTTCTACGGCAACGATTACACCTTTATTCTTCGAGTGGGTGTTAGACTAAATTGGAATGTTTCTAGGAAGATTGTAAACTAGTCTTTTTAGATTTTTTGTAAAGAAATGACCATCGAGTGGTGGCTAATATAGTTTTGGGTGACCCAATATGCATGTTTTTATAATTGTGTCTGAAAAAGACGAGCGTTATAGCAGTGTTGCACGGGGCTATGGGAATCAAAGCCCTGTTTTGATTATGGGCAGGCGTGATCTCTTACCATCAGGAGAACGCCTAGCTAGTCTCGCGATTTAACTACAAAAACTACCATCACATCATCTTTAGTTTATTATTAATATCTAGCTTTAATTCTACGCTAATTGATAAGTTATTTTATAAATATATATGTTAGTCTCTAAGGTATATATCATATGGGTTCTAGTTAAGCTACACTGTACTTCTCACACATATTCTTGTGTCTGAAATAAAATTATTTTTTTATAAACATGCACACACTCACACCCCTGCACTAGGATTCCCTGTGTCGCAGGCGGCATGGACACATACAACACATCACAACATCCAAGACCCGAGAAGAAACATTTGTGTTCGTCACAAATATTTGCCCCGGCCGGGGATCGAACCCGGAACACCAAGCTTCGTAGGCAGGGTCACTACCAACTAAGCCACGGTGTCGCCGAATATTGTATCATTTATATAAACAGCAATACTATTGTAAAAAAAATATGAAAACGGTGGACCACCAGCCGCGGAGTAGAGCCCAAGCGGCTGGTGGCTAGGGCTGCAGAGTGAGGAACCTTCTCACAATGCGAGCCGACTCCAAAAGTACCGCCTTTTGTATCTGGTCCTTGATCCAGCCACCAAGCGAGAGCCTCACTAGGTACTGGTGGAGACTCTTCGCTATGAGATTATTATTATTAAATTATTATTATATTATTTATTTTTTTCCCAAAATTATAAAATAAAATGTCTCTTAAATTGGAGTGTCTGTAAAACCTCGTGCGAGCGCCAGAGCTTGGACGAAATATTTGCTTTACACTCGTAACTTAGTTTAGCTAGCAAACTGTGAAGGTACTTTCCAATTTTCGGAACTTATTTTCCATTTTGAGATGTAGTTTTAAATGTTTATTTTATTTTCAGTTTTTAAGTGTAGATTACAAGAAAAATGCGTTTTTACTTTAGAAATTGGTCATTAGAAGGAGGTAATATTTGTTTCGAAGTTTAATTTGTACTAGTTTAAGTTAATATTATAAGTTTATAGGTTTAACCTATATTTTTATTTAAGTTAAATTAAGGTATTTACAATTTTTTGTTAAATTTGTCAGGGCGGCATTATCTCACTAGCGACAACGCCCTTTTTGTTGATAAAAAAAAAGAGTTTTATACTTGTACGTATACTATTATGTAGTCGAAGCTACAATTATTTGAGTACAACAACTTTGAATTGAAGAGAAAATATATTTTTCACCAACATCTGTTCAATTCCCACCCACCATATAATTTGGTCATGCCCCAGACTACAAATCAAAATGGAAAATTCCAAATAAATATAACATAAGGGTAATCCTCAAATCCGAAATCCATACAAAATGTTTCTGACAAATACTCAAAAAGTACGCCGTATTATAGTAATTTCTTCACACTATTCGTTTTGTCCATGTTTTTTGATTTCGTGAACAAAAAAAGTGAAAGGTTTCATACTTTAATTTAGATTTTATACATGTTTTTAAGTTAGTAAGGTTAATTTTAAAACACGTATAGAATCTAAATTAAAGTATGAAACCTTTCACTTGTTTTGTTCACGAAATTAAAAAACATGGACGAAACGAATAGTGTGAAGAAATTACTATAAAACGGCGTACTTTTTGAGTATTTGTCTAAAGCATTTTATATAGAATTCGGATTTGAGGATGCCCCTTAAAATGAAATAAATATAATTACCAAATAAATTTAACAAATAAACCATACGGAAATTACAGCAGATGTTTTACGACACTCTGTTTAGTCGTTTCATTTATAACTAGGTGATTACACACTTCGGTTACGCAAACTTTGTGAAATTGAGCCCCTAACCTGCTAACTGTAGTTTGCCCCACGTTGGGCGCCATCACTTGAAACATAGTATAAACAATAAGTAACACAGTAAAACAGTTTTATACGAAAACTTGGAGCGATACACGCAACAATGTATTAAAGAGATGACGTGCTTAACGGTTCGAGACGATAAAGTAAGGCTAGAGCCAAGTTGTTACTACCCTCGTTTTGAAACAGAGCAGTAGGTTATTAAGAAAATGACGCTGTATATTTTAGTCCGGTGTCTCAACTGCATATTTGGAAAAACTAACAAGGAGGTAACACATACTTTTTTTAAATTTACGAATATTGGAATTGTATTAAATGATTTTTCATTTATGGATGATTTGCCATCCTAAAACAAAGCAAAGCAAAAACTACTTTCTACAGTAAAACTAGGATTGTCTTTGAAACTATAATACTGTTTAACTTTTATACTGTGGACAAAAGAGCACCAAACTCACTCAGTTATTTCAAACTATTTCAAGTTGTTTGCATAATTGCCAAATTTAGTTCAAGATGTTGAAATAAACTTAAGTTTTGGACTTCTGGCTGTGATTAACATACAAACCATTTACATTATTTATGTTATTATATTATTATTCTTATGTGCTTCAGTAAACGGAATAATGTTGCCAATTTTTAAATTTTTCAAAAAAAGACAATACATACATCCTTGCCCATTTGACAGATCTGACAATTGGCAAATTTATGTTATAGAGTTTGCAATTAGATATAAGATCGTAAATAAGATTAAATTTCTTCAGTGAGCTTGCCAACTCTGTTTCTAGTTAATTAGTAATTTGATTTAAGAGTCGCAAATACGTTAACTTTGAATTTGATTTATCTTATCTAACCAAAAGTTATTGTAGACTGCCTCTAGCCGTGGCTTTAAAGGCAAAGTTGATTCCTCATGCCTACATTACACGTACCGAGCAAACGGGCGAGACAGTTAATGTTTTTCGGCCGAAACAGTGATGTAAGCAAGTAGCATACATCACTCGCTCAGCCGAGCACTTGGCGCTATGTTTATACGTACTGAGTACTCGGCCGAGAGCACTGCGTCGGCCGTTTGCTCGGTACGTGTGATCAAGGCATCAGTGTCATAGAACGTGTCATGTTACGAAATAACTAGGTGACACCCGCAACTTCGTTTGCGTTGCGAATTAAAAAAAACCATTTCTTTGTACGCGCTTAAACATCTTGACGAACACACTCTCGAAGTTTCAAGCTTCTACTTTAAGTGGTATGGCTTGTATGTTATTTGTCAGTCAGTCAGTCAGTCTTCTTCTTATCGTGTCACTAGTTCTTTCGAACCAGTGTGATGAAAGGATTTCAAGTGCACCCGGAAGGCTCCTTTCGTGCACTTGACACATGTTTTCGAACTTATTAGATTCTATGACATGCCGGTTTCCTCACGATGTTTTCCTTCACCGCTAAACACGTGTTTTATCATAGATTTTTTGAACAGAAATCTATTGGTGTACGACCGGGTTCGAACCCACGACCTTCGGATCGAAAGTCGAGACACCTCCAACCCGGCCAAATCGGCTTTTTTAGTCAGTCAGTTAGTCAGGAATAAGCCTTTTATTTATATTCAATGATATAAAGTGCTTCAAATCCAAATTGGTCGCATTTTTTATGCAGGCAGGTTCACTCCTGTCTTTATGACCCTTATGGTTCTTTGTTAACTTTTCCCGCTTTGGTTAATGCCGACCCGGAAACACAAAGCCATGTAATAAAATCCATAGATCCGCCGAACACGCAGCAAGGTACTCACGCTTTTTATGTTTCGCACTTAAATCAAGCTTTTCAACTGCTTTAAATTCTTTTAGTATCAAAAGAGCAGCTAAATCCATTTCTTTTCAAGCCATTAGTCCAGTTTCCAGTGCGGAGTGGTAAAATCTGTGCTAAGTGCTGGATGAATGCGTTTTGCATACATTTGCACTCGTTTCGAATGTATTGTAAATAAGTTATGGCGAATAGTACCCCCTGATTCGCCCTCTCGCTCGCGCGTATCTACGTTTTTGAAGATTTAAAAATTACTACTTGTAATTACGAAAAAAAAAGACCTTCAGGCACTAGAAAAAACATTACAAACGTGTAGTAAAAAATCCAATTCAATACAAACAAATTTTCATTAGTAAAACCTTGCACAGAAACAATAATCAGGGGTATTAATATTTAATAACCCTAAAATGAGACAAAATTTCAACCGATTTACAAATACTGTCTGTGCTGTGTAGAACTGTTTTAGGCGTGGGTAAGCATTTATCTTATCATCAGATGAGCGGCCTGCTCGGCTCGTCAAGTCGTTTCTAGTTGACCTAATAAAATTGGCTTATATATGGGTGAATGTATGAATGATATTTTAAAAACTATATACACGAAAATATTTTAATTACCAAAAAAACTGTATAATCAGTTGCCGATACTACACATTTCGAAATATTAGAAATAAAAAACAGAAATTATTCGACTATTGTAGACTATTTTGTTACTATTCAAATTATAAAAAAATCTAATGTAATAAATAATACTACACCTAAAAACGAAAACCACGCATTGAGATCATGATTTTATATCGTTAAAACTTAAAAATCTATTTGGCTCTTACGAACTAAAAGTTATTTTGGCTTTGTCAAATATTTAATCATACATATCCTTGACAAAGCCTATGTTCATAATATTAGTGTTGTTTGTGAATAAATTAACGTAAATCACAGAAGCGATGACCAGCCAAGTGTGAGTGCTGGACTCTCGGTAGATCTGCAATTTCCCTTTGACCGTCTCCGGCCGGAAACGGAAATGGTAGTGCAAGACGTTCATTATGGCGATCGAGAGCTCCGCCACAGTGGTAAGAGAACGGCTAGGTTGTTTAAAAAGTTTAATCTAGTATTTTAACTTTTAAAAATGGTCTCGCATTTCAAATTATTATTATTATTATTGTGAGGCTGAGGCGTCCCACTGCAGAACTAATCTTCCATCTTTCCACACTCTTCTTTTTTACGTATTCTTCAATTATTTCAAATTATTATATTGATAAATTATTATTAGCGCAAAATTGCTATTCAGAGATTTCTGAATCCAATGGCAAAGTTTTTACCATTAAGTTTTTCTTCTCCTCTTTTAACTTTAATAGTTAAGTTAGTCTTATGAAATAAGTCTGTTATAGTTCGTGGTTCACGATAAGAACGCCTATTGTAAAACCATTGTTAGTCAGCTGGTGCAGCTGTATGTATACACTCTCAAGCTTTCACATTTACATTACTCTTAATTTTGCAAAGAAAAGTGCACATAAGCATTTTCAAATGAATGTAGTCATCTTACTTGTCAGAAGATGAATGTCTTTGTAAAATTAAGAGTATATTATATTATGTAAAAGCTTGGGAGTGTATACAAGTCTGTGCAGCTGACAGTACTTTGTTTCAATGTTGTGATGTGCAATAAATATTTTTTATTATTACTCTGTTTCAAAGAAAATGCATCAAAATAGCCATTTCATATTTACTGTGACTCTATAGAGTTATTAAAAATGATTTATAGATGGAGATTCTACGGAAATTGAGCACTCCATGCAATTTTCAGAGTTGCAATAAAAAAGGTGAAATTATACGAACTCTCCATAATTTATTTCAACTTTACGAGGTGAAGTAAACGGTTCATAAATTATTAAAACGTTTCAATTGTAATGATGAAGCCAAATGTGGCCAGAACGGGTACTATTCTTGGTCACAATAAAAATAGTTTAAATCAGAACCATCATAAATAATCAAGGTTTTACAAAAACATACAACAACCGACTTCAATCGCACTCTTCTAGTGACCGTAGGCACCACTGAAAAGTCACAGGGAAGCAAAATACGCAATTTTTTTTTTCACTTCAACTACTTTTTTTTCAGTTATTTTGATTTAAAAACTAAACTACTGAACCGATTTTGATATAATTTCTATGGGAACAAACTGAAAGTATAACCTTTCAAACAAAAAGTAGTTTTCAAATCGGTTTATAAACGACACAGTTCTGATATAAGCCGGTGTCGCGGGTTCGATTTCCACTTTAGGTCAAGCACTTGTGTGATGAGCATCGGTGTCTGTCTTGAGTCTGGGTGTTTTCTATGTATTCTATGTATGTGTTAACAAAAAAAAGTATATGTATGACTATTGTATCGGTCATTTAGTTCAGATAGTACAAGCTTTGCTTAGTTTGGGGCTAGATGGCGTTGTGTGAAATGTCCAAAATATTTATAATTTATTTTATATCTCGACCCGGCTTAATTGTGTGTTTGGTCTAATTTTCACATATTAAAACCTCTAAATTCTCGGACAAAGCGGATAAACACTGCACCAAGTTACACATGTATGAAATGAGCTCGTATTTCCCCATATTTGTCGAGTAACCACACGGACCAACACTCGTCAAACATTACATATTTACAAACATACATAAAAACAAGAATTAAATAGAGCTTAACATGGGTAGCGGAAAGCGGCAGCTTTTTACAGTACCTAACAAGAAATGTAAGAGCTATTTTAGATCAATTATATTGCGCAATATGACAAATTGTGCAATATTATTGACCGTATAGGGTTTATATTGAATCTTTCTTTTATTCAAATTTTATTGTACAATAAATATAATTTGCTATGTTATTGTAAGTCTAGGGGACGCATAACAGAGATGGTAGATAAACTCTTTATTGTACACCAACAAGAACAAAGCAGAGTTAAACAATAGAACAAATGTAAAAAGGCCTTATCGCTGTCAGCGATATCTTCCAGGCAACCCAGCAAGGAAATAATACAATTGGAGTTGAGATAGACGGCGCACATCGATCGAGTGGCGAGTGTGTTGGACTGCTAGGCCAGTGTTGCGGGTTCGATTCCCGCTTGAGGACAAACATGTGTGTGATGAACACCGGTGTTTTTCTTGAGTCTGGCTGTTTCTATGTCTTCTACAAATGTATGTATTTACAAAAAAAAGATTGTATGATTTATCTGGTTCCAATATTACCAGCTCTGCTTAAGGGCTAAATGGCGTTGTGTGAAATGTCCAAACAGTATTTATTTACAAGTGAGAAAAGAGTACGCAGAAGAATCGAATACACTGTCGTGTCAGGAGTTGTATGCATACCTTGTAGGCAATGTTAAGTATAGTAGGTCTGTAGTGTCAAATGTAGTTTAAAATCTCAATTAATACTATCATGCATTTCATCACAAACTCATGCCTTATAATTAAAACGATGATAACTGAATGGTTATTTCTATTTCAGATAATTGATTGATTCAGGCGTTACTTTGCGGAAATCCATAAATATCAACAAATTATATAAATATATTTAGTAATAAATCCGCTTGATTTCTAAACAAAGGTTTTAATTAACTTAACTTTAGTTTAGAACTTTAGTACATATTACTATATTATAAACCAAAGAGTCAACGAACAGAAAACCAAAGTTTAAAGATACGACACGTGTTTCGCCTCTACACGAGGCATCATCAGGAGGTGTGGACTCGCCGAAGTTCGAAACGAGAGTCAACTCTATTTCGTTTTTTCTTATTTCTTTTATGGTTAAAAAATAATCTAAATTAAAATGTTTAATACCTAGGTACTCACATGTGTAGTCCCAGCTATCTTGGTCGTTTTTGAACACGTTCAATCTTTCAGGCTAAAACGAAAAAAAATAATTGGTAAATACTTTACAAGAAGGTGAAACACTGAAATTATATTTACCATAGCCTATGTTTAACGTTGGGCCATCTTTAATATTTATTTCATACTAGCTGGTGCCCGCGACTTCGTCTGCGCAGCTATCTTTATAAATTGTAGCCTATGTGTTATTCTGATGTATAAGCTATATTATTGTACAGTTTCATTAAAATCCATTCAGTAGTTTTTACGTGAAAGAGGAACAAACATCCATCCATCCTTACAATATTAATTTTTGCGTTTATCATATTATATATATATATATATATATAGTAGGAGATAGGATTAAATTAATAATAGCAATCGTGAGAAAGTAATGCTTTAGTATAATCAATAAATATAAAATGCTTAATCCTGACTGACTGACAGACAACGCGTAGACCAAACCTCTTAACGTAAAGACATGAAATTTGGAGAGTATATTCGTCAAGTAGTGTAGACGCGTACCTCTAAAGGAATTTAGTTAAATTGCATCGCAAACAAAGTTGCAGGTTGTCACATAGTTTAAATTAAAGAAAGTAAATTATTACTAATTTTAATGATGACGTCTCTTATCAAATTATTCATGCGACTTTTATATCTTTGTCCGCAACAAAACATTTCAGTATATAAATTCCAGTGAAATACGTCGCTCATTGACTTCAAGACATTAGGTAGACAATCTAATTTCAGCGTTTTCAGCGCTGACCGTTTCAGCCACAAAAGCGCTGAAAGCGCTCGAGTGCGTCACACGGTAGTCTACATCCAAGTGCATGTCGTTTGTCACTCCGCTTTGTGCACACGCGGGATTCAAACATAAAACGCGGGAAGTCTTACTTCCGTTTCATAGAAAATAGCGAACTATTTTTATATGTAGAACTAGGCATGGAAATGATTGCTACTACTACTAACTTTTTGACATTTTAAATATTCAGTCATGACATTTATAAATTATACGATACCTAGATAAACCTAATGAAATAATCAGATAGACCTTTGATATAATCAAACTCAGAAATACCATATTGCATTCGCCCTGACAGGGTCCATGTACTATACCTAGTCTGTAACTACCACTTAAGACCTAAAATACTTACCTGTATGTACATGGAGGCAATAAATTAATACAAATAAATACTATTTCATTGTCTCATGGTGACATTATTTCATATTGTAACAGCTCCATAACCGGTGGTTTTGCCACAGGTGATTTTTCATCAGTCGCCTGCGTCCGCTGGCGTACAAAATCGCCTGCCAGGGCGCGTCGGGCGGATATCACCGGTTTTGTAACAGTCTCAGGAAGTAACAAGTGTTATATGTGATCAGTTTCACACTAAGCCATACTTAAGATTTAGATTGTTTAAAGTAGCTATTTGTTGTTCCAAATAAATAAAAGAAAAATAAAATACCATGATGAAAAAAATTAAACGTAACATTTTTTTTGGAGCGTTCCAAGAAAGATATTTCAATTTCTACACTATTACGTACTCTCGTATATATTTTGGGACAAATACATATTCGTAATAAAATTACCGTATATTTTTACGAACAACGACGACACCGGGAATATGTTAATACACGCACAGAAATTACTTTACTTTGCACAGTAAATCTATAAAATTATGTCCAATCAATTACAATTGCTTGACTAAATTAAACATCCTTTAAAACTACGACACAATTGACAGGCATTTGGCTTATAAATACGATATTATGTATATTATATACTGATAATGAATGCCGTAGTCGAGTTACAAGTCTGTGTATACTTGTGGTTGCAAAATTCTGTCTCTACGCTCATTACAAAACGCATCGTGGCTGTTGACTAATGGCGTAACTACACAAAGCTATTTGTCACGGAGTGGAGTGCACTACACTTGTGTGAACGAGCTCTACAGCTAACTGGAACGCGAGAGATGCATCATTCCTCTTAAGAATTTTAACGTATACCGTAGTAGGTGGGTATTAGTTAGCTGGCCAAAAAGAGTTTAATATTAATTTCTGCATCATTTTGTAAAAAATATTACAATAAAATCCTTATGAGAGAAAATAGTATAAAAATTTATCATACCGATTTTTTATTATTCACTATGCACGTTACAAACGAAAATACAGTTACTTTGACTCAGAAATGAAAATAAGAAATAAAAATGTATTACAGCATAACCTAACTAACTATGTTTATTGCAAAATTTGCAAAAGGAATTGGGCAATTGGGCCATCCATAAACATAATTTTTTCAGTACTTTCAATTATTTTTTTCAAATTGTCTGGTGAAGGCATTCAAAAGTTGGTATATGTATGGACGCTACGCTAATAAATATGCCGGAATTAATATTACTTTTTCAATCGAGCGAATTAATATCTCATCGCTATCAAACGAATGAATTGATACGCCTAAATATTTATTCAAATGTAAATATTTATTGAAAGCCCGAGTTCGAATTAAACAAACATTAACAAGACGATGTTACATTTCAATGTATTCTGTTCAAAAATAAAAAATAATTATTTTGATACAATTTGTCGACAAATTTATTAATGTTCGTGACATAACTGTTTTATTAACCAGCCATTATGGTAACCAGCCATTTTTTTATTAATATACCTTACTATTATACAAATATATAATATCTTTATTTATCTTTTAACTTAAAAGTATCGAATTTGGGACGTAACAGTATCCTTCCACGGACATACCAAGTAAAAAAAACAAACCGTAGTAACAATGCCATTTAATTCTTAAATGTTCATCCAAAAAGTAATTTTCAGACTTTTCAAAAATACATCTTCATTCGCATGCAGGGGCGGTCAACATTTGGAGTCCATTTAAAAATTTAACTCAACCTTTTTTAAGCTGCCACCGTTAGCCGTAACGTGTAAAACTAAAAACAAGAGTGCTCTAAATTGTGTGGGTTCTGCATATAAATTGGACTGTGAAATTCAAAATACGCTTGTTGAATAGAGAATCGCTTTGGTCTCTGTTTCAGAACAATACCATGACTTTATCCGTAAATCTCGTATTTTTAACTCTTACTAAATAATACAAAGACTTACTTCCAGCTTAAATATACTTTATATTTTTAAATATATAGAAAAGGCTTGGTACTGACTGACTGACTGATAAACACGTACAAGCCAAACCACTGAATGAACGTAAGACTAAGAAAGTACTAAAAGAGAACCGAAGTAATAGAATAAATTATGCAACAATTGAAATCATCGATCTAAGATTTTTGTATTCTTACAAAAATGATGTTATTTGAAAGTAACGCTTGATGCTAGATGGCGTTGTGTAAATTTGCCAAAAAATATTTGTTATTATTATTTACGGTTGACAAAAGCGGAACCCTAAACCTTCCCGCGTGTCCAGAATCCAGAACAAAATTTTTATTTCCGGCTAATCGGAAGTTAAAAGCTTAGTAATATTTCCACTTCACTTTAAATGCTAACATTTTATTTTTTTCTAGAATGTTGACTACCTCTAAATAGATAAAGTAGATGCTTATGCCAACATTATTATAGAGATATTCGTTTGCTTTGCAAAATAACTAAATTATTTTCTTAGAACGTCTTGACGAACATTTTCAACCGACTTCAAAAAACGAAGAGATTATTATTAATGCAATTTGAAGTCGACTTTTTTTAAAACGTGAACAAGTCTTGAGACGAAATAGGCTCTCCTGATGGTAAAAGATTACACCACAACAGTGTTACACAGGATTTTGATTCACATAGTTACGTTCAGTGAGTGGTTTAGCTTGTGCGCTGTCTGTCAATCATTGTACATTAAGGGGAATCCTCAAATCCGAATTCCATACAAAATGATTCGGACAAATACTCAAAAAGTACGCCGTATTATAGTTCTTTCTTCTTTTTTTTCTTCACACTATTCGTTACATCCATGTTTTTTGATTTCGTCAACAAAAAAAGTAAAAGGTTTCATACTTTAATTTGGATTTTATACGTGTTTTAAAATTAACCCTTAAACTTAAAAACACGTGTAAAATCTAAATTAAAGTATGAAACCTTACACTTTTTTTGTTGACGAAGTCGAAAAACATGGACGAAACGAATAGTGTGAAGAAATTACTATAATACGGCGTACTTTTTGAGTATTTGTCCGAAACATTTTGTATGGAATTCGGATTTGAGGATTAGTCTTAAAGGTAGAATATTGTTATAACAGAGATTTTCACCGTAGTAATAAAACTTACCAAAATCAACCCAAAAGCGCGATTCGTGTGACAACCCTGAGCGGTCTTTTGGTCATTTGGCCGTTTTGTCGCCGATAGGGACTTTTATTCGATTTTACGTGCTTTTTGTTTTGTCTAGTTAGGGTACCGTGGGTAGAATAAACAAGCCGCAATTTCTTACTTCTTATAATGAAAAACTAGAAAACTATTCTTTTAATTAGGTTAATTATTTATACCCCCGATTGCAAACGTCTAAATTATTGAGGAGCAATTTTTCACATTAAAACTATTGAATCAAAAATATTATTCATATACATAAATTTGTTATTTTTTTTACAATATAAATAAATTAATTTTAGCTTTGAATCTAAACGGCACACAGTGAGAACATGTAATTTCCCAATCATACGGAACCAGTTTCCCCCTCTGCAGTGGGACTCACCCTTGGCCATTTCCCCCTCGCCGAGACACGTGTGACCCGACACGTGAGATAAAAGTGTTTAACTCCATGTCCGGGGGATGAGGATGCGAGATTTATAACCGACTGTGCCGATGTAAAGGCGAGTTATGATTTTTTCATAAACGACTTCTATTATTTTCGTTGATAGTGATGACTGTACTTTAGTTGAACTAGCTGACACCCGCTTTTTCGATTCCGTTGTCTCTAAGTTCAGTGGTTTTGCCGGTACGTTGTCTGGCAGTCAGTCAGGACAGGGCGAAGTCTTTTCATATAAATTAGCTGACGCCTGCACCATCGTTTGCGTTGCGAATTAAAAAAAATCCTTCCTTGTTACACTTCTTGACGAAAATACCCTACCAAGTTTCAAGTCTCTACGTTCAGTGAATTATAATAATAAATTTATAAAAATGAGAACTAGTCAAAGACATCCACATTTGCAAAGACAATTTTCTCGCAAAAACTACAATAATAACTGCGAAAAATAACCAGATTGTCATGTCTACCTAAAATCAGCCGCTAAGTGGTGGAAACTCAATCCAACACAAACACGCACTCTTTCACGACGCGGCGTTAACGGCACTTAACGACAACGGATCCCGTTACAGACAGATCGACGCCGACGGACAAACATTGCTCTATGTATTTATTAGAGTAGATTAGTCATTTATTAGCCATGAATACTATCTGATTTTGGGATATAGATATATTCGTAAACGTGTAAAGTGTAAAGATACGAACCTCTAAGGAGTGGAACTCGCTACCTGCTTCTGTCTTCCCTAACAACTACGATCTCGATTTTATCAAGAAACAAATAAATAGGTGTTTTCTAGACTTTCGAGATTCATCGTCGGCCACATCATCACTTAACATCAGATATATAGTGTTCAACCGAAGGTCTATCTCCTATAAAAAAAATCTTTCAGTTCAAAAATGCACGCCTCTCTACTCGCTATATCGAATGAAGATCGATGCGAAGTAATGGCATTTGTACAGCGGCAATAGATTGGCATGCACTTTTAGACTAAACGATGCATGTTTTCCTAAGCTATAATTTTTTCTAAAAATATACACGGTCCCTAAATTCAACTATAAGTGGATGGTGGGCCTGGTCGTGACTACTCCAGAAAATAAACGTTTTTTTTTATTTTTTATTACAGTTAATTTATTTTTCTGGCATTCTGGTATTTTTAAGGGTTGTTGGTTAAAAACAATTCAGTATTATTTAAATAAATGGGGTCATGGTAGTTAAAAGTATCATCAGGGGTGTCAATTTTCGAAGGATTTCATAAATTGACCTTGAATGAATGAATGAATGAATTAATGAATGATACATTTATTTGCATGAATATAGTATATCCTTTAATAAAATAAGATGTTTTCTTATTATTTTTTTTCTCGAGTAGTCACGACCAGGCCCACCATCCGCTACCAGCGTATCGTTGAATTTAGGGACACGAGTATATCAATGGCTAAGTACATACCTTTGCAAATTCAATTTTCAGTGTACAGCATCCGGAGTATATGTCGCAGCCGTGTAGTGCTTCTTTCGCCCGCGTCGCCGATTCCACACATTCAAACTTGTAGCACTGGGTTAAGGTTCATATTCGTTTGACAAAAAAAAATACATAAATTCAAACACCATTTAATACGTGTAGCATAAGTTGCCTACTTTGCCCGCTGCTGGGACTTAAAATTCTTAAAAATCACAAAAAGTCTCTTGATGTTTATAGTGAATTTGCCTAACTATGATTTTCTATGAATGAATTATTTATTTGTCTCAAGTATGGTTAGTTACAGACTGGTCTTAAGAATGTATAAAGTAGAGTCACATACTTCACTGTAGAATACAATATACACATTTTCTATTAATTTATATGGCTTATGTTTCTCATAATCTCCATCGATGTGTCTAAAAATTACATAAAATCTATGTAGATGTGAAATGTATGATTGTCTGATGAAAGTTTCACGACGAAATAATTTCAGTTCATAAAATTACGTGTGGTCATCAAATCTAAAATAAGCAGGCGAACTTAAAAGGAACTTTTATTTTAATTTCTTATTACTTGTGTGACATGTCAGGCCAATAATAATAATAATAATATTTTGACTAACTTCCTTCCACTTGTCGCGGTTTTTTGCGGCCTCCCACCTTTCCCTCTCGAATCCGTCCAGATCGTTCCTCCAACGCTTTCGTAAGAAACCAAGTAAAATAAAGTTTGAAAGTAAACTATGTTTAAGCAGGAGTATAAATATATTTATAACACGAGTAGAGTATAAGTGTAGCTGTCGTGCAATCAGCTATAAATTAACTCAATTTGAATAATGCAAAAGTTAGTGACACATTTTTTTCATTTGCAGTCAGTATTATAACCCGACTGCCAAGAAAGGGTTATGTTTTTCGCGCGTATCTTGTAAGTATGTATGTAAATCTCTGGGTTACCTCGTATCTTCCAAACGGCTGGATGAAATTTGACAGTTAAGGTATCGTTAGATTCCTCTCAATAACCTGAGTGTTTTTAGATAGGTTTAAAAAAAACATAATGGCGGATTTTTGGAGCTAAATAGTAAGTCGTTAATATTTTTTTGTTTACCAAACCCATCGAGTAGGTTATCAAAATGAAGGTATTTTAAAAGAGAATTGCAAAAATATATATAATTTAATTTGAAATTATGAATTGACAATCAATGTTAATTATTTCGCAGTCGGGTTTTCAGTTTTTTAAACTTTTAGCTTGTTTTACTTACACTTCAGCAGATTGGAGAATAAAAGGGGGCTCTTCTAACACAGGTTTATCAAACTTACCGAGTCTCCAAACCTTGTAAAAAAACTACATGTTGATTATGAATAAAATATTTTTGATATTGATTTTTTTTTAATGGTGTTTGTGGACTGGCAAGCGAAGTGTCGGACGTACGGCCGCGAGATGGTTCGGCGACATTGTCAGCGTCGTGGATCGAACCTGGACCCGCTTAGCACAGGACCGGGCAAAATGGCAAAAACAGAGAGAGGCCTTACCCAGCAGTAGGCCAAGTCAAGTCAATATAATTTTTGAAAGCGAAGTTTTTTGCTAAGTACGCTTTTTGCTAGGACGCATCCCTTGTCTCACCGATAATGTTGACGACACGGATGGTCGAGTGGCAAGTGCGTTCGACTACTACGTCGAGTGTCGCAGGTTCGATTCCCGTTTCGGGACAAACATTTGTGTGACGTACATCGATGTTTGTCCTGAGTCTGGGATGGCGTTGTGTGTATGTAATGTCCAAAATAT
Organism: Lobophora halterata; assembly: GCA_932526365.1. Taxonomy (NCBI): domain Eukaryota; kingdom Metazoa; phylum Arthropoda; class Insecta; order Lepidoptera; family Geometridae; genus Lobophora; species Lobophora halterata. The sequence continues at coordinate 6,111,989 of OW052027.1, read as the reverse complement.
TTATTTTATTATATTGTTTAAAAAAGTACAACTTTGAATCACAATCAACCCACGAATTTGAATATACAGCCAATTTGTTAATTTCGAACATGAAACTTTCAAGGCTTTTTTTAATATTCAGAACAAAAAAATTGACTAACTTTATTCTTTTGATATTAATTTGTTTGAAAGCTACTTTACAAAGTAACATTACATTTACGTCTTTCAGATTTCGATAGTAAAATCAAAGTGTTATTACACGGTGAGTTACAAAGACGTCGCGATTATTCAAATGGCTTACGAGATCTGAAGTTGCTTTGCATAATATCGCAGATTTAGGGCGTGGTGCGAACATGAGCGAGTAGCGGGCGTAAAGTTATTCAAGAAAACTAATTTCAAAGACGGAATTGTCTTTGTTTTTTTTTTATTTGATAATAATTTTCGATTGGAACAAACTTAAAATAGTAATTTTATTATTATTATTTGAGAAATTACTATTTCTTCACAATCAACAATATAACAAAACCAGTCATGTTTACTTGGCTTAAAAGTCTCGCAGTGGCCTATGGCTTAGTAAATACGTATCTCCAAATTAACCGATATTTGGCTTATTTCAACGTTGGTTTATTTGGCTTATTTTTTAAATTACTAACATAAAAGTTAGATAATTGAGAAAACCACGAGGCTTAAAAGGGATTGGGCGGGGCACGTTAGCCGCATGCAACCGGAGAAGTGGGCAAGACTAGCCACTCTCTGGATACCTGAAGACGGGCGGCGGCGTAGGGGTCGGCCGAGAAAGCGTTGGAGGGACGATCTGGACGGATCCGAGAGGAAATGGTGGGAGGCCGCAAAAGACCGCGACCAGTGGAAGGATTTGGGAAAGACCTTTGCCCAACAATGGGATAAAAAAAGTTAGATACGCTACCCGCTTGCACTCTGCCCACGACCATACCACAGGCGTTGCTATTCCAGTTTCACAGCGAAACTTCCAAGTAATTTAAATAAATCTGTTCATCTCAAGGAAGCAAAAAATATAACGAATAAGTAATTAGAAAAGTGGATTACGAACGGCGAATTCATTATTTGCCTTTCGATGTCTCTTGGGATGAATTATCCAAGTAAAGAGAGATAACGAATGCTTTCCTTCCTCCTTATGTAAGCCAGTGGCTTTTGTGGCTTTGATTTTTGAGTGTAATGAAGAAGATATCATTTCATTTAAAACATGTACGTTCCTACATTCGCGCGATCAGATAAAGACTTCTTCTTATCGTGTCACTATTTCTTTCGAACCAGGGTGGTGAAAGGATTTTAAGTGCGCTTCGAAAAGGCTCCTATTCACATCAGATTAAGTAAACACTTTTTTTGCCAGTGATTTAATCATATTTTTTTTTTGGAGGGGCGTGCACATTAACACTGAAATTGCGAAAACTTTATGTCGCTATGCAATAAAATATTTTTTTCTAAAGAGTGACATTGCAATGCAGTGAAAAATATGTACAAAAGCTATTGTTTATAAGACAGATTACAGCCATTTAAGAATTTTAGCTACGAATTTTGAGAATTCTCAAGCAACCTGTTACACGGCTCCATAAAGTGCTCGAAAATATTTTATTATTTCATACTCGTCCGTCACTTTGAGAATTACGCTTCCAAGAATAATAAATAGGTAGAGCTTGAGAGCTATTTTTAAAAGATCTGATGTGCTTAGTTATAAAAATGTTGCAGAGAAAGAAAAGTGTTTTGAATTTTTTATGAAAAATTACTCATGATGATCATGAAAGACTGAATACTGCATTTCCTAACTAAATTATTGATAAGCGGCGTCCACACCAGACGATCCACCGCGCTCAGATCGCGCGCGGCAGGAGCGCGCTCAAAATGGAGCGGGCGGTGTGGACGGACGTGCCGCGCGCGATCCAGGTGATCCAGATGGAGCGCGCGCTCCGTTCTTGGTCAGTTTTTTGGTCTGCCTCAAAGACACCTCAGTTACGTGGAGCGCGCGGTGTGGACGATTGCGTTTCTGGTTCGCGCGATCCAGCCAATTTATATCACTGTACAAGGAATTTAAATGTTTATTGGACCCAAACGACGGGTGTTACACCAATAAGGGTGTAAGAGGCGATGCTTGGCATTAGATCTCAGATTTTGGTGATGATCGTCAGATGGTGACTCCATCTCGAGCAAGAGTTCGACTGAATCACGGATCGCCTGTGGATCGCTTGGAGCGTAGTTCTGGATCGCAGTCTCAACAAACTGGATCGGCCTAGTGCGATCCGCGCTCCACGCATCACGATCCACCGCGCTCCTGCCGCGCGCGGCATCGTCTGGTGTGGACGCAGCTATTCAATACCTCCGAAACTCAACGACTTAACTATTCAGGTTCAGTTACAGATTTAAGAGTTTTTTTTATTTATTTTTCAGCTTTTATCGTCCCATCGTAGGGCAAAGGCCTCCCTCTTCTTCTTTCTCCTTTCGGTTCAGGGCATCTTAGGTCCAGGTTGGTAGGTGAGCGTCAAGTTCATCCCGCCATCTCCGTCTGGGCCTTCCACGTCGTCTATTTGCCTTTGGGGTCCACTCTGTGGTCGTTTTCGCACATTGGTCCTCGGACATGCGACAGACGTGTCCAGTCCAGTCCCACTTTAGGCTGGCTGCTTTTTGAACAACGTCAGCTATTCAGGGTTTTAGCAGGGTTTTAGCGCAGTATACTGCTCCGCACACGGTCTGACAGTTGTATTCTTAAGTTTTATTCGATAGGTTTGGTAAACAAAAAATATTAACGACTATTTAGCTCCAGAAATCCTGCATTTTGATATTTTTTTTTAAAAACCATCTAACATTAAGAACACTCTGGTGATTGAAACGAATGTTACGATACTTTAACTGTCAAAATCCATCCAGCCGTTTGGAAGATACGAGGTAACAAAGAAATTTACATACATACATACAAGATACGCGCGAAAATAATAACCCTTACTAAAAACACGCGACTGAAATTACGGGATTCATGACTACTTGCACCAAACTGTCAAAGCTCCTAAGCAATTACTTTTCTTGCTTGCCAGTTCTTAACGGTCCAGATCCAGACCGTTAAGAACTGTCAAGCGAATTAAGTAATTGCTTAAAAAATTCGATGGTTTGGTGCAAATCGGCATTAGTCTTACTTCTTCTAATCCACTGCTCCATTAACCTGTTTTTATTTTTATTTTACACCTACGATCTTATTGAATCAACAGATCATCACTTCTTTTATGACACTCAATCTATTTTTACCAATTTCAATACTATGTTTTCTGATTCATAGCTTCCGAATGCGCTACTTTATAGAAACTGTTATTATCAAACCTGATAGAAATTAATTTGATCCATATTTCAAAATTAAAACTATACACTTCTGATGCCAAAAAGTAAACTTATCTTAGAATAAACGAAACAATTAATTAAAAAGATATTTTTTTTATTAGTTTTCGTTGTACGCGTTTTGACATTATCGCAATTTATTTTATTACAGTAACGAACTAACGAACTTATTTTTCTAGTATTTTTCAAAATTTGATTAATCATAGAATAATAGAATCGTAGAAATTAATACTTTGTAATGTGTGTGAAATTTTGATGGCGCCATTTTAAATGTGGCAATATTTCATTGTTTTGTTTAAATCAGTAGACTTGAGTAGACTATATATTTGACAGATTACAATAAATTCATCACTTCAGAAAACGAATCAAATAAAATGAGACCTCATAGATAAAAATATACGACTAAAGTCAGTAGACCATTTATTGACGTGCCACGAGAATATTTCTATAAACTTATTATTTAATTTACGTAAAAATTTGCGGAATTTAAACTAAAAGTATAAGATTTTCAAGATGATATTTCGAAGAAAATTGGTACGCGAACTTACGACCAAGTTTGTACTACGTAATTTTACGATTCACGTAAACGTAAACGTGGATTTTACGACTGTATCGTTAAATGGAGAGATCGTAAACTTTTGAAACTTTCAGAATTTTAGATTAAAGAGGGATTCCACCGAAGGTTGCGGAATGAAGACATATATAAAGAGGTAAATAAATATACATGATTTAAAGAGAGTCTTCATGATTTATAATCAACGACTTTATGGGCAGATTAAAAAGAAAGATTCGATTTGAGTGTTCACTACTACTCGGGCGAATAAACATGACACCTGGCTCGAATGACGTTTGTGCAAAAAAAAGCGTGGAATTGGATAATCTTGATAGAGAAGCTTTAGAGAAGAGGTTCTGTTATACTTGGTAATGATAAGGCTTCGCAATTAGAGGAAGAAGAAACACGGAGGGCGCCGCGCGGGGCAGCGGGGGAAGCATCAAGTACCGAGCCACGTGGCAGCCAGGTGTCATGTTTACTCGCCCGAGTAGTATACATACTCGTACATCGTTGGTTAATAACCAAATATTGATATAAGAGATATACCTAGGCCTACATATACAGGGTGGAATTTTGCAATGCCACCTGAAGGGAAAAAAAACTCTTAATACTGTAGTAAGACAATTTTACTCAAAGAAAACATTCCTTTATTTTTGAATAGCAACAGAGCTAACTGCATTTAAAGATTTTCGTAAATTCGCTTGCCACATCCGGGTATCGAACCGACTAAAATCTAATTAATATATAACTCATGATTTGCTCCTTTTCCTTTTTTTTTACTATTTATAAGGCTTGCGTTTGACCACCATCTCATCTGATGGTAAGTGAATCGTTATACATACAGATATACATACATAGATCAAGGCGAGGGTGAATAGGATTATTCTAGTTAAGCGTGCCACAAATAGGATTATTCTAGTTAAGCGTGCCACAAATAGGATTATTCTAGTTAAATTCTAGTCGTGCTACATCGGTAGCACGCTTAACTAGAATAATCCTATTCACTCTTGCCTTGATCTATGTATATCTTTATCGAAAATAATGCTAAAAATAAACGACGTTTATTTTCACTTCATAAATACACACTCTGGCTAATCCTATTCTAATACTATTTACTTCAACACGGATACAGAAGTCGGTTTATATAAAAAAACCTTTTTATCCAGTAAGTGCAAAATTATATACACTTTAGCACCTTTTGCAACTTTTCGCATTACACTAAAAAATCGTGCGTTTATTTTCGTACGTTTTTTTTACGATTATACGAAACTAGGGCACCGCAAAGTGACGGGGTGCGGTTTTATACGTAGCGAATAAAGTAGATAGTTATTTGTACAAGCATAATAAGAAAAAATATGCGTCAAAATAAAGACGATTTTATACGCACGAGAGTTCTTACGAAACGACAAATTAAAACTGGCGTATTAAAAAAAATGGTTGTATGTAAAGTTGGTTTACGGACGATAGTTTAACGTGACTACCAGCGTTACCGTACAATTATTATGACAGCGTTACCGGACAATGACAGCTTTACCAATGACGTCAACGTTTTTGTGCATGCAGCCGGCGTTCATCGATTTATTAGACGTAGTAACGTTAAAATCATTAAATATAATTATTTAGCTTTTCAGTAATTTTATACACTGCGTTAAAAGGGTACAAAATAATTAACGTTACCTTTACCCGCTCCGCTCATAAACACGCTCGCACAACGACCACACCTCACCGGGCAAGAAAAATATATACGTTTATTTTATGGCTTAACTCTCGACCCCACAAGTGGGCAACAATAAATCATTTACGTTACACTTTGTTTTATTGGAATACCAACCTGTAGGTGTGAGAATAGTCATTTGAACAACAAGGGCCTGAAGCAAGCCATTTTATACGAGATTTTTTTGATATTTATTTTGAGGATAAAATAGCTTCAGTACCTAGGTATATGTACACAATTTTTTTCACTTCAACCGCGACGAAATTTAACAAATTCAAACTGAATGGAGCGCCAACTTTCGGAATGAAACCTATTACAAACTTTTTGAACAGATTTAATGAGCAATCACTTTATGCCCTAAGGCCTAAAACAGTTTTAATCCCCCTAAACTAAAACGTGCTCCAGGTTGAACTTTACGAGCATCAGAAGTGAGAAATATATTTTCTTTCTTTATTTCTTTCTACGTCCAGCAGTGGACGTACAGAGGATGACATGATGATGACGTTAATGAAGATGATGATAATGATGTTGATAGTGGTGATGATGATGATAATAATCATGATGGTGTATTGTAAAGGATATTCGACCATGGCTTGCACTCCATTCTTCTTGAACACGACGATCCGCTGCACCTGTCCGTGCGGCGTGCTGATCGTGTGTATGACGTCCTGAAACAAACATACATACATATTATAATCTCATTAGAATAAACTAGTGCACCATGTGTAATAGTAGATTATGCACTAAGGGGATAAAGCAGTGTCTTATGTCGCGGTTGGCATATTGAACCCTGAGCTAACGAGGGACTTTCGCTCAGGAGTTATGTACAGTCCTGAGTGACGCGAGGGGTTCAAGCTGCCGAAGACGAAGACAGGCTTTATCCTAGAGGGCATACTCTACTTTTCACACCTTCGGCAATAAAAAGCCAGGGCTCCAGCAGCGAACAGTCTTTTGTTTCACAATCTTTGAAGTCGTTTATGAGTTTTGCTTATGGTGGCCAGTTTGATTTTCGAACAAACCTTTTTACAGTGCCATATGGATGTTCTTTTACTCAGAGTTTTCCACGATTTTCCACACGAATTTGACGTTTCAAATTTAAATCACATTACTACTCTTGGGAGTTTCATATAACTTTAACTCTCTTGGGAGGCAATGCTTTGCTTTACTTTGAGATAGCATAATGTAATTAGACATTGTTGAGCAGGTGGTGTGAAAATATATTAACATTGTCGAGAAGGTGGTGTAAAATAGTTATTTGTTCACCAAGGGCCTGAAGCAAGACATTTCATACGAGTCTTTAACCAGCCCGAGCCGAAAGCGAGGACGGATATTCAAGTCGAGAATAAAATGGGCTTCAAGACCGACGTAAACAAGATTTCTTACTTCAATTGCGAGGAAATTAAATAAACTTAAACTGATGTTAGCGCCCATTTGGTAATTAAAAAACAGAGACAGCCATCTATTGTAACAAAAATGTTCGAAATTAGAAATTATCTAATATTTAGGTCGCCCTAATACCCTGATCCATGGGTATTATGAAGGATCAAAGTTCGAAATGTGAATAAAGTTCTCAACTTCCAGCATGAAACCTATTACAAATGAACTTCTTTGAACAGATTTTATAAGCAATCACTTTTTTCCTAGAGCCTAAAATGCAGTTTTACTTCCCCTAAAGCATGCACGAATTTGAACTTTACGAGCATGAGAAGTGAAAATAATCATACCGCACCGTACACTGCAAGGAAAAATTAAATGCAAATATATTTATTTGACACGCGTCTAAAACGAGTGTGAGTGAAATTCAAATGGTACTTAACCGGTACCCGGGAGCGAAAGATATTTATTTCATGCGAACCGCCATGGAATGGAATGCTCTGCCGGCGTCAGTGCTTCCCGACCACTATAATTTGGGTGTCTTCAAGGGGCAAGAGTGAATAGGATTATTCTAGGTAAGCGTGCTACATCGTCAACCACATCGTCACTTACCATCAGGTGAGATGGTGGTCAAACGCAAGCCTATAAATAGTTAAAAAAAAAAATTGAACATGGGTGGATTCTGCACCAAAACCTAAACAGATCTTGAATTATTTTCTGTAAAATAAACAATTTTGTAAGAAACGAATTTGTCTTTTATCTACTTACTACTACTAACTACCCCGTTACTTCTCTATTTCGAAAATTAGCATCGGACAAAAATGTACTAGATAACAGTCAATGTGGCTCCCTTTTCTTGGGCACATTTTCAATGTACTACATTGTGTTTCTATACTTTAATACATTTGTGGTGTATAAGTAGTAATTTATTTTACTTATCATTTATTAAGTACCTTAACGTTTTTGTTACTTATTTATAAGTTTTTACCTCAGCTGTATGTAAACTTAATATTTGTAGCGCCTAAAATATTTACAATGTACCAACTTAGGTATAAATAGTTTTATTTCTCATCTAAGTCTCACAGGACGTGGTGGCCGAGTGGATGAGGCTCTTACCTTGCGATCTGATGGTCGTGGGTTCGAATCCCGGTGGCAGTCATGCGTAAATGGGTTTTTTCGGTCGAAAAAAATCTATGTTTGCATCCCACGTTCGCAACGGTGAAGGAAAACATCGTAAGGAAACCAGCACATCGTAGAACCTAAAGTTCGTAAACATGTGTCGAGTGCACGAAAGGAACCTCTTCGATGCGCACTGGAAATCCTTTCACCACACTGGTTCGAAGGAACTAGTGACACGATAAGAAGAAGTGAACTGTAATATTCTTATGAGAATAAATGATCTTTAAACTGAATTTGCCTAACCAACAGTTAACCGATCACTTAGTTCTAAGTTAGACAACCTAGACCCCGAGGCGGCATCTCAAAGAGCACATTAACAGTTAAGTTGGTACTAAGTCTCTCAAAGGATGCACTTGGCTGTAGCTTAGGTATGCTGTCTATTGCAGCTTAATTTGTCGGCAAACTTGGCAGTTCGATTCGAGGCAAGTTGCTGAGTAATTAAGAGTTACTGTGTTTCGGTTTGGAGGGCACTGTAGCTAGTGAATTTACTGGACTAGAAAGACTGATCAACAAATATGTTAAGTTGACGATCGCTTTAGCAGTGGAAGCCGTGGGAGGTGCCTCGATTTCCGATTCGAAGGTCGTGGGTTCAAACCCGGCCGTACAGCAATGGATATTTCTGTTTAAAAAAAAATGTGCATTAAAACACGTGCTTAACGTGGAAAGAAAACATCGTGAAGAAACCGGATAATCATAAAACCTAAAAAGTGTCAAGTGCACGAAATCCTTTCACCACACTGATTTGGAAGAACTAGTGACACGATAAGAAGAACATCACAACAGCACCTAGTCTATCTCGTCACTTTTTTACAGAAGATATAAAAATCCGTTCGCAATTTGGAATTGGTACAAAATTGTCCTTCGTCACCTGCAAAAGTGATGCAAAAATTGCCGTTGAAACGGTACAATAGTGTCCATTTCGTCACTTGCTAAAACGGTACAAAATTGGTGCGAAATTGTCCCACATTGGCATGCACTATTCGCGCACCAAAGTTCGATAGCGCGCGTCAATAGCCACGGCCCGTAGACGGTCTACGACACGTAGAACGTCTACGTAGATTCGTAGCACGTCTACGATACCGAGAGGTTCTACGTGACGTCGTAGACATTCATACAATTATTTATTGGAGTGGATTTTACTTGGATGTGGAGATACCTTTGGGGGCATCCATTAATTACGTGAGGTAATTTTGGTGATTTTTCAACCCCCCCTTGGTGAGATTTTGGTGAGATCTTGCTCGACCCCCTCACCCTCCTCTAATCTCACGTGAGATTTTTCGAAATACATTTTTTTTATTAAAATAAGTTAATATATGCTTAATAACATTAGATTTTTGATTTATTAACTGTAATAAATATTTGTTAACAGCTACTATCATATTAAATTAACAGTAAAAAATATTTAATAAATGAAAGATTTTTTTCTTAAGAAATTAATTGATTAATAATTCTCACAGCATTGCAACTTTTTCTTGCGGAAAAAAATTACGTGAGATTTGCCGAGACCACCCCCTCTCCCACGTGAGATTGGGTGAGGTTTGACTCGACCCTCCTAAGAGCCTCACGTAATTAATGGATGCTTTGCCCAAATGTAAGACACAATTCGGTAAAAATTGTTGTCTCTAAAGTTGGTTTACGGACGATAGTTTAACGTGACTACCAGTATTACTGTACAATGAGCGTTACCGGACAATGAGCGTTATCGGACAATGACAGCGTTACGGGACAATGTCAGCGCTACCGGACAATTACCTCAATGTTTTCGTGCATGTAGTAGGCGTTCAACTAATACCAAATGCCATGCTTCCCAGCAAATGCTGAGTTGGACGCCATTTTCTGTCAACTTAAGTTAAGTAGGTAATTAAATTAGCATGGTATTATACCTATATATTATATAGTGATAAAAGCATTGTAAATTTTGTATGACATATGTCACAAATAAAAGATTTTTTACTTTACTTTACAAATACACCCAGTGCCAGCTTTAAGATGGAGGATGGTATTCAATGAATATTGCCTGTAATGCCGGTTTCAATCGCGTGTTCTAAGTTTGCGATCCATTATTGTACATTCGTGGTTGTATATTATACAAATTAAATCTTGTTTGTTTTGCCAACGGTACTGGATTCGAGCTCTACAGGTTACAGAGGTGGATGCCAAATTGATTCTCTCCCACAAACTAGGCCTTTTACATATTCTCCACCAGAAATTTACACTTTTATTTAAAATGACACTACAAGACATTGTGCTGTGAATTTATTTCAACAAAAAAATCCGACACGCAAAATACTTCCGCTGTAAAAGATTTTTTTGCACTTATGAGAGATTTTTTCTAATTACTAATACAAATTAGGCTTGCTAATACTATAAGTTAATTGTTATAATATTTTTCACTCTCCCGACTTCATATAAATAAAAAAGTACCTAATAACCATTCCTATATCTTAATACCATTTTGTAGCAAAGGGCTACAAAATGGTTGACCTTCATGTATCGATCATACCTACATATCATCAAAATACTGTTGATACCCTCCCTGAAAAGTCGATGACACGTACAGTCAGCTGCACAGACATGTGTGTATATACTCCCAAGCTTTTACATTTATATTTTACTTTTAATTTTGCAGACATTCTTCTTCTGACAACAAGTCTGAAAGGTAAGATGTCTTCATTAACTTGAAAATACTTGCGTGCACTTTTCTTGGCAAAATTAAGAGTAATATAAATGTGAAAGCTTGGGAGTGCATACATGTATGTGCAGCTGACTGTACAAAAGCTTCATTTTTGGGTCTCAAACGACCCCCCGTATACGCACGTTACAGGTTGATATCACTGCACTTTGGGTCGAAAAGGGTCCATTTATGAACGTACCTGAAACAATACAACACGGTACATTAATTTGTGTCGCGTCTAATTAGCAAGGTGTCGGATAATAATGGTAATTGTGCTGTACCGCTGGGGTTTGCTTTCATGTCAATTAATACTGATTCTATGCAATTACGACACGGATGGATGAGTGGCAAGTGTGTTAGACTAGCCCGGTGTCGCGGGTTCGATTCCCGCTTCAAGACAAACACTTGTGTGATGAACATCGGTGTTGTCTGTCTGGGTGTTTTCTATGTATGTATGTATGTATGTATAAAAAATGCATTTAGTGATTCTATCAGTTTATGTAATAAATGATATGAATAATGTTTGGCTATTTCACCAAACAGGTGGGTGGTTATGGGTGTTAATCGAGATAGGTACATTATTCTGCCTGCTATCTTTCACAGATAGCCACTCGCGTGGAAGAACGTAGATTAATTTCGACTTAAAAATGTATGTCTAAGTAAAATGATCATATAATTTTAAAACTTACAAATTAACAAATTAGGTCACTATTAAAGAAATAACTCCATTCTAAAAAATATCTTATAATTTGTATAACAATAATTTTGAGACTGTGATATTCTTAATAATGTTGGGTTTACTACGTACGAGGAAGCATACTTTATTTAGAAAAGAATATGAGTTATTCTAAAAGGTGTTGTTCCACATTTGGTCCATCGAACTGTGTACAATATTAACGCTCACCGGTACGCTATGTTCGTTCGCGGTAGGCGCCGCCCGCCCTATGCATATTTGAAACAGTACGCGGGCGGGCGGAATTTGTGAGGTAGAGATGTTTTCCAAATAACAAAATTAAATGTGTACTGTTACAAATAGGTTTACAAAGTATTTTGATTTTACCTATAAATCTTTCTTGGTATTATTTTATAACCGACTTCAAAAAAGGAGAAGATTCTCTAACCGGTTATTTTTATTTTCAATTTTTGTTACCTTTGAACGTTAAAATTATTTTTGTTTAAAAGAATATACTATCTAATTGGTCCCATAAAATTTCATCAAAATCGCTTCAGTAGTTTAGTTCTTAAATAAAATTGAGTATTTTGCTTTCCGTGACTTGTCAGTGGTATTTGCGGTCACTAAAACAGTCCGATGGAAGTCGGATGTTGTATGTTTTTGAAAATACTTGATAATTTCTATGATGAACAACATCATAGACGGAAAGCGATAATGAGATAAGTCAAAGATAAATTACATAAGCCAAGTTAAAAAAAGGTTTATGTGCCGGATAACAAAAGACTAATTTTATTAAAAACATTTCTCTTCAAGTAACATTTACTGAAGAATTTATTTCATTCCCGATCCCTAGTTTTGCAGGAAGTTGTCATGATTCCGACCGAATCCCAGCGGGAGCGATTTGCGTATTCTATCTTTGAAATATTTTATCTTATATCACTCTGGTATTGCTTATGTCCGTATTTCTGCTTTGTACGGCCGAGATATATAAACTACTACGTGATTTGTGATTGATATCTCTCATCCCTAATCGTTTAGTTGTTCCGGCATGATGTGTATTTTTTTAGGACACGATAGTACAAAATTCATATATGTATTATTTCAATTTAGTTTAGCGAGTAAATACTACAAACCAAATGTTTTGTGTTATAAAAGTGTCTTCCAATAATAATAATAATAAATCTTTATTAAAAAAAAACAAGCTTGAATAATACAATAGTGGTAATTAGATTATATTTAGGGGTTAAGGCTTGTGGTACTCATTGAATGGTGTGCAGTAGAAGAGGACGAAGTCGCAAGCGGGTCAGCTAATTATATTATAAAGGCGAACGTTTATGACGATGGATGGATGTTTGTTCCTAAATCACGCCAACAAGGATAGAGATAAAGATAAAAGATAAAGATTTTTATTTTTAAGGCTAAATCGATTGAGCTTAAATTACTTAAAGTACTTAAGGTACTTTTTATTCCAATACCATGGAAGCGAAGTGGGAGGTAAATTAAATTTTGGGCATACAGCGTTGACCTATAGGTATTTAACTTTATTTCTTTCACTCGAGAGTCACTTTTATAATTATAGAGTTTATCTTAATTTTCTCACAGAGTGGTATATCTGTTTACCTTCTTTCCTTTGCCAAATACACATTTTAATCCTGCAGACGAAACCTAGTTAAAATATTCAAAAATGCCTTTTGTGTTCCCGAAATCCTGAGCTGGCCGTTTCGTACGATTCTTGTTGTAATCAATTTGGTACAAATTGCTGGTATACAATATGCATACGCCACGCTCGGACCAATCGGGCAGCGCCATTCTCTGAATATTGCAGGCAGGCTTCATAGTTTGTTAGGGGAAAATATTAGGGGTAAAATAAGCATAGGAATTGTATTGTTTGGCTGAAATGTTTGGAAATTGAATTTAGAAAGAGCTTAGCCCAAAATTGGGACACAAAATAGGTATTTCAAGCAATACTTGACAACAGATACGATAAGGGTGACTCGTATATGAATAACGGTGTTCGTATTGAACACCAAGATAGACAGTATCAAACCCAAAATGGATTCGGAATACAGGACAGGAAATTTTCAGACACCCTGTTAATAAAAATGAAATATCTCTATTTGCAAATTATATTTGTTACTTTTTAAGATGAAGTTTTATTAACAATGAAAAAGCCTTGTAGTTTTAATATATAATATTTATCTAACCCTGTTACTTGTTTTTTTTGAAAATCAAATTCATTTCAAAGCATCTGACCAAAATGTTCTACAAGTTAGCCAATGTGACTCCCTTTTTTTGGCGCAATTTCAATGTAATACATTGTGATTATTTACTTTAATACTTTTGTGGGTTGACTCTACACACTAATGTGGTTAAGTAGTAATTATAATGAATCGGTATTGCATTGTGTGTAGTGTTTGAGAGCATTTAAGACTGGTGTACCGAATGCGAGGTCCAATGCATTAATGTAATATATAAATTGCCTGAAATAAATGTTAACTACTATAATACAGGAGTGGGACACTGAGGGCTAAATACAATACAATACATTTTTGACGTGACTACGTCTAATAAAGCGATGAACGCCGTTGGCTGCATGCACGAAAACGTTGACGTCATTGTCCCGTTACGCAGTCAATGTTTCGTTATGATGTTGTCACGTTAAACAATCGTCCGTAAATCAACTTTACAGACAACCAATTTTTTTGTGCAGTACCAGACTTGGTAGTTCTAAATCCGGCCCTGCACTGTTTAGTAACGAAAATGGAACAATTCCAATTTAGTAACACGTTTCCATTTTAATTTTCAAAAATAGAACAGCGTTAATTCATGTAAATCTAATTGTCGTACCGACAGATGGCGGAATTGGCACGTGCGAGACATTATGCGAAAAATAATAATATTTTTTATCAAATGACGAATTGTTCTTTGTGAAATAATTAAATTGAGACGGAATATTTTAAAAGGCGACGTGAAAAAATTATACCAATTTTGGCATTATTCAAATTTTAACGAATTGGTACGACAACGCGAAACCTATTATCCCTGTAATTTGTTTAAAAACCAAAGATAAATGTAATAATTATAATCAAGGTTTTACAAACATATTCCACAACCTACTCCAATCGGACTGTTGTAGTGACCGTAGGCACCACTGAAAAGTCACAGGGAAGCAAAATACGTAATGTTAACAAATTATATAAATATATTTAGTAATAAATCCGCTTAACTTCCAAACAAAGGTTTTAATTAACTTAACTTTAGTTCAACTAAACCAAAGAGTCAACGAACAGAAAACCAAAGCTTGAAGATACGACACGTGTTTCGCCTCTACACGAGGCATCATCAGGTGTGGACTCGCCGAAGTTCGAAACGAGAGAGAGAGAGAAAACTCTCGTTTAAAGTAACGCCTGAATCGATCAATTATACGTAATGTTGTTTACATCGACCAACGCCATATTTTTTCAGATATTTTGATTTATAATCTAAACTACTGAACCGATTTTGAAAGTATATCCTCTCAAATTAAAAAAGATTTTTTTCAAATCGATTCATAAAACACAAAGTTCTGAGGTAACAAACATAAAAAAAAAGCATTTAACCGAATTAATACCCTCTTTTTTTGAAGTCGGTTGAAAACAGTTTTAAAAACCCTCTAAAATAGCACATCCATTAATTTAAATAACTTAAATAACAACATAAACGCCATTTTATTAAAACACTTACAAACTGACAGCCATGTCAGCAACTTGTACCGCACGCCACAAAACTGACAACCTCAAACACAAACTAAGCCATTTTCAACCTTAAACATCAGACAAAAAGGTTCAAAATTCAAACTGTATCTAGTTCAGATGCACCGAACGCGACTACCCTCAAAATGTAGAATCATGCGGATTTCAACTCTATTCTACACACAATAAGGATTCAGTTCATAATTTTGGTGAGAACAAGTAAGTTTGTTCTGCATTCGAGGATTATTAAACTGATTTATGCTGATCTGTGTTTTGACGTATCCAGAGTTAGATAAACGTCAACTGAACATGATTCACTGCGCGTAGATTGGACACGCGTCAAATGGTTTTGAATTGTAACTCCCTATATTTAAACGTAAATTTGCTTGACTAATGTGATATTTTTTATTTATTAAATGAGACTAATTAAAACATCTGTTCATTATTTAGTGAAACATTCTGCGTATGATTTTTTTTATTTCTAATGTAAAAAAGCCGTGTAAAGGTCTTGAGTTAGAACCCGATCGTACACCAATAGTTTTTTCTATTCAAAGATCTATGTATGCAATGTAACACGTGTAACAGGGGAAGGAAAACATCGTGAGGAAATCGGGATGTCATAGAACCTAAAAGTTCGAAAAAACATGTGTCAAGTGCACGAAAGGAGCCTTTTCGAGGCACACTCGAAATCCTTTCACCACACTGGTTCAAAAGAACTAGTGACACGATGTGATGATGATTTCTAATGTAATGCGGAATACGGAAGTTTTGTGTTATCAGTAGAGCTTTATAATGTAATTTTAAGATAAAACACATGGCGGAAGGTAAAAAACCTAATATAAAAGAAAACTCTTATTTAATGCAAATTTAGAAAGCTACGTCAAAAAGTCTTCAAAATCCGTAGATCTTTCACATCGATATCCCAGTAATAAAACGAAAATGATAGAATCGTCCGCTCTCCTCAGGCTATAAAATGAGAAGATTTCTATCTACATCTGTCCCAATTTCGGATCCCGCACAGGCTACTTTTTATAGTGGCTTCTCATGGCACGAGCCACACCGCACTGGACTGGATTTCTACAAAATGATAGAATGACAGCGGGGCGAGTGCGGCGCCCGAGCCGAGCTGCGGCGAGCTGGCTCGAGCTAGGTACCCGGGTTTGCCAAACGATGAATAAAACTTAAATAATGATCAATGATTGGTACCGCCTGGCGCAAATCCATAGGAAAACGACTAACGGTAACAGTTATCCAAATTTTATAAATTTTATTAGTAAAAAATTTGAGTTTATTTTTTTGAGTTTTTTGCCTTATACATAATGTGTTCAATAACGGCAATTGATTATGCGTATTTTTGGTGATTAAAAATAGACGGTGTATAAATTGATTGATAATAATTGATGAGTGGGTTTCGCTTAAACTTTCAATTCCCTCAAGATATGCCTATACATATAATATGCATGCACCATAATTTACTTGCAAATGAGTTTGCGACCCAAGAGACGTACCTCATCCGCCCTTGCCTTGAGAAATTGCTTCCTAAATATTTATAGTCCACTTCCTGTTACCTCACTACGCATTAGGGCCTCCAGTACCGGTTCCTTTTTCCAGTACCGGGATTTCGGTACCGGCACACGGCCGGAACCGGGAGTACCGGGATTTTCGGTATTCCCGAAAATAATTAGTAGCCTATTATTAAGTCAAACAGAAAACTCGTCAGAAAACGATAAAATAAAGAAAAGTCGAGCGAAATATAACGAAAAGTTATAAGTTATATTTATATAATTTACTGCAAGCATGATTTGTAAGAGAGAAAATTCGCGTAACTAATTGAATATTGCATTAACAATACAGTCCCAATTTTTAAGTTATATATCAAGTATAAATGGCTTATAACGATATTTCTTTATTTGCAGGATTGTATAGGATTACAGTTCAAAAGTTAGTACGTCACATGCGTAACAACACTTCTAAACGAAGGTTCGATTTGATTTCTATTAAAATAATAGTTTTTAATCGTACTTTATTTGTTATTTGTTATTAATCTTCACAAACCAATGCTCAATGATCATGTCAATGTCAATGATCGGCCTCATAAGTATGTTAAAATAAGAAAGTGCCAATTTTATTAATTTCCTTTGTGATAAACCATCGATAAGTATTTGTGCCAGTTTCAAATTTTTGTCAAAGACGTAACATAAAGAAGTATCCACTTATAATTTACGGTTGTATCTTCGACACAACCCGTTGCTTTTTAACCAGTGCGTCCTACCCATAATGAAATACTCAACCAAGGCGTGAAAACTCACTGTTCTGCTAGATATCTATTTAGATAAACGACGCAATAATACACTATGAAACGAGCTACGCTTGGAGTTTGAGATACTTGAAGGGAACTAATGTCATTAACAAAGATTATAAACCCGTATATCCATAGTCAGCTGATTTTAATAAACATAAAGCACAGTCGCATTGCAGAAAACGGAATCATTATTCATTATTACTTATTAATAGTAGGCTAATAAACTGTTGATGACAACATCGGAGAGCTAGACTCCTACTTGGAAGACTGGAAGACAGTTGCCCTTGACAGAAAAGAGTGGAAAGAAGGAAGGGAGGCCTTTGCTTTGCAGTGGGATGATTCAGGCTCATAATAAAATAATAATAAGAAATAAAAATATTACGTTCAGTGGCTTAGGTTGTGGAAAGACCGTCACGTCAGTATGTCATTCTTTAAATAAATGCATTGAGACGACGATACCAACAATAAGCTGATATTGCAACATTTCCTAAGTTCTGAACATCAACAGCACCTTTGAAAGGGGGTGGGTAGAGGAGTTACTGCCTTTCCTTCTTTGTACTAACAGAATGCACTATTTAGCTATGGTTTTAAAGATTAAAACCCTAAAAAAGCTCTTATACACTAAATTTTAAGTAATCCCGAAAGTACCGAAAATCCCGGTTCTGGATTTTTCTAGTACCGGTGCTGGAGACAGCCGAGAATCCCGGGATTTCCCGGGATTTTCGGTTCCGGGATTTCCCGGTACTATGCCCTACTACGCATCTTTGGCTAGGGAGGTAACATGTTTCGTCGGGTTCACCACGCATTATTGTGTTCCGGTTTCGTAGAGCACTGTAGCTGTAGCTAGTTTTTTTTTTATTTTCAAAACTGTCGGAAGAAAATAGTGGTTCAATAATCAAGGTTTTACAACAACATACTACAACTGTTTTTAGTGAACGTAAACACCACTGAAAAGTCACAGGGAAGTAAAATACGCAATTTCGTTTACTTGGTTGACGTTATTTTTTTGTTATTTTGATTTCAAAACCAAAGTACTGAACCGATTTTATTGAAATTTCTATGGGACCAATCTGGAAGTACATCTCTCAGACAAAAAAATTTTTTTTCCTTGAAAAAGCCTAGTAGTTTTAACCTTATATTTATCTAGCTATGTTACTTCTCTTTTTCGAAAATTTGCATCGGACCAAATTTTACTAGATGTTAGCCAATGTGGCGCCCTTTTCTTAGGCGCATTTTCAATGTACTACATTGTGATTCTACTTTACTACTTCCGCGATTTTGCCCATCGATTCGCGGTCTAAAATAGCCCGTCTAGACGCTCGACCAAACAAGCAGATTGCGCCAATATAGAATGTGCCTAAATATGACTCCAATGAAACGCTGGGCAGTAGGCATATTCTAATAAGATTTGACGAGAAACATCTGGCCGAATGGGAGACTAATTGGCAAATTATCAAAATTTATGAAGATTGTCTAAAAGCTATTTACGAATAAGAAAATCTGACAAAAAATATTTTCGCTTTATTAGATTTTTAACACTTTCTAAGCCTGTGAGTCCTTTGCCCAAGAGGAAACCATTCATGCCTTATTGGCATTAAAATAATCAGGGTTTTACAAAAACATACTACCAACGACTTCAATTGGACCGTTTTAGTGTTCATAAACACCACTGAAAAGATAAAGATAATCTAAAAATAACATACAATTTGATGGCGTGTGATGCTTATTTTTTGGTTTGCAGTGCCTACACTAAGTGTTATACTTGTGTTGAAGGCACTGCTTGAAAAAGTCGCAGGGAATCAAAATACGCAATTTTGTTAACTTCGACGGCATGTTGCATTCAGTCATTTTGATGAAGAAATTAAAGTAAAGAACCGATTTTGATGAAATTTTTATGGGACCTGAAAGTATATCCTCTAAAACAAAAATATGTTTTCAAATCGGTTCATAAACAATAAAGTTCTGAGAATTTTAAAAAGAAAATTCAAAAATTGGAAACCACTTCCTTTTTTGAAGTCGGTTGATAAAGCAAGTTTGCAGCTGACTCAACTGACTTTGAAATCACTACTAAGCTATTGGTACTAAATATTAATACTATTTATAATTATTTCCCACAATAAATAAACACGATGAGGAATCTTCAGATTAAAAAGAAAAAAGTCACATCATAATAATTTAAATTTAATAGTTTTTCCTACAGAATGTAGGTTTTCAGTCGCTATATTGAATTTCTTGACATTTAAATAATCCTTACGTCACTTTCGTGAAGCAGTAGAGGCTTCAAATTTTGAGGATTAGGCTGCCTTCAGACTACGCTATATTATTGCGCTATAAAGCATAGCAAGGAATGACGTCATGCTATACTATATAAGATGACGTTCACACTACGCGATATTATCGCAAGCATTTTGAAGTAAAGCAAGAGTAGGGGAGCCCAAGAGGGGATTTCGGGATTAACTAAAACGCATTACATAACAATTTTTTCTTCTTATCCTAAAAGCTTTGCAACCCAATAGGTCTCTATGACCCTCGAGTAAATCCCTATTTAGCATCATGGGCTCTCTTACTACAAGCTCAGTTGACCGCTATCTTGCGGGACGGCCGGAGGTGAGGAAGGAGGAAGAGGGCGGCGCGTATTATAACACAGCATGAACTCAGCGCATCGCACCAATTTATAGCGTATAGCTAGCCAATAATATATTGTATAGCACAGTGTGAACGTGTCCATCAACAATGTACGGTGCGCGATATTGTTGTGCAATGAGCTATGTACTATATGCTATAATAGTATAGCGTAGTCTGAAGAGAGCTTTATGTTCGTCTACATGTGTAGGAGCGTACTAAGAAAGGGTTTTTGTCCATTTGCAACGCAAACGAAATTGCGGGCGTCAACTAGTCTTGTATATCTATGACTGGTAGCATAGCAACACCGATAAATTGGTTAAGGTAGGCAGAAGGCCAAACTCGATTTAAACTTGCCGTCGTATTTACGCTAACTTTTTAGAACTTTTCATCAAGATGGAGTTTTTGAGAATGTAATTATTGAGTTTGAGGAGTTTTAGGAGCTTTCTAGGTTTTTATGAAGTCACGTTTTTGATGTGAACCGTAGTTTTTGTTTGTTAATTATATGTAGAAAAATAAGGTAAATGGGTATAATTAGCGACGCTGAAGATAGTAGTGAAAATCTGCACTCAATAAATTCATAAATTTGACGATATGTAGATAGAAAGGTACATAGCAGACTTGAACCAAACTATCAAAGTTCCTAAGCAATTACTTTACTCGCTTCGAAGTTTTTATCGGTCCAAATTCGAACCGTTAAGATTTTCCTAGCGAGTAAAGTAATTGCTTAAGTTTGGTTCAATTGAGCATAAGTGTATTCTGGTACCCTACGAAGAACCTAGATTGAATCTTATAAATTCAATTGCAAGATTTTCGAATTCTTTTGAAAAACTGAGCGACTGGGCACCGTCGTATTTTTTATAAAACGTACGTCTCGTAATTAATAAGCCCAACAAATTTCAAGTTTTTTTTTTATATATGGAATAGGCAAGCATTTGACCACAACCTCACCTGATGGCAAGTGACGGTGTGGTCGAGGATGTAGCACGCTTGCCTAGTAAGAACTTATTCACTCTTGATTTGAAGACTCCGAGATTATTTCGTATTTATTTCGAGATTGTAGTCTCCAAGTTTCTCTATATTTCTACGTTTAGTGGTTTATTTGCTCAACGATGACAAATCAGTCAGTCAGTCAGTCAGGACAAGTTGGTTTAGTAAGTATAAAGGCATCAAAAGAATGTAATATTCCATGCCATTTATAACCAAGCGTTTTAGACCTTTCTTCCGCTGAGGGGTAAATATTTAACGACCTCCGCCCTACGGCTACGGCCGAAAGCTCAGGGATGAACCTTTCAACGTATTCATTTTTTTTCGAGCACAGTGGTTTTACAAAGTATGCAGCATTCCTATGTTGGCGACCGCGACACGAGAAGGAACCGCGCGACCCAGATATGTATGCGCGAGTGACGCGATCGTTTGCATCCGACAGAGTACTGTCGGACGGTCGTCAGCGTAGAAAGAATGCAGGCCAGGCCTGCCTGTATGCATCCATATGATACTTTATATGATACTTCACATGAATGCATACCTACAGGTATTCCTTCTACGCTGACGACTGTCTCGTACGTCCGTAGCGCGCACCGTGTCGTCGCATCAATTAATCCGGCGCTGACATCAGCATCGCAATGCAGTGCCACATAGCAGTTTATTCGTACGCTCGACCGACGTCCGCGATCGACGTCAGCTTAGGAGGGAGGCAGGCCTAAGCCAGTAACGCGCGACCCGTTCGCGGTCGTGTGTCGCAGTCGCCGGTTGCGGTCGCCAACATGAGAATGCTACCTTTAGTCTCAGCCTGAAACTTCGATATCAAAGAATTTTGCGCATGCTTCCTTCATCGTAAGACAAGATTTTAAGCCTTGACCGATCGTTAAAATTAACGAAAAATGTTTAAATACTGTCAGTTTGAATTTTAAATAATTACAAATAAAAACGTTATAAATTGTAGATCAACGTCGTGTCAAAAAACGTTTTACATTCAAATTGAAAATTATTCGTCTTGTTGATTAATGAAAAACTGAAAACAGAACAATCTTTTCAAACTCCAAAAACGATGTCATCATCAATTTGTGTCATAAAAATATATACGATCTTGTGAACATATCTGATGAGAATCATGACATAGTGTTTAAAATTTCGCTGTGTATATCCAGTAGGTACATCATTTTGAACGTTTTGGACGTATCCATCTTAGTGCAGGCTTTTGTTCTCGCAATGCTTTTATAGACCTTGAAACTGTCACACATGAACTGGAATACTATTATTAGATTGTAACGGGTATTTATCGCGCTCACCTCATATGTTTATGTGTCCCGACGTTTCACGGGTCGAAGTCAAAAACATATGAGGTGAGCGCGATAAATACCCGTTACAATCTAATAACTATACGAGTGATGATCGCGAAAGTCTACGAAAAAACACTGGAAATCTTATCAGAACTGAGGTTTAGAGCGATTTATTCAATCACGCCCTAGATAACGAAGCACAGAGTAAGTACAGCCCCGCCGTACCCGTATGTACGTACGTATTTGCAGTGGGTCGAGCTCTCGGCTGCGATTAGCAAAATCCGGGCTTTGTCGTGAGCCCTGTTCTACTCAACCGGATACACCTTTTTGTGATACATTTCCGCAATGAAGTTACGTTTGTCCTCAATCTCAGCTGATGTCTGAGCATCATCACAGATGATACTCAATACTTTTGCCTAGTGAGCCCACATAATGCTACGACGATAAGATGGGCCATGGTAGAGTCTGTGAACATGGTATGAAGCTAGGAGCTCTGCCGATAGTAACCATACCCAATGTAACACAAAAATTTGAAGCACCTTTTAAAAGTGCAACGAAAAAACCCAATGTGCAACACGTTGTGTGTAATTTCCAAAAATATTCATTACTTTATTTTACATTTATTATTCAATCACACCAAAACTACTGATTGGATACTATTAAAATTTGCTGTAGGTAGGTATAAATATATAAATCAAATAAATATTATTGGACATTTCACACAACGCTATCCAGCCCCAAACTAAGCATAGCTTGTGCTATGGGAACCAGATAACTGAAAAACGTTTTTTTTTTTTAAATACATACGTAGATAGAATATATACAACGTGTCGCGGGTTCGATTCCCGCTTCAAGAGATTCATTTGTGATAAACATCCGGCGTGGCAGTCGTCTGCACACTTGCCACTCGACCAATTGTGTCGTCAAAGTCAAAGAGGTCAAAGAAGTAATAGAATATTATGAGAAATATATTATGGGGAATAGGAGCCTTCCGCATTTTCAAAATGTTGTCAGAGCCTCTGGTCGAAGCGACGCGTGATCAGAGGGCTGGCAGCAATCTCGCCCAAAGAATAAGCCTTGCTATACAAAGAGGCAATGCAGCCAGTATCCTAGGCACGCTGCCATCGGGTATCGAGTTGGAGCAGTTGAGCTACCTATGGATCGTTTGCAACGGTCTATGGGTGGCCCAATTGTTTCCTTTTGTAAATATAGATTGTAGTAGTTAGGTTATGCTGTAATAAAAATATATTGTGAGAAGAATATATTAGTTTTAGAAGGTTAATTTTTATTCCGATATCACGCAGAGAATGTTGCCGCAAGCAGCTAGCGGTGTAAAAGGAAAGTTAATTTCAAAATTACCATAAACAATTTGTAAACTATGTCTTTCATCTAAATACCCGCACAGATTGCCACCATAATCCCAAGCTTACGTGCTGCCTGAAGGCTAAAACTCCTTTTATTTCCCTGTTTATACAGAGACTGAGCTCCCCGCCCGAGTTGCATCAGGATAGATCACATGTGACCCGCTTAGAGCTTAGTTGTAGGGTTCCGTGGTTCAGGGAGAAAATGGTAGTTTTTTTTTTACAATACACGGACGCATTCAATGCTAGCACTGATTGAACAATTTTTGATACACATCAACATCTTTCCTCCCGCTTTCTGTTAATTTGTGGCAGAGATTTCGTGAAATGCAACGGAAGGCCAACTTCCTGTTACACAGGAACTTCCTGTTAGACAGGAATTTGGCCGTCAGAATTACCAACCTCAGAAAAATGAAGTAAATATAATCCTCCCTAATGACTTTTTGGGCAAATGAAAGGCTTTTTTCATTTCATTACTTATATACTTATATTCATCAAAATACGATACAAAAAAAGACTTTGCAGAAAATTTATAGATTGTAGTATTTGTAGTAAGTATTTAAAGATGGCTCAATAGCTAAGAGAAAGTTAATATATATTTTTGTACGGAACACTAAGTAGAAAATTGCACTCGAATATCGACTTTTAGTCTACGAGTAATTTCCCAGTTAAGAGAGATTAAAGACTGGATCCTATAGATAAAAACCCAGATTTTAGGTCAAGCTTGGATTTTTAAGGGAAGCGCAATATTTTTGTAGATGTTCCTTTGCTACGCTCTGTAGGCTTATACGGCGTGGCGCATTTACGGCTTTTTTGATGTGTAACATCTTTCCTCTCACTTTCTGACAATTTGTGGGAGTAATTTCGTGAAAATGGGACGGAAGTGTGTAACAAGAAGTTAGCCGTCAGATGGTATTATATGGTGGATGGTTATAGTTTGAGTTTTTTCTTGTTACCTTGTTGCTTAAACACGATGTCTAGCATATTAGGAACATAGATAAGTACAGAAAATATTTTATAAGCTTATGTATTTCAAACATAACCAACTAGGATATAGGAAATAAAGGCTATTTTATTTTTATTTATGTATTTCAAACTGTACAAAATTTTTAACTTACAAAGTTTATGCAATGTAACATTTTGGCCAATAAATGATTGAATTGAATTGAATGGTACTAACCTCAGAAAATTAAATTAGTAGAATTTTTCCAAATGTAAATGTTGCTTATTACCAAGGTGAAATATCGGATGTTACACATCATATATGCGACTACTGTAAGGCTCGCTCGATTATGTTGTTTTTGAGTTTTTTTTTTTTATAAAAATATTATTTTTTTATAATTTTTCATACATACAAAATTTAAAAACACCCAGTCTAAGAAGAAACACCGATGTAAATCTAAGCATTAAACAACTGGCTTACAAGAATAAGAAAGAAAATGGTAGGATATCTCAAGTAATGCGGGGTGTAAGGATTTACTGCGGTGTTTTCCATCACCGTTTCAACCAAGCGAACTCACTATACTCACCATTAAACATTCAACCTAATCTCGTCTTGGTTATTATGTAAGGGTGTGGTGCGAGTGTAAGAGAGAAGAATTCCGATACTCTAAAAGAATACAAAATATTTTTTTTTCTTAGGCAATTGTTTGTGAATAAACCATATAAAACCCCAAAAGTCCTGTCAAGATTAAATATAAAAACATACATACAAACACACAAACACCTCTACACATACAAAGGTCAATGTGGGACCCTAACTTTGTTCGGTGTAGTCGCTGTTCGTGCGTCGACATTTTAGGTAAACAACGAGTTTGGTTGCGATTTGTGCGTTTTTCAAAATAGTGAAAAAAACACCTTCGCAGTTGGTGGCGTTTCGTGCGTTCTTTAAAATTTCATTGTTTTGAATAGAAGGACAACAGAGTTGCGAATCTTTTTAGACATTCCAATACTTAATCCGTTCAGATTGTGGTCTCAGTTAGGATAAGTAATAAAATTGCCTATGTCTTGAAAAAATGAACAATCCCTTGGTATATATGCTGTCCTGGTACCTAGTAAGCAAACGATGAATCAAGCCTATTCATCGCACGAAACCAAAGTGCCCAGTGCCCACCGCCTTGGATTTTATACCTTCC
Source organism: Lobophora halterata (assembly GCA_932526365.1). Lineage (NCBI taxonomy): Eukaryota > Metazoa > Arthropoda > Insecta > Lepidoptera > Geometridae > Lobophora > Lobophora halterata. The sequence continues at coordinate 6,086,053 of OW052027.1, read as the reverse complement.
TATCATTAGTAGCTATAATAGTATTAGTAGATTAGGTAGATACAAGCACTCGGTCGTACCTACCTACAATTATATTTATAAGTACCGGTAAGTACTACACATATGTGGGGCCTATGGGGGAAAAAATGGGTGAGTTGACCCCTTCTTTCAGATGTAGTCAACTCACCCATCGTTGAGTTTTTTGTTAGGTAAGTCGCCTCCTAAACCCCTTAGAGTATAGATGAAATGAATGATTATAAAATAATATTACTTTATTGATATAAATACATGTCAGTCACAAATGTTTGTAGGTCTATGGCGTTACTCGCAATGTACTTCAAAAGATCACGAACCGCAACCAACTGGGAAGGTATTTTTTTTACTGTTTTGAAAAACGCACGAATCACAACCAAACTCGTTGTTTACCTAAAATGTCGACGCACGAACAGCTACACCCTTTGTTCATTCAATCAAATGTAAATGATACAAGAAACAATACCGACTGAACTAAATCCTCATTGTTTTAATAATTGTCAATAATTGATCAGCGATTCTGTTGGGGTTGACCTTTGAATAATAATTGTGTCCTAATAAAACCCCCAAAATACATAGCTACGAAATAAGATGGCGTCGTAAAACATCATCCCGAAAATAAAAAAAATATCATAACCATTTTCTGTACCTTCTATGCAGTGTTAAAACAATGAAAACCTCTATTTATTTAAAAAATAATAATAATAATATATTGTTCCTGCATACTAAAATAACTGCATCGCTTCAAAATTCTGTATCGATTCAAAATCTTCTAGTCTAAGTCTATTTGGTCACTTTGACCATTTTATGTTTGACGTAGTTAAATTTATCATAACGGGTCTTTATCTAGTTTTGTGTTTATGGTGATTAATGAATGACATATATTTTTAATTTGATTTAATTTATAATATAAGACCATGTGATTGATCCATTTCAATAATATCTGAAACAAACGAATCCAATACAATTTATCGCGTTTATTTTTTAACTATGTCTAACAATCGCGAAAGTTTACGTGTTTTTGAGTGTTTTTCATGCGACGAGGTATGGTTCTATACTCTAAATCGTTCCATGGGGTCAACTGATTGACAGGCCAGGATAGATCTGGCCTTTGGAGATGAACTGGATGGCGATTTATGTTGAGGATACTGGCTGTTGTTGATTTATCTTTAGGATTCTATGGGATGGCTCGGTTACATGCACGAAAAAAAAACTCGTTATAGTTACTAAAATTCTGTTTGAATTTGTGACAGCGAGAATAACTTATATAACGATTACAATATATAATAGTTCTAGCTAACAAAAGTTATTTATTGGTACAAGAAAACATATTTAGTCTTGTTGGTAATAATTATGGTAATAATTAGGGTATATAATATATATTATTTATTATAATATATATGTAATACATATTTTTATTACGACTCACCCGTCCAGACGCCAACTACTATCACTCCTCTCCATCCAAAGGTTGCCTGGAAGAAATCGCTTTTAGCGATAAGGCCGCCCATTGTAGCCTCTATTATTTTTGGTTTTTTATTTTTAAGCTTCCTTTTATAATGTATATTTCCTCGGGGTGTACAATAAAGTGTTACTATCTATCTATCTTGTTATCTCACTGTTTTTTTCTCCGTGCAGGGCAGCAGAGTTCCTAGCCAGGTGTCGTGTTGATTCGCCCGGCTTTTCAACCGACTTCAAAAAAAGAGGAGGTTATCAATTCGGTTGAATATATTTTTTTAATGTTTGTTACTTCAGAACTTTGTTTTTTATAAACCGATTTGAAAAAATTTTTTTTTTTTTGAAAGGATATACCTACTTATAGATTGGTCCCATAGAAATTTCATGAAAATCGGTTTTGTAATCAAAAAACTTAAAAATGTGGTCATCCTAGGAAACGAAATCGCGTATTTTGCTTGCCTGTGACTATTCAGCGGTGTTTACGGTCACTAGAACGATCCAATTGAAGTCGGTTGTAGTAGGTATGTTTTTGTAAAACCTTCATTATAGTTAATGTAGATATAGTTGTAGATATAGGGGAGCTAAAATATAAGCGAAAATTGTCTGCGAAACTTGAAAATAAATAACTATACTATGTATTTTTTATTAATTAGTTATCTTATAGCGTTATTACTTTAAAAACTTACTCGAAACTGTAACTAAAAAAGTGATTTAGCGTAGGCGTGTACAACTCGAGATTTTTATATTTCATTAAACCATTTTTTTTAAGAATTTTTATAAAAAAAATCCTATATACTTTTCGCGAATCGCTCGCACTCTCCACGCTCTCCCGGGATCTTCAATGAGCGGATGCGTGAGATCGCTCCGCAGCGCACCGCCCCACATCCTTACGTTATCGTGTAATGGTGATTGTGCAAGTTTTATCCAGTTGCTTACTAACTGGTACAGCAGTGATAACATAAACATTAAACATTAAACATTCACACACTCACACCCCTGCACTAGGATTCCCTGTGTCGCAGGTGGCATGGACACATACAACACATCACAACATCCAAGACCCGAGAACAAACATTTGTGTTAGTCACAAATATTTGCCCCGGCCGGGGATCGAACCCGGAACACCAAGCTTCGTAGGCAGGGTCACTACCAACTAAGCCACGGTGTCGTCAATAACGTTGTTAATCTTTAAGAATGTTTTGGGGTACACTAATAGTGATAATTATTTTTTGTTTGTGTTGACTTTCATCATCAGCCCACTTTAGTCCACTGCTGGACGTAGGCCTCTCCCATAACGCGCCACTGAGCCCGGTCTTCGGCTCTCCGCATCCACTTTTTACCGGCTGCCTTTCGTAGGTCGTCGCTCCACCTGGCCGGAGGGCGCCCTACACTACGTTTGCCGATACGCGGTCTCCACTCAAGAACCCGCCTGCTCCAGCGGTTGTCGGTTCTTCGGCATACATGGCCAGCCCACTGCCACTTCAGCTTGCTAATCCTATGAGCTATGTCGATGACTTTGGTTCTTTGTCGGATAACCTCGTTGCGGATTTTATCCTTCAAAGATACTCCCAACATAGCTCGTTCCATAGCTTGCTGAGCAACCTTAAACTGGTGGACTAGCCCTACCGTGAGTGTCCACGTTTCGGCTCCGTATGTCATAACAGGTAGGACGCACTGATTGAAAACTTTAGTTTTCAGGCACTGTGGAATGGACGACGTGAAGACTCGACGTAGCTTGCCAAAAGCGGCCCAGCCCAATTAGATTCTTCTCCTGGCTTCTTTCTCGAAGTTGTTTCTACCTAACTGCAGGGTCTGCCCAAGGTAGACGTATTCTTGAACAACTTCGAGTGGGAAGCCGTTGACGGCAATCGGACCCGGGTTGATATGACCATTGAGCATAACTTTGGTTTTAATCCATGTTCATCCGGAGTCCAATTTATTGAGAAGAATCAGCTAGGCCATCCAACATTTCCTGTAGCTCCTGCAGCGATTCCGCCATCAGGACTATGTCATCAGCGAATCGTAAGTGTGAGATGTACTCGCCATTGATGTTTATGCCCATCTTTTTCCAGTCCAGCGTCTTAAACAGATCCTCCAATGCGTTAGTGAACAGTTTTGGGGATATTACATCCCCCTGTCTCACTCCCCTACGCAATGGTATAGGATTAGACTGCTGGTCCTGTACTTGGACATTCATGTGTTGACTTTAGTTTGTTTCAATTAGATTTTAACTTGCACTTACTAATTTTTTATATTAAATTTATTACAACACGCAAGTGTAATAATAAAATCGAGGCAGCAGAATATTTTTACTTTATCTAGTAGATAAATCCAAATACAATAAGACTAATTTGGTCAATGGTATATTTGACAATACAATAGAACGCGCGCATTGTTAGTTTTAAAAAATGTTTTTTTTTTACAGAACAAACGAATTTTGACCTTGTTTTGATATTCATTGAGCACACACTCAAACGTAAAAAAAACATTTCACCCGCAAAAAGAACCAAATTTTGACCTTGTTTTAATATTCATAGAGCACACACTATAACATAAAACTCATTTCCGGTTTTCGAACCCGCGATCCTTAGATCGCAAGGCAAGTGCCTCATCCACTCGGCACACACTTACATCCACGAACCGTCCCTTACCATCTACCAAAAGGCATAAATAATAAAACACAACACATTTGTTAGGTACCCACCCTCTATACAAAGTGGCTACGGTCTTCCGAAAACCATCAGCCATCATCATCGAATATTCATCCATCGATACGTTTAAACGGCTCTCGTCAAACATGCACCGTCCGGTACGGAACCACTTTGTGCGCGTCTACCGTTTTTAAAAATTAACAATGAACCCTAGCCCTGGATTTTAGACTAAACTCCCACAAGCAACCAAAGAAATACGATAGAAAAGAGACGGCACGAAAGTGCAAGCATTACTGTGTGGTAGCTTAAAGGGTTGAAAAAAAAATGGATTTATCAACCCAATTTTTTTTTGGTCAACCAAAGTATCTTTAATTAAGATTTTCCAAAAACAGTGACAGTAAACACCACTGAATAGTCACAGAAAAGCAAAATATACAATTTCGTTACACATTGTCATTTTTTCAGTTATTAACTACTGAACCGATTTTGATGAAATTTCTATGGGACCAATTACAATAATTATAATCAATTAATCGAAATATTTCATATCGGTTTTTAAACATTATCGGTTATTTATTCTTTATTATAAATCCTGTTGTAGCACTGTTTCGTCATGGGAAAGTGCGATCTTAGGGATATATATCACCAGGAAAGTGTCACATAACGTCAAATAAAAAAAAATGTTCTTTAGTTCAGCTGTGAAGTTCCAAGTTTCCAACCTACCACATAAATTACTCTGTCGTACCAATGATTTTTGAGCCCAAAATTCTTCTCATTTATAATGTAAGCGCGAGCAAAGTAGATATTATTTAGCAAGATTGACCTTCCACGGGGTTGAATTAGTCTATGCATAATTTAGCAGGAAATCCCATTTGGTAAATTAGTTTACAAAGGGGCGGATCGGCGGTGCTTCCTTGGATGTACAACCACAATTCCACAAGTGGCATTTACAGATTTTACAATAATGCAAACAAAGTTGTAGGTGTTAGCTAATAATAATATAGGTTCACCACAAGTTTTTATTACCAAAAAAAATGGTTGTCTGTAAAGTTGGTTTACGGACGATAGTTTAACGTGACTACCAGTGTAACGGGACAATGAGTGTTACCGGACAATGACGTCAACGTTTTCGTGCGTGCAGCCGGCGCGGCGGCGTTCATCGATTTATTAGACGTAGTCACGTCAAAAACTTAAATGGGCAATGCAGAAAAGTCAGATGGACTCTAATTTTTCTTAAAAATTAAGTCCATCGCTTTTTCCTTCACCATTGCCAATGACAAAAAATATATTTAGATTAGATTTAACAAAAAATGTTGACATAAGATTAATATTTAAATTAATCTAATGTCAACTTTTTTTGTTAAATCTTATAAGATTAGTTGACAATACAGAATTTGTTCCTTATAAGCAACGCTATGAGATTACGCGATTATTTGTGATGAGAAAGGTTCAACACTCTACTAGCTACAGGAATGCTCCCAGTTTAAATTGAAATATGTCCGCCTCAAATATTGACCATTTAGCAGGCGGTATGGCGAGTTAAGCCTGTAAACTATTGGCAAACACAGAGATGGGTGGCCGCGTATGTACATTAAATAGATAAACCTTTTAGCGGTTCGAATGTTTGTTGGAACAGAATATTTTAATAGGCAAGCTACATTATGGGTAATGAAGTTATTTAATATTACTTATCATATGGAGCCTGCACTGTCCCACTGCTGGGCAAAGGCCTCCCCCCAAGTTATTTATTAAATTTTAAAAAAATACCTATGTTTGTTATTACATTTTTAATAAAAAGTTCGAGTTTTAGTTGAGTTGACAAACAAAACTTCGAAATTTCAAGTCTCTACGTCCATTGGTTTGGTCCTTAGGCTGTCTATCAGTCCGGTATAAGACTTTTGAAAATAGTGATTGACAAAATTTTACAAACAAAAATACATATCGTTTATTTCTTAAAAAAAAATACAGTATGTAGAGTTATACTGTGGTCTCCACACGAGGTCAAAGCCTGTATCGCGGGCGACCGGTTTTCTATTTCTGTATATTACATATTTCTGTATTATATATTTCTGATAAAATCTGAAATATATTTCTACCATACATCCAATAAAATCCATATTCACATAAACCAGACCACAATTTGATCACCGCGACCATTCATCCACGAAGACAAATGTCGTCCACACGATCCGAACCCAAGTGAGTAAGCGTTTGAAAACCCACTTATTTCTTGTTCCCTTTTTATATATTTTGCGACTGTATTTGACTGGAGTACACCACATTATTCCACAACATTGAAACCACAACATTGTTCTTTTGCTATAAAAACCGTCGTGTCGCAAAAAACATCTTAAATATTTATTCAAACTCTGTTGTAACTACGAGTTTACGAGAATACAATTTGTGAGTGCTGTTAGTCGCTACAAGTGACTATTAAATGTACCTACATAAGTTGTTACCTTTACATTTGTTATTGTTTTTCTTTTTTTTTATATAATAATAGTCAAGCGTTTGACCACCACCTCACCTGATGGAAAGTGACGGGTGTGGTCGAGGATGGAGCACGCTTGGCTAAAAGAAACTGATTCACTCTAGACTTGAAGACACCAAGATTGTAGCAAGATTGTTTTGTTGAAAATATTTGAGTTCTTATTTATATTTGTTTATATTAAATTTATAAGACCGAGGACGTACGAAATTAAAGATCCTTACAATAAATGAGATAAAAATGGCCACTATGATTTTGTTAACGCATTTCCTTTTAAAAGAAACCTTTTCGGTTACATTTGGGTCAAACTACTACAATCTGTTAAAAGAAAAATGGCGGATACTTTACGCCATCTATCTGAAGACAATACTCATTCAGTCTGCCATTAGAGTCGTCAATAGAATGATATATCACTATCCCCCGGCTTCCCCTCGTACCTACTAGGGGAAGTAGGGGGTAGACAATAGACGAGGGGTCTATTCACGCGCTATGCCGACGTGATTTGTCACATCTTCATTAGAGAGGGTAGCAACAGTTTTACGCTTGTTTTAATTTATAGTTATTTGATTGTAACGGGTATTTATCACGCTCACCTCATATGTTTGCCGAACAAATATTTTTAGCGACCTAAATGAGGGTAGTTCCCTCATTTCACCGCGACGGTAGCTCCAATACGCCAGGCAACCCGTGACCACGGCTTTTGCAATACAGTCGAAACGTCGGGACACAAAAACATACGAGGTGAGCGCGATAAATACCCGTTATATTCAAATAACTATGTGTGATAATCGCGAAAGCCTAAGAAAACCTATGTTTTAATTTAAATCGTTAAAGAGGCAAAAAATGTGTTCAAAAAGTTGCGGATCTAAATTTTACGTGTTAATGAACTAAGCTAATTCTAGATTTTTAATAAGGAATTTTCGCAATCTGTTTTGCTAGAGCATTCCTGGATAACTTGTTCTTTCGAACCAGGCAGGGTGGTGAAAGGATTTCAAGTGCGTCTCGAAGTGGCTCCTTTCGTGCACTTAATACATGTTTTGCGGACCATTTGAGATCCTATGACATGCCGGTTTTCTCACGATGTTTTCCATCACCGTTAAGCACGTGTTTTGAATGCACACATAGATTTTTCGAACTGAAAAACCCATTGGTGTACGACCGGGTTCGAACCCATGGCTTTCGGATCGAAAGTCGAGGCACCTCCCACTCAACCAATGTATATAATACATTCAGTCATTTAAATACATTTAAAATCAAATAATTAAAATATGTTAGCAATTCATCATTATTTTTTTTTGTTAAGTAAGGTAATTATAATTTAATCGTTATTCTGTAAAAATAATACCTACATAATTATACTTAAATCAAGATTTAGATTCGCAGAACCTCTCTCTCCATTGATCTGCAAATATGTCAGTGTGAAAATGCTTGTGTGCACTTTTCTTTGCAAAATTAAGGGTAGTATAAATGTGAAAGCTTGGGAGCGAATACATGTCTGTGCAGCTGACTGTACATATACCATCGACACTACACATCGCTAGGAAGAAGCGCAACTCACGCATACCAGCCGTCTGCTCATCGTCACACAGAAATAACCCGTCTAATTGAGGATCGAAGTCTCTCCCACTATCGGCAATCGATTAATTTATTCGATCGCCTTGTTGTTACAATAACTCGTGTATTTTTGTACGAGTTCAACGCACCGCATGATTTGTTTATTTCAATTAGGATGGTTTCTTTAATGTTGCATTTGAATGAGATGTAATGGTGTTCTATGCCGGCATATTTCGTATTGAGCACATTTTTGATGAGTGATTCTTCTATTACGAGTACCATCAGGTTTCATAATTCAAAAATTTAGCCAGTCATTCTCTACAGTCGAATAAATCCTTTTCTTTACAAAATAATAAAAGGTATCCTTTAATTAAGTTTCGGCTGGGCACGTGTACATACGTCGTATGCCTGAATTGCTAAGGGGCGAGGAAACCAGCGATAGGTCTCTAAAGGTACCTAAAGGTCAACGACAGCATGGTCGGCTTAGGCGACAATGACGAAACGATCAGGACTCTAAAGGTCACAGCTCATTAGAGCCACCCGGCACCCTACCCGTACCGCCTCGCCTCGTGCGGTTCGTATTTTTTTTATCGACTTGTAAGAATACGCGCTTACTATTGTGTTCCGGGTGCCTCTTTTGACTGACCTCTTGAGCTTTGATCTTTACTTAGAAAGAAGGTTTGCAGTCGTAACGAAAAATAGAAGACGGGGAAGGGATAAATGGGCCTTGGCCCTAACAATAGCCAGTGGTCTAATAAGTAACGAATTCTTATCTTGAAAGTCAGTCACAACTTTATTGCACATTTGAACTGTTCATACATCAAAAATATTTCTTTCCGTTTCCTCCCTAGTCCAGATGAAACGGAAAACAATAAAACACGACGGCAAGATTTATTAGTACTCAACCGAGTTACTAAAACGGACCACCAAAGAACAGGAAAAAAACAACGGCCATTATAAACGCCATTAACTCTCATTAGCGAATCAAAGAGAATAACGGCGTAAAACGAAATGCGTCCGTTTTTTAACGATAATAAAATAAATTACTATACAATGAAAAACAAATATACCTATACGATCTTGAGTTTTTTTATTTCAAATTATAAAATATCATTATTTAGTTGAAATTATTATTTAAAAGCAAAATGTGCCTTTGTGAACTTTCGTCAGACAAATTGAGAGAAAGAAATATATTATTTTATTTTAATAATTTTGATATACATATATAACAACTCTTACTAACTCAAGTGTTGTAGTGTTTGGGCGCCTCTGTAAGCCCATGCAGAGTTTTTTCGAAATAAATACCCATCTAAATTCAAAATCAAATCTTCAGAAATGAAATTCTAATAAACTGCTCGTAGATATAGAGAAAAGAGATAACATATGCGCAAAACTATACGTAAATGAAAATAACATGCTAACTAACTACACACTGCTAAGTCTAGGTCACTCTTTGTAAACACCATCCTCTCCGGTTGTGTGTTTTTCACATCTAGAAGTTGCCCTCTCTACTTGTCTGTCGTCGACAAATCCAAAATATTTTTTACTTCTACATAAATAAAGATGAAGATGGCGGGACGAGTTGGACGGATACCTGCCAACATGGACCAGCGACGCCCTTGGCCGCAAAGAGTGGAAGGAGAGGAGGGAGGCCTTTGCCCTGCAGTGGGACACAGATGGCTGAATAATAATAACATACATAAAGAAAATAATGTTTTCTTCTTATAAATTTGTCTACATAGTCCAATCATTTGGTAGTTTGGCATGGAAAAAATCCTGGGAGTTTTGAAAATGGGTAGGTTTATGTATTTCGATGTGCTCTTTCAGAATTTCAACTTTGCGACCACTTTTTCTTTATGCGCGCGCGCGCATTGTAAAAATGTCGCCTGCTAGCAGTTTTTTGACACTATCTCCTTTCCAACCCATTTCTCGATAAAAACATATACCACAAAATTAAACTAGTAAAATTTCCAACAATTTATGCATCAACAACCTTTTTGTAAAATTAACACTACGGAACATTTATCTGCGTTCGCGATGTGGATGGCTTAAGGCGTGACGTCTCGGCGGGCGGCATTGCATCTCAAATCACATAGCCATCCAGCACAAAGCACAATAAACGCGGGCACGCTTCGAGCGGCCCAAGTTGAGACTTCGAGCGGCTCGAAAGCTACGACACCCGATAAGCAAACAAACTAAATTTTTTCTGACGAGACTACGTCTAATAAATCGATGAACGCCGGCTGCATGCACGAAAACGTTGACGTCATTTTCCGGTAACGCTGTCATTGTCCGGTAACGCTCATTGTCCCGTTACGCTGGTAGTAACGTTAAACTATTGTACGTAAACCAACTTTACAGACAACCAATTTTTATTAAATGGAAACTAGTGACGAAATTTGTTAAGCGCTCTCCTGATAGTAAGAAACCACACCTGCCCATGACCAGATAAGTGCTACGGAAGACTTTTATTCATAAACGCAAGTGCAACACTGATATAGGGCTCGTCCACTTTAAGACATTTTGATGGTCAGTCAAGAGCCCAGTAATTTCATTAGCTACACTTAAGGCTTAGTTGGAATGTGTGATGTTTCAAACAGCGCCATTTAGTCCCAAACAGAACAACGCTTATGCCTAGATCACACGTACCGAGCAAACGGGCGAGACAGTAAAATGTTTCTCCGCCGAGACATTGATATAAGCAAGTACCTTACATCACTCGCTCAGCCGAGCACTCAGCGCAATGTTTTTAGGTACCGAGTACTCGTTTGCTCAGTGCGTGAGATCAAGGCATTACAGTTTTTGAAATTAAATTACTAATATATAGATCAATAAATATTTTGTACATTATTACATAATGCCAATATTACATTCGTCGTTACTTATTTCGGTTAATAATTATATTATTTTGAAAATAAAATATTGTATAGAGTATAAAATTTGGAACCGCTTTTGACTTGAAACATATTACTGGCTTGCGCACTCCTTGCTTTCATCTCCTGCATTGCCGGGTATTGCAGTGCACAGTGCATCCCGGCACACTCTCGGGACCCGGCGAGAGTGGCACGCGAACAATAAGAGTTTTTAGCTTATTTTCGGCGCCTCGTTATCAAAGGAAACATTAGATAAAGACCACACCCGTAAACTAGATATAAGAAAATATATCTGACATCTCATTTAAATTTGGATGGATTATATTTGGTTATTTTTTTTTGAGAAATGATTATCCATTTCCACACTGTACTTTGCACAAACGTCATTCAGTCAGGTCATGTTAATTCGCCCGAGTTGTACACGAGCGTACGTGTGAATTTGCTGTTCATGCCAGCTTGAATATACCTATACACCTGTAGTTCACAACGCATACGAAGTTGTAGGTGTGAAGCTCAGCTATTAGCAATATAAAATCACCCTAATATAAACCACCGACACACTCCCACGATACAAAACACAATAAAACGGTGACAGAACGACCCAATAACTATTACAATAAGGGCACATTACACACTCTCGGCGTAATAAAATTGGCGTGACGTTAAAGAAATGACGGTTTATTTATACGCCGAGCGTGGAGGTGATTCACACAGCGACTGCGACGGTTGGGGAATACGGGCACAACTCGAAATTATACCTTTTCGAAAACCGGCGTTTGTAAATTTTTCCTCAGATTTTATATATTTTTGTTTGTGAATATACGGGCGCAACTCGAAACTATACCTTTTCGAAAACTGGCGTTTGCAAATGTTTCCTAATATTTTATATATTTTTGTGTGTATCTACAACGCAAAAATATTTTATAAACTGGGAATTTCTTTTTTGATGTTACCGATGCCATATTTAATAATGTAATAAATAATACAAGACAGGTAGAGGTTTCATTTGATTATTTAAATTATATTAAAATTAAATAATTGTATACAACCTAATATAAATTTAATATATTTATGTACAAACATATCCTGAAAAACCTTTGATATTACATACAAAGATAATTTTTATTTCACACATAGTAACTACATAAACATATAGATATAATTTTTTTTTTAATAAAGTTGCAAATACACTATTTAAGCATACATAATGGTCTTTAAAAAAAACTCGTCAATATTTTAAGTCCACTTTCTGGGTTGTTATTTCACTGTTTTAAAGTTGTGACAGTTTCGCCCAAAGAGCTATGCGTAAAAACTATTTGGCTCAGTCTCCACCTTTCCGTATGTTTGTATTTTTTTTAAATACTATCTAGCTAGACGTAATTATTACCCTTTCTTCAGTCATAACTTCGTCACTAATTTGATTGTCCCCGTTTTAGCTCAAGGTCGACATTTAAGTTTATTTTTGAAAACACGTGTAATTTCTTAACATTTTTTTAATTTCTCCTCATTAAATGTTCATTTTCCTTTTCACACAATCCACCCATGTTTGCTTGCTACAATCGATCATCAATCAATATATAAAAAAGCTTGAACCTGACTGACTGCCTGACACACAACGCACAGGTCAAACCACTTGACGTAGACTTGAAATTTTGAGGGTATACCGTCAGGGGTCATTAGTGTAGGCGCGTTCTTAGCAATTAATTTTGTTAATTCGCAAGGCAATCCAAGTTGCGAGCGTCAGCTAGTCTATCTAAACTATACCTACCTACATACACAATCATAAAATATTAAGCTACTTTATTAATTTTAGTAATACATTTTTTTGCAAAGAATCAGAATCCATTGCTTCGATAATACAGGGCGTCTATTTTTTTTTTTAATCATTGGGGTCGCTTGTCGTAACTCAAGGGCATGACTCCTTTCACGACTTTTCTCTAACTCACGTTGTTACGGACTTGGCCATCAGCCCTTCTCAAAAAACTACCCTATATACTCGTAAATAACAAAAGTAGTGACTCTCTCAATAATAGTTCTAATAAGTGCTTAGCACAAAAACTACCGCCGGCAGAAGTCAGGGTATCAAGCTTTCATCAATCACAGTTCGGCTGTAAGGGGAATCGGACTTTCGACTTAGATCTTCTCGAGTAAATTACACATCATTAGTCTTCCGCTTCTTCGGCTTTTAACCAACCTTCTTGGCTTTAATTACTGAGATAGATAGATAGATATTATTGCACTTTGATAAACAACAAGTATCTACACAGGCGAAACTTTTCTTTTCTTTTTTCTTCTTTCAATTTAGTTTACTTAGGCGTTGTCCTAATAGAGCGCGATCGCGCGACGCGACGCGATGCCAATTGGGATGCCTATTTGACGTTAGTACGTTTGATCGCGCGATCGCGTGACGGTCGCATCCCTTGCTCGCGCGACGATCGCGTGATCGCGTTCTATTAGGACACCGCCTTAGACGACATTATTTGTCGTTATGTTAAAATGTTTATTACAGCATAAGATAACTACTACAATCTATATTACAAAAGAAAATAATTTTGGGCCTATAAAACGATCTATAGGTAACTCAACTGCTCGATACCTGATGGCAGCGTGCCGAGGATACCGGCTGCATTCAGTTATATTGATTGAAAAACGAAACTGTTGAACAGATATTGATGAAATTTCTACGGGACAAATAAATAGAAATTTAATCGTTTTATAAACAACAAAGTTCTGAGGTGACAAACACCTCTTTCAAAAAAATAATAAAAACAACTAAATTGAGAACCTTCTCCTTTTTCGAAGTCGGTTGAAAACTCGATTCCTGTCATATTTTTCTATCAGGAATATTTAACGACATCAAAGGAATTTGTTTGGTTTCTAGAAAATAATAGGATGTATGAAATTTCGCGTGAATATTGCGGGAAAAACTCTAAGTAACAGGTGTTTTTTAAACCGGAAATTAAAATATTCTTAGACTGTATATTTATATTAAAAAAAAAATTGTTAAGTACCTATTTATCCACACTTACAAACTAAACATCTTTTTATTGCTCATGGGCCCGGGCTGAAAACCAGCGTTGTCCTGCCTCCTAGGTATCTAGATTGCTAGGTACCTAGGCATTGCAGGACGACACTATGCCGAGACCGGACCTAATTGGTCTCCATAATTGTAAAGTAGTTTTTTCATGTAAGTACTTATTAAGATATACGTCCTATGTGTTAAAATGTGGTTATATGTGATAAGTACCTACTTAAATTTGTATAGTGGAAAACTAACACTATAAACCGCGTCCTTTTTTTAAAACGGGTAAAAATAAAAGTAACATCGAAACGAGTTTGCGAAAATCGACTTAGCTTTTTCACTATCTGTGTTTGGGCAGTAGAGTCTATTGCCCGTCGAACGGTGACGTAGAGCCGGCCATCCATCAAGATGGCGTCGATTACGTCACTTCCGCTCGAGATGTTTCGGCGATTTTTGTTGAAAATTGACTGGAATGGATGTAGGTTATTTGGAGAGAGTCTTTTCAAAAACCAATTACCATTATAGCAACATAAATAAGCTTAAAGTTAAAAATAAAAAAACACGACTGCGAAATAATTATACATTCATTGTCAATTCATTATTCCAAATCGGTTAATAAACAACAAAGTTCTGAGGTAACAAACATTAAAAAAACAACATTCAACCCAATGTATAACCTCCTCTTTTGTTGAAGTCGGTTGATAATATAGAATGAGATGAAAGGTAATAATAGTGATGAGTTAGACTGATTTTTTTAATTGTATCAAACAGATGGTAATTTGAAAATTTTATGAGAAAACTCCAATAAAAAATCTCTGCGGATAAATGGCTTGAATTACGAGATTGGAAAATATTCTGCCTTTGTACGACTAATGCCTTCAATATTTGGAATAAATTACACCGATAGCACTCCGTAATGAGATTTTCCAAATTGGTTTTTCAAAGTAAATGGTTTTAATTTTGGAATAATATTTTTTTGGTTGATGGCAAACATAAGCTTTTTTGTTACCAAGTGGTGAGACTAACTAGGCGCTCTCCTGATGGTAAGAGATCACGCCTGCCCATAGCCATAACAGTTACATAATATAATTAATAATTAATGGTATCAGCTTCATAGGACTTTGATTCCCATAGGCCCGTGCCACACTGCTACAGCGCTCGTACACATTGAGATATTTTTATGGTCAATGTTGAAAGCCCAGTAATTTTTAAAATATTTATTTTTTTTCCCCGGCCGGGTAATTGTACATTTGTAGTAGTAAATGAGTCAAAATCGATATTGACTAAGGACGCTGGTCAAAACCAATATTGACCGGAAAAACCATTCAAAATCGAAATTGACCGAGGCTGTTAGTCAATATCGATTTTGACCGCTTTTAGTGGTCTATATTGGTTTTGACCGGCAATGAGTTTTGACTATTACATATGTATTTACAAAAAAAAAGTATTTAAGTATTGTATCAGTTATCTGGTTCCCATAATACAAGCTCTGCTTAGCTTGGGGCTAGATAGCGTTGTTTGAAATGGCCTAAACATTTATTGTTTATTTACACGCGCTTACATTTTCTAACAAGCTCGACACTGAAAGTCGTGATTGCGGGTTCAAGTTCCGATCTGAACAAAAAGTTTGATAACAAAAATCATTAACACAATTAAGCCGGCAAGCGTGTGTTATCGCTTTTAAAATACTTATTTATATAGTATTTATATCATAAGAAGTGTGATCTTGCTGACACTGAAAGTCGGGGTTGCGTTTTCAAGTCCCGCTGTGAACAAAAAATGCGCTTACAAAAATCATTAAGACAAAATAAAAAAATCTTTCCACCTTCCACCGATGTCATGGTGTTACTCGTTGGGAAAAGAACATTCCCAACGAGTAACACCCTGACTCGGAGTGTTACTCGATGGGAAAAAAATCCATCGAGTAACAGTGTTACTCATTTGGGTGTTACTCGATGGGAACAATTAAGCCGGCAAGCGTGTGTTATCTTTCTTAAAATACTTATTTATATTGTCACTATGATACGAAGTGTAATCTTGCTGACACTCGAATAGCGTAATAAAGCAAACGAAACGACGCGTGCGCACTTCAGCCACAGAATATCCAACAGTTGGTATCGCTGACATTTAACATATTGTCGCATTGTCGTCGCAAGCGGCGAATCGTTGCGACTGAAATAGTTTATGCGTGTTGCACGATTGAGTTTCAGTGTGGAACTGTGAATCCTTTAACCGACTTCAAAATAAGTTGGAGGTTATCACATCATCAAAACTAGGACTCTACAATGTGATTCATCATCATCAGCCTATCGCAGTCCACAGCTGGACATAGGCCTCTCCCAATGAGCGCCATCGCAACCTGTCTTCGGCTTGCCGCATCCATCTTCTGCCAGCAACCTCCTCATCCCACCAGGCCGGAGGGCGTGATTATTAGTTAAAATTAACCCTACTAACTTAAAAACACGTATAAAATCTAAATTTCTTCTTCTTTCTTCGTATGTTCATCAATTCGTTCAGCCATGGCCAGCGCAATACGCATGCATTTTTTATTAAATTATGAAAACACAAATTAAATAATTAATAAATAAAATAAAAGTATACAGTATTTACCTATTAATATACATAAAAGGCTTAGTCCTGACTGACCGACTGTCAATGCTAAACCCAAACGAAGTTGTGGGCGTCAGTTTTAAATACAATATATTCAATATTAACAAATGGTATAAATATATTTAGTAATAAATCCGCTTTATTTCTAAACAAAATAATATATCATATATAGTATTATATATATCATATATATTACATACACTACTTATATATTATATATTATATATATATATATATATTATATTATATATTCAATGTCTACCTAATTAGGTACCTATCTATCTAATACAGTCCATAATTATTAATTAATTTACATAAGAAGTTTATAAACGTAATTATTGCTACCTACTTATATTTCTTTTTTAAAATAAAATATCTTAATTACACTAAGCTAGTTAAAGAGTTTATAAAAACCGGAAGCAAAAACCGGCGGATCGAGGACCAATTTGTAGAAAATAAATACGCGAGGGTCCGAGTCAAGTGTAGCTATTGTATTGTAAAGACTCGGTGAGGTCAAGCTAAGGCTCCTTTCACACGTACCACAACCACAACATGATTGTGGTTGGGCACTAATTACTATGAAAATAAATATTAAATTTCACAAATTTTATAGAATAGAAAATCATTTATTTCGATACTTGAACTTTGTGTGCAAATAGTTAAATAAACACATGCCTAAGCAACGGCATAAGCCGAACCAAGGGGTAGGCTTAGCATGTGCTCGGTGAGTTTACTCAGCGCTGGTTTTCAGCCAAGAACCCAATAGTGGTGGCGCGCCACCACTATCCGTGTGCCTTTTTATATTATATACATTTTCGGGTCATTATCGACCGCGTGGTTGAAACCAACGACAACGCAACCACCAGCGACACCGCGGACTGGCAGCCGGTCACATCTACTAGCGAAAACTCAACCACATCCACATTTTGTAGGTACCACAAAACTGCATGAAGCTGCAACGTCACTATTATGGTGGAGATACCAGCTAAGCAAAAGAAGACGCTCCTCGCACCTGACTTCTGGCCTGCCGGAGTCGTGTTCCGTCGCTACACAACAGAATGGCGTCAACGAAAAAATTATCCTAACCAGTACTAAAATTAAATAAATTATGTATGTTAGTTATAAGATATTTCTTTATTATAAGGTTTATCTATGGGCGGGCCTATTACTCTGTATGTTGTTGCTTGAAAATAAAACTGTTGTTATTATTCAAACGTTATCACTGCTTGACCACCTTTTGTCGCGTAAATGTGGTGTGGTTGTGATTCGTGTGAAAGAAGCCTAAGAGTTCACAAGCACCCCAACAAATTGCACACGAGGGAGGTCAAACGATATATTTTCCGCATGACTTGCAAAGCCATAGTAGGATAATCAAAAATGAAATAAACGGATCTCGGCTTTCGAATAAACAACTAGGTTTAACAAAAACATACCCGTAACAACCTACTTCAATCCGGAATGCTCTATTGACAGTAGGCAATTCACATAAAAGCAAAATTCAACGAATTTTTTTTCCGTTATCTTGTTTTAATATCTAAAATATTGAACCGATTTTGATAAATTTTATATGGGATTAAAGTATAACCTCTAAAAAAAAAAATTCAAATCGGTTTATAAGCTACAAAATTCTGAGGTAACAAACATTAAAAGAAAAAAACAATCAACCGAATTGATAACCTTCTCCTTTTTTGAAGTCGGTTGAAAAATAACCGAATACATCATTTCATCAGAAAATAGTATTTACGTTTATGTATTTCCCCTATTCCACAATGTGACCGCTTGGCTTCGTCCTATAACTCCATAAAAAGTAATGTGGCGTCGTACCTTAGTGATGTTAATGTATAAATACGTATGCAAATATGCGATAATTTTTATTAATCATTGATCAACGAAGTCGACTGACTGTGTGCCAAGCTAACTGCGTATCAAGGTATGAAACTTTATATTTTTTTAATTAACTGTAGCATAATTAAATGATTTAAAATTAATTTGATATTTGCGCGATTACCTGTGATTTGGAGTTGTTAAGAAACTCGACAATTTAACAGGGATACCTATCAGGTAGATTTGACGCATTATAATGAAAAACCCTGTGTCACATCAAATCACGAGGGAATTTCATCAGCTTTCGGAATCAAAACTATGATTTATTTATTACCAAGTTAGTCTCTCAGAAATGCAATGTCGCTGAAAACGATAATGTTTACACCTAGTTTATACTGAGGCCGCAGCTCGCATTAACATAAATATATAATAGTATAGTTTTAAGTTGTTTTTGGGACCTAGACAAACCTGGTAAGGTTTTAAGGAGCCCTTAGAATAGAAAATATTGTTAACTTTTTAGTAAATAAATAAAATACAAAATATAAAAATTACCCATACCCATACGATAGGAATTACTCAACTCAAAAGAATGTAGTCATCTTACTTGTCAGAAGAAGAATGTCTTTGCAAAATTAAGAGTATAATATAAATGTGAAAGCTTGGGACTGTATACATGTCTGTGCAGCTGACTGTACATAGAAAACACAAAGACTAACTTTTATTATAATTTCTAGATGTCAATTTGGATGTTTGTTCTCGTCGTGTTGTGCTGTCAGATATGCCGCTGCGAAGAGGCTGCGCCAAGTACCGCCGCAGACTTAGCGGCTTCTTACATCAAACCAGAAATCATCGACCGAATAGATGATAACATGTGTCTATTTAATCAAAAACTCGTACGCGAAAATTGTGAAGAAGATACTACACTTGACTACGGAGATTGGATGTAACGTGGAGATATTTGAACGTGAGTTTGGTCCTCCCCGGAAGTTTGGAGGACGTGGTGGCCGAGTGGATGAGGCCCTAGCCTTGCGATCTGATGGTTGCGGGTTCGAATACCGGCAGTTCAGTCATGCGTAAATGGGTTTTTTCGGTCGAAAAAATCTACATAAGCATCCTACGTCCTCGCAACGGTGAAGGAAAACATCGTGAGGAAACCGACATGTCAAAGGACATAAAAAAATGTTCTACGGCATATGACATCCACCTATCTGCATTGGGTCAGCGTGGTAGATTAAGAACCCATTCGCTCTTCTAGCCTAAAGTAGGCCTGAGTCCCAGCAGTGGGAACATTATAGGCTGATTATGATATGCTTATGCTTGGTCCACCCCTCTATGGCATTCATAATCAGCCTATAGCAGGCCACGGCTGGACGTAGGTCTCTCCCAAGGCGTGCCAAAGAGCCCGATTTTCGGTTATTCACATCCACCTTCTGCCAGCTATAGCGCGCAGATCATCGTTCCATCTGGCCAAAGGTCGTTCTACACTGCGCTTGCCTAGACGTGTTGCGTAGACGTAGAAGCATTGCCAGCCAACAAAGCCAATACAAGGCGGGGAAGGACCAGCATAATTATCGAAGATTTTCTTAAAATTAGTTAATATAAAACATATCGTTGAAATTAATTTTTAAAATAGATTCAACATTGAAATAAGTACTGTGTTTTTTGTTTAATTAAATTAATAAAGGTTTATGCGATTAATAAAAACCAGTCGTGTGTCTGTCTCTAATGAGTACTTTTTTTAGTATTTCATTGAGTTATTAAATTATATATGATAAGTGTTAAGAGCAGAAAAAACTTTTCACGTGTTTTGTGTAGGTATCTTTATTAGTTAGTTAGTAGTCAATATTTTTTTTAATAAAAAATAAATAAATAAAATTATTAATAAAAAGTTGATAATAAAATAGATTGTCCGGATAATATTGTCTGAATAAGATTGCCCAGATAAGATTGTCCGGATAATATTGTCTGGATAATATTGCCCGGGTAATATTGTCAACCTAAAGATTAATCGAAAAAGATTTTATCTTTTTTTTTGACACAAAAAAGATATTTCAAGAAATACATAATAAAGATGTATAGGTCAGCAGTAGATTAACTAAAATATAAACTAAAGCTAACATAATCAAATGTAAATATTTTTTCATAGGTAGGTTCTTAAACTAATTTGTAACTATCTCAATTTTAATGGAAATGGGTGGCCAAATTGTTTCCGTTTGTAAATCTATACATATAATAAATAAATAAAAAAAAAAAAAATTTCGGACTACAAGATCCATATAAAGTTTCACATGACATATTACATTATATTATTAAATTACAAACAATAAAATTAAAATAAAACAAATATAATTAAAATAAATTAAATTGAATAAAAATTAAATTAAATCGATTAAAAATAAAAATAAATTGAAATAAATGGAATAAAATTGAATTAAATGTATTGACTAAATTGAGGATTTTAATTGAATTTATTTTAATTAAAATAAAATTAAACAAGGAAGTGCATTGTGCCGAGGATTATCAACAAGGGAAATAGTTTAATATTTTAAAGCAGAAGACCCCGAATTTCTGTAAATATGTTTTTTTTTGACGGAAACGCGTTCAGACGATATTAAGGCTCCGGTCTGCAAGCGTGGGAACTTTTGATTGAACACACACATAGATATTTTCTACTCATACAGACTCATCGCGCACTCATAGTATACCACCCTGGAAAGAAACAAATATACTTTCGGTGCTACGCACAAGTTACATTTTCATAACACCTTTATCTTTGTAGGATGCTGAAGAATGTCATAAAAAACACGCAATGTATTGTGCCATTAGCTTGACATCGCGACGCCCGTTGGCCAGTAGTGAGTACTACTCATTAGCCAGCGGCAAAGGGTGGGGTCAGAGTGTACGATTTTTGGATATTATCTCAATCTATGAAACAAAGTCAACAAAGAGTTAGTTACACAATAATGACTCGAAAATGGTCCCCACGCGTACAAAGTCGCGGACGTTAAACTAGTCAAGTACAGTCGCGTGCAATAGTATGTACACATATCGACATTTTCAAAATTATGTTTTCATACTTAGTTACAATAATATGTACACACCAAAACACCCATATTATTATGTTGCCATCAACTTATGTCATAATATTGTCAACAAGTCGATGTCAGAAATAAGTAAACACTATTGACTACAGACTACAGACTGAATTACAAATATATGTAAACAAGTTGCAGTTGCATTAAAATGTAGTAATTCATTCCTTGGATCTTTATTAGTCCGAATTAAAATATTTTTCTTTTATACGTTAGTTTCGTTAGCTTTATATAATGAGAAAAATCTTTTTCAACATATATAAAAATGAATTACCACTCACTGACTGATTGACTCATTGACATCATTGTTCTCCCAGATGCAGTTTTATTTTGAAAAATCTAATATGAGGAATACAAAGAGGAAGACGGGTTGAGTTGGGGAAAACCTCGACTTTTCACTTTTTTTTTACGCCCTAGGGATTAAACATGGTATCTCGTAAAGTATAAGACTTGGTGTATTACAAGTTTTGGTCAAAGGTATTTATTTTTGTTCCAATTTTGAAATTTTGAAAAATCCAATATGGCCGCCATACAAAAAAAATGGATTTCAATACAAAAGTTGGATTCCCATACAAAATTTTTCAACTTGAGCGAAGCGAAAGTTGAAAAATTTTGCCGGGAGGTGGCGAGCGAAGCGAGCCACCGACCTCCGAGCCGCGGAGCGGCGACCTGAGCGCAGCGAAGGACACCAAAACTTTTCAACCTGAGCGAAGCGAAGGTTGAAAAGTTTTGCAGGGAGGTGGCGAGCGAAGCGAGCCACCGACCTTCGAGCCTCGGAGCGGCAACCTGAGCGAAGCGAAGGTCGAGGGGAGGTGGCGAGTGCAGCGAGCCACCGACCTTCGAACCGCGAATCGTCAACCTGAGTGAAGCGAAGGTTGACGGTTCGCACGTCCTCGGGGTTTTACATACAAAATTTTTAAACCTGAGCGAAGCGAAGGTTGAAAAATTTTGCAGGGAGGTGGCGAGCGCAGCGAGCCACCGACCTTCGAACCGCGAATCGTCAACCTGAGTGAAGCGAAGGTTGACGATTCGCACGTCCTCGGGGTTTTGCATACAAAATGTTTAAACCTGAGCAAAGCGAAGGTTGAAAAATTTTGCAGGGAGGTGGCGATCGAAGCGAGCCACCGACCTCCGCACCGCGAAGCGGCAACCTGAGCGTAGCGAAGGTTGACGATTCGCACGTCCACCTTGGCACCTACATGCTATCTCGAAAAGTATTAGTCGTAGAGTGTTGCAGTTTTCGCCAAAAGTATTTATTTTTGTTCCAATTTTGAAATTTTTAAATATCCAATATAGCCTCCATACAAAAAAACATAACTGCCATACAAAACATATGTTTTTTCCATACTAAAACTTTAAACGCCGATATCTCAGCAACGGTAAGAGATAGAGGCATGGTTCATAGACTCGAAACTGTATGTATTTTGATGGCAAAAATTTCAACTTATTTTTTTTTTCGATTGGAAATACTTGGATGGATGGATATAGCGTGTTTAGACTCACTATTCGTTATAGAGGATGTTCCAAACTTTTTCTTAAGTGAGGGAGGGGGCGAGCGAAGCGAGCCACCGACCTTCGCATTGCGAAGCGGCAACCTGAGCGTAGCGAAGGTTGACGGTTCGCTGTTTGTGGGTCACATTGAGATGAGTTTAGGGAGGGGGCGAGCGAAGCGAGCTCCCGACCCGAGCGTAGCGAGGCAATTATCTGAGGGATAATAGTGTCGTTTTTAACTAATTCGGGGTTGAAAATTTAGATTTTGGTGTCAGAATTGAAATCCAAGATGGCGGAAATTTTTTTTTCAATCTTTTTTCATGGGTGTCGTTTTTGACTAATTAGGGGTTGAGGATAAAGAATTTTGTCTCGGATTTGAAATCCAAGATGGCGGACAATAAAAAAATTACAAAAAATTCTTCTTTGAAGGATAAAGATGTGGCGCTTAATAATATTGCCCCAATTATTTTTTGATATTCGGAAAATTAAAGAATACAACAATTTTTTTTTCTTTTCTAATTTCATAAAATATTAAAATAATAAAAAATAATAATAAATCACTCGCGAGCTGCTTGCAGCTCGCGCACCGCCCAAAAAAACTAGTTATAAAATAAAGCTGCATTACCACTGACTGACTGATTTTTTTCCCAGATGCAGTCTGAATTTTAAAAATCTAACATAGGAAACGTATAGGAGTGTAGAGATGAGTTCAGGAAAAAAATGTATTTTCACCCTTCTTCACCCCCTTGGGGCGCAACATGGTATCTTGAAAAGTGTAAGTCGTACAGAGTTGAAACTTTCACCATAGGTATTGGTTTTTGTTCCAATTTCAAAATTTTGAAAACTCCAATACAGCCGCAATACAAAAATAAAATAAAATAAAATAAAATAAAATAAATTAAAATAAAATAAAATAAAATAAAATAAAATAAAATAAAATAAAATAAAATAAAATAAAATAAAATAAAATAAAATAAAATAAAATAAAATAAAATAAAATAAAATAAAATAAAATAAAATAAAATAAAATAAAATAAAATAAAATAAAATAAAATAAAATAAAAATTAAAAAAAATAACCAAATACCTATGGTGAAAGTTTCAACTCTGTACGACTTACACTTTTCTAGATACCATGTTGCACCCCGAGGGGGGGTGAACACTCAGGTTACTGCCTCGCTTCGTGGAAGTCGCTGGATTTGCAATAACGCACATCTTCCAAAATAATAAGTACAAAAATCAGGCCTCTAGCTGCAACCGTTTACGAGATACAAGCGTTTAAAGTTTTTATGAAAAATATTTTTTTTTGTATGGCGGCCATATTGGATTTTACATAATTTTGAAATTGGAACAATAAACGTACTTATGGTGAAAGTTTCAACTTTGTGCGACTTACACTTTTCGAGATACCATATTGCACCCCGAGGGGGGTGAACACTCAGGTTGCTGCCTTGCTTCGTGGAGGTTGCTGGCTTTGCAATAACGCACTTCATCCAAAATAATAAGTACAAAAATCAGGCCTCTAGCTGCAACCGTTTACGAGATACAAGCGTTTAAAGTTTTTATGAAAAATATTTTTTTTTGTATGGCGGCCATATTGGATTTTTCAAAATTTTGAAATTGGAGCAATAAAAGTACCTATGGTGAAAGTTTCAACTTTGTACGACTTACACTTTTCGAGATACCATATTGCACCCCGAGGGGGGGTGAACACTCAGGTTACTGCCTCGCTTCGTGGAGGTCGCTGGCTTTGCAATAACGCACCTCATCCAAAATAATAAGTACAAAAATCAGGCCTCTAGCTGCAACCGTTTACGAGATACAAGCGTTTAAAGTTTTTTATTATTTTTTTATTTTTTTTGTATGGCAGCCATATTGGATTTTTCAAAAATTTTAAATTAGAACAAATAATTTACCTGTGGGTAAAGTTTTAACTTTGTACGACTTACACTTTTTGAGATACCATGTTGCACCTCAAAGGTGGGTGAAAGGGGGTGAAAAGTTGAGGTTTTTCTGATCTCACCCCCATACGCCCTATACGTTCCCAATGTTAGATTTTTAAAATTCAGACTGCATCTGGGTGAACAATAATGTAATTTTTTGTGTGTGTAATTTCCCGTATGTTTTCCATATCTACCTGAAATGGGTAGAAAAAAATTAGTAACGCTTTTTAAGGTACGTAAAAAAATGATAACAAAGCTCATTTACCTAGATCGTCTACTTAGTCGAAGGGTACATATTAGCATTTGTGTCCGATACTCCTGACGTCGCGACGCACCCTTAGTGTCATCCCAACCACAGATAAGTCATAGTCTACGTTTGATCTCAACGGACGTGCAGTCACCTTGAATACTAAGGGGGTACTGAATTTTTTGCGGGCACGTTGTCTATTTTATAGCGAGTCAAGTTTTTCATACTAAAATGTATGGACGGCGGGGATCGAAAAATCAATGATGTTTAAGCCTGGATTATTGCTTTTTGGTTGGAATTTCTGAAAAAAAGGCGTGGTGTCGGAAATATTTATACTTTTGTCTTACGATAACACCAAAGAATTTTCAAATATTCTCAATGATATAGCTTAAATCGTTCAAATACAAAAGGTCGATTTCGATGTTTTTGATCAATATAAAGAATTTTTTTCTCGTAAATTAAGAATAATTTCAGAAATATCACGCGGTGTAAGGGAACACTCGTCTATTAGGCAGTTGAGATATTTTTGTAGTGTCATTAAATGCAGAGAGTTCTTCAATATTATTCAAACCAAAAGTGCCTATTCGCGCGTTTATTAGGGACAATCCTCTTAATAAACAAGCCCCAAATTTTTTTTTGATTGGAAGACTTTGTTTGTTTGTTTGTGGGTTTGTGTGTTCGTCCATCACGTAAAAACTACCGAACGGATTTACTGAAACTTTACGATATCATAGCTACAAAGCCTGAAATGGTTATAGGCTATATAATATTACGCGCGCTAAATATCTTCAGAGGGTAGATAAAGAAGTTTAAAGTTTGTATGGAATAAGTTTTTTTTTTATGTTTTTTTTATGAGTGTATCTATCTTAAACTTTGGAATTATGTTCTTCAAAACAAATAATAAGATACGGGTTTCATCGATTTTCAAATTTAAAGTTATGTTATGTGAAAGTACGGAATGAAGGAGTTATTGGACCTAAAGTTGAATGAGCCTGTCTCCTCAAGTATACACAATATCTCATTGAAAGTTGCATTTTTATGATTTCCGAAGATAAGTACCGCCAAGTTTTTCAGTTATCTACTAAACTCATTGTTTGAGTGGGTAAAAAGAGGGATTGAAAATGTGCAAGTATTGATTGACTTGCTTAGTACTGACACTTTGCTATTCGATGACATTTCTTTCGCGGGTGGAACAAACAACATTGACAATGAACAATTCTTCCACGGGTGACGAAGTCGCACAGCTAGTTTGTAATATAGATTGAAGTAGTTAGATTATGCGGTACTAAATATAATAAAACGAAAAAGATTGTCCTGATAAAATTAGCCGTGTGGTGAGCGTACGCGCCTCCTGGCTCATGGTGAGTCGCTCATTTCCGGGTGACCACGCAGTTTCGGACACGCGGATACACGATCATAACAATTTGAAATTTCGAAAGTTAGTGCGGTTTCAGACTACCGTATTTTTGTCGCGCGTATACCGCATTTTTGCTAGATTTTTCTAGTTAGTGACAGTAGCATGAGGCGTCTCCCGTACACGCGCTGTAAAAAATAGAACACGAGCGGCTAATCCGCTAATCTGAAACCGCACATAGGATAAGTCATAAAATGTTCAAATCACTTTTGGTACGAAGGGCACAAGGACACGGGAATTCATTTCATTTCATTAACAGACTTCAAAAATGCAGGAGGTTATAAATTTGGATGAAAGTTTTTTCTTTTTAATTTTTGTTAACTTTATTGTTTATTAACCGATTTTAAGGGGTGTAAGGGAGCATCCAACATCTATGCTCCTAATGTCAACCTCACCTGCACGCGGTACACCCTGCAGTAACTAACGAGGCTCTGACGACCGGTGGACGGCGGTATAGCCCCTCCCATTTGACACATGCAAATCCCCCTAGCCGTTGATGGGCAGCAGCATCATCGGTGCAATTACATGTGTCCCTGCGATCGCCAACCCGCATGCCCAGCGTGGCGATTATGGGCATTACCTCCCCATGACAAGCACGACGAAAAAATGGCCCCCAGTTCCCGGTCGCCCTGCTATTCCTGGCCAAGGCGGCGGTCACGGTAACGGCAGGGCAGGGGGTGCTAGGAATCTCCGGGCTACGGAAGGCCGCCCATCCCAACTGACCCTGGCTACGTATAACGGACGCACTCTTAGGCTTGACGAACATCTGTCGCAGTTGGAAGTGGAGCTGGAGAACATTAGGTGGCATGTCCTAGGGTTGAGTGAAGTCCGAAGACAGGGGGAGGACACTATCACCCTAGACTCGGGCCATCTTCTGTACTTCCGCGAGGGTGACCAAACATCCCAGGGTGGCGTAGGGTTTCTCGTCAATAAGTCCCTCACTAGCAACGTCGAAGAAATCTCCAGTGTGTCGACCAGGGTAGCGTACCTGATACTTCGGCTATCTAAGAAGTACAGCCTGAAGATCATACAGGTATATGCACCGACCTCGTCACACTCGGATGATGAAGTGGAAGATATGTACGAGGCCATATCAAAAGCCTTGAACAACACCACTAAGGCCCACTTCAACGTTGTTATGGGGGACTTCAACGCCAAGGTGGGAGTCCAGAGCTGCAACGAATCCAGAGTGGGACCACATGGTTATGGAAGTCGGAATCACAGGGGGCAAATGCTAGTTAACTTCCTTGAAAAAGAGGGGCTCTTCTTGATGAACTCGTTCTTTGAGAAGAAGCCCCAAAGGAAGTGGACATGGCAAAGCCCTGACGCTGTGACCAAAAATGAGATCGACTTCATTATGACGGATAAAAGGCACATATTCAGGGGTGTCTCCGTGATCAACAGGTTCAATACCGGATCTGATCACCGACTTGTCCGAGGCTCCCTGAATATCGATATTAAGCTCGAAAGAAACCGTCTGGTGAAGTCCACGCTCCGACCTAACCCAATCCAAATCATGGCGGGCTCCGAGAAGTTCCAGAAGCTTCTTGGGGAACGATTCGCTGCATTGGAACCCACTGAGGATGTAGATGAGGCCCTACATAACGTGGTTGAAAGTCTGAGGGATGAGGGCATCAAATTCTGCCAAATGCAGCGTACAGGCAAGAAGTCTAAACTTTCGGATGAAACTCTTCGGCTGATGACAAAAAGACGGGAGAACACCCAGGCCACTTCGTCAGAGAGGTCAGACCTGAACAAGCAGATTGCGAAGATGATACGGCGCGACCTTCGGAGCTTCAATACTCGCCAAATTGAGGAGGCAATAGAGCGAAACCGAGGGTCCAAAGTATTCACTCAGCAGCTTGGCAGGAGCCACCTGACGAAGCTGACAACACATGATGGGAGGACCGCTTTGTCGAAGCCGGAGATTTTCGCCGAGATCGAGGACTTCTATGGCCGGCTGTACACCGCACATGCCCCTCGTCCCCAACGTAACGACCACGATTCCAGAGCCACCCTGACACGCCACTACACCGACGAACTGCCTGACATCAGCCTAGACGAGATCGTATTGGCTCTAAGACAGCTTAAAAATGGAAAAGCCCCCGGTGAAGACGGAGTTACTTCAGAACTTCTGAAGACGGGAGGAGCTCCTGTCATACAAGAGTTACAGAGCCTCTTTAACTCCGTCATTCACAGTGGGAGAACTCCAAAGGCGTGGAACAGGAGTATAGTAGTTCTCTTTTTTAAAAAGGGAGACAAGACCCTTTTAAAAAACTACAGGCCCATCTCACTCCTGAGCCACGTCTATAAGCTGTTTTCAAGAGTCATAACGAATCGTCTCGCCAGAAGACTCGACGAGTTCCAGCCACCGGAACAGGCTGGGTTCCGCGGAGGATTTGGCACCATAGACCACATCCACACAATGAGGCAGATTATACAGAAGTCCGAAGAGTATAATCGGCCCTTGTGCTTAGCTTTTGTGGACTATGAGAAGGCCTTTGACTCTGTTGAAACCTGGGCTGTCCTGGAATCCTTGCAGCGATGCCAAGTAGACTATCGTTATATCGAAGTGCTGAGATGCCTTTATAATGCTGCCACCATGAGTGTCCAAGTACAGGACCAGCAGTCTAAGCCCATCCAATTGCGCAGAGGGGTGAGACAGGGGGATGTCATATCCCCAAAACTGTTCACAAGCGCATTGGAGGATTTGTTTAAGACGCTGGACTGGAAAGGTATGGGCATTAACATAAATGGTCAATGCATCTCACACTTACGATTCGCCGACGATATAGTCTTAATGGCGGAGTCGCTGGAGGAGCTACAACAGATGCTGGACGGCCTAGCATCAGCCTCGCGACAGATAGGTCTCGGCATGAATTTGGATAAAACCAAAGTCATGATCAATGACCACATTGATCCGAGACCTATCGTCGTAAATGGCCACCTTCTTGAAATTGTTTCAGAGTACACGTACCTCGGGCAGATACTGCAGTTAGGTAGAAACAATTTTGAAAAGGAGGCCAAGAGGAGGATTCAACTGGGCTGGGCAGCATTTGGAAAACTGCGTCGGGTCTTTTCGTCACCCATACCGCAAAGTTTAAAAACGAAAGTTTTTAACCAGT